>CM054058.1:87442664-88642664 GCA_028641055.1 Alopecurus myosuroides
AATAGAGGAAGCAAACTGGCCAGGGCTGATGGACTGAAGCCTGTCATGAAAAAACAATAGCATAAGGAAAAGCGAGAAGAAACTTTCGACTAAAAGATGATAGAAAAGAAAGAACTCACCCATCGTCATCGTCTTCATCCAGCATGTCCGCGTTCCAGGCGGTGGAGATCTTCGACTTGGGGACGAGAGGAGCACGCACGCTCAGAGGGGTCACAATGAGAGGCTCGGCTGCCTTCTCAGATCCTCCACCCAAAGAATTATCCTTGGAGGTAGCTTCGTCGTCCCCCTCCCCGCGACGCTTGCGGTGATGGAGGTCACTACCCGACTCTGCCACGTCATCCGAGGAACCGTGCTCAGAACTCGAGTCGGCCTCGGCGACGCTGGTGTCAAGGGGAAGCTCCAGGTTGCTAGCCAGCAAGTCCGAAGCATCTTCAGCGGAAACCATCGGGTAGCAGGTTGCTACCCCCAAGCTCTACAGAGGGAAAAAAGAAAAAGGAGAAAAGAGAAAACTCAGTCGACAAACTTTCGAGTAACAAAAACGTTAAAGCAGAGAAGAGAAGAAAAACTTACATCGGATGGAGGAGGCCTTGAAGCTTCGAATGATGCGATAGGGAAGATAGGGAAAGACTCGCCCACCTTCAGCTTGGTGATGCTCGCGATTTTCTTTCGAATTCAGCATTCGAAAGAATATCTCGGCTCACACAGCTGGGGTCTTCGATGCCCTGGTACTCCCACATAGTCGAAGGCCTCTCCTGGAGAGGTTGGATCCTGCACTTGAGGAATAGACTCGCCAGATGCAGGCCATTGAGCGTGACCCCATGCAGTCTGGTCGCGAAGAGCTATTACCTTGGCGAGTAGCGGGGCGATGACTCGGTTCTCTTCAGCCGAGAGCCTGTGCGCCCAGGACTTCCGCCGCTTCAAGACAGCGAACGGGTGGAATTCATGAGCTCCACCCGCGCTGTTATCAACGACATAGAACCACTTCCTCCGCCAACCTTGCGCGGAGTCGATGAAGTACATCTCGAAGTAGGGGTTATCCTACTTCGCCTGGATCCCGAAGCCGCCAGTGCGCAACGTCTCTCCTAGCTCGGTCTCTACCCGCGACTTCTCGCGGAAGACCCAAACTTTGAATAGGGCTTTCCAAAGGCCCCAGTGCGGGCGGATGCCCAGGAAGCACTCACAAAGTACGATGAAGCACGAGATGTGCTGCACCGCATTTGGAGGCAAATCATGGAGCTGTATGCCATAGACATACAACAAGCCAAGAAGAAAAGGGTGGAGGGGGAGCGAGAGCCCGCGCGAGACGTGATCCGCAAAGATCACGCGCTCGTTCGCGTGAGGGTTTGGTACCTCTTCTTTTTTGCCGAGGCGAACTCGCTTCTCGGTGTCGGGGGCAGCAGCTCCTCCCTGTGCATCTCCTTGATGCTCTTGTTCGTCGTGTTGGTAGAGCGCCAGTCGCCCGACCGCGGGGCGGGTGGCACGGGAGCATCTTCAGACGCCTTTGAAGCTGAGGCAGCGGCGGTGCGTTTCCTTCCTCCCGCCATGGAAACTTGTACGTGCTTGCAGAGGAGGTTATGAGCGCGAGGAAGAAGAAGGAAGGAAGCAAATGACCGGGAGGTTTTCACTTTCCACCTAAGGACGATATATATATACAGGGCCACTCGATCTCAGCCGTCCATCGAGCAACGTGGCACCCATCACGGCTGCCACGCGTGAAGCAGAAACGAGGAGGCGGTGAAAGCTGTTTCGTGCCACGATCTTAACAGCAGATCGTGCGCATTTACTGCACACGGCTCGCGGAAAAACGGAAACGACGTCTCATTTCCGGTCAAAAGCTGACAAGGTGGGCCAGCATACCCTGTTCTCACTTCGTCACGTCCCATCGGGAGGAGTCAGAATGAACAAAGTTCGCAACGACATCATCGTGCACATCATCAGACCCGAGAATTCCCTCGGGTAGGATCCAAACACGAAATATTCTTCGTATGGGCATATCAAAACGCGAAAACTCTTTCGCATAAAAGCCCCAGACACGAAATTTTCTTTCGTATGGTCACAACAAGGTTTCCAGACACGAAAACTCTTTCGTATGGACAGAAGACCAAAAGAACAAAAACCCTTGTGCATAAAAAACAAGGGAGATTTTTTCACCCGAAATATCTCTAGACAAAACTCGCGAGTGCGTAGCTCCTGCCACTCAGTCATACGATGTACACACATCCCCTCCCTGGATCGTTCGGCCGTCTAGGCACATCCGGATGATGTATTCTTTCGAATAAGAAGGTAAGACCCAAAAGATCTGTCTTATGGGCCTGGAATCGCACTCAAGCTGCGTCCTCCGGTAAATTTCCGTGTCAACAACACGAAGAAAAATCCTAGATGACACGCCGGGTACCCCTATAGGTTAAATTCGACTCGGTAAGACCTACACGGCCCATTCGCAATGATCACCTCACCGGATTCGAGTCAGAGGTCTCGAATCTGTATAGGCCAGAACTGTTTTTGCCCTAGATGCAATTAATTGGCCCTGAGCTTTCGGGAGAGCCAAGCAACTGCGCCATATCCTTCTGCGAAAACAGCCGAAAAATACAGGCACTTTCATCGCTCGATGCTCGAGTATAAAACTCTTCACACAGGGTACACGCCCTCCAAACGATAAACGATTGAAACGATTAGTCGAAAGAATTCAAGACAAGACTTTGAGCGTCTACCCGACGAGAAAATCTCAATCGAGTAAATGCTCGGGAGCTACTGACGAAGGGATGAACCCTGGACCTATCGGGTAAAGATACCCGGTCCAAGGCCCAATACCTAAGCCCAAGACGAGATGGCGTATACTATTCTAGAAGGCCCAGTTGAAGCCCACCCGCAAGGCCTTGCGGGTCAAGTTAGGAAACCTGTAACCAAGTTTAGGTTAGGGTTTGAGTCCCCCCCGGGTACGGTTTGGGACCTGGTCGCCTATATAAGGTGAGGAGAACCACCAGGAGGGGAACAAGCAATATCGCACCACCAAAGCCTTGAGATCGAGATCATACTCTCGACTTGAGCAACCCCCCATTGTAACCGATCTACTCGTTAATACAGATCGACAGAAGTAGGAGTAAGGGTTTTACCTCTACGAGGGACCCGAACCTGGGTAAATCATGCCCCCTGTTTAGCCGATGATTGTCACCAGCGCCTACACGTTCTCCTAATCAAAACTCTATGGGTTCACCCAAGGGACTTGTTGAGATGCAGATTTGACACGCCCCCCGTCCCCTGCTCCTTCCATGCGGCCCCCGCCAGAGTCAACTCCGGGTTCATCTCCCCCGTCCGCTGGAGATCGCGCGGCCAAGCTGTGGGTGGACGTGGCCCACTTGTCAATCCCGGCAACTCCGCTGTCGCTGGTCTTCCCTCGGGCCACCCCAATCTCTCCTCCTACACCCCGTCTGCGCCCTTTTAATCCTACACGGGCGTGTTACCGCTGCCTTTCACAAATATACTTAGTGAGAGACTGTAGGGACCCCCTCGCATGCCGCCTATGTCGCCGTAACGATCACCGCACCCGCGGGTGCCCTGACCGCCACCTTGTGAGCTCTGCTCCCCCCGCAACCATGGCGTCCCACCACCACCACCCTCGCCAGCTCCCCATCACTCCACCCGTCTGCTGCTTCCTTGCGGGCAACCGCTTCCCCGTCACCCCCACCCTTTCGGCACCGCCCCTCCGCCTAACGAGCCACCGATCTACCCCCTGTTCTCGCCCATCTCTCACTTTGACCTCGGGGGAGCCTCCGGCGAATCAACTGACAGTGACGCTCCCCCCGGTGGGTGCCACCCCGAGCAGCTCGATGTCTACCTCCCCCCCCCCCGTCGACATGCACGCCTTCGAGCGCTTCGGCTTCGCGTACGTCGAACCGGAAGCCACCAACCCCCGTCCCGCTCGTGCAGTCCGCCCTGTTCTTGCAGGTCCCTCTTGGCATGGAGGCCGAGACTGCGTCCGGGGCGCATGGCATGCACATCGTGCGCTTCCGGACCGCAGCGTCGCGCGAGTTCGCCGTCAATGAAGGACCGTTCGTGGTGGAGGATCACCACGTCTACTTCGAGCGGCACGAGACGCCCCCAACCACCTCCGCTTTAACCATGAAGGCTACGTCGTGCTGTCCCTCGTTCGATTCCCGCTGGAACACTAGAACCTGCCCAACATCCGGGGCTCCGTGGGCAGCATCGGAAATCCCATGGAGATCGCGGAGCTGTGCATGTCTGGGCACGACTTCATCTCTGTCGTCCTCGTCTGCAAGTACGAAAGGTATTGTTGCATCCCCTAGGACCTGAACATGAAGAACGCCGATGACATGCTCTCGGCTGTGGAGGTGTGCCGCCTCCGTGGAGGTCATGGAGGTGGTCCCCCAGGGGGTGGTCCGAGCGGCCCTCCCGGCGCTCCTCCCGGTGGTACGTCTGATCGCCTAGGTGAATCTCGCGGCAAGCGGGCGGGTTGTCTCTCAGCCTGCCGGCGGTGCTACCTCCCACGGGTGGTGGCTGCAACTCATGCGGGAGAGCGCGTGAAGGCCTTCCGCACGATGGGCCGCTCGAGGTTCCTCCTATGACAGCTGACGACGTCGCTCCCTTCTCGGCCATCACGAAGGGCGGCGTGTTCGGGGACCCTGATGTCCAGGTGGCTGCATGCGGCGACTTCTTCCACCTCCTTGTCCGTGGGCAGACTGGCGAGGCGTACTTCCGCGTGCCCCGCGCCCTCGCATGCTCTGTGGAGGACGGCCCGAGGGGGATGGTGCACGTCAACCTGGCCTCGGGCGCTGTCGGCGTCATCGACAAGATCCGGTGTGTCCGGGGCGAGCGCGGCGTCATCTCCACTAGGGTGCTCGCCGATCCTGTCATCGTCGACGATGCTGCGTCGCTCGCGGCTCCTCACGTCTCCTAGGGCGATCGCCCCGTCGTGGCCACGAACGAGCCCGCGGTGGTCCCGTCCCTCTCCGCCCCAGCCCGTGCCGGTGGACACCGCAAGCGTAGCGAGCCCGCTGGATCGGCGCCTTCCCGCGTGAGCGAGCGCCTCAAGACGCATGCCCCCGCGTTGTTCCAGACATCGATCGACCGTGCGGTTGCCGTCAAGGCCGCTCGCTTCAGCGGCACGTCAGCTCACCGCCACGTCCCGCGGCCGCCCACCTCTCTAGAGATCAACTCGATGGCGGAGGGGTGCCAGCTGGATGCGGATGCTGTCCGTGACATTGAAGCCGTCCTGGTGCCCATGAGTGAGTCCCCCGTCTGCTGCCAGCGACCCCCGTCTCGTTCTGCTACGGTGACCGGCCTGCTCGGCTGGTTGCCTGGGGTGCCACCGTGGGTGTGTGTGTGTCTTCGGGGCGTGCCTGCAAAGCATGTTGTGTATGTATAGTGCTGGTTCGCCCACTCCGGAGGCCGAAGGCCGCTTCCTTCCTTCCACCCGGGTTCTCCAACTTCTCGGCAAAAAAATTCCGTTGGGGCCTCCGGAGGTATCCTCACGGCTTGGCGCGATGGACTTGTTAAGAATGTGCGCGACATCAAGCTCTCCTTCACGCTAACCTCCTACTTTGAGTTCGTAACCGACGACTCGTCCTTTGCGGTGACCAACATCTATGGCCCATGCACGGCGTCCCGGCGAGAGGACTTCTTAGCTGAGCTGCGCTCGCTCCACCCGGAATGCGAGATACCGTGGATTCTAGTCGGCGACTTCAACATGACGCTCTCCCGCTCCGACAAAAACACCAGGGGCTTCGACATGCACGCCGCAGACATCTTTGGAGACCTGATCAATGACTTGAGGCTCCATGACCTGCCGCTCCTGGACCGGCAGTATACATGGACAAAACAATTGAAACGTGCCCACCCTGGTGCGCCTTGACCGCGCCCTCGTCAATCACTAGTGGTGCTCTTCACTGTTCATCTCCACCTTGAGGTCGTTTGTGCGCAATACCTTGGATCACGTGCCGCTGCTCGTGGAGGCTTCCTCGCGCGCCCCCGCCTCCCGAACATTTCGATTGGAAAAGTGCTGGACTCACTCGCCTGAGTACAAGAATTTGATAGAAAGTGTGTGGGCTAGGACCTGCAACCAGGTTGATGGTGCCGCTCGCCGCCTAACGCGCGAGCTGAAATGGGTCCGCGCCGAGTCAAAGAAGTGTGCTCGGGATAGGCTGCGCCCCGGGGTCGTCGTTTCCAACTGCCGCGCTGCACTCTCCCTGCTCGATCTCTATGAGGAACTCCGTGCCCTCACGCCTGCGGAATCCTGCCTGTGTGGCCACGTCAAGGCGCAGCTGTCCACCGAGTACAAAAAATTGGATGCGTACTAGAAACAGAGGTACACTTTTCGCCTATGCAAGCTTGGTGACGAAAAGACTGCCTTCTTCCACGCCAGTGCATCGGCGCGCCTTATCGGCAACCAGATCAAGACCCTGCGCATGGATGGGGTGGCGGTAACGGCGCACAGAGACAAAGAAAGGGTCCTCCATGGATTCTACAAAACGTTGTTGGGTACGGTCGTGCCCGCTGTTTGGGATCCTGCTCTCGATACCTTGCTACCCTGGGTGCCCAGCCTAGGGGATCTCGAGGCCCCTTTCTCTGAAGATAATTGAAGAAGGCCGTGTGGGCGATGCGATCGGACAGCAGTCCCGGCCCTAACGGGTTCGGGCCCGCTTTCTTCAAAACCTTCTGGGGACGGACTAAGGGGGACCTCCTAGCCTTCCTGGATGAGTTCCACCGGGGGCGCGCGCATCTCGCCGGCGTCAACGAGGCCTATGTGGCTCTACTGCCTAAAACAAGTGACGTCGCGACCGCGAACGGCTTCCGGCCCATTTCTCTCCAGAACTGCGTGATGAAAATGATCACTCGTATCCTCACGACGCGGTTGCAGGGTTTCATCGAGCAGCTGGTGAGTTTTGAGCAATATGGGTTCATTTCGGGACGCTGCATCTCGGACAATTTCATGTATGCATCGGAGTTAGTCCAGTGTTGCCGCGTCCGGAAGACCCCCACCATCGCTCTCAAGCTAGATTTTCGGAAAGCGTTCGACTCCGTCGATTGGGGCTCCCTTGACGCCATCCTCGATGCTCGGGGGTTTGGATCGACCTTCCGCTCATGGATCCGGGAAATCCTCTGCACAAGGAAAGTTGTTGTCCTGCTCAATGGGATCCCGGGCCCCTGGATCGTCTGCAAGAACGGTTTGTGCCAGGGGGATCCCCTCTCCCCCTACCTTTTTCTTGAAGTGGCTAGGCTCCTCCGTCAGATCATCGTGTCGGATATGCTGGGTGGGCGCATCCTCCACCCCCTGGTCGATGACTGCCTTGCCCCATCATCCAGTACGCGGACGACACCCTGATCCTGGTCAGAGCCGATCCGAGCCAGGTCGCGCTCCTCGGGACTGCCCTAGACACCTTCTCGGCTGCTACCGGGCTTGCCATCAACTACCAAAAGATCACGTTCGTTCCCATCCGCGTTTCGGCGCATGAGGCGTCCTCCCTCGCCGCGGGCTTGGGTTGCCAGATCTCGACCTTCCCCCGGAGCTACCTAGGTCTACCTATCTCCGACAGAAAGCTCACTGCCGGCTCCCTGGACTTCCTGGCGGAGAGAGTCGCCCTCCGTATCCCGAGCTGGCGTCTACACACCCTCGACCCTGGTGCCCGGTTAACGCTCACAAGCGCGGTGCTGTCTGCATTGGCCTCCTTTGCGATGTCGGTGATCCCGCTCCCGAAAGGCGTCATTGCATGGATAGACAAGCCGCGACGCACGATGTTTTGGACGGCGTCCGCGGCGTGCTCTGGTGGTGACTGTCTGGTGTCATGGGAAACGACATGCAGGCTCCGCTCTGAAGAGGGGGCTTGGCCTACTAGACCTTGGCGTTGAGAACACTTGCCTCCTGTTGAAGATTGTGTACAACCTTGTGACGGGCGTGGAAAACCCCTGGACTGTGTGGGTTAGGCGGTGGTACCTCGGTGACGACGCACACCCCCACTCCTTCCTGGAGCGGATTTGTGCTCATTCCTATCCTCCGGTCCATCACCACCGTTCGGGTCGGGGATGGTGGAACTTCATCCTTCTGGCGCTACTGTTGGTCGCCCGCCGGGGCTGTCGCCGATGCTCTCCCTGCGGCCTTTTCTCACAGCCTCGCGCTACGCGCCTCCGTCGCGGACGTCCTCAGAGGAGGCGTTGGGGAGCTCCGCCCACGCGATCGCCTCACCCCCGCTGCGCGCGAGGAGTTCGGCTTGATTGAAAGGGCCGCCTTGTCGTTCATCCCCAGCAGTATCGCAGATGGGCGACGGCTGATTGGTGCCTCTGGCGACGGGTATGCAACCAAGGTGGCGTACAGGCTGTTGCGCAGCTCTGGGTGCGGCCCTGCCATGCACAACCTCAATTGGAGCTCCTTCAACCCCGTCAAAGTGAAAGTGTTCATCTGGATACTCCGTCACGGCCGGACGCGCACCAGAGCGCGGCTCTGCCTGCTGGGCATCCTTAACTACGCCACCTATCTTTTCTGCGCCACCGTCGATTAAGACTCCCACCACCTGTTTGTGGCGTGCCCCCACCCTGCAAGATGTTTGGGCTCGTGCCGCCGGGATCTCCTGCATGGACCCCCCCCCCCCCCCCGGCGTCCCCGAGTTGATCGGCTGCGCACCCTGGATGGGTACCGTCCTTGCACATGACTGCGTCCTCTCTCCTGCTCTGGATAACCTGGAAGACCAGGAACCGCCTTATCTTCGATAACGTGCGCGCATCCACCTCGGAATTCTTCCTGATGGCGCGGCAACACCTCACTCTCCGGTTGTCGCGGGCGCCCCGGAGTGTGGATTGCCGCCAGCTAGTTGAGTGGTGTGCGTCGTTGTCCCCGAACCCCCTGTAATATTCTCCTTGTAAAACTCTGGCCGTTATGCCACCTTTTAAATACAATTTCAGGTGGGCTCATCGCCCTCTGTTGTTTTCGCTCAAAAAAAAAAACACATACAGTATGTGTCTGAACTGGCCAGCAGACTTTAATCATTCTCATATGAAATTTTCCTACCAGGTGTGCTGAAATAATTGTAATGAATAAAAAGACAATGCCCCGATTTTCAATTGTAATGAATTGTGCTTAAATGTCTTCTCTTGCTTCCATTTGCCGTCTAACAAAAAATAGCCTGTGTTTATACAATCTCTCTCTGACCATAAAGTCATTTTGTGTATAATATATAAGTTTTTAATTTCTCTTCTTATTGTGACACAGAATAACCTAGGAGAGCTGTTGAACAAATATCTAAGAATCAAGTAGCTTTTCAGTTCAACAACCATGTTGTTCAACTTGCAAAATTGAGTCTATCTTCCACAAGGTGCAAGATTCTAAACTCTAAACAGGTTGCTAAACATAGGTACAAATGTGGAAGTGCCCATTGGGTTGCTTTTTTGCCACCTTATTTAGATATAACTGAAGATTAATAGCACGGTACATAGATCAAGGAATGCTAACTGGAAAGGCATCTGCCATCTCTGGTGCAAATTTGATAAAGTCTAAATTTTTCACTTGACTTTCCCATTTTCTGGTGGTTTTGGCATTTATATATTATAGCATAAGTAGTTTAAGTACTCTCACGCTATGAACAAATGAGCTAAACTTATTATTGCAAGATCATGTTCACCACTCCGAATCTCGGACTAGCAAGTCGGAATAATGCATATATGCGGTTTCCTTGTTTTGCTCTTTCATAACTATTATATGGCCAGACCTTTCATGAGGAGAGGAATCTCTGTCAGAGATACGTGGCATTATTGCCAGGGTTTTCCTACTTATGTAAAATAATATTTACCAGTTCGATATGGCAGTAGAGTCTCTGTTTATATGTTAAATCAAGTCAATTGTATTGCTATAGTTCATATGAAATCCATGAATGGTGGCCCGGAGCTGACAGGGAACAAAGTGTAATCTTTAGCTGGTAATGTGTAGCGTGTAGCATCAAGAATTCAAGATTCTGCATACTTCTACCTCTTTTCTATCACCGTTTTTTGTAAGGTCACATGCTATTCCGAAACTGAAAATATGTTTCTATGACCTCAATACTTGGCCCTGATCTGATATTAAAAAAATAGTGGTCTACTATAAAGGTATAAATAGCAACGGCCGGATTAAATTTAGAAAAAAAAGGCATACTGTAATTTACTTACAGATATATTGTCTCTATTGTCTTATATATGCCTGATGGTGGTTATGGTTTTTGCATATCTCTCACATGATAGTATATGCTCGGCTCTAGATATCAGTAGTTCAATTGTTGCGCTTCATTTCGATATTCAGTGTTAGCTATTAAAAAGAATTCATATCAGTGAGTATCTGAACAATTTGATCATAATTCTCCTGCTACAACTACTTTGCAAGTTGTTCCTGTCTGCTGCACCCATTCCAATGCCATCCACATACCTTCACAATTATCTTATATTTTTTTCTATATTTACTTATATGATTCTGATTAATTGTTGCATGAAATCTAATTGGGAACATGGTTTAAGCCGAGAGGATATAAATGTTCTCTATTAGTTTATTGATGGAGGATATAATGCCCGCCTTAGGTACGCGGACGAATGGACAATCGCTTGCTTCAGCGGCCCAGGGTACTTACAAGATCAGTTGCTTTTAGAATATGATGATGTCTGTACAGACTTTAGATAGTTTATTCTCTTGATGCGAAATTTGAATCATGATTCCTTGAGAATATGGCGTTCGTGTTCCTAGAGTGTAATTGTGTGCGAGAGTAGAAGAAGTTACCCTTTTACATGATCGGGTGTTGTAACTTTTTGCTGTGACCTTACATGTATCAATGTTTGGCCATAAGAAGGAATTGTTATTTAAATTATCAGATTTTTATAAAATGTGTTTGACTATCCAATTATACCTAAAATTTTATATCACTTATTCTTCGAGATGGACGGGCGCGGCAACACGCGCTATCATGGTCTAGTATACAGTGAGACACTACTAAAAACTCGCTCTCTGCCGGGTGGTCAAAATACGCGGTGAAGTAACCAGTCAAACTCGTCGAAGCACTTTGTCGAGACAGAACTCGGCGACCCACACTTGGCGATATATATTTGGGTCGACGAAGAAACATAGCCGAGTGCTTCTTATCGAGGGATTCGGCGAAGTGCGTTGCCGAGATGTTTTCCTCCCAGGCCAGGCGAAGAAAAGTGGAACGCATCCGTCCCTTGTCATAATCGTGTCAGTCGTTCGCCGAGATTGGTTTATTCGCCGAGTACTCCCACCCCTTTGTCTACCGGGTACTCTACGTCGCCGAGAGCCATGCTTCGCCGAGTGTAAGTTGATTCGCCGAGTGCCCCTCCCTATTTACCGGGTACGCTACGTCGCCGAGAGCCACGCTTCGCCGAGTGCCCCCACCCTACCGGGTTAGCTAAGTCGTCGAGTGCCAGTGTTGCCGAGAGGTTTTGTTTTGCCGAGATCCCGATGGCAAAACCGTGCTCGGCGAAGACCGGACGAATGGTCACCTGGGAGGGCCCTTCGTCGAGTGCCACTCTCGGCAACACATGCCATCTCGGTGAAGCAAGTTCCCAGGTGACCATTTGGCACTTGGAGGGCACTCTTCGCCGAGCTCCATACTCGTCAACGCCCTTTTCGACGAGAGCCACTCTCTGCGAAGTCCCTGCATTTTCTCATATTTTTCCTATTTTGCATTAAAACATTGCATTTGAAAAGACAACATGGATGTATATATATCAAATATCACACTCCATCACTCAGAGCACATCCACAACACTGAAAGGAAACATTGAATGGAGACATATACACCGAAATCACTAAATAGACTCCGAAAGTAGCCAAACATAGCACATATACTCTGAAAAAACACAAAATAGACTCATGTTCACAAGGCCACAACAAGTCCAAAATACATCCAATAGTTCACACTTTGGGATCTAATGAAACGGGAGAATCTTGCCAAGAGGTGGGCCCTACCACTGTCTTGGGTGTTCCTTGGTCCTAACCTAACACAACCAAGCAACTAGTTCCACTCTGCTACCCCTTCCGTCTCACGTAGAGGGGCCAGAACGGCAATTTCGTCTTTTTCTCAAGCGAGGCTAGGGTTTCTCCGGAGAGGGGCTCCGGAGTGTCTAAATCCCACCCAAACCAAGGGTTTGCCATACCATGTGTGCTATAGTGTGGCATTGGTGTTTGATGTCAAAGATTCCCTCACTCTTTGCCGGCGTCGGATTCTCTATGGCGGGTTCCAGGAATACATAGAGCCCGAAACTCCCGGATCTGACGAAACGGGGGAATCTTGACAAGAGGTGGGCCCTACCATTGTCTTGGGTGTTCTTTGGACCTAAGCTAACACAACCAAGAAACTAGTTCCACTTTGCTACCCCCTTCTGGCTCACGTAGAGGGCCCAAAACGGCACACTACTAGGAAAAGGCTAATGTGTGGCGCACCCAAATTGCATAGCCGTGACGCACCATGGTGCATCATGCCTATTAAAATAGCCGTGACGCACCACATTTTGGTGCGTCACGACTATCTCGTTTACCCGTGGCGCACCGCCTGTTTGGTGCGTCACGGCTATCTTTAGTTACCCGTGGCGCACCACATGCTTGGGGCGTCACGGCTATTGATTTTTTTTTAAAAGGCGGGACAGATTCAGATCTGGATCTGGCCACGCAAAAATTTGAAATTTGAAAAACGAAAACAGAGAGGAGGCTGCAGTGGAGGGTGATCGCCGGAGTGGAGAGTGGTCGCTGGAGTGGAGGTGTCCGCCGGAGAGGAGGTGGCCGCGGTAGTGGAGGAGGTCGCCAGAGTAGAGGTGACCGCGGTACTGGAAGAGGTCGCCGAAGAGGAGGTCGCCAGAGTAGAGGTGGCCACCGGAGAGGAGGTCGCCGAAGTAGAGGTGGTGGTCGCCGGAGTGGACACGAGGTGGAGGTGGTGGTGGTGGTGGTGGTAGGAGGAGGAAGGGAGAAGGAGAAGAGAGAAAGAAGATAGAATGGAGAGTGGAGGAAGGAGAAGGAGGAGAAAGAAGAAATTAGAGGGCAAAGGACAAGAAGGAAGAGAAAGAATGGAGAAGAGTGGTAGAAGAAGGAGGAAGGGAAGTATATATAGTTGGGGGGGCTCTCCCGGGTTCGAAATTCAAAAATTCTGCCCAGACTTAGGCATGGCGCACCAAACATGTGGTGCGTCACGCTTATTTTTTTTTATTTTTTAGGAAAAAATCTTCTGTCTCAAATAACTTTTTTTCCTTTCAGAATTTGGAGAATCTAAAAAAGGCTCACAAACGGAAGGCAAGTGAGGTTGAGTTCCTTTTTTTCTGTAGTTTCTGTTGGTATATTGAACTTTAAATTCCGACATTGTATGCAAAAGTTATGCCCATTTTACCTTTTGAATGAACTTTTGCTCAGAAAGTCAAAAATCATATTTCAAAATTTGTTAAAAAAGTATACATTAAAATCTCCGTGCATCTATAAGGAATTAATTTTTTGATGATTTTTAGACATGGAACTCTTCCGTGACAAAACTAGAAAGGCGGTCCCGGGGGAGAGGGGTGTGGAGGGAAAATTTCGGTGGAAGCCATAGCCGTGACACACCATATGTTTGGTGTGCCACGCCTATTGCAATACCCGTGGAGCACCAAACATATGGTGCGTCACGGCTATCTTTGCCCACGGCTATGCCCTTAGGCCCCCGGCCGCCCAGCACCCACCTATAGCCGTGGCGCACCGTCTGGATGATGCGTCGCGGCTATGCCCTTAGGCGTGACGCACCGAGGCCCACTGGTGTGTGGTGCGCCACGGGTACATAGGCGTACGCACCGAGGCCCACTGTTGTGTGGTGCGCCACGGGTACATAGGCGTGACGCACCGAGCATGTGGTGCGTCACGGGTATGATTTCTCCTATAGCTGTTTTCCTAGTAGTGGTAGTTCCGTCTTTTTCTCCAACGGGGCTAGGGTTTCTCTGGAGAGGGGCTCCAGAGCGTCATAATCCCACCCAAACCAAGGGTTGGCCATGCCATGTGTGCTAGAGTGTGTCATGTGTCTTGGATGCCAAATATTATCTCTCTTTATGTTAGGGCATCACCGGTGTCGGATTCTCTCTTGTGGGTTCCAGAACTACTTAGAGACCGAAACTCCCGGATCTGATGAGACGGGAGGAATCTTGCCAAAAGGTGAGATCTACCATTTTCTTGGGTGTTCCTTGGGCCTAACCTAACACAACCAAGCAACTAGTTCCACTTTGCTACCCCTTACAGCTCACGTAGAGGGGCTAGAACGGTAGTTCCGTCTTTTTCTCCATCGGGGCTAGCTTTTCTCCGGAGAGGGGATTAGAGGAATTTTATCATTGGTTGTGTTAGGTTAGGCCATATGAACATTTGGAACCCAACTTGGTCACATGGTTTCACATGATTCCATCCGTTCCGCCCGAAATGGGAGTTTCCACTTAGAAGAGTAGTACCTTCGTGCGGGATAAGTGTGGTGTGTGAAGCCGGTCACACCTCAGAGTCTAATGTTGGCTCTTACAACCTACCACCACACTCTAACACATATAGTATGACACCACCTAGGTTTTGGTATGATTCCGACGCTACGGGCCCAGGTCACGTCGAACCCCCTCCCAAAGTTGACCAGAAGTCAACGGTGCCAGCTACCCCATCCACGGGCGTCGAAAGGGGGCAGCTCACATATTTTTTTTCATTGGTTGAGAAACTGGTGCCAAAACGAGACGCCTTGGAGCTAGGGAAATTCGCAAAAACCTCGACGACGATGACCACCACCGATCAATTCGGGTGCACATGTAATTTTTTCGGCCAAATCATTGCCGAGTGCTTTGCTACCGACACACGGCGAACATCCGACAAAAATGGCAGGAGCCCCAAAAAAATTCGAACGCGATATCTTTGCCGAGCATAGCACTCGGCAAAGGAAAGCACGAATTTCTCTTTTTATCTGCCATGTTTTGCCGAGCGCGGCCCTTGGCGAACGAAAACACGAATTTCTAATTTTATCTTTGTCGGGCGCGGCACTCGGCGACGATGCCACATCATCATCGCGCCATGGGGCCTACTCGCCAGTGCCATGTGGCCACAACGTTCGCCGAGTCGACATGTTGACCGAGATCTTTTTTGTGCCTTTTGCCGACGCTTAAATCGTCGCCGAGGTCCTTTTCCAGTATGATTCGGCGAATAAGCTCTTTGTTGAGCATGCGGTACGTCGCCGAGTTCTATGTATAGACTCTCGGTGTAGGTTGTCTTTGCTGGTGGTCCCCTGATTTTGCACTCGGTGAAGCCCAAACCACCCGGCAGAAAGTCATTTTCTAGTAGTGAGACAATAAGACCTCTCGTATATATTTCTCACTCTGTGTCAAAATATAACATGTTTTAGCATTTTTCTAGAAAACATGCATCTAGACATGTTTTAGTGTCTAGATTCATGTGCATCTTACAATAAAATATGTTTAGGTACCTCTTGTCTAGGAAAGTCTAAAATATCTTACATTTCGATACAGAGGTAGATGCCATATGGTGCCCGTAAAAAAAGTCCATTTTAGTCCCCCATAAATTTGTCGAGAAGTTCAATTTACAATGTAAAGTTCTTATTTGGTTCAGTATTCAACCCTAAATTATGAAAACCGTTTAAAATTGCCCCTTTCACTAGGTTTTGATCCGTTTTTCTTGCCACGTCAGCATTTTTTCCTCGTATGCCAACTCTGTTTTTGTATAATTAATCTGGTATATACATATTACATGTGCTCTCTTCCGGGACAACTTGTTCGCCTCCTAGTCGTACATCCCTTCGCAATGTTAATGGAGACTTCCATCCTATTCGTCTCCTCCGCCGGCCAGCGAGCACCTTGACCACCCTCCGCCCGCCCCTCCACAATCCACATCCCCTGTGTGCCAAGCCTGTGGCGAGTGTGGGGCGGCCACCATGCAGCATGGGGAATCACGGGGGTGGTATGGGGAAGATACATATAGGAGAGAGGAAGCTCATGGGAGGGAGAGATGTTGGATGGCCACTATCCAATCGCTTGCGTCGTCCGGGGGATTGTAGGGCGGTGTAGGGAGGGAGAGGTGCAGGGGCCACTTTTGGCATATACCATTGCCCATCGCTAGTGCCTGGAAGCACTACAGAAAGAGCTACGTTGTCATGTGCCAACATGTTTGCCGTGTGTTATATATCGGTACATGGCAAAGGCAGTCATTGACGTGTGTCGCACACGGCAAAGAAACGCGCACGGCGTAGTGGAGAAGAAAGTACACGGCAAAGAACGACACACGTCAAAGACTAGAAAAAGCACACACCACCACACTATAAAGAACATGGTCACGTGTCCACCGTAAGGACGTGCAAACGGGGCAGTCATATAAACTCTTTGTCGTGTGCCAACACACGGCAAACATGGGATCTTTGTCGTGTGCCTACACACGGAAAAGAGCTGGCATGTTCTGATGCAGCACAACCCATTCCACCAAGCCCGACATCGATACTAGACAAGGTGAACTCATCCCTATCTCTATATGCCTTCGGTGTATTGGTGAATGCTGCGCTACCTCATGGATTGCCCCTATACGTGCCTAGGTTTGATCCCACCATGGAGCCCAAGACGATTCCAAAGATTCTCAAGAACGTGCTCAAGATCATGCCCAAGACGGTGGCCAAGAAGCTATGGACAAAGTCCGAGAAGATGGCATCGAGAAGGGAGAGAAGGAGGAAGAAGGAGATGGGAGACAGGGAGCCCGGCCGCAAAGCCCGGCCATGCCGGCCTCCCCTGCCCTCTAGGCCGGACCGCCAACAGAAGGAGCCGGCAACCACCCCGGCCTCAGGCCGGTTCTCCTTCGCCCCCAGGTCGGCTGGCTGACTGCTTCTCCTACCGCGGCCTCCCAGGACGGCTGCCCTGTTGCTGTGGAAGAGAGGGGGAAAACCCCCCTTTTCCTCCTCCACCTACCCCCTTGTCTATAAAAGGACCCCTCGGGCTAGATCTAGGGGTAGATATGAATTTAGACATTTGAGCATTTCTCTTGTACCGCTCCTGTGAGGCTATTCCTATTATTTGTATCAATTACCGTATCAAGGCTACTCCTATGATGTGTATCTTGGACCGTATCAAGGCTACACCGGGTTACCTATCCTTTCCCCTCGGGAATCAGTTACGGACTTTCCATCTATACCAACTAATCCTTGAGGTTCTATTGGCGTGGTGGACCAGCCACGTGGTGTTGAAGAGGTTTCCGAAAAGGTGAGTTCGGTTGGATCGATCGTCCCGTAGGCGGCCGTTGCGGCTTAATTGACAGGAGATTTGGGTTCTTCGGTTCTTGCTAGTTATATCCCCTTTGTTTTACCCCACGATTCCCCTCGATTCCCCTCTCATGTTCATCGTGTTCATCATTCGTTCTTCGTGTTCTTGTTTGATTCGTGAAGATCGGGCCACCAAAGAGGTTAACCCCTCCATCAGTTACTGTCAAACCATGGCCCACTAGCAGCTCTTTGCCGTGTTCCAACACACATGGGATCTTTGTGAAGGGAATATGCCCGAGAGGCAATAATAAAATGGTTATTATCTTATTCCTTGTTTATGATGAATGTTTATTTCTCATGCTAGAATTGTATTAACCGGAAACGTTGATACATGTGTGCTTAATAAACAAACAATGGTTCCTAGTAAAGCCTCTCTTTTAACTAGCTCGTTGATTAATAGATGATCAAGGTTTCCTGATCATGAACATCGGATGTTATTAATAACGGGGTCATGTCATTAGAAGAATGATGTGATGAACATATACCCAAAGAGAATATAGCAATGCGATCAAGTCATTTAGTTTACATTGTTATATCAAACACACGAAGTAACTTATTCCTTATACCATGAGATCATGTCAATCACTGATACCGGAAGAGTGCTTTGATGGCATCAAACGTCACACCGTAACAGGGTGACTATAAAGGTGTCATTGAGTATTCGGAAAGTATTAGTTGAGGATCATGGATCAAGAGTGGGATTTGTCCATCCAAATGACGGAGAGATATACTCTGGGCCCTCTCGGTGATATCACATCGAAACCGCTTGCAAGCACGTGATATGATCACAAGGATGTTATATCACGGGAACGAGAAAAGAGTACTTGTCGGTAACGAGATTGAACAAGGTATGGTTGATACCAATGATCGAATCTCGGACAAGTAAAATATCGCGAGACAAAGGGAATAGTTCACGGCGTTGTTGGTTCACACGATCACGAGAGTCATCGTTGAATATATAGGAGTCATCACGGATCTCCAGATCCCGTTGTTGATTATTGATCGGAGAGGAGTCTCGATCATGTCTATCTTATTCGCGAACCGTAGGGTGACACACTTAAGGTTCGATGACGCATTTGAGAGGATACGGAATATCGAAGAATATTTTGGACAGCACCGAAATTGTTTCGGGGAAAATTGAAATAGTTCAAGGGGTTTTTCGTCGAATGGTTGTTAATAGAATTAACAAATGATTCGAGGTGCTATATGCAAAAGTTTGTTAATAGAATTAACAAATGCTGAAATAAAGAAATAAAAAGGTTTTATTTATTTATTAAAAGAAAACCTTTGGATTTTCCAAGTGGGAAATTATGGGAGCATGAGTGGGTGTGAGTGGAGCTTCCACTCACATGAAGAGGGAAGAGGTGGGGGCAACCCCATGGGCTGGCCGCACCCCCCTTGGGCTGCCTCCCCCCTCTCCTATAAAAGGAGGGTGAGAGCTCTCCCTCCTCCACACACTTGGCCACTTCCCTTTCCTTCACCCGCTGCTCCATTTCATGGTCTCCGGCTTGGCGAAGCCCTGACCGTGGGATTCTTCACCACCACCACGTCGTCGTGCTGCTGGAGTTCCGAGGGATTCTCTACTTCCGCGCCCCGCTGGAACGAGGGAACGGAGGTCGTCATCAACCGTACGTGTGACCGATCACGGATGCACCGCCGGATTGCGGTGCCATCTTCTCGCTATCGGGATCGGTGTGAGTACGACTACGCCAACAACGAGATTTGATCTCGTACCACTTTGAGTCTTCGAGGGTATGTGTTCTCTTTAACCCTCTTGTTGCCCGTTACACTTCGTCTCCTAGATTAGATCTTGGCCTTTCGGGTGTCTCTCGCGTAGGAAAATTTTTGTTTTCTATGCTACGTTCCCCTTCAGTGGTATCAGAGCCGGATCTATGCGTAGATGTTTTGTACGGGTAGAACACATAGGTGTATGTGGGCGTTGATGATCATGTTATTACCTCCTTGATTATTTTATGATCTTAGTGGCATAGTGGGATGAAGCGGCCCGGACTAACCTTACATGTCCACGTACATGAGACTTGTTCCACAACTGACATGCAACTTGTATTGCATAAGTGGCTTGCGGGTGTCTGTTTCTCCTACTATAGTTAAGATCTAATCTATGAAGGGTTGTTAAAAATGTGTTTATCAACGTTGTGGTTGATGTTCGTAGGTATGAACGGTTCTATCCTCGAAAGCCCTAAGCCACGTAAAATATGCAAAAATAATTTAGAGGCGTCTAACTAGTTTTTGCTGGGCATGTGATGTGATATGGTCAATATTACAAATTTGATTATGAGATGATCTATTTTGTAAATTATTGATATACCGGAAGGTATCCATATGATTGTCTTCTTATTGATGGACAATCAAGATTGGGGTGCCATGGTACTTGGTACCACGCCGGTGGAATGATTGAGATCATACCATAATGCACATGATGGAGATCAAGTGCAAGAAGGACCATATCATATCACGTTATCCTTTCATGTGATGTCTGTGATGTTGATCCTTTTTATGCATCTTGTTTTGCTTAGATAACGTTGGTAGCATTATAAGATGATCCCTCTCACTTAATATCAAGATAATAATGTGTTCTTCCTTAAGTATGCACCGTTAAGAAAGTTCGTCGTTTCGAGACACCACGTGATGATCGGGTGTGATAGACTCAACGTTCGCATACAACGGGTGTTTTCAAGCCTAGCATGTACAGACATGGCCTTGAAACACACGCAATACTACGGTTCTACTTGGCGAGCCTAGCATGTACAGACATGGCCTCGGAACACGTAACCGAAAGGTAAAGCATGAGTCATATGGATGATATGATGAACATGTCGATGTTCGCCTTTGAAGCTACATCATCTCACGTGATGATCGGTTTTGTTGTAGTGAATTTGGTTCGTGTAATCACTAAAGACGACTAAGAGGGATGTTGTTTTTGAGTGGGAGTTCATGGCTTAATTTGAATTAACTTGAACTTATTTATCATGAACAACAAATCAAATTGAATTTGCACAAATTGTAGTATTCATTGGCATCCACATAACTACCTTACACTTAGATTGTTAATTGAGATATAACTGTTATGATCTGGTAAATACCATTTAAGATTGGTACCGTATTAGTGAAATTTAAAATTAAGTCCTATTGTAGATTTTTGGTATTTCCTACCTAGCTCCATGTGGTTAATGATTGATTAATCTAGAGAGCAAATAATTCCTACTTAGAATCCAGAGTCATGGTTGCTTCCGTATTACTTTATCTTCAAAAGAATGTTTTGTTGATCAAGGTGATTTAGGAACTGAAAAGAGTTGTTTTCAGAAACAATCAAGTGAAAGATATATTGATATCTAGAAACTTATTTGTAGCAACATGACTGAGTATAATTTAGCGTGATAATGTTTGCTTATATTATCTGAATATATGCAAATTTAGCGTGACAATGTTTGCTTATGTTATCTGAATATATGCAATGATTGAAGACGCTAGGCGTTTGAATATTCCAAGAAATTGGATGCTAAAAATTATCCTCTAAATTACTTCCTTCGAGCTATAGTAGCTTAATCATAAAATTGTTACGATGGGATGGATTAAAAGTATGTGTAAAGTCGTTTACCTTACTTGGAGATTGCTAAGAGTGGAATCTAGAAGAATTCTATTAATATGGTGATATTAGTAGAACAATCAAACTCAAAGTATGACTCAATGGGTGATAGTATATGACTAACACGCCAAAGAAAATGAGCTAGTAAGACTAGCATTGTTTGATGTTGAATGATTCTTCTATAAAGGAAAGGGAATATTGAAAATAGAATTACAAATAGATATATGGCAGAAAAGAAGATAACTGGAAAAGTCCAGCTCAGGAGTATATACTTGATATACAAGTTATAGATGTATTACTAGTTAACAAAGTATTTTTGGGTATTTTGATACCACATTGGTTGGTATGAGTTGTCATACAAAGCAACGCAATGAAAGAAATACAAGGGCCTAAAAGGAACTAGTAATAGATGTGGAATCGATTATGACAAGAACATAAATAAAGTGTTATTGTGTTCATTGTCGTATCGAACCAACCAGTCAAGATTTATTTGAAGAACTTAATAATTTGTTATTTTGTTCTAGTCTTTTGTGAGAACAAATGAGATTGTTCAAACTATGATCATATTCCATAATTGATGGATATGTTAATATAAATCATGTTGGTAAAGTAAACATCTATAAGACTAAATGCTAAACGTTGCAAGACGTTGAAGTGTTTCACTTAAATTGTGACACCACCATTTTAGTTCATATCGGAAAGGAAAACATGAAGGAACTTCATATTGATGGATTTCCGGAGTCATTTTATTGACGCTTGTGAGACCTCTTCCAAAAGATGACTAGAATTCCGTTCTTAGGCCAAAGTAGAATGGACGACTAATTTAGTGGAGATTATACATATTGATGTATATAGTCCATTATGTGTAGTCATGTATGGTGGATTAATTTTTCCTTCATAAAATTCTGTCGATGATTTAAATAGATATGCGAGTATATCTATTTAAAGGGAACAGGGTTTGACATTTTGAATTGGTTCAAAAGGTTGTTAATATGAAGTTAAAACCAATGTAACAAGATAATCAAGTATTTATGATTGGATCATAAAGGATAAAGTTTGAGTTACAAGTTTAGCAAAACATCTGAGAAGTTGCAGAATTGTTCTACAACTTATACTTCTCGAATACCCCACATTAAATTGGAGTATTCAAAAGACAAAATCAAACCCTGTTTGACATGGTAAGATTAATAAAAATTGCCATTATAATTTTGTAGTTTATACATTAGTGACAACCGTTTTTTCCACTGAAAAGAGCACCATCATGATCCGCTGAAATTGACAACATATAAGATATGGTTTGGGTAGTGACCCGAATTGTCACTTTCTTAAGTTTTGGTATGCATAGCATGTGTAAAATGTTTACAACCAAAATAGGATAAATATATGTTTATAAGGTTATCCCAAATAAAACATTGGGTATTTCTCCTATCACCGAACCAAAAGACAAATGTTGTTTGTCAGAAAGGGTTGATTTCTCGAGAAAGTAGTTCTTGCGAAACAAGTGAGTGGGAGCACAGTACAAACTCAACAAGGTTAGAGAATCTTCGTTATCATGTCAAGAGTAGCGCAGCACTGGAAGTTGTTCCGGGGTTTACTATTTTGACTAAGTAGAAGACACTACAAATGTTGTAGATACTTCAAATGAGTTTGCGAACTGTACCAGTAAAGTCCAAAAACTTTGTACTTAGAACAACTTGTGGTTTAAGTGTAAAGTGTTGTTTTGACAACAAAAGGACCTGAACCTTATAAAGGAAGCAAATGATGGGCCCTGGCTTCGTAAAATTGACTATGAGTCATTATATCCGCCATAGTATCCTTGTATGAATATCAAGTATGTGACTTGGTAGTCCTTTCGATAGGCATGATGCCTAACGATAGCAAAAGGGTCTATATAGCGACAAAGACATGGATTTTACATCTTATTAAAATTGTACTTATCGAAAAGTTGTTTTCGACGAAGTTCAAAGAGTTAACTACTACAAGATTTTGATCTTCCGTAGTGATGCTTTAGTCTTTGCGGATAGTTCTAGCAAAAGGTTACATATTATGATATGGAAGTTGAATAACAAAACCAACTCTCCTCTCAAGGAAGTTTTATCAAGGATGTGTACTTGACACAGTCTGAGAGTTTTGTAAAATTCAAAAAGGTTGCTAGAAAGGTATGCACACTTCAATGGTTGAAGTGAGCATAACGAAGTTGAAATCTTTACCTTAATGAAGTTATCAAAAGAGTTTGATTCCGTCATGAACGATAAAGATACTTGTAAAGTTATACTTTATGTAGATGACATATGGTTGATTGGAAAATATGTATTTTAAATTAACACGGTTAATATTTTCATATTGATGAAAGGCTTAGAAGATATTGGGCATCGATATCTATAAAAGATGGATTGAAGTGCCTGATATGATTGAAGCCAAATTACATAGATGAAATATTGAAGTAAGTCAATATAAAATTGATAAGAAGGAGTTCTTGTCACATGGAAAATAATTGAGCAAGATTCATGTGTTTTGACACATGATGAGCATCATTGAAATTGAGATTTCTAAGTCATGTTTCCATGCTATGTACACAACCAGATGAGTCCTATGCTATAAAATGTTATAGTAGGATAATTCATATGATGATTAGACAACAGTGGGAGAGATCCTTGTGTCATTTTAGAAATGCTAAGGATATGTTTTCCTATATAGTAATGACAAAATATTAGTTGTAATATGTTACACTAATAGTCTTGTCATTTATTAAAGTAATTTTATCTCAATTAAAATATGTGATGAACGGTAGCACAATAGGATGGAAGAAAGTTCCATGCTGGATTTGAAAGAGTTTCAAAATTAAAATATTGTGACAGATACTACAACAAAGGCTAAAGTATATCGTTGTGTTGACAACTGATAATAAGCGTATTTTGTGTCAAGGAGTTCTTTATTGAACTTGGTGAATTTCCAAGAATGCTGAAACTATGAAGCTACATTTTCACAATGTTAGTAACATCAGTTTAAGCTGAGGAATTAAGGTATCACCGGAACTTGGTGAGTTTCCAAGAATGCTAACACTATGAAGCTACATTTTCACAATGTTAGTGACATCAGTTTAAGCTGAGGAATTAAGTTTTCACCAATTGACCATATATATACAAAGCCATCTCATTAGAGAATGAGTGATGCGTGTAGACGCAAAGAACATGCAAATACAATAGGACCTGAACAGTTCAGATCTTTTTGATAATGTTTACCACATGCGAAGCATGGTAATAACACTGGTACGCCATATGTGTTAAGTGCTTACAGACTAGATTATTGACTCTAGTGCAAGTGGGAGACTGAAGGGAATATGCCCGAGAGGCAATAATAAAATGGTTATTATCTTATTCCTTGTTTATGATGAATGTTTATTTCTCATGCTAGAATTGTATTAACCGGAAACGTTGATACATGTGTGCTTAATAAACAAACAATGGTTCCTAGTAAAGCCTCTCTTTTAACTAGCTCGTTGATTAATAGATGATCAAGGTTTCCTGATCATGAACATCGGATGTTATTAATAACGGGGTCATGTCATTAGAAGAATGATGTGATGAACATATACCCAAAGAGAATATAGCAATGCGATCAAGTCATTTAGTTTACATTGTTATATCAAACACACGAAGTAACTTATTCCTTATACCATGAGATCATGTCAATCACTGATACCGGAAGAGTGCTTTGATGGCATCAAACGTCACACCGTAACAGGGTGACTATAAAGGTGTCATTGAGTATTCGGAAAGTATTAGTTGAGGATCATGGATCAAGAGTGGGATTTGTCCATCCAAATGACGGAGAGATATACTCTGGGCCCTCTCGGTGATATCACATCGAAACCGCTTGCAAGCACGTGATATGATCACAAGGATGTTATATCACGGGAACGAGAAAAGAGTACTTGTCGGTAACGAGATTGAACAAGGTATGGTTGATACCAATGATCGAATCTCGGACAAGTAAAATATCGCGAGACAAAGGGAATAGTTCACGGCGTTGTTGGTTCACACGATCACGAGAGTCATCGTTGAATATATAGGAGTCATCACGGATCTCCAGATCCCGTTGTTGATTATTGATCGGAGAGGAGTCTCGATCATGTCTATCTTATTCGCGAACCGTAGGGTGACACACTTAAGGTTCGATGACTCATTTGAGAGGATACGGAATATCGAAGAATATTTTGGACAGCACCGAAATTGTTTCGGGGAAAATTGAAATAGTTCAAGGGGTTTTTCGTCGAATGGTTGTTAATAGAATTAACAAATGATTCGATGTGCTATATGCAAAAGTTTGTTAATAGAATTAACAAATGCTGAAATAAAGAAATAAAAAGGTTTTATTTATTTATTAAAAGAAAACCTTTGGATTTTCCAAGTGGGAAATTATGGGAGCATGAGTGGGTGTGAGTGGAGCTTCCACTCACATGAAGAGGGAAGAGGTGGGGGCAACCCCATGGGCTGGCCGCACCCCCCTTGGGCTGCCTCCCCCCTCTCCTATAAAAGGAGGGTGAGAGCTCTCCCTCCTCCACACACTTGGCCACTTCCCTTTCCTTCACCCGCTGCTCCATTTCATGGTCTCCGGCTTGGCGAAGCCCTGACCGTGGGATTCTTCACCACCACCACGTCGTCGTGCTGCTGGAGTTCCGAGGGATTCTCTACTTCCGCGCCCCGCTGGAACGAGGGAACGGAGGTCGTCATCAACCGTACGTGTGACCGATCACGGATGCACCGCCGGATTGCGGTGCCATCTTCTCGCTATCGGGATCGGTGTGAGTACGACTACGCCAACAACGAGATTTGATCTCGTACCACTTTGAGTCTTCGAGGGTATGTGTTCTCTTTAACCCTCTTGTTGCCCGTTACACTTCGTCTCCTAGATTAGATCTTGGCCTTTCGGGTGTCTCTCGCGTAGGAAAATTTTTGTTTTCTATGCTACGTTCCCCTTCACTTTGGCATGTGCATACACATGGCAAAGAGCTGATATGTGCCTACACATCGTGTGACAAGAACTACCAGATTTACTTTATTTTATAAACTTTGCTTTATTATTTTTTAATAATTTATTTTAATTTAACTATTTCTAATGTATCAACTCGACTATGCTAATACAGATCTCGTCATGGTGGTAGATGATAAGTTTTACTAGGCTCTAGTGGGTTATGATTTCGCCGAAGAGGGGCTCCGGAGCATCGGAATCCAACCAGAATTACTTGCACTTTCTACCCTCTCTAGCGAGTTTCTCGACTCATAGTCGGGAACTCATAGATCGGACACACCGGAGGGAATCTTGTGAAGAGTGTGGGTAGATCTTTGTCTTGGGTGTTCCTATGGACTATCCTAACACAAGCAATCAAGTAGTTGTGCTTCATACGGAAAAAATGCGCTGACATGGCAACAAAAATTGGATCAAAACCTGGCTAAAATGGATTGTAAAATGAACTTCTAGACAATGTTGGGGGGGGGGGGTAAAATGGACTTCACTCAAAAAAAATGTCAAAATGGTTTAAGAAAAGCTTTTTCTCAGAGTCGATGCACTCCAACACCTTGTTTTTGGACAATTCTCCATCGACAACTTGATAGATTCTCCTCCACCAACGTTGTTGATGACGATGCTTTGATGGTTAAGTAATATATCACTCCACCTAACTTTAGGAGATAGCACTGGCTTCACGGTGACGACATCCATCAGGCTTCAACTCTAAGCAGGAGGTCAAACGGGATCGAATGAGTAACGAGCGTTACTCAGCAAGTTCATGATATATAGTGGGTAGTCTGATGCACTAACTACGGCTTTAGACTCAAAAGAGTCTAAACCTAATGCAAGGTTTTTGTAAATCTTTCTTCAAGAGGTTGCTTTTAATTCTAAAAACTATGCCCGCCAGATCTTCACAGGACTAGAACCTCCTGGAGTTGCTTTTCCTGCGGCATTCGCAGCTCCTTCCCGGAATAGGGGGTAACATGCCACATCCTTTTACACTCTGCAGATGTGTGTTACTTTACCCATGGACGACCAAGACCATGTTGCACAACTAGGTGTACATTCCTGCCCACTCCCACTCAGGTGTGGGGCCCGGTTGTTGGTGCAAGCCAAACTGTGTTTCTCCGCACAACGCATGCCCACCCATTTCCACCAGCAAGTTGAACCCCTGATTTCACTCCTCACGATGGATATCTAGGCGCCCCTAGCAGACCATCATAGACCCTAGAGTCCGCGAGAATTAAGGGATCCCACCCATGTGCATGTAGTCTCGCAAGACCTACATCGTACGTCTCTGGTAGCCGTTGACATGCGAACGAGAGAAGATCACAGCTGACTTACTCCCCCCATAGAATACCCATGGTTAACGCGGTATTTAAGGCGCAATAATCCCGACGGCACTTTTGTTAAATACTAGGTAATACTTTCCCATGCAGATGGAACCTTCCTTTGACCTATTCATCTTACCATGGTCCCATCCACACATCAAACAGAACACTATCACTCGGATAGTCATTCAATTAGTCATATTATTATACAAATAGGATCATGCATTCTTTTTGGGAATATGTGGTAATACGATAGGGTTTTTGCAAATAGTTCGTTATGAAATATTGCAAAGGATATGAGCAAGTGATGAATTTGCCTGAAATTGAAATAATGACAATAATAATCCATGTCTTCGTGTTCAAGGGTCGCGTAGAGAAATCCCGAGATCTGAAAGATAGCAAAGTAGTGCCAGTAAGGACTACTGAAAACACGGGCAAGATGACGAAATGCTTAATAATGAGATGCATCGTGAATTACCCTCGAAAATACCCCAACTGCCAAGTGTAAGCTACGTTTGATACGATAACTTAATCACACAGGTTTTAGGTGAGTTGTTTCATTACTTGTGGTGATGTGGTTATTAGTTCTTTTAGACTTACATGTTTTTCACTTTTACGTTGCAAAAAAAAATTACCATGTTTAGGTGGAATTGTTTATTACTTGTTTGATAAGAAAACAACAACACGTGAAAACAACTATAGAAAAGATGACGAACATATTTTATTTTATGTTCAAAAGTGTAGAGCTGATGACAAAGAGTTTAATGGAAAATGATGAACTAGTGTAGCTAACTCTATCATCAGAATACTTGCTAATTACTAGTGATGATAGGTTTAGTAGGTGCGAAAACATCAGGGTTTTATTAATACGGAAAATAATGTTGTGGTAGTTATTTCTGGGTATAATGGAATATTATAGAATTCCATGATACTCTTAGAAACTATTTTATAAGTTAAACACAATTTTTATGCTTGACAAATTTTAATTGGAAATTATTTTCTCTTTAATTTGATATAACACTTAATGCTTTCTGAAAATATTTGAATAAGTTATTAATTTATTAATTTTAAAGAACTAAATGAGTAGGCAAAATATTGCACACATGAAAACTTGCTCAAACGACTATGAAATCATCATACATGAGTTGCATATGTCATTGAGAGCATTTTGGTATATAACTTCTAATTTTTTCTGATTTTATGAATTATTTATTATTTTTCTCAATTTTAAATGATTTATTTTAATTAATGAAAATAATTAATTTTAAACTTTTCCAACCATTTTTTAAAAGTTGATTAACAATTAGACTATATTTTTCTAAACATTTCCATATTTTTCTGATAAACAGAATGAAAGATATTGATTTATCAAATTTTAATTATTTTTCTGTGTTTTAAAATGACAGGTGGGATCCACGTGGCAGATTGAATTTAATTAAATTGAAAAATAATTTATGACGTCATGCTGACGTCAGGATTGATTCATCACTGGAGGGGATTGCTGTTGTGGTATTGCAATTGATCGATTTAATGCGAATTGGTCCGATTTACTAGTACTACTTGATAGAGGATGAACTTAGGAGTTTACGGGTGGCAGCGGTTTGACCAATAGGTCATCGGAGCCTCGCCGGCATGCAGTTGTGCGGTGGCTGGCGGCGGGGCATGATGAGATGACGAATTCAACGATGGAATTATAAACGGAGGGCACCCAGAGGTTCCCTACCTCACCGAGAAGCTCGTGGTAGCATTGGGGAAGAAAAAGGAGGTCCACCTCGCTGGCGGCGTGCTCTTTTCTGCGGCGGCCAGACTTGGAACAGCGGCGAAATTCCCACTGCTCGAGGCATATCAAACCGTGCGCTTGCTTGAGGTGGCCTCAATTTGTCCCGGAGCGGTCGGAGGCAACGGTGTCGAGCGGTGGCCGTGGGTGACTAGGGTTAGGGTTTTGTATTCCTCCCGAGAACGAACAGATAGCGAGAGAAAGAAGGCAAGAAGGAGTGGGCGCGATGAGGACGTCTCCCTGATCCTTATCCACGCTCGAAGACGGCGGTTAGGAGGTGGCAGCGGCCTTGCCACGGCATTGATCTCCTCTTCCTTCTAGCAGAGGAAGAAGAAAGGGAAAATGTTATAACATTTTCTGGAAAACCCCCTAGCTGATTTAATAAAATATAAGCAAGTCCTTATGTTAATGAAAACTGTGAAGAAACATTGTTTTCAGGGCCTTTTTGAAAAGAGAAAATTTATTAAAAATTATATTTGAATTCCTCACAAAAATGCATTGTCACCATGTTTTGTTTTGGTGGAATTGCATAATATTGGAATTTTTTATTTAGGGTGCTAAATTAAGTGGTTTTGGATATTTTTCTCAACTTAAACTCTTAAATGGTTTTAAATTTATTTTGTTTATGCTACGACATGAAAACAACACCATTAATATGTTATTGAAATAATGGTATGTTTGACATCGGATTTTTTTTAAAATATAAGTCTGTTAGGAACAACTAGTAATACTTCTTATTAGTGTTATTATAAATTGTTGAAACGAAACACCAGTTATAGAACATCATTCCCAGTCATACCAGATACTCTAGTTAGAAAATGGACTTGTTTTCTTTTATGTGGCTTTGTTATTTTCATCATGTAAATTCTTAGCAATTTTGGTTGACACTTTAATTAAGTGTGTGTAAGCCATGTTTGTTATTTTTAGTACCTGATTAAGTGGAAAACAGGAGTGGATTTAGAATCTCATTTTTTTTGTTTTCCACATAGGTTCCACTAAGGATTTTATCCCATGTTTGTTTTGGAAACATGTGATCATTTGCATGGTTATGTCCAGATGAATTTTTGTTGTTATCTGTTAGTCTTGTCTACGAAAAGGATCTGGAGAACAGGGTAGTTACTAGTTTCCATTTACCTTACATAACACTAGATATTTGGGTGCAATGAATTATTATTGGTTCATACTTGATACCTGATTCCATTAGGAGATTATCATATATTCCTTTTCTCTGCTGAGCTTGACAAGGAATAGAGAGTATAGGTCTCTAACATTACCAATTGATTCACTGGATAATTGTTATACTCCCTTACCGAGGCAGTGTTGCTTCATGTAGTCTTCTATTGCCTGGAATACCATTGCCTCTGGTTGCTACTAGTCTTCGGGTATTGCCTTTGTCACTTGCAAGTAAGATCAGCTCTTGGATTCCATCTTCAACTATCTCACCCTTGTGGTGAAGACAACGAGTTATTCCAAGCAAATATTTCTCTTAGATCATTCTGATAGAATGTAAGTTTATTATATGACATCAAATTTCATATGCATATAAGAAGAATTTGTTAACAAGTGGGCCAGACTTGTCTCCAAATTACGAATCATATACAAGTGGCTGAGATGTACTAGGTTATTCAACCTTTTGTTTATTTATGTATGACACTCAATTGTTTGAGTATACAAAATTTATTTGTTAACAAGGTATATAGCTTGTTACCAAACTACTTGTATATAACACTAACATTTGAGTATCACACTATTTCAAGAGGAATTAATAAGATCATATCAAGATATAAGAGTTTCCAAATACTCTTATGATAGATTGGAATAACACTTCTAGAATGCTCTAAATAATCTTCTTGAAGATCTTCCTGTGGCAGTTCCTCATTTCTGGTGGGTTGCTTCTCTTGAAGAATGATTCAGAGAAGATTGGAAAACAAGATAATCTAGACAAAGTAGAAAGATCTTGATTAAAACTTAGTTAAGCTTTTATTCTTCTTCAATATACTTGTTATTTTGTTGCCCATAAGATATGTTCTTATTTCATGCATGATTTGTTTACTTAGTTTCCAATTTACTTCCTCTAATAGGGGTTATAACTTGTTGTTAATCCTTAGTTGTATCCAGAGATACTTTAGTTGTTGAATTATGATTTGGATAGAGGTGTGGAGTGTTTGTGGAATGAGGATTTAAGATAATAAGTTGACCAAAAGGTTTAACAGTAGTTTAAGAAGATTTATTTCTTCTTTTAGGTACTTCTTCTATGATTGAGGAGATATGTACATATTCGATAAATATGTTAATACAATTATTAAGTCATTTCCTACTTGTAGGTTTTGGGTTAACACTTGTTTGTATCATTTGTGTTCTATTGAATCTTTTGAAGGAGTCGTTGCATAGAAAAAAAATTCCTACGTGAGAGACACCCGAAAGGACAAGATCTAATCTAGGAGACGAAGTGCAACGGGTAAAGAGAGGGTTAAAGAGAATACATACCCTCGAAGACACAAAGCGTTACCAGATCACATCTCGTTGTTGGCGTAGTCGTACTCACACCGATCCCGAGAGCGAGAAGATGTGCACCGCAATCCGGCGGTGCCTCCATGATCGGTCACACGTATGGTTGATGATGACCTCCGTTCCCTCGATCCAGCGGGGAGGCGGAAGTAGAGGATCCCTCGGAACTCCAGCAGCACGACCACGTGGTGGTGGTGAAGAATCCCACGGTCAGGGCTTCGCCAAGCCGGAGACCATGAAATGGAGCAGCGGGTGGAGGGAAAGGGAAGTGGCCAAGTGTGTAGAGGAGGGAGAGCTCTCACCCTCCTTATATAGGAGAGGGGGGAGGCAGCCCAAGGGGGGTGCGGCCAGCCCCATGGTGTTCCCCTACCTCTTCCCTCGTGATGTGAGTGGACACTCCACTCACACCCACTCATTTTCCATTAAAACCCCTCTTAGAAAATCCAAGAGTTTTTCTTTAATAAATAAATAAAACATTTTTATTTCTTTATTTTAGCATTTGTTAATTCTATTAACAAACATTTACATAAAGCACCTCGAATCATTTGTTAATTCTATTAACAACCATTCGACGAAAAACCCCTTGAACTATTTCAATTTTCCCCGAAACAATTTCGGTGTTGCCCAAAATATTCTTCGATATTCTGTATCCTCTCAAACGCGTCATCGAACCTTAAGTGTGTCACCTTACGGTTCGCGAATAAGATAGACATGATCGAGACCCCTCTCCGATCAATAATCAACAGCGGGATCTGGAGATCCGTGATTACTCCTATATATTCAACGATGACTCTCTTGATCGTGTGAACCAACAACGCCGTGAACTATTCCCTTTGTCTCGCGATATTTTACTTGTCCGAGATTCGGTCATTGGTATCAACCATACCTCGTTCAATCTCGTTACGGAGAACTACTGTTTTCTCGTTCCCGTGATATAACATCCTTGTGATCATATCACGTGCTTGCAAGCGGTTTCGATGCGATATCACCGAGAGGGCCCAAAGTATATCTCTCCGTCATTTGGATGGACAAATCCCACTCTTGATCCATGATCCTCAACGAATAATTTCCGAATACTTAACGACACCTTTATAGTCACCCTGTTACGGTGTGACGTTTGATGACATCAAAGCACCCTTCCGGTATCAGCGATTGACATGATCTCATGGTCTAACGAATAATTTACTTCGTATGTTTGATATAACAATGTAAACTAAATGACTTGATCGCATTGCTATATTCACTTTGTGTATATGTTCATCACATCATTCTTCTAATGATATGACCCCGTTATTAACAACATCCAATGTTCATGATCAGGAAACCTTGATCATCTATTAATCAACAAGCTAGTTAAAAGAGAGGCTTTACTAGGAACCATTGTTTGTTTATTAAACACACATGTATCAATGTTTCCGGTTAATACAATTCTAGCATGAGAAATAAACATTCATCATAAACAAGGAACAAGATAATAACCATTTTATTATTGCCTCTCGGGCATATTCCCTTCAGTCTTCCACTTGCACTAGAGTCAATAATCTAGTCTGTCAGCACTTTAACACATATGGCGTACCAGTGTTATTACCATGCTTCACATGCGGTAAACATCATCAAAAAGATCTGAAGTGTTCAGGTCCTATTGTATTTCCATGTTCTTTGCGTCTACATGCATCACTCATTCTCTAATGAGATGGCTTGTATATATATAATCAATCGGTGAAAACTTCATTCCTCTGCTTAAACCAATGTCACTAACATTGTGAAAATGTAGCTTCATAGTGTTAGCATTCTTGGAAATTCACCAAGTTCAGGTGATACCTTAATTCCTCAGCTTAAACTGAGTGTTACTAACATTGTGAAAATGTAGCTTCATAGTGTCAGCATTCTTGGAATTTCAACAAGTTCAATAAAGAACTCCTTGACACAAAATACGCTTATTATCAGTTGTCAACACAACGATATACTTTAGCCTTTTTTGTAGTATCATTCACAATATTTTAATTTTGAAACTCTTTCAAATCCAGCATGGATCTTTCTTCCATCCTATTGTGCTAACCTTCATCACATATTTTAATCGAGATAAAATTATTTGAATAGATGACAAGACTATTAGTGTAACATGTTACAACAAATATTTTGTCATTACTATATAGGAAAACATATCCTTAGCATTTCTAAAATAATAGAAGGATCTCTCCCACTGTTGTATAATCATCATATGAATTATCCTGCTATAACATTTTATAGCATAGGACTCATCTGGTTGTGTACATAGCATGGAAACATGACTTAGAAATCTCAATTTCAATGATTCTCATCAAGTGTCAAAACACTTGAATATTGCTCAATTATTTTCCATGTGACAAGAACTCCTTCTTGTGATTTGGATATTGACTTACTTCAATATTTCATCTATGTAATTTGGCTTCAATCATATTAGGCGATCTAATCCATCTCTCATAGATATCGATGCCTAATATCTTCCAAGCCTTTCATCAATAAGAAAATCTTAACCGTGTTAATTTAAAATTACATATTTTCCAATCAACCATATGTCAGCTACATAAAGTATTGGAAATATGTCATAGCGCTCCCACTTAATTTCTTGTAACTTTACAAGCATCTTTATCATTCCTGATGTAATCAAATTCTTTTGATAACTTCATTGAGGTAAAGATTTCAACTTCGTTATGCTCACTTCAACCATTGAAGTGTGTATACCTTTCTAGCAACTTTTTGAATTTTACAAAACTTTCAGACTGTGTCAAATACACATCTTTGATCAAACTTCCTCGAGAGGAGAGTTGGTTTTGTTATTCAACTCCCATATCATAATATGTAACTTTTGCTAGAACTATCCGCAAAGACTAAAACATCACTACGGAAGATCAAAATCTTGTAGTAGTCAACTCTTTTAACTTCGTCGAAAACAACTTTTCGATAAGTAAAACTTTTAAAGGATGTAAAAATCCATGTCTTTGTCGCTATATAGATCCTTTTTCTACCGTTAGGCCTCATGCCTATCGAAAGGACTACCAAGTCACATACTTGATATTCATACAAGGATACTATGGCGGATATAATAACTCATAGTCAATTTTACGAAGTCAGGGCCCATCATTTGCTTCCTTTATAAGGTCCAGGTCCTTTTGTTGTCAAAACAACAGTTTACTCTTAAACCATAAGTTGGTCTAAGTACAAAGTTTTCGGACATTTGTGGTTCAGTTCGCAAACTCATTCGAAGTATCTACAACACATGTAGTGTCTTCTACTTTGTCAAAATAGGAAACCCCGGAACAACTTCCAGTGCTGCGCTACTCTTGACATGGTAACGGAGATTCTCTAATCTCGTTGAGTTTGTATTGTCCTCCCACTCACTTGTTTCGCAAGAACTACTTTCTCGAGGAATCAACCCGTTCTGACAAACAACATTTGTATTTTGGTTCGGTGATAGGAGAAATACCCAATGTTTAATTTGGGATAACCTTATAAACATATATTTATCCTATTTTGGTTGTAAACATTTTACACATGCTATGCATACCAAAACTTAAGAAAATGACAATTCGGGTCACTACCCAAACCATATCTTATATGTTGTCAATTTCAACGGATCATGATGGTGCTCTTTTCAGTGTAAAAGCGGTTGTCCTTAATGTATAAACTACAAAATTATAATGGCATTTTAATCTTACCATGTCAAACAAGGTTAGATTTTGTCTTTTGAATGATCCAAACTAATGTGGGGTATTCGAGAAGTATAAGTTGTAGAATAATTCTACAACTCCTCAGATGTTTTGCTAAACTTGTAACTCAAACTTTATCCTTTATGATCAAATCATAAATACTTGATTATATTATTACAATGATTTTTTATTTCATACTAACAACCATTTGAACCAATTCAAAATGTCAAACTCCGTTCTCTTTAAATAGATATACTCACATATCTACTCAAATCATCGACAAAATTTTCTGAAGGAAAAATTAATCCACCATACATGACTACACATAATGACTATATACATCAACATGTATAATCTCCACTAAATTATTCGTCCATTCTACTTGGCCTATGACTGAATTTTAGTCATCTTTTGGAAGAAGTCTCACAAGCGTCAATTAGTTTCAAAACAAAATGACTCCGGAGTCCATCAATATGGAGTTCCTTCATGTTTTCCTTTCCGATATGAACTAAAATGGTGGTGTCACAATTTAAGTGAAACTCTTCTACGTCTGCAACGTTTAGCATTTAGTCTTATAGATGTTTTACTTTATCAACATGATTTATATTAACCTATCCATCAATTAGTGGAATATGGCATAGTTTGAACAATCTCATTTGTTCTTACAAAAGACCAGAACAAAATAACAACTTATTAAGTTCTTAAAATAAATCTTGAATGGTTGGTTTCGATACGACAATGAACGCAATAACACTTTATTTCTGTTCTTGTCATAATCGATTCCACATCTATTACTAGTTCCTTTTAGGCCCTTGTATTTCTTGCATTACGTTGCTTTGTATGACAACTCATACCAACCAATGTGGTATCAAAATACCCAAAAATACTTTATTAACTAGTAATACATCTATAACTTGTATATCAAGCATATATTCCTGAGTTGGACTTTTCCAGTTGTCTTCTTTTCCTGCCATATACCCTTTTGTAATTCTATTTTCAATATTCCCTTTCCTTTATAGAAGAATCATTCAACATCAAACAATGCTAGTCGTACTAGCTCATATTCTTTGGCGTGTTAGTCATATACTATCACCCATTGAGTCATACTTTGAGTTTGATTGTTCTACTAATATCACCATATTAATAGTATTCTTCTAGATTCCACTCTTAGCAATATCCAAGTAAGGTAAACGACTTTACCCATACTTTTAATCCATCCCATCATAACAATTTTATGATTAAGCTACTATAGCTCGAAGGAAGAAATTTAGAGGATAGTTTTTAGCGCCCAAATTCTTGGAATATTCAAACGCATAGCGTCTTCAATCATTGCATATATTCAGATAATATAAGCAAACATTGTCACGCTAAATTATACTCAGTCATGTTTCCAAAAATAATTTTCTAGATATCAAAATATCTTTCACTTGATTGTTTCTGAAAACAACTCTTTTCAGTTCCTAAATCGCCTTGATCAACAAAACATTCTTTGAAGATAAAGTAATATGGAAGCAACCATGACTCTGGATTCTAAGTAGGAATTATTTTGCTCTCTAGATCAATCAATCATTAACCATATGGAGCTAGGTAGGAAATACCAAAAATCTACAATGTGACTCAATTTTAAATTTCACTAATACGGTACCAATCTTAAATGATTTTTACCAGATCATAACAGTTATATCTCAATCAACAATCTAAGTGTAAGGTAGTTTTGTGGATGCCAATGGATACTACAATTTGTGCAAATTCACTTTGATTGATTGTTTATGATAAATAAGTTAAAGTCAATTCAAAATTAAACCATGAACTCCCACTCAAAAACAACATCCCTCTTAGTCGTCTTTAGTGATTACACGAACCAAATTCACTACACCAAAACCAATCATCACGTGAGATGATGTAGCTTGAAAGGCGAACATCGACATGTTCATCATATCATCCATATGACTCATGCTTTACCTTTCGGTTACGTGTTCCGAGGCCATGTCTGTACATGCTAGGCTCGCCAAGTAGAACCGTAGTATTGCGTGTGTTTCAAGGCCATGTCTGTACATGCTAGGCTTGAAAACACCCATTGTATGCGAACGTTGAGTCTATCACACCCGATCATCACGTGGTGTCTCGAAACGACGAACTTTCTTAACGGTATATACTTAAGGAAGAACACATTATTATCTTGATATTAAGTGAGAGGGATCATCTTATAATGCTACCGTCGCTATCTAATCAAAACAAGATGCATAAAAGGATTAACATCACAAACATCACATGAAAGGATAACGTGATATGATATGGTCCTTCTTGCACTTGATCTCCATCATGTGCATCACGGTATGATCTCCATCATTCCACCGGTGTGGTACCAAGTACCATGGCACCCCAATCTTGATTGTCCATCAATAAGAAGACAATCATATGGATACCTTCCGGTATATCAATAATTTACAAAATAGATCATCTCATAATCAAATTTGTAATATTGACCATATCACATCACATGCCCAGCAAAAACTTGTTAGACGCCTCTAATTTATTAACAACCATTAGACGAAAAACCCCTTGAACTATTTCAATTTTCCCCGAAAAAATTTCGGTGCTGCCCAAAATATTCTTCGATATTCCGTATCCTCTCAAACGCGTCATCGAACCTTAAGTGTGTCACCCTATGGTTCGCGAATAACATAGACATGATCGAGACTCCTCGTCGATCAATAATCAACAGCGGGATCTGGAGATCCGTGATGACTCCTATATATTCAACGATGACTCTCGTGATCGTGTGAACCAACAACGTCGTGAACTATTCCCTTTGTCTCGCGATATTTTACATGTACGATATTCGATCATTGGTATCAACCATACCTTGTTCATTCTCGTTACCGACAAGTATTCTTTTCTCGTTCCCGTGATATCACCGAGAGGGCCTAGAGTATATCTCTCAGTCATTTGGATGGACAAATCTCACTCTTGATCCATGATCCTCAACTAATACTTTCCGAATACTTAACGACACCTTTATAGTCACCCTGTTACGGTGTGACGTTTGATGACATCAAAGCACCCTTCCGGTATCAGCGATTGACATGATCTCATGGCCTAAGGAATAAGTTACTTCATATGTTTGATATAACAATGTAAACTAAATGACTTGATCGCATTGCTATATTCACTTTGGGTATATGTTCATCACATCATTCTTCTAATGATATGACCCCGTTATTAACAACATCCAATGTTCATGATTAGGAAACCTTGATCATCTATTAATCAACGAGCTAGTTAAAAGAGAGGCTTTACTAGGAACCATTGTTTGTTTATTAAACACACATGTATCAATGTTTCCGGTTAATACAATTCTAGCATGAGAAATAAACATTCATCGTAAACTAGGAATAAGATAATAACCATTTTATTATTGCCTCTCGGGCATATTCCCTTCATCTTTAATATTTAATTATGAGATGTTTTATAAAGATGTTATGCAGATTCATTGATAACTTAAGTAGTTCATGTTTTAGAGAGTCTAAAATATTTGTTGATGAGATTATTCCATGAATCCTTACTAACTTGTGGAAATGTGATCATCAAATATGAGATTTGGATACTCGCCGCTCTTTGAGTTCTAGGTACCTAGTGAATTATCCCAAGTCACTTATAGACTTGAGGTTAAGGTTGTTGAGAGTTAATGTTGGTCATAACCAACTATGGTTTGTCTTATCAAATGATTTGATTTGTAGAGATACTATGTTACAAAGATCACTCTGAATGTACTCCTGACTAGATGATCTACACATATTTCATCCTGTCAAGTGAAACATTGGTCGCTTTGCTTCTTTCAAACTTTTGCGCCAAAATTTCCCGTATTTTTAGATGCATGCTTTGCAAATGCACATATTATAATTAGATCCTTATAACCTCCCAAACACTGGGATGTTACACAGTCCTCACTCGAACGGAAGTGCATGAAGAATTCTAATGGCAGCGTGCACACCGCCACCATTACGATGTTGCGGTTTACACGGCACTACGCAACCACCGCCGCCACAACCTCCTCCAGTAACACCTGGGGATGGCTACCTTCCACCATCGCCATCAATGCGCGCCCGTACCACTTCTCCTCCAGCTTGGCAACTCCGGGAGTGCAGGACAACACATAGTGGCCACCCTCAGGATGAAGTTCATCCTCACTGGATGTCCACACCTCCTCCCGGAACGCGAAACAAATCACACAGTTTCCCCTAGATACAACCCCACAGTTGGCTCTTCGATATCTACGATATCAAATGAACTATTGGATGTCGTTAGGGAACTCAGATTATTTGTATTGACGATGAACACACATGTAGCCAATGAACATGTGAGTGAGGGCTGCGAAAGGTGAAGAAATTGTGTGATGGAGAAGGGCTATTTATAGTGGAGAGAGGAGGGGAAGATTTTTCTGTCTACTGTTTGCCGAGTGTGCAAACCCTAGGGCACTCGCCAAACAGATCCTCCTAGGCGGGAAGAAGTGGCGGGAAGGGCTCCTCCGCCACACTCGGCAATTCTCGAACCATAGGGTGGGGATGAACCAATTTTTTCGCGACGTTTCTTTGCCGAGTAGCATATACAAGACACCCAGCAAACATTCGAACCAATGGTTGGGAAAAAATCAAATTCTTTCATGCCATTTCTTTGCCGAGTGTGCTTCCAAAACACTCGGCAAACATGTTGTGGGCCGAGTCCCCGTTCATTCGTCACTCGACACACACATGTCCCTCTTCTGACCGCGGCGACCCCGTACGGATGAGGACACAAGGCACATATGTGTGCCGAGTGACTCTTTTTGCCGAGTGTTGATGGCGGTTTGGCCGACGATTTTCTTTATGCTGAGTGCCTCCTGCAGAGCAGACACGCCAGAGGCACACGCTGTCGGCATGAGTTTGTTTACCGAGTGCCTCTTGTAGAGCATACTCGACAGTCAGCGGCAACGATATGTGCCGAGTGTTTCCTTTATGCCGAGTGTCTCTTCCCCTGCCTCGGCACCCAGACCTCTTTGCCTAATGGCCCGCGATTTGGCACTCAGCAAATTTGAATATACCCGACAACGTCTCGTTTTCCACTAGTGGGTCCCTCAATATAATCCACCTGTTTAGAGACAATACATTTTGATAGTGGGAGAAGTGTCATTTCTCCATCTATGTGATGTACTTCGTTCGGAGATATTTTAGCGTTTTTAGACAAAAACGTATTTAGACATGTTTTAGTGTGTAGATTCATTTACGTCTTGCACTAAAACATGTCTAGATACGTGTTGTCTAGTAAACGGTAAACCATTTCACATTTTGATACGGAGGGAGACAGAGAGTACTCATTGAATTCAGATCGAGCTCGATGAAAAAAAAAACTTATTTTTCGAGAGTACTTGGACAGGAGACGTGAGCCCATGAATACGTATTTAAATGGGCAACTAAGCCCGTGAATACGTATTTAAATGGTTATTGATATAAAAAAAACCAGATAGTCGTTGCATGAAATAAACCGTGTAAAATCAATATGGTAGTTGTATTAAAAAAAAAGTTGGAAACTAAATACTTCGCAGTTGGTACATGCAGCAATAGCCTTATTTCCATACTGCACCGTCCCTATTTTATTTCAGTAGTTTTAATTTTAAAATCTGCAAGCATGCCCGGATGTACTAGGGTACTAGTGATGCAAGCACACGACGTTGCTTCAAGGAACGTGCAAAAAGTTAAAACCATGGACACAACTATGAACAATGACGTTTTGAAGTACTGAGCCGCATCTGAAGTTGGTGATATAATTAATATTACAAGTAGCTAATGTGGGCCTGCTGACCTCCACTACGCGTCGCTTGCATGAGGGTGTCTGCAGGGCTGATTTGGGCCGCATACGCTTGCATGAGGGTGTCTGCTGACGTGAGGCCGTGAATACGTATTTATATGGGCAACTAAGCCCGCGATCGATCTCTGCACATAAACCTTGGCATCTCCCAGATCCAGGCGTATCGCCGCCGCGATGGATCACTCGAAGCCGATCGCCGGACGGGGCTGCGACGACCGCTTAAGCCATCTCGACGACGATGTGCTCGGACACATCCTGTCCTTCCTGGACGCCAAGGAGGTCGCGCGCACTACGGCGCTCTCTAGGCGATGGCGCGACGTCCAGGCCATCGTCCACACAGTCTCCTTGGAGGAGCCGGACCCGCCCCTCCTCGGGTACGAGGTAGATATCTATTGTATTCCAGCCGACATCTTGGCGCGGCGGCCCTTCAACGACGCCGTCACCCGCGCCCTCTTTGCCCGCAGCCGCCGCCCGGCCCCCGCCCCCGCCGCCGTGCCCCTCCGCGCACTCCGCGTCTCCATGCGATTTTACGATGCTGACAAGGACAAGACCACGGTGGACCAATGGGTTTCCTACGCCCTCAAGCATGCCGCCCGGGCCGGGCTCGAGCTCGACCTCAGCCTCGGCGTCCTCTCCGGCTACAATGACCCCGATGTCGCGGCCGTGACGCAAGATGGGGATAAAGATATATCCATCGGTGAGAAGCCTCTCGAGACCGATGTGGATGATGATTCCCTCCGCGAGCTACCCAATGAAGACGATGACTACGACGACGTTGTCAGCTCCAGCTCTGAGGAGGAGTTCTGTGTACCGCCCCATGTACGTGGAGAGTCTGGAGACAGAGTGTACACCGTACCGTGGGGGCTATTCTCCTGCGCCGCGCTGCGATCACTCCGCCTTGACACCTGCCGGCTCTGCCCGCCGGTGGCCTTCAGCATGCCGTTGGTAGAGGCTATCCATCTCAGCGACGTCCACGACGTGGAGGAGCACGTGCAGAGGCTCATCTCCGCCTGCCCGCGCCTGGCCGACCTGACGCTGGACGGCTGCGGCAGAGTCACAGAGCTCTCGCTCCTTGACAACAAGCGCCTCCGCAGGCTCGCCCTGCGGAGCTGCCAGAAGCTGGCCACCGTCGCCGTCGACGCCTCCGAGTTCTGCTCCTTCGAGTACTGCGGCGCCGTCCCCAGCGACTCGTTCATCACCGTGCGTGGCTGTGGCCTCGGCAGTGGCGACTTTCCCTCCGTCACGTCGTGCAAGGTCGACATCTACGGGCACTGCGTCAAGGAGACCACGCTCCTCAAGCTCGGTTCGTTCATGCAGAAATTTGCGTCCATAAAACAGCTCCACTTGTGCTCCAGCCGCATGGGCTCATGCTTCGTGCGGCTCCCGGCGTTCCGAGCCCTCCGCCACCTCCAGCTGCAGGGAAGCGTGCCACACGACGACGAAAACCATGCCGCTGCCACCTCCGCCATGAGCAGTATCCTCCGGCAGGCCCCGAACCTGCAGACACTGTCCCTAGTCTTCGAAGTAAAGCGTCGCGAGCGCGATTCGTATTCCTACGAAAACAGAAGCGAATGGGACCTCCTTGACGCGCACCATCTCCACTACAACCAGTATGACACGCTCAACGTGCCCGAGGCAAGCGTGCCCGTGCCGCCGTGTCTGGGGACACAGGTGAAGAAGATCAATCTGCTGCATTACCAAGGCGGCAGGGCGGAGAGGACGCTAGCCAGGTTCTTGCTCCGTAACGCTGCAGGTCTTGAGGAGCTATACTGTGGATTCGCCGAGGGGCCGCTGTGGATTCAGACTGAATTGATGCGCGAGATGGAAGGCTGGGTGGCAAAACAGACGGTTAGCAAGGAGTTCCGTTGATAGAATTGGGGGCGCCTATTGTTATTGTTGTGTGTTCTTTTTTTTCTACAAGATCTCACGCCACGTGATCCAATTCTGAAATACCATGTACCGCTCATTCGCTGAAATTTGGCTCTTGAAGTGCATATTATACATGGTGTTGAGAGAAATCAACCATTTCTTCTGACAAATACTAAGATCCTCCTCGGTTTCAGCCAATCTCGTATATCATTTCAACTACTCCCTCCGATCCCATATAAGTGTTGTGACCGGTTTAGAATTATGTACGTATACAGTTCATAGTTTGGGTCACTTATTTCGGATTAGAGGGAGTAGTTTTTTCTTTCCTCGATAAAGGTTTTTTTTTATAAAGGGCTTTGTTACTTATAAGTTTAACTATTACACTTAGCCTTTATCTGCATAATAAAGATGTACACAGCTGTGTACAGGATCATCTAGTTCAAAGGGGAACCACATAAGGAATAAGTGTAGAGAAGTACTTTGATCGTGAGATGCCACCATCTTGTTCTTCTCCCTTAGATGACTTCAAGATGTTGAGGTGTGCTGCCCCAATGTTACAGTGCTCTAATTGATCAGGTTTTCTTGAAGTGGTGTGTAGACTTGTGTTGATTCTCACCTGGTCAAGTTTAGACAATCTCCTTATATAGATAGCCTTATATAGATAGCACTGTGCACTAGGGGTGACACATATCCCTACTGTAGGTCGGTTGCCACAGTAGGTCTATTTCGCCACCGATCAAGGCAAAACCGTCCTCTACCTTCCTAGTGTTTTTTTTTAAACGAGACAAAAGTTTTGCCTTTTATATTGATAAAGACGGAGCAAATAGGAAGGAAGAGGCCTAAAAAAGAAAAAGATACAACTCGAGCGGATGACCATGTCGCCCTAGCAACCATAGCTGACACTACCACGACAAAGGCACCCTCACGCAAAGACGACAACCTGGAGCCGTCGCCCTGACATCCACGCCAGCCCCGAGGCCGCGCCCCTAAACTAGCCGACGAACATGTCTCTAGCAACCATAGCCGACACTAAAACACGGCGAAGAAAAAACTCAAGGCAAGGAGAAGCCCGGAGCCGCGCTCCGACATCCACGCTAGCCCCGAGGCTACGCTCCAAAACAAGCCGACAACCACGCCACCCTAGCAACCATAGCCAACGACCACGCCACCCTAGCAACCATAGCCGACACCAATACATCGGAGGAAAACCTCAACGCAAGGAGTAGTCCGGAGCGGCCGCTCCGACATGCACGCCTGCCCCAGGTCCGCGCACCACCTAGCCGAAGACGCAGAAACGCCGCCGCCAACCACTATCACCTCCCTCGGGCCGGTGGAGAATCCAAGGCGAGGCCCCAAGAGGCAAGAGGCGAAGTAGCACCACCCTCGCCCGATCCTGAGCAGGATCTAGGGTTTCCCCCGGAGGACCAGGTGAGGGGGAGCGAGCGCACCACCCTGATGACGCCTTCAAGAAGGATGCGATGCCCGAAGGCGCCGACGTCGCCGACCCCGACATACCACTAAGGCAGGGATTTCGCCCGGCTGTGCCTCGCGAACCCCACAAACCGCCATAAGAGGACCGGCCAGACCACCCGCACCGCTAGTCGCCACTTCTGCATCACCTCACACCACCACAAATGCCAACCACGACCCAGTCGCGGCTCCGGGGCCGCCGCCTCAGCTTCCTCTTCCCCGTCCGTATGTCGTAACCTCCGCGGCACATCTCGCCACGGCAGGCGCCGCGCCGTCCATGTCTTGGGGCCGCCGCCCGGCGTCCTCTTGTCCAGCTACAAGACATGCAGCCGGAGATGCAACACGACCAACACCTGATGGCACACACGCCGGGAAAACCGGCCGCACCCATGTAGAAGCACCACCCCAGGGCCGCCTCTCTAGCCTCCTCGCACACACGAGCACCACACCTCGTCGTCCCCGCCCACCCCTGCACGGCAGTGACCGAATCCGGAGGGGGTTTGGCTACCACAAGCCTCACGCCGTCACCTGGCATTAGAGTAGGCCGGAGGTCAACCAGATCGAGATCGGGAGCACCCCGCGCGGCCGGCCAACATAGGTCTACGGTGCCCCCAGCGGCAGAGCATAGGCCATCACCGCTGTCCGGGGCCGCCGTCTCGGCATCCGTGCACCGACGAGCCGGACGGCAGCGCCCAAGCCGCGACGGCCAACCGCCGATACCATCCGAGCATGAGGAGCACACCCCCAGCGCCAGTTGTGTGGAGGCGGGGAGGCGGCCACTGCTGCGGCGCGGAGGCCGGAGGCAGCAGCGGCGGCGAGGGGCACAGCGGGAGGAGCTGGTGGCGGAAGTAGGGACGCCCCACGTGCCGCCTGGGTGCGACAGGGGGGGGGGGCGAGCTGTGGATACTCTTACCTTACTAGTGTTGAGCCGGTAGATCATTGAGTTAACATTCTCCCCCTTGATCGTAAGGCTAAACATATAAATTTATCCTTTCAACAAGATAACGCACCAAGACAAAGCGTACACAATGGCAATATCAAGTGCCATCGAGGGTCAGTGACTATATATAGTGTAGTACCTTATATCAAAACGAAACCACTTTAACTTAGAAGCTCCAAGAACTCATTTTCTTAAAACTTATACAAACTTACAAACTCATTTTTTTTTGGGAGAATCGGTACACAAAGATAATAGATTACAATAGTAAATTAAGTATTGCTGAAATAAGTGACTATGGTCCCATTTAACCTCAAAATAAATCCCCATGCTTATGAGGAGATGGTATCATGGATATTCCAACTATTCTAGGATCAAAGGCTTATTTACCAGTCCCATGACGGCAACAACATCTCTAACTACGGTGGGTGGCAAGTCTTTTGTAAGTGGATCCACTAGCATTGACTTGGTGCTTATGTACTTAATGCTTATTGTATGATCCTGGATTCCATCTTTCACATGGTACTAGATGTCAATATGTTTGGCATCACCGCTTGACTTGTTGTGACTGGAATATATCACTGGAGGTTGATTGTCGTAATAAAGAGTGAGTGGCTTTGATATACTGTCAATCATTCATTCTCAGACCCGGGATGAAGTTCTTCAACCATACCGCATGCCCAGTTGCCTCATAACATGCAACAAATTCATCCTGCATAGTTGAAGTGACACTCTGTTTGGAGATTTTCCATGATATAGCTCCTTCTGTAAGGGTGAGTATGTAATGTGGAGTGGATTTCTTTGTATCAACACACCCCACAAAGTCAGCGTCTGAATAACCCACCACCTCGAGGTTACCAGATCTCTTATATGTGAGCATGAGGATTTTGGTTCCTTACAAGTAACGCAAGACTTTCTTAGCAGCCTACCAGGGACCCAGTTCTGGTTAGACTGATATCAGCTTCCAAGCATCTCGGTTAAAAACGCTAAGTCAATGCTAGTGCATGTTTTCAATAAGTTCTGCTACATGTTCGCTTGCTGCCATTTCTGTTTCAGATTGCTATTATCACTTATAATCATCCATATTGGTTGTATTTCACTCTCTCTTCGCCGAACTAGTGCACCTATAGAACTGACAATTGTATTAGGTATGTTAGGGACACAAGAGACTTCTTGTATCGTAATTGCAGGGTTGCTTGAGAGGGATACCTTTGACCTCTTCCTCCCTTAGTTCGATAAACCTTGGTAATCCACTTAAGGGAAACTTGTTGTTGTTATACAAACCTCTGTACTTCGAGGCCCAACACTGTCTACAAAAATAGAAGCGTGCGTAGACATTAGTGACCTCCGAAGACACCTTTGCCCCACGGTGTGAAGGTGACAGTGTGCGCACCGTGTGTGGCTCTTAGGCTAAAGATTACAACAATACTTATAATTAGTTATTATTTGTGTTGGATGTCTCTATGAAATTGTGGTGTTTGTTAGTACTATCTTTGGATGCTCAAAGTGACAGAGTGGGGTGTCCCTAGATGTGGAATGCGACTTTAAGGGGTGCTGTGACTAGTGGACAGCGGCTCGTCGGGAGAGCTCACATTAGGAGCACATCAGTGCGTCGCCCCTCCCCCTCCTCCTGACAAAACTTCCTCTGGAACTACTTGATGTGAATCCTCTACTTGGTGATCTACTTCCTTGTCTTCCTGCTCCTCTACTTGGTGAGAGAACTGAGGCAGGTTCCCATAAAATATAAAAAATTCATTGGGTTCTGGCTGAGAGAACCGAGGATTTTGGTGAAGCACAAAAATCTGGACAGAAAACAACAATTTCCCCTAATCATACTACCTCGCTATTAGAGGTTACTCTTGGCACAAAAACGAAATAAAAAGGACAAGGAGCTCTTGTTCCAGAGGTAAAAATTCCAAGAAACAAAGAAAACAAAAGACAACAAAGATAAAAAGGGAAAACAAAGTGCGTTGCCTCCCACAGGAAACAACAATTTCCCCAAATCATACGAACTCCCTATCAGAGGTTACTCTTGGCACAAAAACGAAAAAAAGGATAAAGGGCTCTTCTTCCAGAGGTAACAAATTCCAAGATAGAAAGAAAAAAAAAGAAAAAAGGGAAAACAAAGTGGGTTTCCTTCCACAAGCTCTTTTCTTTAATGCCATAAAATTTTATCCACTTGATTGGCTATCTTATTATCTATCTCCTTTTGTTGCTGAATATTTTTCTCTATAGCACCCAACCTTTCTAAAACTTGTTCCATGGAAATATCAGTTTTAATCTCATCACAAGGGGTGTTTCCAACTAAACTTCGAATAGCCTTATAAGCCTATGGAGTAGGGGCTCCAAAAAATTCCCTCATGTTAAAGTGTCAAGAATAAACCTATACCACATGGTGACGACAATATAAAAGTTTCTTAGGAGGATCTTGGTGGTATGATTTTTAGTGGACTTATTTTGAGCACCATTGATTCAATACCAAGCATATTTTAACTTTCCCCGCCTCTTTGTTTGAAGGTGATGACCTCATCACAAGGGCGGTTGCTCGTGGCCGACAATAGCGGCACCATCCTGACCGATTCGAGTTTCAGGTGCCAACACGCAACAACCTCCAGCCTACTCTGACTTCGTCTAATTGTCCAGTAAGGCTCGTGCTCTAAGGTCGCCACCTCTTGCCTCTTGATCCTCCATGACTTGCACCTTTGATGCGGCTGTATAGCCCATGCCGTAGAAGACCACGTACTTCGATGAATGGAGAATGTAAACCACATAATCTCAACTTCTTGGGTACTCGACATCGACATATTCATGGCCCCGATTACCATGGTGCTGTCGTGAAGATTATCAAGGCGATCGGCTAGTTGCAGAGGTTGGGAAGAAGATGTTTACTCAGTGTGCATGTTGTTCCTTTGTGTGGCGATGTCCACTATTAACCGCGACGTGATGATCGTGAGCCTGAAGGTCGACGAATGAGATCGTGAGCCGGAAGGTCGACGAATGATAGCAATATTCTCGGCAAATGGAGCCGGCAACATAGCATGACTTTGTTCTTGATGGTGCTCCATGAGCTCTATGTTTCAATTTCCTGAGGGAAAACCCTAGGTCCGATCTTTATTAGTTGTACCTGCCAGTGACGGCTCTATAGTCGTTTCCTTGATGAATGTATTCTATAGAGATTGGATATCTTCGGGGTGAAAACCCACGATCTGACTTTTGTGGCCAGATAGGGCGACAACAATGCTTGTGCATTGTTACCTTCCTGGAGGCATCACTTGGGATAACCTTATTCGGAGTCTAGGTGTCGTCAATGTTGTTTTTTGTTAATACCGAGGGCTCTATTCGCCCCGATGAGTTTATTTTTTTCTCTCTTTCTTTTTGTTTTAATATTTAGTTGTGTGCATCTTTATTGTGGAGATTAGGTTTGAACATTATTTTGCACATAACACCATGGTTTAGTAGCAAAGTTGCACAAAACACATAAATCAAACCTCTTTTGCAGCTAGCCTCGTATTTTCGTCTAATAAGTTGCAGCTAGCCCAAAACATAGATTTAGTAGCTTAATAAGTATTTGACATGGTACCTATGACCACTGTACATTATTTCTATAGCGTATATACCACCATACGATGTGTTGATGCTCCTATTACGTACACATACATGGTTTTATGTTAATGCTAAAATATTTTGTATTGTTCGGCAAGTATAATTTTACGTATCATTATCGGAAGTTGAACAAAGGCGAGCTACATGTAGCGCGGTACTCAGGAAGAAATTGAAATTTGTATTTTTAATTCGTTTTAAAAAGATTGAAAAGAACTACCACATGGTAATATGTATAAAATTTCTAAATATTCATTGTATTTTGGCTTAGGCAAAAATAACAAATCTACATATCTGGACAATGGAAATGTACATGTTAAATAAAATATTGGCACACTTATCATTTTGTGTAGCGTAGAATAATACGTATTTAGACATATTTATACAACTGTAGATCTCGACTCTATCTATATTTACGATATTCTTTTTCATTTTTTCAAATCCAAAGGAGCATATTCTATTTTTTAAACTAAGCTACATATAGTTCAGCCTCCAAAACACGATACTCGTACCATAGTCCACTTCAGGGTATGTTGCATTTTTTTAAATAGTGATATGATTAAACTATACAGTATAAAATACGGTATAATGGTATATAGTATAAAAGTATACAGTATAAAATATGGTATAATGGTCATCGTCCCGCATGTCCGGTATCTCTTAAGCCACTAAAGCAATGTTTTGGGCTACCTGCAACTTATTAGACAAAAAACTGGGGCTAGCTGCAAAAGAGATTTGAGTTTTGTGTTCTATGCAACTTTGTCACCAAAGCGTGGTGTTGTGTGCAATTTTCTCTGTTGCATATGATGAGGATGTATTTTGCACCATCTTGGTATTAATAATTTTCTTTATCAAATTTCTTTTTACTGAGAGAGTGAGAGTCTGGCTTAAACAATAAACACACCATTAATATCTCTCGATGCAATATTAAGAACCAACTAAAAAAGCGTATACATAACAATGCTCATATTATTAGAGTTGTCTCTTAACCACAAATCTTGACGCCCCGGGTTTCCTTGATGAGCGTATACATAAAAATGCTCGATGTTTCAATTTTCCGGGGAAAACCCTAGGTGTGATCTTTATTGTTTGTACCTGTCAATGACGGCTCTATAGTCGTTTCCTTGATGAGGGCATTCTCTCGATACTTATATCTCAAGAGTGAAAAGCGAAGGCAACGCTTGTGCATTGTTATCTTCCTAGAGGCATCGCTTGGGATAACCTTATTTGGAGTCTAGGTGTCGTCAATGGTGGTGTTTTGTTAATCAGGGCTCTAATCGCTCCGCCGGATTTTTTTTCCTCTATTTCTTTTTATTTTAATCTTTAGCTGTGTGCATACTTAATGGCTAGACTTGGTTTGAACATTATGTTGTTGCACAGGATGAGGGATTTAGTTTTTACCATCTTGGTATTAATATAATTCATTTATCAAATTTCTTTTTACTGAGAGAATGAGTCTCTGGGTTAAACACACCATTAAGCTCTCTCGATGCAATATTAGGAACCAACTATAAAAGAGTAGACATCAAAATGCTCATTCTATTAGAGTTGTCTCATAAGGGGTAAAACCACAAATCTTGACGCCCCTGGCTTTCTCCTTATTATGGATGAATCCGCGATCCATCTTTCAACCTTGCAGGTCATGTGGTCGTCCAACTTCTCATTCCCGCCATCAATACACATTTCTTCGAGAACCATGGCGTTCTCACCGAAGAATTTGATCAGGTTGACGCCAAAGTTGTTTCCATCCTCCAGCCGGAACTGCAAACACACTCTTGTCAAGGAGCTCCGCAGGCAGTCGAAGGAGCGCCGACTCAAGCCAGGGACCTCAGAGACCTCCTCATCGTAGTTAGCTCCTTCAACGACAGGAGTCATCGTAGCTGAATTACAGTAGCGGTTAAATAGACAGATGGACTTATCGCGGTCAGATTGGAATTTCCTTTCCAGGAAAACGTCTGCTGTGCGGATACTCTGGTTCGTGGTGTGCCACAGTGAGGTTGATGAGGAGGTCACGGAGGGCGGGGCAGCAGCGGAGGAGGTTCGCGACCGCCACGGCCGCGGTCTTGGCTTTGCGCCTGTGTACTCCTTGCAGCTCGAGGCGGTGGAGGTTGGGGAACACGGGCAAGAGCTCAGAGCGCCTCGCCTTGGGTAGGACGGCGATGTGTTCGAGGGAGGTTACCCTCAGCTTCAGCTCCCTGGCGTTGGCCAAGCTCTGGAGGAATCGCCAGAATTTCACGAGGTAGCGCTCGAGGCTAGGATTAGTGTGGCTCTTTTTCTCCCGGCCGCTCTCGTTGCTGTCTTTAGCTCGGGATGAAATGTAGGTCGGCTGAATGGAGAATGTAGACCGCATAATGTCAACTTCTTGGGTACTCGACATCGGCATATTCATGGCCCTGATTACCATGGTGTTGTCGTGAAGATTATCAAGGCGGTCATGTTTCAAAAACGGCTAGTTGCAGAGGTTGGGAAGAAGATGTTGACTCAGTGTGCATGTTGTTCCTTTGTGTGGCGATGTACACTTTAAACCGTGTACGTGATGATCATGAGCCGGACGATCGAGGAATGGTAGCAGTATTCTCGGCAAGTGGAAGCGGCAACACATGATGACTTTGTTCTTGGTGGTGCTACATGAGCTCGATGTTTCAATTTTCCGGGGAAAACCCTAGGTGTGATCTTTATTGGTTGTACCTGTCAATGACGGCTCTATAGTCGTTTCCTTGATGAGGGCATTCTCTCGATACTTGATATCTCAAGAGTGAAAAGCGAAGGCAACGCTTGTGCATTGTTACCTTCCTAGAGGCATCGCTTGGGATAACCTTATTCGGAGTCTAGGGGTCCTCAATGGTGGTGTTTTGTTAATGATGGCTCTAATCGCTCCGCCGGATTTTTTTTCTCTCTTTTTTTTGTTTTAATTTTTAGCTGTGTGCATACTTAATGGCTAGACTTGGTTTGAACATTATGTTGTTGCACAGGATGAGGGATGTAGTTTGTACCATCTTGGTATTAATATAATTCATTTATCAAATTTCTTTTTATCGAGAGAATGAGTCTCTGTGTTAAACACACCATTAAGCTCTCTCGATGCAATATTAGGAACCAACTATAAAAGAGTATACATCAAAATGCTCATTCTATTAGAGTTGTCTCTTAAGGGGTAAAACCACAAATCTTGACGCCCCTTGCTTTCTCCTTATTATGGATGAATCTGCGATCCATGTTTCAACCTTGCAGGTCATGTGGTCGTCCAACTTCTCATTCCCGCCATCAATACACATTTCTTCGAGAACCATGGCGTTCTCACCGAAGAATTTGATCAGGTTGACGCCAAAGCGGTTTCCATCCTCTAGCCGAAACTGCAAACCCACTCTTCTCAAGGAGCTCCGCAGGCAGTTGAAGGAGTGCCGACTCAAGCCAGGGACCTCAGAGACCTCCTCATCGTAGTTATCTCCTTCAACGACAGGAGGAGTCATCGTAGCTGAATTACAGTAGCGGTTAAATAGACAGATGGACTTATCGCAGTAGCGGTTAAATAGACAGATGGACTTATCGCAGTCAGATTGGAATTTCCTTTGCAGGAAAACGTCTTCGCTGTGCGGATACTCTGGTTCGTGGTATGCCACAGTGAGGTTGATGAGGAGGCCACGGAGGGCGGGGCAGCAGCGGAGGAGGTTCGTGATCGCCACGGCCGCGGTCTTGGCTTTGCGCCTGTGTACTCCTTGCAGCTCGAGGCGGTGGAGGTTGGGGAACACGGGCAGGAGCTCAGAGCGCCTCGCCTTGGTTAGGACGGAGATGAGTCCGAGGGAGGTCACCCTCAGCTTCAGCTCCCTGGAGTTGGCCAAGCTCTAGAGGAATCGCCATAATTTCACGAGGCAGCGCTCGCGGCTAGGATTAGTGTGGCTCTTTTTCTCCCGGCCGCTCTCGTTGCTGTCTTTATCGTCACGGCTCGGGATGAAATGCAGGTCGGATGAATGACGAATGTAGACCGCATAATGTCAACTTCTTGGGTACTCGACATCGGCATATTCATGGCCCCGATTACCATGGTGTTGTCGTGAAGATTATCAAGGCGGTCATGTTTGAAAAACGGCTAGTTGCAGAGGTTGGGAAGAAGATGTTGACTCAGTGTGCATGTTGTTCCTTTGTGTGGCGATGTCCACTTTTGACCGTGTACGTGATGATCATGAGCCGGACGATCGAGGAATGGTAGCAGTATTCTCGGCAAGTGGAGGCGGCAACACATGATGACTTTGTTCTTGGTGGTGCTCCATGAGCTCGATGTTTCAATTTTCCGGGGGAAACCCTAGGTGTGATATTTATTGGTTGTACCTGTCAATGATGGCTCTATAGTCGTTTCCTTGATGAGGGCATTCTCTCGATACTTGATATCTCAAGAGTGAAAAGCGAAGGCAACGCTTGTGCATTGTTACCTTCCTAGAGGCATCGCTTGGGATAACCTTATTCGGAGTCTAGGTGTCGTCAATGGTGGTGTCAACGGATTTTTTTTCTCTCTTTCTTTTTGTTTTAATTTTTAGCTGTGTGCATACTTAATGGCTAGACTTGGTTTGAACATTACGTTGTTGCACAAGATGAGGGATGTAGTTTGTACCATCTTGGTATTAATATAATTCCTTTATCAAATGTCTTTTTACTGGGAGAGTGAGAGTCTGCAGGCTTAAACACACGATTAATCGCTCTCGATGCAATATTAAGAACCAACTTAAACAAGAGTATACATCAAAATGCTCATTCTACTAGAGTTGTCTCTTGAGGGGTAAAACCACAAATCTTGACGCCCCCGGCTTTCTCCTTATGAATGAATCTGCAATCCATCTTTCAACCTTGCAAGTCATGTGGTCGTCCAACTTCTCATTCCCGCCATCAATACACATTTCTTCGAGAACCATGGCGTTCTCACCAAAGAATTTAATAAGGTTGACGCCAAAGCTATTACCATCCTCCAGCCGGAACTGCAAACCCACTCTTGTCAAGGAGCTCCGCAAGCAGTCGAAGGAGCGCCGACTCAAGCCAGGGATCTCAGAGACCTCCTCATCGTAGTTAGCTCCTTCAACTACCGGAGTCGTCATCGTAGCTGAATTACAGTAGCGGTTAAATAGACAGACGGACTTATCGCTGTCAGATTGGAATTTCCTTTGCAGAAAAACGTCTTCGCTGTGCGGATACTCTGGTTCGTGGTGTGCCACAGTGAGGTGGATCACGAGGTCACGGAGGGCGGGGCAGCAGCGAAGGAGGTTCGCGATCGCCACGGCCGCGGTCTTGGCTTTGCGCCTGTGTACTCCTTGCAGCTCGACGTGGTGGAGGTTGGGGAACACGGGCAGGAGCTCAGAGCGCCTCGCCTTGGTTAGGACGGCGATGTGTTCGAGGGCGGTCACCCTCAGTTTCAGCTCCCTGGCGTTGGCCAAGCTCTGGAGGAATCGCCAGAATTTCACGAGGTAGCGCTCGCAGCTAGGATCAGTATGGCTCTTTTTCTCCCGGTCCCTCTCGTTGCTGTCTTTATCGTCATGGCTCGGGACGAAATGCAGGTCGGCATGTGCCAAGTCTGGCGGCGGCGGGATCAGAGAGACCGGTCGGAGAACCCCCCTGAACCTGAAGCGCCGCAGCCTCGGCGCGTCGATCTCCACGCCGACGATAGTGTCCTTGGTGTGTTGCTCGTAGGGCCACGGGCGATCCATCATCTTCCAGCAGCACCCCTCCAGCACGAGATCGGTGGCCGCCGGGCAGCTTAGGAGCACAGTTTCTGCGGGTGGTGGGCGGTTACAGCCGTCGTAGTATTCGTAGTCCGAGTCCGAGTCCGACGGGCCGTTCTGTTGCACGATGGTGACGGACTCAAGGTTGATAGCGGCGAGCGCCGGCGCGGCGTCGAGGAGGCTCTGGAGTAGGACGACCCGCGCGGTGCAATGGCGCAGCCGCAGCGAGGTGAGTCGAAGGAACACGACTACGGAGTCCGGCGGCAATGGAACAAGGCTCTTGCAGCCGGTGAGTTCCAGCACGCGGAGGGTGTCCGACGGCAGGGAGGCGAGGCTGAGCGTGAAGGTGCCTCTCTCGCGCGACGAGGTGATCTCGTCGTCCTTGTAGGCGTCATTGCCGTTGCTCCAGTCTTCGGCGGCGAGCTGGAGTTCCTCCATCTGACGTACCGCCCGATGGGAGATCAGTTTGGCGAGCACATCTCGGACCGGCGGCGGCGACCGTTCGTCGTCGCTGTCACTGTCGCTGTCCCCGTTGCTATCGCCCTCTCTGTCGCTGTCCCTGTTGCTATCGCCCTCTCTGTCGCTGTCCCCGTTGCTGCCGCTCTCTCTGTCGCTGTCCCCGTTGCTGTCGCTCTCTGTGTCTACTCTGTTTCTGTTTACTCTGTCTCTATCTATGTCGCCGTACAGAAACATGCTAACCGAGTCCTCGCAGTCGTGGGACTCCAGCCGCACGGTGAGCCTCTTGACGGGGACGTCGGCAGCGTCCAGCGCCGCCTCAGCAGCGGAGAGGAAAGCGTCGCGCCGGCAGAAAAACAGGGCCTCGTCCGATTCCTGTTTCTTGCGTTCGTCCAGCCCGTAGCCGTAGCTGCGGCGGTGGTAGGTCTCGACGCGCGTCTCGAGGTTCACGGCGCCCGAAGAGCGCCACAGCGGCGACCGCCATCCCCGCGAGAGCGCGGTTGTGGACGCGGCCTCCTTGGCTGGGGCGAAGTGGAGGACACGCAGGAGAAGGTCGTCCGGGAGGTCGGACAGGCGATCGGCGCGGCAGGCCATGTCTAAGTCGGCGGCGGCGATGCGATCGCGATCTCAGTGGTTGATGCGATCGGGACTTGAGACAAGGGGACGAGCGGGGGTGTGTATGAGTCGGTATGGAGATGATATGCTCTACGTCTCATTGGCCTGGCTGTACACAATTTTTTTTTTCTTCTTTTGGTCAATTATTGCCTTTTGCACTTTTGTTATTTTTCACGCACTTGAATGGCTTGCATCTCAGGGCCATGCGGTGGCTGGTGCTGGAAAAGTGGCATGGAAGCAAGCTCGCCCTATCCACCATAAGGGAGTGACATTAAACTATGGTTACCTTGTTCATACACACACGTCTCACAGTCACAACACATGTTGTTAGAATATGTTTACGAGTTCGATTAAGATTTACACATATTATCTTGTACTCGAAGTCTATCTCTCTATGTGCCTCCTTATATAGCTCACGAGAGTCACATCAATACACCACCATTATTAGGGTTTAATTTTTTCACATTGTATCAAAGCGGTTAGTCTCACCATAACAATTCTATGGTTGGAAATTTCATCCACAATGCGCCGCCCCTGGGCAGATTAAACTATGCTCCTCGAGAGAGCGGCACCCTGTCTTAATCAAACATCGGATCGTTTCCTTCGGTACATCCAATTTTGAATTTATTTATTTCATATATTAGATCCAGTTAGCCAAATAAACACCTACATCTGATGACCCGAGACCAGTGCAATCAAATTTCTCATCCGACGAGATCACTGGCGGCGGCTACAACGGCTCTATTTTCTAGATCCAATCTAGTGCGCGACAACGTCTACAAGAACTCGGCTCATGCATCCGCAAGATCAACATGTGTGTATCGCAGCAGCCTCCAGCTTACTAACAGATGCGTGCAAACCAATATCATTATGGAGGACGCGCCTCTAGCACGACGGTTGGCAGCGGTGAGCACTCCACCCGCCCAGTTTCGAATCCACTAGAGAGCGAATTTCCAGGTGCCTCACCTGCGGGTTACTATTCGCTAGGAATGGTAACCGAGCGTGCTGTTCAAGGGTGAAAGTACAATATAGTCAACTAGAGGGGGGGTGAATAGGTGACCTACAATTTTTAATATTTTTACCTTTTTAATTGGGCTAAGCAAGTAGAAGACAAGGTTACCTAAATGTGCAACTAGGTGAAACAACCTACGTGATAGGAAACAAGGTACGCAACGGAAGCAATATGTAAAGAACAAGATAACCACAAGTGTAAACAAGGAGATAATGATATGTTTCCTGTAGTTCCTTCCAAATGGAAGTACGTCTACGTTAGAGAGGTGTGGAGCCACCTAAGCACACCAATAGCACGGTTCTGCACACCTTATTCTCCTTGAGCTTCTTCGGTGAGGGATATTCTCGTTACCACTATGAGGTCGACTTGAATGCGTTGAACAAACCTTTACACAAGGTTGAGGTTACTCCACAAGATGGTTGGAGGCCCTCAACGATCCGAATCTTTTTGCAACAAGGTGGAAGCCCCAAGCACTATGGTTTCTCTAGGATCACAAGGTAACCAAGAGATCTATACGATCCCAAAAGGAAAAGCGGGGGAAATCAATTTTTGGATCGACGAATATGTAAATCTAGGTCTTCTCCACCAAATACTTGAAGGGCATCAAGTTCGGTTAGTTGAGTAGGAAGATCTAGGCGTTTTAAGCTTTGAATATATGGAGGAGAGAGAAGAATGGACGAGCAAGCTGTCTCAAGGAAGAAGACAACTATTTATAGCCCCCTCCGAAATCTAGGCGTTGCTGTCCTCCAGGGTCGGAAATTTCCGGGGTAAGTGCCAGAAATTTCTAGGCACACTGGCCGGATATTTCCTAAAGTGCGCGAGGGGGGGATATTTGAATAATCCGGGGCCCGGAAATTCCAGCCCAATATTCCTCCCCCTATCCAGAGAGCGGGCAAGCAGAGCGCGTCGTCTTCACGTTGAAGTTTACTGGCCGGATATTTGCACCGGAAATTTCTGGCCGTAATATCCACCCTAGTTCAGAGAGCGGGAAAATCTTGACGCCCTGATTCTTCGAGGCTAGATTTTGATAGGCCGAAAATTTCTGGGGTCAAGATCGAACATTCCTCCCTTAATCCATCGGAATATTCCGGCCTCCAGACGGAAATTTCTGTCCCCTGTTTTTGCTGGCATATTTTCCAAAGATGATTCTTCTAATTTGATCAACGGAATAAATCCAGCTATGAACACTTTAAGCAAACGTTAGTGTGATTACCTGTGTTGTTATCACCACCAAAACTAAGAGAGGAGACATGAGCTTTCAATCTCCCCCTTTTTGGTGAGTGATGACAACACGGGAATTTGCAATAGAGAATCATACAACAAGAATAGGAATGAATAACACAACTGATAAAACGAGGCGACATGCCTCCTCACAAATAAGGTTCACAATAGCACTAATAAGAGTTCATGAATAAAAACAAAAGGCACAAGACATAGAGAAAGCAAATATGCAAAGGATAACTGTGGGCACTGTCTGTAGCACCAACATCATGTGTAGCCTGCTGATCATGAGCACTCTTCTTGTACAGCTTGGCATCCTTGTGGGGCTCACAGTCTGACTCTAGACCCTCATCAGCGGGATACTTGGACTTGATAAGCCAAATGATGTAGGGTGCATAGGGAGGCACCTTACGGTGAAAGACATTGTGAATCTCGTGAAAAATGAAGTCCACCACATCCATCTTGTGAGCCTCTACGTCTTCCAAATCACCCTCGGTGAAAGTCAGATAGGCATGATGCATCAGGTTCACCAGGCCACCACGAATCTCATCATTGTTGCCAGCACTGGGAGCAATGGACTCGTGAAACATGCGCAGAAGAATTTCATATAAGGGATAGAGCCCCTTAGCAGAACCGACAATACCTTGAGCCCCATACAGTTCAGTCAACTTTATCTTGTCATACTCCACACCATGGACATGCATCCGAGTGCCTTGGGGGCACGGAGAGACTGACAAAGGGGTAGTCACACACATAAGCAAAGCCGTGAAAAGTAGCAGAAAGCTGATGTGGTCCAAACATCCTAGTCATGCCAATATCCTCGGAGTCATCAAACACCACTGTTGCATAGAATTGTTGGATCATGGGAATATTGTAGGAGCACTAAAATTCCATAAGATGACGCAAGCCAAGAGCCTCCACAACATTCACAACATTACCAAAATACTCAGGACGGGAAGCCAGATGCTGAAAGCTTATCTTCTTCATGGGACAGATGGGCTTGCTCAGGGTGGAATACACTTGCTTGAATAAGGACTCTTGTTCCACATGCAAAAAATAGGAGTCAATGGTAGGGTCCTGAGGAGTAGCAGTAAACAAGTTCCTATAGCGTCAGGATTTGAACTCAGCCACGGACATAACAGAGACATTCAGGGACTTCTTTCCTTAATTCTTGAGATCTTCCCTATCCTCATTGCGCTGATGCTCATAAGCTCGCTGCTTCTCACGGCGACGAAGCTGAATGATGGTCTCATGAACAAGGACGCCATCTTCATTGAGAATGAACCTGCGGTACCTCTTGCAACCACTAGAGCCTTTGAGCTGGGAGCTCAAACCATCTGCACAGAAAGAGATAGATGAGGGAAACGGGAATAAAATTGATAAGACTCATGTTCGATGATATAAAGGGAGAGACATTAATTTACATAGAAGAATTATAACAGACTGGAAATTCCGGTGCGTAGAGTGAAATTTTCGGGGGGGTGGAAATTCCGAATGTGGGAAGGAAATTTCCGGCCTAGAAGAGTCACTCTGCAGATAGGGAGTTTGGGCATGCTCTAATTATAGTAAGTAAAGAAGAAACACTGTTAGTCAAGAAAGCAACAAGTTACTGTCCCGAAGTTCATCAGAGGCCGGAAATTCTGGACATTTGCGAAATCTCCAAGGGGGTGGAAATTCCGGTACGGGACCGGAAATTTCCGGCCTAGGATATTTGAACGCAAAGTCCAGAAGCATGCGGCATGCGACGAACTGAGGGAAAGTGATAGCAATTTTTGAGATTAACTAGGCATGGAACGAAGGACGCATGCCCTAGTGGAGAAAAGAGAGATAGGGGTGGAGGAGCCAAGAAGACCTACCGGGATCCATGGGGATGGAACCGGGGAGGAAGAGGCCCTCCGCAGCACGGGGCACCGGAGAGGGAGAGGCCAAGGCGGACCAGCCTCGGGAGGGTCCTTGGCGGCGACAGCGGGTCCTGGGGTGGACGAAGAAGAGTAGGCGACATGGGTGGAGGAACTGCGGGCTGCGTAGTTGATACGTCCATTTTGCATCACTATTTTATATCATAATTTTCTGTTATACATCGATATATTTCATGTTATGACGCATCCCTTATGTTATTTTATCTTATTTTTCATGTTTCATAATTTTTGGAGAATAAACACCGAGACCAGAAATCTGATGGAAAAGGTACCGTCGAGATACCATATTTCAGAAGATCAAAAGAAGAAGGGGGACACCCGGGATGTCTTAGAAGTTCAGAGGAGGAGTCCAGCCAGAAGGGGAGCTAGAGGGGGCCACCAGGGGCCCCCTGGCCGCGCCACCAGGTGGTGTGGCCACCCTGGCCCACCCCTGGTGGATATTTTTGGCGTACTTGGCCCGTAGGGAACCCTAAGCCTCATACCACCATCGAAGAATTATTCTGCCGCCGCCTCGGGGCGGAAAACACCCGAGAGAGAAAAGCTCTCTGGCAGGGAGAAATCTACCGGGGAAATTCCTCTCCGGAGAGGGGAAATCATCGCCATCATCACATTCATCACTCCGGGCATCATCAAGATCGTCATCATCATCACCATAACCATCATCCTTAGCACCATCACCCTCATCATCCACCGTCATGCCGCTGTAACAATTAGGGGCCTCTATCGTTGTTTTACATTAGATCTCTCTCCCGGTGTGGATTACTTGTTAGTAGTTGATGCTTGTGAGATTTATCGGTGCTTGCACTTTATGACCAGATTGTTATCATCCATTATATCACCTCTGATCATGATCCATATGATGTCTTGGGAGTAGTTCGTGTTGTTCTTGAGGACATGGGAGAAGTCAAGTTGTTAGTAGTGAAGTAATGTTGAGTAATATTTAACGTTTCATATTTAAGTTGTGGTGTTATTCTTCTAGTGGTGTCATGTGAATGTTGAAGGGGAACGTAGCATAGAAAACAAAAAATTTCCTACGCGAGAGACACCCGAAAGGCCAAGATCTAATCTAGGAGACGAAGTGCAACGGGCAACAAGAAGGTTAAGAAGAACACATACCCTCGAAGACTCAAAGTGGTACGAGATCAAATCTCGTTGTTGGCGTAGTCGTACTCACACCGATCCCGATAGCGAGAAGATGGCACCGCAATCCGGTGGTGCATCCGTGATCGGTCACACGTACGGTTGATGACGACCTCCGTTCCCTCGTTCCAGCGGGGCGCGGAAGTAGAGGATCCCTCGGAACTCCAGCAGCACGACGGCGTGGTGTGGTGGAGAAAAACATTGCTCAGGGCTTCGCCAAGCGCACGAACAAGTGGTGGAGCAGCGGCAGGAGGGAGGAAGAGATGACACAAGTGTGTGTAGTGGGAGAGGGAGCTCTCACCCCTCCTTTTATAGGAGGGGATGGCAGCCACGAATTTTTGGCTGCCTCCACCTCTCCCTCATCATGTGAGTGGAGTCTCCACTCAACCCACTCATTCTTCCATGAATTCCCACTCAAAATCCCAAGGGTTTTCTTTAATAAATAAATAAAACAATTTTATTTCTTTATTTTAATATTTGTTAATTCCATTAACAAACATTAACATATAACCCCTTGAGTTAGTTGTTAAATCTATTAACAACCATTTGATAAGAATCCCCTTGAACTATTTCAAAATTACTCGAAACAATTTCGGTGACTATTTCAATATTCCCCGAAACAATTTCGGTGCTGTCCAAACTTTTCTCCGATATTCCGTATCCTCTCAAATGCGTCATCGAACCTTAAGTGTGTCACCCTACGGTTCGCGAATAAGATAGACATGATCGAGACTCCTCTCCGATCAATAATCAACAGCGGGATCTGGAGATCCGTGATGACTCCTATATATTCAACGATGACTCTCGTGATCGTGTGAACCAACAACGCCGTGAACTATTCCCTTTGTCTCGCGATATTTTACTTGTCCGAGATTCGATCATTGGTATCAACCATACCTTGTTCAATCTCGTTACCGACAAGTACTCTTTTCTCGTTCCCGTGATATAACATCCTTTGTGATCATATCACGTGCTTGCAAGCGGTTTCGATGTGATATCACCGAGAGGGCCCAGAGTATATCTCTCCGTCATTTGGATGGACAAATCCCACTCTTGATCCATGATCCTCAACTAATACTTTACGAATACTTAACGACACCTTTATAGTCACCCTGTTACGGTGTGACGTTTGATGCCATCAAAGCACTCTTCCGGTATCAGTGATTGACATGATCTCATGGTCTAAGGAATAAGTTACTTCGTATGTTTGATATAACAATGTCAACTAAATGACTTGATCGCATTGCTATATTATCTTTGGGTATATGTTCATCACATCATTCTTCTAATGACATGACCCCGTTATTAATAACATCCAATGTTCATGATCAGGAAACCTTGATCATCTATTAATCAACGAGCTAGTTAAAAGAGAGGCTTTACTAGGAACCATTGTTTGTTTATTAAGCACACATGTATCAACGTTTCCGGTTAATACAATTCTAGCATGAGAAATAAACATTCATCATAAACAAGGAATAAGATAATAACCATTTTATTATTGCCTCTCGGGCATATTCCCTTCAGTCTCCCACTTGCACTAGAGTCAATAATCTAGTCTGTAAGCACTTTAACACATATGGCGTACCAGTGTTATTACCATGCTTCGCATGCGGTAAACATCATCAAAAAGATCTGAACTGTTCAGGTCCTATTGTATTTGCATGTTCTTTGCGTCTACACGCATCACTCATTCTCTAATGAGATGGCTTTATATATATATAGTCAATTCGTGAAAACTTAATTCCTCAGCTTAAACTGATGTCACTAACATTGTGAAAATGTAGCTTCATAGTGTTAGCATTCTTGGAAACTCACCAAGTTCCGGTGATACCTTAATTCCTCAGCTTAAACTGATGTTACTAACATTGTGAAAATGTAGCTTCATAGTTTCAGCATTCTTGGAAATTCACCAAGTTCAATAAAGAACTCCTTGACACAAAATACGCTTATAATTAGTTGTCAACACAACGATATACTTTAGCCTTTGTTGTAGTATCTGTCACAATATTTTAATTTTGAAACTCTTTCAAATCCAGCATGGAACTTTCTTCCATCCTATTGTGCTACCCTTCATCACATATTTTAATTGAGATAAAATTACTTGAATAAATGACAAGACTATTAGTGTAACATATTACAACTATTATTTTGTCATTACTATATAGGAAAACATATCCTTAGCATTTCTAAAATGACACAAGGATCTCTCCCACTGTTGTCTAATAATCATATGAATTATCCTGCTATAACATTTTATAGCATAGGACTCATCTGGTTGTATACATAGCATGGAAACATGACTTAGAAATCTTAATTTCAATGATGCTCATCATGTGTCAAAACACATGAATCTTGCTCAATTATTTTCCATGTGACAAGAACTCCTCCTTATCATTTTTATATTGACTTACTTCAATATTTCATCTATGTAATTTGGCTTCAATCATATCAGACGCTTCAATCCATCTCTTATAGATATCGAAGCCCAATATCTTCTAAGCCTTTCATCAATATAAAATCGAAAATCTTAACCGTGTTAATTTAAAATACATATTTTCCAATCAACCATATGTCATCTACATAAAGTATTGGAAATATGTCATAGCGCTCCCACTTAATTTCTTGTAACCTTACAAGCATCTTTATCGTTCATGATGGAATCAAACTCTTTTGATAACTTCATTAAGGTAAAGATTTCAACTTCGTTATGCTCACTTCAACCATTGAAGTGTGCATACCTTTCTAGAAACCTTTTGAATTTTACAAAAACTCTCAGACTGTGTCAAGTACACATCCTTGATCAAACTTCCTCGAGAGGAGAGTTGGTTTTGTTATTCAACTTCCATATCATAATATGTAACCTTTTGCTAGAACTATCCGCAAAGACTAAAGCATCACTACGGAAGATCAAAATCTTGTAGTAGTTAACTCTTTGAACTTCGTCGAAAACAACTTTTCGATAAGTACAATTTTAATAAGATGTAAAATCCATGTCTTTGTCGCTATATAGACCCTTTTGCTATCGCTAGGCATCATGCCTATCGAAAGGACTACCAAGTCACATACTTGATATTCATACAAGGATACTATGGCGGATATAATGACTCATAGTCAATTTTACGAAGCCAGGGCCCATCATTTGCTTCCTTTATAAGGTCCAGGTCCTTTTGTTGTCAAAACAACACTTTACACTTTAAACCACAAGTTGTTCTAAGTACAAAGTTTTTGGACTTTTCTGGTACAGTTCGCAAACTCATTTGAAGTATCTACAACATTTGTAGTGTCTTCTACTTAGTCAAAATAGTAAACCCCGGAACAACTTCCAGTGCTGCGCTACTCTTGACATGATAACGAAGATTCTCTAATCTCGTTGAGTTTGTACTGTGCTCCCACTCACTTGTTTCGCAAGAACTACTTTCTCGAGAAATCAACCCTTTCTGACAAACAACATTTGTGTTTTGGTTCGGTGATAGGAGAAGTACCCAATGTTTTATTTGGGATAACCTTATAAACATACATTTATCCTATTTTGGTTGTAAACATTTTACACATGCTATGCATACCAAAACTTAAGAAAGTGACAATTCGGGTCACTACCCAAACCATATCTTATATGTTTTCAATTTCAACGGATCATGATGGTGCTCTTTTCAGTGGAAAAACGGTTGTCACTAATGTATAAACTACAAAATTATAATGGCATTTTTTTTATATTAATCTTACCATGTCAAACAAGGTTTGATTTTGTCTCTTGAATACTCCAATCTAATGTGGGGTATTCGTGAAGCATAAGTTGTAGAACAATTCTGCAACTTCTCAGATGTTTTGCTAAACTTGTAACTCAAAATTTATTCTTTATGATCGAATCATAAATACTTGATTATCTTGTTACAATGATTTTTACTTCATATTAACAACCTTTTGAACCAATTCAAAATGTCGAACTCCGTTCCCTTTAAATAGATATACTCACATATCTACTCAAAACATCGACAAAATTTTATGAAGGAAAAAATTAATCCACCATACATGACTACACATAATGGACTATATACATCAATATGTATAATCTCCACTAAATTAGTCCTCCATTCTACTTTGGCCTATGAACGGAATTCTAGTCATCTTTTGGAAGAGGTCTCACAAGCGTCAATTTATTCAAAACAAAATGACTCTGGAAGTTCATCAATATGGAGTTCCTTCATGTTTTCCTTTCCGATATGAACTAAAATGGTGGTGTCACAATTTAAGTGAAACTCTTCCACGTCTTGCAACGTTTAGCTTTTAGTTTTATAGATGTTTACTTTACCAACACGATTTATACTAACATATCCATCAATTATGGAATATGGTTATAGTTTGAACAATCTCATTTGTTCTCACAAAAGACTAGAACAAAATAACAACTTATTAAGTTCTTAAAATAAATCTTGAATGTTTGGTTCGATACTACAATGAACACAATAACACTTTATTTATGTTCTTGTCATAATCGATTCCACATCTATTACTAGTTCCTTTTAGGCCCTTGTATTTCTTGCATTGCGTTGCTTTGTATGACAACTCATACCAACCAATGTGGTATCAAAATACCCAAAAATATTTTGTTAACTAGTAATAGATCTATAACTTGTATATCAAGCATATACTCCCGAGCTGGACTTTCCAGTTATCTTCTTTTTCTGCCATATATCTTTTTGTAATTCTATTTTCAATATTCCCTTTCCTTTATAGAAGAATCATTCAACATCAAACAATGCTAGTCGTACTAGCTCATTTTCTTTGGCGTGTTAGTCATATACTATCACCCATTGAGTCATACTTTGAGTTTGATTTGTTCTACTAATATCACCATATTATAGCATTCTTCTATATTCCACTCTTAGCAATTTCCAAGTAAGGTAAACTACTTTACCCATACTTCTAATCCATCCCATCATAACAATTTTATGATTAACCTACTATAGCTCGAAGGAAGGAATTTAGAGGATAATTTTTAGCGCCCAACTTCTTGGAATATTCAAACTCCTAGCGTCTTCAATCATTGCATATATTCAGATAATATAAGCAAACATTGTCATGCTAAATTTGCATATATTCAGATAATATAAGCAAATATTGTCATGCTAAATTATACTCAGTCATGTTGCCAAAAAATAAGTTTCTAGATATCATTATATCTTTCACTTGATTGTTTCTGAAAACAACTCTTTTCAGTTCCTAAATCACCTTGATCAACAAAACATTCTTTTGAAGATAAAGTAATAAGGAAGCAACCATGACTCTGGATTCTAAGTAGGAATTATTTGCTCTCTATATTAATCAATCATTAACCATATGGAGCTAGGTAGGAAATACCAAAAATCTACAATAGGACTCAATTTTAAATTTCACTAATACGGTACCAATCTTAAAAGGTATTTACCAGATCATAAAAGTTATATCTCAATTAACAATCTAAGTGTAAGGTAGTTATGTGGAGGCCAATGACTACTACAAGTTGTGCAAATTCACTTTGATTTGTTGTTCATGATAAATAAGTTCAAGTTAATTCAAAATTAAACCATGAAATCCCACTCAAAAACAACATCCCTCTTAGTCGTCTTTAGTGATTGCACGAACCAAATTCACTACAACAAAACCGATCATCACGTGAGATGATGTAGCTTCAAAGGCGAACATCGACATGTTCATCGTATCATCCATATGACTCATGCTTTACCTTTCGGTTACGTGTTCCGAGGCCATGTCTGTACATGCTAGGCTCGCCAAGTAGAACCGTAGTATTGCGTGTGTTTCAAGGCCATGTCTGTACATGCTAGGCTTGAAAACACCCGTTGTATGCGAACGTTGAGTCTATCACACCCGATCATCACGTGGTGTCTCGAAACGACGAACTTTCTTAACGGTGCATACTTAAGGAAGAACACATTATTATCTTGATATTAAGTGAGAGGGATCATCTTATAATGCTACCGTCGCTATCTAAGCAAAACAAGATTCAAAAAAGGATTAACATCACAAACATCACATGTAAGGACAACGTGATATGATATGGTCCTCCTTGCACTTGACCTCCATCATGTGCATCATGGTATGATCTCCATCATTCCACCGGCGTGGTACCAAGTACCATGGCACCCAATATTGATTGTCCATCAAGAAGAAGACAATCATATGGATACCTTACGGTATATCAATAATTTACAAAATAGATCATCTCATAATCAAATTTGTAATATTGACCATATCACATCACATGCCCAGCAAAAACTAGTTAGACGCTTCTAATTTATTTTTGCATATTTTACGTGGCTTAGGGCTTTCGATGATAGAACCGTTCATACCTACGAACATCAACCACAACGTTGATAAACACATTTTTAGCTACCCTTCGTAGATTAGATCTTAACTATAGTAGGAGAAACGGACACCCCCTTAGTCACAAGTGAGACAATTCTCGCGTACATGGTACACGTAAACTTAGTCCGGGGCAGCTTCATCCTACTATGCCACTAAGATCATAAAATACTCAAGGAGGCAATAACATGATCATCAACGCCCACATACACCTATGTGTTCTACCCGTACAAAACATCTACGCATAGATCCGGCTCTGATACCACTGAAGGGGAACGTAGCATAGAAAACAAAAAATTTCCTACGCGAGAGACACCCGAAAGGCCAAGATCTAATCTAGGAGACGAAGTGCAACGGGCAACAAGAAGGTTAAGAAGAACACATACCCTCGAAGACTCAAAGTGGTACGAGATCAAATCTCGTTGTTGGCGTAGTCGTACTCACACCGATCCCGATAGCGAGAAGATGGCACCGCAATCCGGTGGTGCATCCGTGATCGGTCACACGTACGGTTGATGACGACCTCCGTTCCCTCGTTCCAGCGGGGCGCGGAAGTAGAGGATCCCTCGGAACTCCAGCAGCACGACGGCGTGGTGTGGTGGAGAAAAACATTGCTCAGGGCTTCGCCAAGCGCACGAACAAGTGGTGGAGCAGCGGCAGGAGGGAGGAAGAGATGACACAAGTGTGTGTAGTGGGAGAGGGAGCTCTCACCCCTCCTTTTATAGGAGGGGATGGCAGCCACGAATTTTTGGCTGCCTCCACCTCTCCCTCATCATGTGAGTGGAGTCTCCACTCAACCCACTCATTCTTCCATGAATTCCCACTCAAAATCCCAAGGGTTTTCTTTAATAAATAAATAAAACAATTTTATTTCTTTATTTTAATATTTGTTAATTCCATTAACAAACATTAACATATAACCCCTTGAGTTAGTTGTTAAATCTATTAACAACCATTTGATAAGAATCCCCTTGAACTATTTCAAAATTACTCGAAACAATTTCGGTGACTATTTCAATATTCCCCGAAACAATTTCGGTGCTGTCCAAACTTTTCTCCGATATTCCGTATCCTCTCAAATGCGTCATCGAACCTTAAGTGTGTCACCCTACGGTTCGCGAATAAGATAGACATGATCGAGACTCCTCTCCGATCAATAATCAACAGCGGGATCTGGAGATCCGTGATGACTCCTATATATTCAACGATGACTCTCGTGATCGTGTGAACCAACAACGCCGTGAACTATTCCCTTTGTCTCGCGATATTTTACTTGTCCGAGATTCGATCATTGGTATCAACCATACCTTGTTCAATCTCGTTACCGACAAGTACTCTTTTCTCGTTCCCGTGATATAACATCCTTTGTGATCATATCACGTGCTTGCAAGCGGGTTGGTTTCGGGATGTGATATCACCGAGAGGGCCCAAGTATATCTCTCCGTCATTTGGATGGACAAATCCCACTCTTGATCCATGATCCTCAACTAATACTTTACGAATACTTAACGACACCTTTAGAGTCGCCCTGTTACGGTGTGACGTTTGATGCCATCAAAGCACTCTTCCGGTATCAGTGATTGACCATGATCTCATGGTCTAAGATTAGTTACTTCGTATGTTTGAGTAACAATGTAACACATGACTTGATCGCATTAGCTATAGTTATCTTTGGGTATATGTTCATCACATCATTCTTCTAATGACCTGACCCCGTTATTAATAACATCCAATGTTCATGATCAGGAAACCTTGATCATCTATTAATCAACGAGCTAGTTAAAGATGAGGGCTTTACTAGGAACCATTGTTTTGTTATTAAGGCACACATGTATCAACGTTTCCGGGTTAATACAATTCTAGCATAGAAATAAAGCATTCATCATAAACAAGGAATAAGATAATAACCATTTTATTATTGCCTCTCGGGCATATTCCCTTCAAATGTCGACTACATGATACTTCACCATTTATGGGCCTAGGGAAATGCATCGTGTATTTGGCTATGAATTGTGGGGTTGCCGGAGTGACAGAAACCTAAACCCCCGTTAGGAAACCATCACACGAGGGAGCGTAGGATCCCTGAGATTAAAGCTGCGGTTAGATTTATTTCTTAATTACTTTCTTGTAGTTGCGGATGCTTGCAAGGGGTATAATCACAAGTATGTACTAGTCTTGGATGGGATGGTACATTAGCATAGGTTCACGCACACAACACTTACTGAAAACACCTTACGATTATTCAGCGTCATGGAACAAAAGCACTTGACAGAAACCTCTCGTGTGTCCTCGAGAACGTTTGTTAATCATAAGTAAACCCATCGGCTTGTCCTTTGCTGAAGAAAGGATTGGGCCACTTGCTGCAATTATTATTACTGCTTTTTATTTACTCGTACATTATTTATCTGCAATATCAAAAACCCCTACAAATCTATCTTTTAGTATTTATAGTTATTCCTTCATCGAAACTGCTTGTCAACACCTTCTGCTCCTCGTTGGGTTCGACACTCTTATTATCAAAAGCTACTACGATACACCCCCTATACTTTTGGGTCATCAAGACTATTTTCTGGCGCCGTTGCCGGGGAGTGAAGCTCTATTGGGAAGTGGAATTGATAAAGGAAGCTTCTGCTGTAAGTGCTGTTTTTATTACTGACTACTATTTTATTACACTATGTTTGGATATCCTTTTGAGTCCTTATTTGCGGGCACTGCTGCCACTGCTAGGGTAGTAAGTGACCCACCGCCTGATGATTTGGATCCTTATAAAATACCTATAAAGATGGTTAAATATGGTAGGAATAACTGCTATTCATGTGATGGAACTGTCCATCCTGGTGATCATTTGCTCTTTTTACATGAATTATGCGAGTTGTTCAAGTGTGCAGGTATTACAATGGGCCAAGTGAAGAGGAAATTATTCGTTATATCATTGATAGGCCGAGCCGCTGAATGGTTCAGACTGCTGAAAAATAGCCAGACTATTGGATGGGAGGAAATTGTGCCTCTCTTTTATTCTAAATTCTATCCTCCCAGTGAAATTCATAGAGATCGGAATTATATATATAATTTTTTGCCTCATGACGGAGAGAGTATTGCCCAAGCATGGGGGATATTGAAGTTACTAATGCTCAAATGCCCGATTCATGAGCTCCCCAGTAATATTGTTATTAAAAATTTCTATGCAAGGCTTCCTCTTCATGATAAGGATTTATTGGATGCTTCTTGTTCTGGATCATTTACACGTATGAAGGATGAAGCTAAATGGGATCTTCTTGACCGTATTCAAGAAAACACTGAAGGATGGGAGAATGACAAAGGTAGAAAGTCAGGTATAAATTATGATTATGAATGCATTAAAACTTTTATGTTATCCGATGATTTTCATAATGTTAGTATTGTTTATGGTATTGATTATCAAGTTGCTGTAAACTTATATAAGGCTTTTGCCTCTTATATTGATATTCCTAAAAAGGAATGGGACAATTACCATGCACCTATAAAGATACTGTTAATTGTGTTCCTGCAAGAGATATAGAAGTTCATACTGTTGATTCTATTGTGCCTGAACCTTATATTGAGAAAATGCCTTTCCCTGCTAAGGTAAAAGAACATTCTATGTTAGCTAGTGTGGTTAATAAAAGTGCAAGGAAACCTGTAGAACCCGAGGAACAAATAACTGTAGAACCTACAATAGCAATAGTAAAGGACCTTGTTTCTGAAAATGTAGAAGAGGGACACATTATATTCTGTGAAGATGCTTCTAATAGTGTCTCTCATCCTAGTAAATCTATGAAACCTAGTGTTCCTGTGCTATCTGTTAGGATAGGTGATCATTGCTATTATGGTTTGTGTGATATTGGTGCTAGTTCTAGTGATATTCTTTCTGAGCTTGTTAGAGAAATCATGCATGAAATTGGTTCTTGTGAACTTGAAGACATTGATGTGATTATTCAACTTGCTAATAGGGAAACTATTTCTCCAATTGGTATTGTTAGAGATGTGGAGGTCTTATGTGGTAAAACTAAATATCATGCTGATTTTCTAGTACTAGGCACTTCTACTAGTGAGACTTGTCCTATATATTTGGTAGACCTTTCTTAAACACTTGTGGTGCTGTTATGGATTGTAAAAAGGAGAAAATCCTTACAAAGTTTGATGGAGAGTCTTATGAATTTAATTTCTCCAAATTTGCTAAGGCACCATATGAGGCTGAATTACCTAATGAGAACTATAGAGTTGAACAATTGGCTACTATTGCTCTTTCTCCTAACAATCCTTTGCAGCAATACATGGAAGACCACGAAAGTGATGTCTTTATGGAAGAAAGAAGTGAAATTGACGAGATTTTCCTATATCAGCCAGCGATGCTGAAACATAATTTACCGATGGAAGACTTGGGTACCACATTACCACCCAAGGAGGATCCTGTTTTTGATTTAAAGCCTTTGCCTGACAATCTTAAATATGCTCATATTGATGATAAGAAATTATATCATGTTATTATTAGTTCTAAACTTTCGGGTAAAGAAGAGGAGAGATTATTGGGAATATTGAAGAAACACATAGGTGCTATTGGTTATACTCTTGATGATTTGAAGGGGATTTCTCATGCTATATGTCAGCATGCTATTAATATTGAACCTGATGCAAAGCCAGTTGTTGAGCATCAACACCGTTTAAATCCTAAGATGAAGGATGTGGTAAGAAATGAGGTATTGAAACTCCTTGACGCTGGTATTATTTACCCTACTAGCAAAATGCCCGTGCGTTGCGACGGGTCTGAAATAAAATAAATCTGTGTTGATAATTTAAAAAACAATTTAAATAGCTTTAACTCTGGTTCTTTACTTTATACCATTTTTACATGATAAGTTTCACCCCTTGATTTTGATACCAAGTGTAATACCCCGTGGCCTCTGCTAGTTCGAAATATGCGAGGAAATGCTGTGAAGCTGAGAAAACTTGAGGAACAAGAAGATAGGAGAGAGATAGTAGGAGAGTTGAGGTTTTCCTCGGTTTCATTCAGCTTAACCTTTCACAGTTACATGATGGTGTCTAATAAGTAAGACACCAACCACTCGCACCTCACGCAATACGCACACGCCAACGACACCGGTATTCCATTTCCTTTCTTGGTGACGCCCTTCGGGTCTACGTCTTCTCGTTGTCACCATCCTGGTCGTGACATCACCTCAGACTTATATCAAATTATCTTATTCCCTAAAACCATTAGATCATAATATTGACAAGGAGGGAAGCAGATTATTTCATTTGAACATGACTTGTATTTTCCATAGCAATAATATCATTTAATGCACAACTGAATTAGCGTAGAGAAACTTAGGACCGGTGAACGAGAAACCTCTAGAAAAATGGACCTCTTCTTAAATGTAGGAAGAGTCAAAAAAAAAATATATAACATGATGTCAATAGATGGGCTTCAAGTTTGTGTTAGAAATACATTTTAGTTTCAAAGAAGCAATATTTGACAAATCTGATTGTTGAGAATGACACACATAAGTCTTTGTTACACCTCATGAAAAATACCGACCTCTTCTCTAGTAACATCCCGGTTTTTTCCTCGCGCCATCCATCTCTTTGTTTGCAAATCTATGTGCCCGATTTTTTGCTATTCGCTGGCGCCATCCATCTCTTGGTCCGGAAACCAAACCGATGTTCCGGATTTTTTTTTTGTGTTCCTTCCATGCTTTACATGGTTCTGCCGAGCTGCACAAATACATATTTTCAGAAAAAATATTATTATTATTTTCATTCAATCAAACCACAATAGTGTAAAGAAGAGTGAAAAAGGAGCCGGGTTGGTCATCGTGGAAAGAAATTAAGCTGAACCTGCATGGTGAGTGTTAGTGAAATCCCAACAGATGCACAAAAAAGAACTCAAAAAAGAACTTAGTCACCAATCAAGGATGAGTATAATAGTGTTACCTACACTGTATAACGGTATCATCGCAGAAAAAATATTTGTACGAGATCAATTGTTAGTACTCCATGAACCAGCAACATACACAACTGACTGGCATAACACAAAGATATAAATAAGTTTTATAAAGCTAGGCCTAAACAAAACCAAAATGTAGTGGTAATTAATGGAATTTATGTTCAAGATATCACCACTGAAACAGCAACACTCACAAGTTTAAGCGATATAAAAATTCCCAATTTCAAACCAATTATGAGGGCAACATCTGTCCATCAGGAGGAGCCTGAAGAAATACATCTTGGCGAACTACCTAAGGATTGCCAATGTATCATACTTGCACATCCTGCAAAATTGAGATAGTAATTCAATTTATTATAGAAAATTTATACGGGCACTTTAGAACGAGAGTAGGCCAATCCGTGACATTAAAAAGCCTGACCAACACACACACATATAGCTTTTCTTAAAAGGGTATAATTAAATTGCCAAGTTTGCAATTAGCACCAATCACAGATGCCACTTAATCGTAAAAACAATACTGAGAATGGAAACTGCAAAAAGGATCACGAGTCACCGAGTCCATTTTTTTTTGTAGTGATGCGAGTAAGCTTAAAACTAAATCTGGCCGCAATGCTTCTTCTCTTTCATAGGGTAATCTGGAGACTTGTGCCAAAGTTTCAGTTTTCCACACAAAAGAAGATTAACAAATAGATAAATTGTTCTTAATTAAAGAAGGAAGTGATAACGCCTTAAGAAAATTAGTAGTGCACATTCATATATAGTGCACGAAGTTTTACCATATTACACCTTCGCTGCTATATAAATTTCCAACTTTCTACGAAACAAACTTCATCCGTCAAAGCAAAAGAACTGAGTTATGAGAGCCAATCTGGAATTGAAGCCCTCCAGTGGATTGCATAGCTTGACTAATACAAACAGCTCTTTGTGGCGGATGGACAGAAACTGTTTTTCATGTGAGCTAATCCAAAACTGGAGCAATCAGCGGGTCAGGTCACCAGAGGTACTCCATCGGGGCCTAGGTTTCGATTGATTCGACCAGCCGCTACGCTGGGCATTCACCTGCCCTTCTCGTCGTCCAGTACGCATCCACCAAACCAATCTCCTCAGAGCGCATCAACCTGTAAGCAGAGCCTTCGTTGTCAGGGTGTGTCACTCATATCATCGCCCGCGAGCACGCTTAGATGGGGCGTTCACAGAGGTCCTAGGCAGCGTATCCGCGCAGGACGAGCAGCGCGTGCATCCCAGTGACCATCTTCGAGCTGCCTGACGCGGGACTCCGGCGCGATGGAGATGTCTTCCGCGCCCCTTGGAGCCCGCTCGAACTGGTCGCAGCCTGGGCGAGTGCGGGGAGGAGCACGAGCGGCGCTCCGCGGCCTTGGCGCGTGCGGAGGAGCCACGAGGCGACATGCGGGTGGTGCGACCGTGCGGGACTGCGGGTACAGCTTGCGTCGGAGCCCTAGGCGGCTCGCGGGTGGTGCTTGGTAGGAGGCGGCGTGGGGGATAAGGTTAGGAGAGATAGCAGGGTCTAAACTGCAGAAGTTACATCGACGAACAGTCTGATACCGATACCATCACGAGGTACTTATGTGAGAGACGGTCTCCGCGAGGAAAGGACGTACGACGTACCAACAAGACCTACCATCACGGCAGCAAGACAAATTATAGTATAGATTGCTAATAGTAGATGGGTTAGTCATGTGCATTGTGTCCCTAAGAAAGGAGGGATGGCTGTTGTTCCAAATAAAAATAATGAACTTATTCCTCAAAGAGTAGTGGTCGGTTATAGGATGTGCATTGATTTTAGGAAGGTTAAAAAAGTTACTAAGAAATATCATTATCCTTTACCTTTTATTGATCAAATGTTAGAAAGGTTGTCTAAGAAAACTCATTTCTGCTTTCTTGATGGTTATTCTGGGTTCTCTCAAATTGCTGTTAGGAAGCCTGATCAAGAGAAAACAACTTTCACTTGGCCTTTTGGAACCTATGCTTATAGACGTATGCCTTTTGGTTTATGTAATTCTCCTGCTACTTTTCAAAGATGAATGTCTGTTATCTTTCATGGTTTTTGTGAAGAAATTGTGGAAGTCTTCATGGTCGATTTCTCTGTCTATGGAACTTCTTTTGATAATTGTTTGCATAATCTTGATAAAGTTTTGCAAAGATGTGAGGAGACTAATCTTGTTCTTAATTGGGAGAAATGCCATTTTATGGTTAATGAAGAATTTTTTTTGGACATAAAATTTCCGAAAGAGGTATTGAAGTTGATAGATCTAAAGTTGAAGCTATTGAGAAAATGCCCTTTGCTAGGGATGTAAAATGTATTCGTAGTATTCTTGGTCATGTTGGTTTCTATAGAAGGTTTATTAAAGATTTCTCTAAAATATCAAACCCTCTTACTAATCTTCTTCAAAAGGATGTACCTTTTGTTTTTGACGAAGATTGTAAAGAATCTTTTGAAATTTTAAAGAAGGCTTTAATATATGCCCCTATTCTTCAACCCCCCTGATTGGAATTTACCGTTTGAAATTATGTGTGATGCTAGTGATTATGCTGTAGGTGTTGTTCTTGGATAGCAGGTAGATAAGAAGTTAAATGTTATTCATTATGCTAGTAAAACTCATGATGCTGCTCAAAAGAATTATGCTACCACTAAGAAAGAGTTCCTAGCTGTAGTCTTTCTTGTGATAAATTTAGGCAATATATTGTTGATTCTAAAGTCACTATTCATACTGATCATGCTGCTATTAAGTACCTTATGGGTGCTTCTCTTACAAGAGTTTGATTTACATATTGTGGATAGTAAGGGTGCTGAAAATCCTGTTGCTGATAATTTGTCTAGATTAGAAAATATTTCTGATGATCCTATTCTTGTTAATGACAGTTTTCCTAATGAACAGTTGGCTGCAATAAAAGTGTTCTCTCAAGAGAGTCCATGGTATGCTGATTATGCTAACTTTGTTGTTTCCAAGTATTTGCCTCCTACCTTTACAGCTCAGCAAAGAGGAAAATTCTTCTATGATTTGAGGCATTATTTTTGGGATGACCCACACTTATATAAAGAAGGTATTGATGGTATTATGCGAAGATGTGTTCCTGAAAATGAACAACGAGAGATATTAAGAAAATGTCATAGTAGTGCTTATGGAGGACATCACGCTGGAGATAGAACTGCACATAAGGTTCTACAATCAGGTTTTTATTGGCCTACTCTCTTTAAATATGCTAGAAAGTTTGTTTTATCTTGTGATCAATGTCAAAGGGTTGGAAATATTTCTAGACGTAATGAAATGCCTATGAATTATTTTCTTATTATTGAACTGTATGATTGTTGGTGTTGTGACTTTATGGGTCCTTTCCATCCTTCAAAAGGCTACACTCATATTCTTGTTGCTGTTGATTATGTTACTAAATGGGTAGAAGCTATACCTAGTAAAAGTGTTGATGGTGAAACCTCATTAAAAATGCTTAAGGACATTATTTTCCCTAGGTTTGGTGTGCCTAGATATCTTATGACTGATGGGGGTTCTCATTTTATTCATGGTGGTTTTAGAAAGACTCTTGCTAAACTAGTGAGCAAGTAGAATTATCAAATAGAGAAATCAAATCTATCTTGCAAAAGACTATTAACAAATCTAGAAAAAATTGGGCTAAGAAATTAAATGATGCTCTGTGGGCCTATAGAACTGCTTATAAAAATACCATGGGCATGTCTCCTTATAAAATGGTTTATGGAAAAGCTTGTCACTTGCCCCTAGAATTAGAACACAAAGCTTATTGGGAAGTGAGAGACCTAAATAGAGATTTTAAACTTGCTGGTGAGAAAAGGTTGCTTGACTTAAGTTCTTTAGATGAATGGAGGAGTGAAGCATATGAAAATGCTAAGCTCTTTAAAGAGAAAGTTAAAAGGTGGCATGATAAGAGAATCATTAAAAGAGAATTTCATGTTGGTGAGAAAGTGCTATTGTATAGGTCTCGCCTCAGATTTTTTGCAGGAAAATTACTCTCGAGATGAGAAGGACCTTTTGTTATCGAAGAGGTGTATCATTCGGGGGCAATTAAAATTTTTTCCCTTGAAGACAACACTTCACGAGTAGTGAATGGCCAAAGACTCAAGCATTATATTTTTGGCGATCCATACAATGAAAATGTTGATTGTATTCGAGCCATGATCCCGAAGGAATTTATTAAGAAGCATATTTCTGAAACTGCAGAGTCAGTTTTTGAATAGGTATCAGTTTTGGTAAGAAAACATTCGCGAAACATCTTCCAACTTTTATTTTTACTGTTTTTGGAAAATATGAAAAATTATGAGCTGGAAACGAGAGGGAGACGGAGCCCAGAGGCTCCACACCATGGGGTGGCGCGGGCCCTACCTCTGGCCTCGCCAGCCTATGGTGTGGGCGCCCTGGATCCCCTCTCCGACTCGTTTTCGACCTGCACTTTCCTTTCGTTATGAAACTTTTTGCTATATAATCCCCCGGACCCCCTGAGGTACGTATATCGTTTTCTTGTCGTGTTTCTGTTTCGAGCTGTTTCTGCCAGGGTCTGTTTTCGATTTTAGAAGCATCATGGTATCCGCCAACGACAACAAGGGGAAGGGACCAAAGGAAGATGATATCCAAGACCTGGATCCGGAGGAGGAGATCGAGAGTGGAGCTGAAGGAGCTGTAGAACAAAACCCACGAGTGCATCCACACGCCACCATCGCAAGCATTAGAGTGGTTCCTAATCCCTTGAAGCTCAAGAGAGGCGCGCGGATGAGCACCGGAGAGAATGTTCAACGTCACTCCTTAGCTTCGAGGACACCTGCTGCCGGCATAAAGAACTATTTCCACACATTAATTCATGATTATCAGTATAAAAAGGTGCCCCATAGGGATTTTCCCTCTATGTGGGATATCAATCGTTCTAACCGTGTAGATGAAGGAAGCTCTCAACCTAAGGAAGAGGCGGGGGAAAATCTTGGTGGCTAGGATTCACATTCTGATAGGCATGCAAACTAATCGCAATACGGAGGTGATGCGTATGCTTATGTTCTCAATTGAAGATCTGAAGAAATCAATTGATAAGATCATCGAGAAGGATTCACCACCACCGACCGAAGAAATAATTCGTCATTGGTTTTGGCATCCCCTCGGCTTGTTCCAAGCTTGGGGGGTTTGTCGCGGTATCACATCACTATCTTTCATCGTTCTACCTTTTTAGTAGAGTCATAACATGCGTAGAGAAGTTATCATATAGGACAGGTTTGCATTATGGAAGTATCTCTCCTTAGTTGGTTATCGTTGTATCCGTTGGTGTGAGTTGCCGGTTTGAAATATTAATGAGACGTTTAGGCATTTACTTTCTACACACCTTATTTTAGTTTTCAATTTTTTCATATGGTTAAGCTTGTTGTTAGAATTTGGTACCACTCTGGAGATCATCAAGTTAATCTAGTTGGTTTTGGCAAACTTAGCTTGGGTCAGTAGAAATAATATTTTGAGATGCTAGTATAAGAAAAAGGAATTTTCCTATTATCTCATAAACTTAGTATTCACAAGTTAAGATCGCTTGGGCTTTCAATGAAGATTGCATGATTGGTTTCATCATATGTATATGTGTTTATTTTCCCTCAACTCTTATGCTTGGTACCTAGCCTTGCTAGCCAAAAACCCTGTACTGAGTATGAGCTCTACTCGTGCATCCAAACCCTGAACAAAAACCTGGCCATTTGTGTCCACCATACCTTCCTACATGTGGTATTTCACCGCCACTCCAAGTAAATTGCTCATGTGCTACCTTTAAAACTTTCAAATTACTCCTGTTTTGTGTTCCTGTTTTTGCTCATGAGGACGTCAATAGAGAATCTTTATCTCACTTGTTGATTGGACTTCAAACACCTGGACTAGTGGCTTCATCCGCTTATCCAAATGCTAGAAGACCTGGCAGCGGGGTGCCCAGCCCCAAACTAATACACAAATTCTCTTCATTATTTTTCCCCTGATTTATCAGTCAAAGCATAATCGTGTAAACAAAAGAGAATGAGGGATGACCTTCTACACCAGTTGCGTCGTTCATATGGGAGTCGCTCTTATGAAGTCTAGTTGGCTTGTGACGTACTGTATGTTCTGTGTACCATTCGTTGACACTAGCATACACCTCTCAAAATTAGACACTCCTCCATGGTTTGTGATTGTTGGGAGGCACTCAAGGATTCGGTTAGCCATGGTTTGTATAAGATTGATGGGAGGAGTGTCATGCATTTTATACCTCTGTTTATTAAAATAAAAGCTCTAGCACATGAGTGATCCCTTCTTCCCTCTGCGAAGGCCTATCTTTTACTTTTATGTTGAGTCAGTAAACCCATTCCTTTCTTTCTCCAGCAAGCATTTGAGTTGTTGTGATCTCACCATCTATATGTTGATTTATTCAATCATGTTTTCTACCCTTCTTTGTTTAGCACATGCTTTATTATCTGAATGAATATTACTTTGAAAGCTATGAATCGACTGTAAAAGGATTGTTATAATTAAACATGTTAAGCTCTACAATATAAGCCTGGTTATAAAGATTTCACCTAAGATAAGTATGATATCATTAAATGTTCTCTGACCAAGAACAAAGTTTGCCATCACCAATTTTGATTCTCTCTTTGGCATCTTTGTTTGTGACTCCCATTACTCATTTCAAGTTAAGTTATATGAGAGGAAGTTGCTGTCTATAATGATTGGTGTATAGATAAATGTGATGCTTCTTCTCGTATTTTATTTATCGACTCTTCACTCCATAAACCTGTGGTCATGTTTACTGAGTTCAGTTTCGCTTGGGGACAAGCGAGGTCTAAGCTTGGGGGAAGTTGATACGTCCATTTTTCATCACTATTTTATATCATAATTTTATGTTATTCATCGATATATTTCTTTTTATGATGCATCCCTTATGTTATTTTATCTTATTTTGCATGTTTCATAATTTTTGGAGAATAAACACTTGGACCAGAAATCTGATGAAAAGGCACCATCGAGATACCATAATTCAGAAGATCAGGAGAAGAATGGGGACACCCGGGTGTCATAGAACTTCAGAGGAGGAGTCCATCCAGAAGGGGATCTAGAGGGGGGCCAGCAAGGGCCCACACCATGAGGTGGCGCGCCCCTGGCCGCGCCACCAGGTGGTGTGGCCACCCTGGCCCACCCCTGGTGGATATTTTTGGCGTACTTGGCCCCCAAGGAACCCTAAGCCTCATACCATCATCAAAGAATTATTCCACCGCCGCCTTGGGGCGGAAAACACCCGAGAGAGAAAAGCTCTCTAGCAGGGAGAAATCTGCCGGGGAAATTCCTCTCCGGAGAGGGGAAATCACGGCCATCATCACCGTCATCACTCCGGGCATCATCAAGTTCATCATCATCATCACCATCATCCTCAGCACCAACACCCTCATCATCCACCATCATCCCGTTGTAACAATTAGGGGCCTCTATCGTTGTTTTACATTAGATCTCTCTCCCGGTGTGGATTACTTGTTAGTAGTTGATGCTTGTGAGATTTATCGGTGCTTGCACTTTATGACCAGATTATTATCATCCATTATATCACCTCTGATCATGATCCATATGATGTCTTGTGAGTAGTCCGTGTTGTTCTTGAGGACATGGGAGAAGTCAAATTGTTAGTAGTGAAGTAATGTTGAGTAATATTTAATGTTTGATATTTAAGTTGTGGTGTTATTCTTCTAGTGGTGTCATGTCAACGTCGACTACATGATACTTCACCATTTATGGGCCTAGGGGAATGCATCGTGTATTTGGCTACTAATTGTGGGGTTGCCGGAGTGACAGAAACCTAAGCCCCCGTTAGGAAACCATTACACGAGAGATCATAGGATCCCGGAGTTTAAAGCTGTGGTTAGATTTATTTCTTAATTACTTTCTTGTAGTTGCGGATGCTTGCAAGGGGTATATTCACAAGTATGTATTAGTCTTGGATGGGACGGTACATTAGCATAGGTTTACCCACACAACACTTATCAAAACACCTAAGATTATTCAGCGGCATGAAACAAAAGCACTTGACAGAAACCTCCCGTGTGTCCTCGAGAATGTTTGTTAATCATAAGTAAACCCACCGGCTTGTCCTTTGTGGAAGAAAGGATTGGGTCACTTGCTGCAATTATTATTACTCCATTTTATTTACTCGCACTTTATTTATCTGTAATACCAAAAACCCCTACAAATCCATCTTTCAGTATTTACAGTTATTTCTTCATCGAAACTGCTTGTCAACACCTTCTGCTCCTCGTTGGGTTTGACACTCTTATTTATCGAAAATACTACGATACACCCCTTATACTTGTGGGTCATCAGCAGTCCACCCCTTCGCCTTTTATAGAGCCCCAGAACTTCCCTCGGAATATTCCGGTATGGAGGCCGGAAATTTTCGGGGGCCAGAAATTTCGAGGCGCAGGACACGGAATGTTCCGGGAGCCGGATATCTGTGGCGGAAAATTCCGGCCAGATTTTTTGGACATGTCCAGAGAACTGGCACAGGAGGAATTTTGGGCGAGTTTCTGGAGCAAAGACCGGGCACCGGAAATTTTCGAGCCTTTGGCCGGAATTTCTGAGCTGCCTGAGCCAAGAAATCCAAGGAAAAACGATGGACACAAATATGAGCCAAATTTGAGTTTTTAGATAACAGAAAGCATGGTTTCTAGGATGAGATGGGGGCTTAGGATAGAAAATCTCGAACTAATAAGAGAGAAATACTTGAGCTTGCAAGAATCAAACAAGAAAATCCAAGCGCAAGTACTCGTCTCAAGAAAGCGAAACAATGAGCTCGAAAACAAAAAGGCAACAAAAATATAACAAATCAAAAGAGAATGTTGGTGGCCTAAGCCACGGTGTTTGAGTGTGTACCTTGGCATCACGAAGATATATCTTGGATCCAAAACATTACTCACATTGTAGCACAACAAGTTACAAAATGACTACATATGTAATAAAGTTTGATTTTCGCATAATGAGAGGAGTGTTTACTCATGATTTGAGTTATGCCCCCTATGTCCATGCCTACATCTAAAGCAAATAACATGTATAGTAGAGGTACGTATTCAAGGTATCAAGTGAAGTTGGACGAATCGATGACATTTAGTTCATTCCTTAAACCCCAAAATCTTGGTTCATCAAGGGCCTTCATGAAGATGTCCACGAGTTGGTCCTTGGTAGACACATAAGAGAGATCAATATAGCCCTTCTCAATGTGATCTCGAAGGAAATGATGACGGATCTCAATATGCTTTCTCTTGGAGTGAAGAACGGGGTTGTAGGCGATCTTGATGGCACTCTCATTGTCGCATAGAAGTGACACTTTGTCAAAGTCGGCACCATAATCCTTCAAAGTTCGCTTCATCCAACAATTGAGCACAACAACTTGCCGCGGAGATATACTCGGCCTTGGTGGTAGAGAGAGTGATGCAATTTTGCTTCTTGGAAGACCAACACACCAAGGAGCGACCAAGAAATTGGCATCCCCGGATGTGGACTTCATATATGTCTTCTCTCCCGCATAATATACATCCAAATACCCAATGAGCTGAAAGCTTAAACCCTCGGGGTACCAAATACTAAAGTTGGGGTATGAACTAAATATCGAAAGATTCGTTTAACCGCTTCAAAATTACTTTGCCTCGGAGAGGCTTGAAACCTTGCACATTTACCAACCCTATACATGATATCTGGTCTAGATGCACAAAGGTAAAGCAAAGAGCCAATCATGGAGCGGTATAACTTTTTATCTACCTCTCTGCCATCTGGACCGGGTTTCAAATCAAGGGTGGTGGACATGGGAGTCTTTATAGGCTTGGCTTCATGCATATTGAACCTCTTGAGTATATCTTGGGTATACTTGACTTGCTTGATAAAAGTTCCTCTTCGGGATGTTGCTTGATCTCAAAGCCAAGGAAATACTCCAATTCTACCATCATGGACATCTCAAACCTATCGGTCATAAGCTTACAAAGCTCTTCATTGAACTTGGTGTTAGTAGACCCAAAAATTATATTGCCCACATAGAGTTGGAATATGAACAAGTCACATCCAACTCGCTTGGTAAAGAGGGTGGGATCGATTAAACCAACATTAAACCCACGATCCACCACAAACTCTTTAAGGTGCTCATACCACACACGTGGAGCATGTTTAAGTCCATAGAGAGCCTTATCGAGCTTATAGACGTGATCGGGGTTGTTGGGATCCTCAAAACCCAGAGGTTGCTTGACATATACTAACTCATTAATGGGACCATTTAGGAAAGCAGTCTTGACATCTATTTGTTGCAACTTGAAATTATGATGAGATGCATAAGCAAGCAAGATACAAATGGATTCAAGACGAGCTATGGGGGCAAAAGTTTCACTGAAATCAACTCCTTTGACTTGAGAGAAACCTTGAGCCACCAATCTTTCCTTGTTCCGAATGACGATGCCATCTTTTTCTTTCTTGTTCTTGAACACCCACTTGGTGCCGATAACATTCTTGCAATCCTTGGGCCTTGGAACTAACTTCCACACTTTGTTGGGCTCGAAGTTTTTGAGTTCATCGTGCATAGATTCAAGCCAATCTTGATCTTCGAGAGCTTCATATACTTTCTTGGGCTCAATGAAAGAGACAAAAGCATGCGCCTTGCTAAAATCCGCCAATTGCCTTCTAGTGACCACCCTTCCACGAACTTGCCTGAGAATCATGTCCTTCGTATGACCCGCACACTCTTAAGACTTTCTAGCCTTCTCTTTTCTCTACGAGCTAACATCTCCTCCAAAGTCTCCTTGGATATAGCTTGAGCATCACCTTCTTCATCGGAGTCATTTCCATCTTGATCTTGGCCTTGATCATCAATGGGCGAAGGATCACCACTAGGTTGAGCTCTCTCAATAATGGGAGGATCTTGATCTTGTCCTTATTCCTTAGGTTGGCCTTGTCCATTAGCTTGGCCTTCTTCATTAGCTTGAGGGTTTAGTGCATATTATTTTATATCTTGAGTATCAACGGGTGTAGTCAATGGCTCCACTTGAGTAGAGCATAGTCCTTCTCCCTCCGTCATCCGGTAACCCTCAAAGGGGATTATTTCACCAATCCCCATTCTTCTTATGACGATGGGAGGAATTGCATCTCCTACAACACCGTGATATATGCGCCCCCTTGGGAGCCATTATCCTCATCGAACACCATGTCTATAGCTTCTTCAACTTGTCTGGTGGACTTGTTGTAGACTCTATAAGCGTGAGCATTCGTGGCATATCCAACAAAGATACCTGATACGTCATAAATGTATCCATAATTTCTAATGTTCCATGTTGTTTTCATACTATATACTACATGTTTCGTTTACACTTTATGCCATTTTTATCGATTTCCTGGAACTAACCTATTGACAAGATGCTACAGAGCCAGTTCCCGTTTTCTGCTGTTTTAAGTTTCAGAAAAGTTGTTCTGGAAATATTCTTGGAAATGGACGATTCAAAGCCCGGTAGTCTTAGAAAGTAGTGGCGCACACGGAGTCCGGAGGGGACCCGGAGGGGAGCCACAGAGGCCCCACACCATGGGTAGGCGCGCCCCCTGGCCGCACCCAGGGGTGATGTGCCCCCTGGCTTCCCACCAACGTTGCCCTCGTGCCTATATATTCTCCTCGGAGGGTTAACCCTAAATACCCGAGCCTTTTCCACGAAAAACATCCGCAGCTGCCGTCATCGTCAACCCTAGTTCGGGAGGGTTCTGGAGCTCTCCCCGGCACCCTGCCGGGAGGGGGAATCATCACCGGAGGGCTCTACACCACCATGCCCGCCTCCGGAATGATGCGTGAGTAGTTCATCCTTGGACTACGGGTCCATAGTAGTAGCTAGATGGTTGTTCTCTCCTCTTTATGCCTCATGATTAGATCTTGTGAGCTGCCCTACATGATCAAGATCATCTTATTGTAATGCTACATGTTGTGTTTGCTAGGATCCGATGTATATTGAATGCTATGTCCAATGATTATCATTCTATCATGTTCTTTTAATGTGTATGTTATTTATGATCTTGCATGCTCTCCCTTGTTAGTAGATGCTCTGGCCAAGTAGATTCTAGTAATTCCAAGAGGAAGTATTTATGCTCGATAGTGGGTTCATGCCTCCCTTTCAGCCACGTTCCAGTGACAGAAACGTAAACGAGTGGGGGATGTGTTGTTGCCACTAGGGAGAAAACAACAAAGTTTACATTGTTTACATTACACACTTTGTTTACTTTGATTATCTGTTGCTTACAACTTAATACCCAAGGTTTGCTCGGATGACATTCTGAGGGTGGATTATTAGTCATAGATGCAGTTGGATGACGGTCTATGTATCTTGTTGTAATGCCCGCATGAATCACATACAGCTCGTTTGGATGTTTGCTTTGAGGCTTGGCATTGGATATTCGGAAAATTTTGGCCCGAATACACCGAATATTTCTGTTTGGCTACACTAGGCATTCGCTTGTGGTATTCGCTCTCAATATCGAGTCGGGCCGCGGGTAGGCAAAATAGCTCCCAAGCCAATCTCGAGCTCTTTCGCTCGACATCGCTGCGCATTCGCGAGCGAAGGGGTACGCGAGCGAGCGGACACACTCGTCCTCGTCTGACCCTCAACTCCCGCAAGTGACCTAGGACAACAGCGGTTGCAGGTGAGGCCCCCACCCTCCACCCTCCGGTCGAGCGGCCGGCGGCGCACCCCGGCCACCCTCCCTCACCGCCCTAGGTTCTCTCCATTCCTGCTGCACCTGATCTCTCCCTCTCCTCTCATCTATGTCTCTGTTTGTCCTGCATGTTGGGGGAAAATTGAAAACGGAGTAGTACGGCCAGCGCGTCTGCATCCTGAGCTCCGGCGACCAGAGTCAAGATCGTTCTGCAGGCCCCAGTCCTCCCCTCCTAGCGCTGCAGCTGCACTCTCCCTCCCCTCTCATCTATATGTATGTTTGTCCCTGTGTGCGCCCGAGATCCAGAACAGGCTGCTTTTCAGCCAGCAGAGGTCTTGGTGCATAGCTAATTTTGGCTGGAATGAAGAAGCACAGCTAGCGGCCGGGCATGGGTGTTGCTGAAATTTCCTGGAACTGGCTGCTAACACATGCTCATTTCTAGGAATTTTCCATGTTTATACTGGGTAATGCATATCCTTACTGGAAATGGAAATTATTGTAAAGCTCTGTAAGATCTATGATTTAATATATGTGATTGTGCATGAGTAATTGAAGATTTTTAGTGAAGTTGTGGCTGTTGTATACAATTTTCATACATGTACAAAATATAATTACCGAAGTCTCGAATAAATGCAATTCATCACTTATACCATCCAAACAACATTTGGCATTCAACCTCAATATTCAGTCCGGGTCCGAATATCTAACACATCCAAACAGAAATATTGACATTCAATCTCAATATCAATATCCTGGGTATTAGACATTCAGCCCAATACAATATCTAGCCTCCCAATACAAACATCCAAACAAAGCAATAGTAATAATCATGTCATTCATATGCATATGCACTACAATGCAGCCTTTATATCTGTCAATTGCCCAGCTGTAATTTGTTTACCCAACATGATATCTACCTGTTTTGGAGAGACACCACTAGTGAAATGTGGACCCCGGTCCATTTTCCTCACACTGATAATACAACCACTGCAATATTTGTTTTCATATTGTTACTACTGTTATCCACACCTTACGTTTAACCTCTTTGTTTTCAGCAAAACCGGTGAGATTGACAACCTCACTGCTTCGTTGGGGCAAAGTGATTTGATTGTGTTGTGTAGGTTCCACGTTGCTGCTGAACCGGTAGTGTGCCCTACCAATATCTGCTGCATCGACCTTCGGAAGTGATTTCTTTCTCCTACTGGTCGATTCGACCTTAGTTTCTTTCTAAGGGAAACTTGCTGCTGTGCTCTTCATACCTTACATTTGGGGCCTCCCAACGAGTGCAAACCCTGCACCATCAAGCAATTTCTGGCGCTGTTTCCGGGGAGAAAGAATATTTCTGCAAGGGGAGTCACTCACTTCTAATCTCTTTACTTTGTTTTTGTTTTTCTTAGTTTATTTATTTTGTCTTGTTTTTTTCTCTTTATCAAAAACACAAAAAGAATTAGTTCTTATTCTATTGTTATTTTTATCCTGTTTTTAATCTTGCTAAAATGAGTACTCGTGAGAACACTAAGTTGTGTGACTTCACTAGCACAAAAAACAATGAATTCATTAGCACACCTATTGCTCCACCTGCTCCTACTGCTGATTTTTATGAGATAAAGCCTGTCCTATTAAATCTTGTTATGAGAGAGCAATTATCTGGTGTTGGTACTGATGATGCTGCTTCCAATCTTAATAATTATGTTGAACTATGTGAGATGCAAAAAATATAAAGATGTAAATGGCGATATTATTAAACTGAAATTGTTTCCTTTCTCTTTGAGAGGAAGAGCTAAAGAATGGTTGCTATCTTTGCCTAGAAATAGTATTGATTCTTGGACTAAATGTAAAGATGCTTTCATTGGAAAATATTATCCTCCCGCTAAGATTATATCTTTAAGAAGTAGCATTATGAATTTTAAGAAACTTGATAATGAGCATGTTGCTAAAGCTTGGGTAAGAATGAAATCTTTAGTAAAGAATTGTCCCACTCATGGAGTGACTACTTGGATGATCATCCAAACCTTTTATGCAAGTCTGAATTTTCTTCAAGAAACATTCTAGATTCAGCTGCTGGAGGAACCTCTATGTCCATAACTTTGGGGGAGCAACAAAACTTTTTGATGATATGATGGTAAATTATTCTGAATGTCACAGTGAGAGAGCTACACCAGGTAATAAGGTAAATTATGTTGAAGAAACCTCTTCCTTGAGTGATAGGATTGATGTTATTATGTCTATGCTTGTGAATGGCCATGCTCCTATTGATCCAAACAATGTTCCTTTAGCTTCTTTGGTTGCTCAAGAAGAGCATGTTGATGTGAACTTCATTAAAAATAATAATTTCAACAACAATGCTTATAGGAATAATTTTGGTAGCAATAAATATAGGCCATATCCTGTTAGTAGTGGTAATAATTATTCTCATGATAGATGTGGAATGTCTAATGAAAGAATTTCAGAAGTTGAAAGAGACACTAAAGACTTTATGCAAAAGCAATATGAGAAAAATAAAGTATTTACTAAGACCATGGAGGAACAATCTGTTATGTTAAAAAATATTAGTTATCAACTTGAGAATTTAAGTAGGGAAATTTCTGGTTTGCAAGTTAAAATTGCTCGTGCTGAAACTTATATGTCATCCATGTCTGAAGCAAAATCCTCTTTAATCAATAGAATGGCTGCTAAAACTGAAACTATAGATGAAAATCCGTTTGCTGCTACTAATTCCATTCAAGTTAGAATTGATGACAATGTTAGGATGTTAGCTGAATTGCATGCTAGATGTGAAAGAGAAGATGAAATAGCTAGAAAGAATAATATAGCTAATGTTTGCACCATTACCACCACTAGTAAAACTGAAGCTTCTCATTCTTGTAAACCTTCTACTATTAATGTTAAAATAATTGGTGTTGGCAATACTCCCACTTCTGCTGTTAAACATTTAAAACTGACTGAAACTACTAAAACTGTTCTTGATAAAAGTGCTGGAAATTTTCGAAATATGGGAGACAATGGTCCCATTACCTTTGATAAAAATGATCTTTACATTGATGATTGCAACATATCTGAAGCGATTATTTTCCTACAAAATCTTGCTAGTTGTCCTAATGCTAGTGCTATGAATATGGCTTTCACAAAATATATTACAAATGCTCTCATACAAATTAGAGAAGATGAATTAAGAAATGAAGCCTCTATTCCTCGGAAGTTAGATGATGGTTGGGAACCCATCATTAAAATGAAGGTGGATTATTTTGATTGTAATTCGCTATGTGATCTTGGTGCTAGTATCTCTGTTATGCCTAAGAAACTTTATGATATGCTTGATTTGCCACCTTTGGAGCACTGTTATTTGGATATTCGTCTTACTGCTAATGTTAGAAAGAAGCCTTTGTATCTTTGCTTTGTTTTCTCTGTTTTCTTTGAGTAAAGGTATTATATATTTCTGTAGCAACTCCTTTGTATCTTTACTTTCATGTATTAGTTGTGCCAAGTAAAGTTTCTAGCAAAAGTTGGTGTTGGTTTTGAATTTCTGCGCCAGAAACAGATTTCTGCTGTCCAACGTAAAAAAATCGCATAATTCACAGATAGATCAATATGACCTAATTTTTTTTATTATTCCTCAGCTAATTCCGAAACTTTTTTGTTATTTACGTTTTTTGATTTGAGCAACGTAAGTGCCCCCAAAAAATTCGTCTTTACCGACTGTTCTGGTTTTGACAAATTCTGCCTTTTTACTTGCATTCTCTCTTTTACTATATCAAGTGGATTTCTTTGCTTCAGAAACATTAGTGGCTGTATATAATGCTTAAAAGTATCAACACTGCTTGTTTCCATGCAGAACATGTGAATTTTTAATTGTGCACTAACCCTCTAATACGAATTACATTGAGTGTGGTGTGAAGGATGTTTTCAAGGGTCAAGAAAAGAGGGTGATATAGTGTGATCAAGAAGAGTGCAAAGCCAAAGCTTGGGGATGCCTCCGTGATACATCCCAGCGAATTCTAAGAAGAATCACACGTCTAAGCTTGGGGATTCCCAAGCCATCCTCTTCTTCATGAACAATTTATCAGGTCACTTCTAGTGAAACTATATTTTTATTCGGTCACATCATATGAATTTTACGTGGAGCGTCTGTTTGTTTTCTTTTGATTTAATTGATGAAATAATATTTTTGTAACCCAGCATTGTTTGTGTGGGAGAGAGACACGCTCCGCTTTTTCTTATGAATACTCGTTATGCTCGTATTCTTAGTTTTTCTTCTAGGTGCTGCAAATTCCTTTTAGATAATGTTTTGCATGCATCTCTTATTCAGAGGTGTTAGTTCTAGTAGAGTTATGTTAGTACTCTCTTGTTTCATTGCTATGTATTTCGGAGAGTTTATGTTATATATTGAATGGTGCTTGATGGAAATATAAAATGCTACATGTGGTAGATGGTATAATGAAAAAAATTGCATATTGTTGTAGATCACTAAACTGTTTCACTTGATTATTTGCTGTTGTTTTGAGATATTAATATGCTTAACGGTAAAATTCCTAGTTTAGTAGAGTAAAAACAATTAATGGTTGTTCTAAAAGCTTGAAACCGTGCCACACTCAAATAACCAGTTGATCGGATAATGGTATATGACTTCCTTTGCTGGCAGCAATCGCAATGCCTTTTTATTACGCGCTACGGTCGGGGGTAGCTAACAGTGACTTGTCACTGCCACATACCCTCTTGGAGTGATTTTCATTATGCCTTGTAATATCAGAATTTTAGTTGTAATCTTTTAACTTGTGAGTTCTATGTTACGGTTTTCTGGCACTTCCACCATCCATATTTTTCTAGCCTCTTCGGTACTGTGCATTGCTCATTCTCACATTGAGAGTTGGTGCAAACTTTGGCAGTGCATCCAAACCCCGTGGGAGAACTTTGTTCTTCTACACATAAGACAAAAATTATCTTCCTCAAAACAACCACCATACCTACCTACCATGGCATTTCCATAGCCATTCCGAGATATATTGCCATACAACATCCATCATCATTATGTTACTTGTCATGCTTCATTGTTATTTTGCATACTGCTACACTGGGAGGAGCATTTAGTTTTATATACATCTGAGATATTTCAGTTTGAGTTATGAGTACTAAGAGTGTGATGATTCATTGTAAAACAGAGTGTTGTCCCTACCAGTGAGGTTATATATCAAAAAATAAAAATAAAACTAAAAGAGAAAAAGCCCAAAAAGAAAAAAGGGGGAAAAGAGAGATAATAAAGAAAGAGAGGGCAGCACTACTATCATTTGTTCCACACTTGTGCTTGGTTAGCAAAATTACATCAGTTTGTATAGAACTTGGCTTGTATATTCCAATGATGAGCCTCCTCAAAAGAGCACTAGGTCTTCATGAGCAAGCTAGTTGGATGCAACCCCACTAGTTCCATTGGAGAGCTTTCATACACTTATATATCTATGTCCTTCCGTTTTGTGGCAATCTCTACTCCTTGGATAACTTCGATTATAAGACTTCCTCTTGTCTAATGATCACTTTCAGTTGTGTGAGACTTTCTTCCATTGATCATCCAAACCCCCCCATAATGTTCTTTTAGCCATAACATCTTGGTGCCAGGGACCAATACAAAACGCTTGCTTGTTTTAAGTGCACAAATATCTTAATGATTTTCCTACGTGCATATTGTTTCACTTGACTTGATCCTAACAGGAGTTGTTGTGAGAGTTTGATGCCTTGGATGATTATATTGTTGTTCTTGAAGCTTAAATCATCTTTAATAAACCTTGCACAATGGATTGTATTTTAGTATTGATTCATTGAAAAGTTTTACTTTGTTCTTCCTAATGGTTTATAGAATATTCTATTTGATATCAACTATAAACCACATTCTTTATTCATTTGATCCTAGTTTACATGCTTTACCTTAATATGATGATGAAGTTTATGTTGGTAGCATGTCACCTCAGAAATTATTATTTTTTATCGTTTAAGTACTCGAGGACGAGTAGGAACTAAGCTTGGGGATGTTGATACGTCCTAAACGTATCCATAATTTCTGATGTTCCATGTTGTTTTCATACTATATGCTACATGTTTCCTTTACACTTTATGCCATTTTTATCGATTTCCTGGGACTAACCTATTGACAAGATGCCACAGAGCCAGTTCTTGTTTTCTGCTATTTTTAGTTTCAGAAAAGTTGTTTTGGAAAAACTCTCAGAATTTGACGATTCGAAGCCCGGAAGTCTTAGAAAGTCGTCGCACACACGGAGTCCGGAGGGGACCCGGAGGGGAGCCACAGGAGCGCCACACCATGGGTGGGCGCGCCCCTGGCTGCGCCTAGGGGTGGTGTGGCCCCCTTGCTGCCCACTGAAGTTGCCCTCGCACCTATATATTCTCCTTGAAGGGTTAACCCTAAATACCCGAGCCTTTTCCACGAAAAACATGCGGAGCCGCCGTCATCGTCAACCTTAGTTTGGGATGGTTCTGGAGCTCTCCCTGGCACCCTGCCGGGAGGGGGAATCATCACCGGAGGGCCGTGCACCACCATGCCCACCTCCAGAATGATGCGTGAGTAGTTCATCCTTGGACTACGGATCCATAGTAGTAGCTAGATGGTTGTTCTCTCCTATTTATGCCTCATGTTTAGATCTTCTGAGATTCCCTATATGATCAAAATCATCTTATTGTAATGCTACATGTTGTGTTTGCTGGGATCCAATTAATATTGAATGCTATGTCCAATGATTAACAATATATCATGTTCTTTTCATGTATATGTTATTTATGATCTTGCATGCTCTCTATTGTTAGTAGATGCTCTGGCAAACTAGATGCTAGTAATTCCAAGAGGGAGTATTTATGCTTGATAGTGGGTTCATGCCTCCCTTTCACTCATGCTCGAGTGACAAATACGTAAACGGGTGGGGGTGTGCTTATGCCACTAGGGAGAAAACAACGATGTTTACATTACACACTTTGCTTACCGCGATTATCTATTGCTTCCAACTTACTACCCAAGGTTTCTCGGATGACATTCTGAGGGTCTATTTATCTTGTTGTAATGCCCGCATGAATCACATAGCAATCATCATGTCTTGCATATGCACTACGGTGCAGCCTTTATATCTTTCAATTGCCCAGCTGTAACTTGTTAACCCAACATGCTATCTATCTAGTTTGGAGAGACACCACTAGTGAACTGTGGACCCGGGTCCATTTTCCTCACACTTATAATACAACCACTTCAATCTCTGTTTTCATACTGTTACTACTGTTTTCCACACCATACGTTTAACCTGTTTGTTTTCAGCAAAACCGGTGAGATTGACAACCTCACTGCTTCGTTGGGGCAAAGTGATTTTATTGTGTTGTGTAGGTTCCACGTTGCTACTGAACCGGTAGTGCGCCTTTCCAATATCAGCTGCATCGACCTTCGGAAGTGATTTCTTTCTCCTACTGTTCGATTCAACCTTGTTTCTTTCTGAGGGAAACTTGCTGTTGTGCTCTTCATACCTTACACTTGGGGTCTCCCAACGAGTGCAAGCCCTGCACCATCAATACCCTCATGAGATTTGGTCTCAAATTTTGACAAGCGTGTACCTTTCTTGCGAATGAAGAATTTGCAACCAAAGACTTGGAAGTATGATACATCCGACTTCTTTCCCATGAGAATCTCATAGGGAGTCTTGTTCAAGTTCTTGCGGAGGTACAACCGATTGCTAGCATGACAAGCGGTGGAGACGACTTCGGCCCAAAAAATATAAGGAGAAGAGAACTCCACAATCATCGTCCTTGCCGAATCCATTATTGTCCGGTTCTTCCTCTCTGCTACACCATTGTTTTGAGGGTATAGGGAGTGGAATATTGATGAGAAATCCCCTCTTCATGAAGAAATCTATCCACGGTGTAGTTCTTGAACTCCGAGCCATTATCACTCCGGATAGCCATGATGCTTGTATTGGCGCTCAACCAAAGGGATAAACTCAATGACTCTCTTTTGAGTCTCACTCTTCCTCTTGAAGAAATAAACCAAAAAATATCTTGATTAATCATCCGCAATCACCAATCAATACTTCTTGCCTCCAAGACTGTTATAAGATCGTGGAACAAATATATCCAAATGAATGAGATCGAGAATTCTCGAAGTGGTCATGGTGGTCTCGCTAGGATGGGGTTCTCCGTGTTGCTTTCTAAGCACGCAAGAGCTACACACACGATCTTTGGAAAACTTAGCATTCGTTAGTCCTAGAACATGATTGCCACTTTGAAGGACATGCAACGTCCTCATATTGGTGTGGGCTAACCAGCGATGCCAAAGTCAACCCACATCGACTTTAGCCATTAGGCATGTCATGGCACACGTGTCTCCTTTAGATAAGTCCACTACATACATGCCGTAATCGACATGCCCAACAAAAGCAACTTTAAGAGTCATTTCCCAAGTGACAATCACATTCTCCTTATTAAAGAAAGAGGTAAAGCCAAAATTTGCAGGTTGAAGGACCAACATAAGATTATAGCCAAGGGACTCACCAAGTAGGACATTCTCAATTGATAAATAATTTAGGTAGCCACCTTGCGATGTCCCAATACCTTTAGCTCAGAGTTATCACCGATAGTGGCGCAATTGAGGTATGGCGAAGGAGGAGTAAAATCACTCATTGTGTATTTACTTACGGTCATATGTTGGGATGCACCACTATCTACCGTCCATTTTCCCGACCCAGAAGCACTACCCTACAAGAGATCAATTTCTTTATTTAGGTATCCAACTTTGAATGGTTCCTCTTTTGCTAGCAACAAGGGTCTTAGGAACCCAAATAGTCCAACGATAATCATCACCATAAGAAGTACGAACATATTTAGCATAAAAATAACCATCTCTAGATTTCATGAGAACATAAGAGGGGTTATATTTTCTAGCAAATTCGTTGTGAGTGGCGCTCCCCCTAGAGGTCTCACCACCTACAATGGTGTTGGTCTCCTTCTCTTTGATCACTTCTCCTTTCTCACAAAAGTAATATTTTGTGAAGGATAGGTTAATTTCTTCTTCTTGTTGTTCTTCTTTTTCGACTTAGCTACATAGCCAAGTCCCTCCTTTCCATTCTTGACTCTTTGAGAGTTTATCACCACATTGAGAATTTTCTCACCTCCTACAAAATTAGTTGTAACACAAGAATTACTAGGCAAGGAAACAATGTTAGTAGATGGGGAAGACATAACTTTCTTATTAGATTGTTGAGCTTGGAGTTTATCACGAGACTTGGTTAATTTGTCATGAATTTCCATAAGATACATGAGCTACTTTTTTTGTTTTTAATAACGATCAACAAGTCTATCACGAGCAATCCCTAGCTCAACTTTTCATTTTCACTAGTTTTAGCTAAAGCAAGAGGTAGTTCATTATCCTTCCTAAGCTTAGAATACTCATAGCATAAGGCTCTTCAAGACTAGATAGTTTCTCCTCAAGAGAGGCTCTAATGGAGCGCTAATTTTCCAGAGACTTTTCAAGCTCTTTGTCATTGCTAGTTTGACCTCCTAGCTTTCCAAGGTCATGATGATTTCTTCCTTTTCATCTACAAGAGAGTTAGCATCATCAAGTTTCCTTAACAGCGCATTCACCTGTTCTTTGGTTTCACCTTTAAGGCTAGCCAACCAAGAACCTAACTATTTTGCCTCATCATCTTTCTCAAAATTGTTCTCAACACAATCCCATAATGGAGGATTAGTGACAATAGTTTTGGAGTTGGAAGAGATTATCGAAGCAGATTTTCCCATGATACATGTAGGTCGGATAGGCGTGTTCTCATTGGGGGATTCAAATAGAGAGATCGATGAAGAGGAAGAGGTAGCTATGGCAACATGGGACACACCTACCACTTCATCTTCTCCTTCACCTCCAGAGATGTACGTTTCGAACACGGCCCCTTCTTGAACATATAGAGCTCTTGGGACTCTTCTAGCGTAGTTCTTGTTTTGTGGAGCCTTGGTCTTGTGTTTGCCAACAAGCTTGCCTTCATTTTTCTCTCTCGGCTCAAAAGAACACTCCCTGACAAAGTGATTTTCACTTCCACAACTGTAGCATGTCCTTGGCCGCTACCCCTTCTTCTTGTAGTTCTGGTTTCTTGGGGGTTTTGGAGCATCGGCCTGATGAGCTTCCCATATCTTCCAATAGCCACGCATAGCGAGAGAAATACACTTGTGAGAACCCTTGTGTGTGTCCTCATAGTCCTCCTCCTCATCATCATACTCTTCAACTTCCTCTACTTGAGCAATCGCTTTTGACTTCAAAGCGAGATTGGAAGTCTTTACCAAACCTCTTGAGTGGGCAAGGGCATCATCAACACTCTTGTTAGATAGTGAAATGGAAATTAATTCACTAATTACATCAATGGAGTTGAGAGAATTGTAGTCCTCTCTTGTAGGAATGCTCGTGGCGAGGTTCTTCTCGAAAGGGGTGATAGGCCTTGAAAAACTTCCTCTTGATCCACTTATCGGTGATCTCATCTTCTCCGCAATCCCTCAATTGATATGCAAGGGCGACGGTTCTTCTATAAAGCTCTTCTGGAGTCTCAACCTCTTGCATAACAAAGTTTTCGGCCTTGTCGAGAGAAACATCATACTTGGAGGATTGGAAACATGGAAAAAAATAGCGTGCTATAGCGCCCCTAATAGCACGCTATAGCGTTTTGATAATTGTCTCGCTAAATCAATATGTGTACAATGTATCATAAATAGCACGCTATAGAACGATATAGCATTCTAATAGCATATTTTAAGGCCGGCGCTGTTTTCCTATAGCACGCTATTTTTTCCTTAGATTGGATGCTCTCATTTTCTTGAAAGAAAGGTTTGAGACTATCTCAAGCCTCCTTGGCGGTCTTTCATCCCCGAATGTGAGTGAGATCGCGGGAGATCCTTTCGGATGATGTTGAGGGTGGTTTTGTTAAGTTGAGATTCAACGTATTCCCTTGGAGTCAAGTTGCTTGCATCGTAGGGATAAAATCCAAGAACCACACTTCTCCACAAGGCGGTGCATGAATCGGAAATGTGAGACTCCATTTCAAACTTCCAAGAGGAAAATTCATTAGTGTTAAGCATGGGAGGAAGTCCAACATTTGAAATGTGTGGAATTTGAACAATGGGGTGGATAGAGTCATAACTGGAAGGTGGTGGAACTTTTGAGTTACTCCCCGAGCCATTAGTCAATTGAGAATTGGAGCCTCCGGAATTCTCCCCTATCTTAGCATTTTGTGCGGCTTTCGCCTTGGCTTTGGCAATGTTTGCTTCTGTTTCGACTGTGTACGGGATAGTATCATTATCCGAACTTTCCACATTGGAAACACGGGGAGTGTCGGAGATATCCGGAAAGGGGTATCTACCGGCATCCAGAAGCCGGACCAAAGGGGCAGGCCCAAAGCCAGAAGGCCCGAGAGGGACGAAGCGCAGGGTTGCATCCGGAATGATGGCCACAAGCCCATATGGCTGTCAAGATCTAGATGACCGTAGATTGTAGGGTAAGTCAAATGTACTGTTGATGTTCCTGTATGGCCCGATCCAGCTATCTATATAAATCCGGACAGGATAAACCCTAAGGCAGACTTAGCCTCATACTCAATCTGCCTAGGCACTAGTAACCTATGCCCGACGATCGCCGTCATAGTTGATTTGCAGGAACTAGGGAGCCTCTCCGGCTAACCTGAACCTGGGTAAAACACCGTGTCCTCGCCCCAAAGCACTCTGGTGTCTGTATGTTGACACTCGTTGGTAAACCCCAAGAGAAAGGTTGTGAAGAGTGCAGCGGCAAGTTTTCCCTAAGAAATAAACCAATGTTGAATCGACCAGTAGGAGAAAGAAATCACTTCTGAAGGTTGATGCAGCTGATGTTGGTAGGGCCCACTACCGGTTCAGCGGCAATGTGGAATCTACACAACACAATAAAATTACTTTGCCCCAATGAAGCAGTGAGGTTGTCAATCTCACCGGTTTTGCCGAAACAAAGGATTAGACGTATAGTGTGGAAAATAGTATTTGTTTGCAGTAGATGAAAGAGAATAATAATTGTAGTAGGAAAACAGTTGTTGAAGTGGTTCTTGATATTATGCCATTTGCTACATGTTCTCCGTATCTATAATTTCTGATGTTCCATGTTGATATTATGCCAATTGCTTTATGTTTTCCGTATGTTTTCCTACGTTTTATTATGTTTTCCGGGACTAACGTATTAACAAGATGCCACAGAGCCAGTTCCCTGTTTTCTTCTATTTTTAGTTTCAGAAAAGTTGTTCTGGAAATATTCTCGAAATTGGAAAATTTGAAATCCAGAAGTCCTAAAAGTCCCGGAAGCATCTAGATGTCCCGAAGAGCCCCGGAGGGGGTGCCACAGGGTGGCCACACCATGGGGTGGCGCGGGTCCCCCTGGTCGCGCCAGGGGTGTGGGCCCCCTAGCCACCTCCCGGCATCGCCCTTTCGCCCATATATACTCCCCGATGCATAAACCCTAGGGGAATCGACCTTTTCCACAAAATACATCTGTAGCTCCGCCGCCACCGCCGACAAGTTTCGGGGGACAAATCTCTATTCTGGCACCCTGCTGAGACGGGGAAGTTCCCCCGGAACCATCTCCATCGACTCCACCGCCATCTCCATCGCCGTTGCTGTATCCTATAATGAGGTGGGATTAGTTCTCCCCCGAGGCTAGGGGCTCTACCAGTAGCTATGTGGTTCATCTCTTTCTCTCCCATGGTGTGATCTTTATGTGATTGTCGAGACATCGTAGTAGATTTCATAGACGGGGGTGCCATGAACTGCCGATAGAGAAGTGGGGGGACGTGATCGTATGATGAACAATGACACAGGGTTTTACCCAGGTTCGGCACGACGCAGTAATGCGGCGTTCCTACTCCTGCAATCTCACTATTCAGGACTAAAGCCTGGAAAATACAGAGTATAATGTGAGGTTAGGTTTAGCTATTCGACAAGGATCCACCTCTCGTCGAATTAGCCTATAGCTTCTTGTCTATCTATCTTATCTCCCGTCCGGCTTTATATAATAGTCGGGTTAGGGCATACAGAGAAAAAACCTAGAAGACTACGGTACGTGCTAACTTGGAAAGTAAGAAATCCGCCTTCTACTCCAAGCCGGATCACGTGGGCCGTGATCCGGGTTCTTCTAGAATCCAGCTTCCGTGCATCAGCTTACTGGGCCTCCCAATGGACCGTAGCCCATTACCACTTAGGCCACCCTGGTAATCCGGCACTTTAGACCACCATCTGATATACCCCTAATCGGTATATATCCGACAGTAGCCCCCAAGAAGGATTAAGACTCTGATTCCCCGTCTTTCGTCAAATGTGCATTCTTTCCGAGAAATATTGGCTCTCTGTCTTGATTCTTCTTTTTATCAAAATAATGCCATAACGCAAAACTCGGATTTCGGAAAGTCCGGCTTTTCTTCCACGAACCTTCGTGGAGAAGGAACTTCCTACGTCAGCGCTTTAATCTTGCTGACGCCAGGGACGTTTGGGTTTCGAGAAGGAAACCCTGAAACGTATCTCTGACATATTCTCGCGGGAAACGAGGAGATAGCAATAATCACCCGTCATTTTATTTCCCGGAATTTCCGACGAGTGACACGCGTTGGTCATCCAACGGTCAAAAGAGCCGTTAGCACGTATCGCGACGGGTTTCCGGCGATAAGTAGCCGTCTCCATCCTCTCCGGCAAACCTTCCGCTCTCAGTTCTCAACGCCTCACTCAGCGCCCAAACACTGTGAGCAGAGCAAGTTTCCAACGCACGCATGAACCAGCACCGTCCGTAACCTCGCCGGACCGCACTGATCTTTCTTCGCGCCGCCAAAATATGGCTTGTCCAAGCTCTTCCCCGGCCCGCTCCGTCGCGGCGGAGATAGACGAAATCATCAACACCATGGATCCCATGGTGCATTCGCCTCTCCGCGCCACCGGCGACGAGCCGAAAAAGACTGCCGGTGGTCAAGCTAGCGAGGAACCTCCTCTCGCCGCCACCAACCTGGCCGGGTCCTCCTCCGCACCATCTTCGTCACTTGCGCCCAAGACAACGGAGGAAAAGATAATCCTCGTCGGAGAGGAACTCGCGGCCGCGTCCGTCGTGGTGTCCGCTGGCGCCGGGGCGGAAGACGAAGGAGAAACTGCCGGCAACTGGAGCTAGAACAGTATCTCTCCTTCCCTCCTTCCGACAATGGAGAAGGAGGCGCTGTTGGTGAAGGGCAAATGCGGAGCCCAGAAGACGAGTCCGAGCCAATGCCTAAAGACGGGGAACCCGTTCTCCTCACCTCTCATATCGCCAGAGGTATGGGTTTACCGCCATCCGCCTTTTTTCTTGAAGTTCTCAACCATTACGGTGTTCAGCCCCACAATCTTCCGCCAAACTCCATTCTATATCTAGCTGGCTTCCAAGCTCTTTTCGAGGGGTATTTAGGAATAGCACCTAGATTAGACTTTTGGCAATATTGCTTCGGTGTAAAGTGGAACCCTACAGAGGGCGTTCTTTCCATCTGCGGGACCATTTCTTTCACTCTTCGGAGATTTAGGGAAGATTGGTATCCAAAGATAAAAACATCAGAATCCGTCAAGTTTTCGACGTGTTCTTTCTTTTATCATCATGACGTCCCGTTTCCCGGAAAAGACAACGGGGTTCCTCCATTTGTCAATTCCGCCGCCGTTCCACAAGACAGTTGGGCGGTCGAAGCAGTACAGACTTTGCCGGATGACCTGATGAAGATAAAACGGCGTATCGCCAAACTTACTTCCTCCCAGCCTCCTCTGACCGGAACAGACACAATTATGTGCTGGTTCGGTCGCCGTATTCAACCTCTTGCCTTTCGTTCCCGGCTTCTTTGCGAATACGAAGGTCCGGAAGACAAAATGAGGGGAACGGACAAAGCCTTTACGAAAAAGGATTTCAAGAAATGAGTCAACCAATTGGTTGCTACTCGCGACCAGTATGAGGAGAGCTTGTGGATGTATCACGAGGAAAACCCAGTTCCTAAGGTACTTTACTTTTCCCTGATTTGGTGTTTTCTCAGATTTATACCTTTCCCAGACTTTTCTAACTTAATCGGATCTTTTGCCGTTTCTATAGTTCGATGACCTTGCAGAAACAGATCTTGCGTCCGACGCCGAACTTGACGAATTGCATGCCAATTTTTTTGGCGGTCGGAAACGCAAGAGGCAAGTGATCACGGAAGAGGTGATAGATCTTGACGAAATTCCCATCGCCACATCCAGGTATTTTCCTGGGGTTTTCACTTTCCATTCCGTTTTGGTTCCTCGAGGTATTTACTTCTCGGATTTTTCCTTCATCCTTTTCTTTTTTCAGTCTTGCTCCAGTTTCTTTGAAAACAAAGAAACTGAAAAAGCATAAAGCTACCGTTGGCAAGGGAATGCCGTCTCCAGCTGTAGCTCCTCCCACTCCAGTAACTCTTGGTGGGGAGGATAAGACCACGAACCTGGAGGAACAATTCCGGCCAACCAGCCAGCCTATTGCATCTAACATGGATGCGAAGGAAAGGGCGGAGCCGGAGATGGGCGGTCCTTCTCAAACTTCTGAAGAGCCCATCCCTACTTTTAACAAGGATTTCAAGGTAAAGGAAGAACCTTTTGACGATCTAGGATACATTCGTCCGGCAGCTAAGAAGTTCTTCGCTCCTGCTCGCCTGATCCGTCCTTGGCCACAAGGCGGACTAATTGTCCGAAATAACTTCGTGTTTTCACCTCGTCGAGTCATCCAAGACGGCCTGCACCATGTTGGAATTCTTTTTTCTGAATATGTAAAAGAATTCAACGAAAACTTGTCATGTTTGCAGCGGATGATCCAGGTAATATCTCTAGCCCCCAAGCAATAAGTCAAATGCATGCTTTTAACTTAATGCTTTCATCCTTATTATGCTTGATGTTAACTTAAGAATTTTGTTTCATTTCCGTGTTTCAGCAAACCGCTGAAAGCATAAACCTGGAAGTTTTTGGCAAACTTACCGTCAAGAACAAGGAGGTTAGAAGCCTGCTTTCTATTCTTGAAGTTAAGGAAGCGGAGCTAGCATCGTCTCAGCATCAGCTAGAGGAAACAACAGGTATTTTATTTCCTGTGGTTTTATTTTTATGCCTTTTCTCTAAGTACTTTTCCGAGTTTTTCTAACTCGGTATTCTTACTTGCTTTTCAGCTGCTTTGGCGAAAGCCAAGCGAATTGCTGAAGACGCCGGCAATGCCGAGAACCTCCGCTGGAGAACCTGGACCTTCATAAGGACCTTATGAGGGTTCAGAAAGAACTGGAGGCCAACCAGTTGGCGGTAGGCATTGCTCAATCCAATGCCTCCAACCAAGCTGAGAAGGACAAAGCAACTATCCGGGACCTGGAGAACGCTTTGAATCTTCGCCTGGAGGAAGGCTCCGAGATGGATAAGATCCTCGGTAAGTTTCTACTTTTACCGGATTTTCCACGTTTTACAATCTTTCCCTGCTTTATTCATAACCCTTTGGTTATTTGTCTGAAAACAGGGGATGACCCAGCTCTTACTCGGATTGAAAAAATCCGAGCCTTCGGGAAGGTCTTCACCGCGCTCAAGGCTGCGGGTATGGAGCTGATCAACAAATTCCTTCCCGCGAGGACTGGGGAATTCTCAGAAGTTGAGAAACTTCCGGAGGCTATCTTGGAGGTGGCGGAGTCCAAGGAATCCACCTTGCGCTCCGCGGCACGGGGTGGTGTGCGCATGGCTTTAGGTGTCATGCGTATGCATTACCCCACTGCCAAATCTTGGCGCGTGGACTCCGGCGTCCCTCAAGGGTATACGGAAGCCCAGCGGACCAATATCTTTGATGAGATCAAAGGTCACGCAACCAAGATTGCTTCCATGGTCAACGTCGCGATCTCCTACCCGGAGGAGGCAATTCCGGACACTCCAGAAGAATCGGCCAGCGAAGATGACTCGGATGCTTGAAGGAGAAGTCCGGGTCCTGGGTAGATAGAAAATAGGAGCATTACTAAACTTATGTTGTAAACATTATTGTAATGCTTCTATTCTTTTGAATGAACAAGTACTCCGCCTTTTGCAGTTTAATGTTATATAACTACTTTGCAAGTTTTTTCGGGTTATCATTCCTTTATCTTCTAAATTCTCTGGTTTTGTATGCTTTAACTGTCCTTAGTGCTTGAAATGGCTCGATACCGTTTTAATCTTCATGCCGAGTGACTGGGTATGACCGATCAGTCGAAAACTCAGAAACATGGATCATGCTAAAGGCATTTTTTGCTTACTAGCTCCAGTGACCCAGCACAAAAACAATCAGATAATATTTAGAGAATAGTTAAGGAATTTTTTATATGAAACTCAGGCACGCAGGCACAATCTAGGTTTCCTTAAGCCTTTTTAGGCTGAAAATCATTCAGTTTTTTAACGCAGAGCACGCAGGCACAATCCGGGTTAACACTGAGTATTTTGAAAGATCATTGGGAAATAGAAAAGGCGAAAGATATGCTTTATACTATAATAAACATGTAAAAACATAGAAGTATGGATTCCGACAACTTTATTTCATGATCTCAAAGATGTTTACATAGAAATTGAACTAAGTATAGAAGGGACGTAACTGCTGGATACTCCAGGGCCTCTTTGTCTCTCCTAGTTCATCATCTATCTTTCTCTTTCTTTTGCGATTCGGCCTTCTCGGGATCGTCTTCTGTATCTCGAATGTCTACAAGATAGCATGATCCATTTTTCATAGCTTTGCTGATGACGAATGGTTCTTCCCATACTGGGGCCAATTTGTGCTTCCTTTGCTGCACCAATCTTAGCAGTAGGTCAGCTTCTTTAAAAGAACGATGCATGATTTTACGACTATGATAACGTCGTAAACCTTGCTGATAGATGGCGGATCTTTGAAGAACAAGCTCTCGTTCTTCTTCTAAGATATCGACGGCATCCTGCCATGCGCTTTCGGCATCTAATTCATCGAAATCCTGCACTCTCGGGCTGTCATGGATCATGTCCGTTGGGAGAATTGCTTCCGCACCATAAACTAGGAAAAACGGGGTTTGCCCGTCGTTCAAATGCTCCAAAGCAAGGATGGTAACTCTTCCACCCATGCTCCATCTGCTCTACGAAGAGGAGATTCGAGTCTTGGGCGTATTCCTTGCAGGATTGAACTATTCATTCTTTCAACCTGTCCATTGGATTGCGGGTGTGCCACAGATGCGAGATCTAGGCGAATTCCCGTTTGTCGGCAATATTTTGCCAACTCTCCAATAGAGAAATTTGTCCCATTGTAAGTTATTATGCTGTGTGGAACGCCATATCTCATGACTATGTCAATAATGAAATTTCTGGCGGTTACACCGTCAAGTTTTTTGATGGGCTTAGCCTCCACCCACTTGGTATATTTATCCACTTCAACGAGTAGATGTGTAAGTCCGCCTCTCGCAGTTTTGAATGGTCCCATCATATCTAGCCCCCAGACGCGCACGACCATGTAATAGGGATAGTTTTGAGTGCTTGGGCTGGCATATTTGTCTGCTTGGCGTAATACTGACATCCAGCACATGTGTTCACTATGTGCTCGGCATTTGTCTTGGCTGTTAGCCAGCAAAACCCTGCGTGGAATGCTTTTTTGACTATGCTTTTTGATTGAGCATGATGTCCACAATCTCCAGCATGGATTTCTTGCAGGTTTTCTCGTCCTTCTTCTGGCGAAATACATCGCAGAAAAATTCCGACAGTACTGCGTTTATATAGGCAAGCATTGATTACCGTGTATCCTTTGCATCGACGTTGTATCTGTCTTTGCAAGACTTCGTCTGCTCCATCCGGGTACTTCTGATCAACTAAGAAGTTTAAATATGGAATTGTCCATTCCGGGTTAACGAGCATGACTTCAATTGACTCGGAAAACGGAGGATAGTCGACATCTCCACCTTTTATCGATGGTTCGTACAAGTGATGGACAAACACACATGGTGGTAGGGTTTTCACCCTTTCTGATCCCATGCGGGCTAATGCGTCCGCGTTCCAGTTTTTCTTCCCTTTTGATGTGAAGTACTTCAAATCCTAGGAAGCAAATTGCAAACTCGTCCACCGTTCTCCGATATTCGGCCATGATTGGACTTTTGGCGTCCCAAGTTTGGTTGAGCTGGTGCTGCACCAAATCTGAGTCGCCATAGCATAAAATGCGTTTAACACCTATTTCCTTTGCAATATGCAAGCCATGAAGCAGAGCCTCGTATTCTGCCACATTATTACTGACATTGAGGTGTATTTGTAATAGATACTCCATTGTGTCTCCTTTAGGAGATTTTAGGACTACACCAGCTCCAGCGCCTTCATCTTGGATCCGTCAAAGTGCATGATCCAGTATTCTGACTCCGGCATTGGTGTTTTTTCCATTGCTTCTGTCCAATCGGCGACAAAATCTGCCAACACCTAGGATTTTATTGCCGTCCTGGGTTGGTACTTAATGTCGAATGCTGCTAGCTCGATGCCCCATTTGGCTACTCGGTCAATCGCTTCCACATTGTTTATTATATCCCCTAGTGGTGCTTTACATACCACCGTTATGGAATGTCCTTGGATGTAATGACGAAGTTTCCGAGATGCGAAAAACACGCCATATGCCAGTTTTTGATAGTCTGGGTACCTTTGTTTGGATTCTGAAAAAACTTCACTTACATAGTATACCGGATGTTGATCTGGTATGCTTTGTTCGTCTTTCTTCCTTTCCACAACTATTACTACGCTAATAACCCGGTTTGTAGCCGTGAGGTACAATAACATAGGTTCTTCGTCTTTTGGGGATGCCAAAATCGGAGCTTTCATCAAAGTTTCTTTCAACTGGGTTAATGTTGCATCTGCTTCTTCTGTCCACTCGAACTTGTCGGATTTCTTCAACAATTTATATAGTGGCAGTGCTTTGTCCCCTAGCCGGCTAATGAACCTGCTAACGGCTGCTGCAAAACCCGTCAATCTTTGTACATCTTTTACGCACGTGGGCTTGGAGATGTTTAAGATTGCCTTGATCTTTTCCGGGTTTACCTCTATTCCTCTATGAGAAACGATGAAACCCAGAAGTTTTCCTGAGGGAACCCCGAATACGCACTTCAATGGATTCAACTTCATCTTATAAGTGCGCAAATTTTTGAACATTTCTCGCAAATCTTCAAGGAGTGTGTCTTTTTCCTTGGAAACGACAGCAATGTCGTCCACGTAAACATGGACGTTTTTGCCAATCTGACTATGCAAACATCGTTGCATGCAACGCTGGTAGGTTGCACCTGCGTTCGTCAGGCCAAACGGCATGGTTATGTAATAGTACGTCTCATATGGGGTTATGAAGGAAGTTTTGATTTGATCTTCTTCCTTCATGTGTATTTGATGATACCCAGAATATGCATCCAAAAAGCATAAAAGTTCAGAGCCAGCAGTGGCGTCTATTATTTGATCGATTCGCGGTAACGCAAATCTATCTTTTCGACAAAATTTGTTCAACCCAATATAATCTATACACTTTCCAAGGGCGGTGCTATCTTTCTTCGGGACTAATACTAGGTTTGCAGACTATTCAGTATGTATAACTTCCCGTATAAAATCTGCTGCCAAAAGGCGGATAATATCCTTGCCGATAGCCTTCCGTCTTCTTCCATCAAATCGACGGAGACCTTGTTTGACGGGTTTGGATCTTGGAATCACCTTAAGTTGATGCTCAGCAAGTTCCCTAGGTACGCCTGGCATGTCGGCTGGACACCATGCAAAAATGTCCCAGTTCTCACGGAGGAACTTGATGAGCACGCTTTCCTATTTGTTGGTCATCCCAGTTCCTATTACGACAAACTTTGTCAGATCTTTAGGATCTAGGATTACCTGTCTTGTGTTCTCGGAAGCTTTGAAGGTATCTGCCGGATTTCGGCTCTCTTTTCCTGCCGGAATTTCTGTCGGCGATACTTCTTTAGCCAGCTCCTGCAGTTCTTCCTTTGCTATCACTTTTTCTGCGCAAAGGGCGTTTTCTTTCTCCAGCTCGTTTGCCCATTTGAAGTCTCCACTTATCGTGATTACTCCTCCTTTTGGCCCTGGCATCTTCAGCTTGTTATAAATATAACATGATCTTGTCATAAATTTGGCGAAGGCTGGACGTCCGAGTATTGCGTGATACACGCTTTCGAATGGCACAACCTCGAAGGATACTTTTTCCTGACGGAAGTAGTCTTTCTCTCAGAAGGTTACATCTAGGAAAATTTCTCCTAGGGATCGTGCTTTTCTGCCAGGGACGATGCCGTGAAAACGTATATTGCTGTGATTGAGCTGGGTCTCAGAGATCCGCAGATGCTTCAGTGTATCCAGGTACATTATGTTAATGCTGGATCCTCCATCCATCAGCACTCTTTTTAGCCTAGTGTTTTGAACAATAGGACTTACAATTAGACCTTGTGTGCCGGGTTCTGGGATATTTCCGGGATGATCAGACTGATCCCAGGTAATTGGTGTATTTGAGTACTTCAAGAATTTCGGGGTTGCAGGGATGTCGGATATATACTGAATAGGGGTATAGAAGATGGTGGACAAAGAGCTGGACTACCAGGGTGGCCTACAGGTAATGGGCTTAGGACCATTGGGCGGCCCAGTAGTCCGACGCGCAGAAGCCGGATTCTAGAAGAACCCGGATCACGGCCCGCGTGATTTGGCTTGGAGGAGAAGACAGATTCCTTGCTTTCCAAGTTACAAGTTAAACGTGGTCTTCTAGGTTTCTTATTCTGTAAGCCCTAATCCGGCTATTATATAAAGCCGGACGGGAGATAGATTAAAACAAGTTCTTTACCGCACAACAGAGAAGCTCTACGCAACTCGCCGAGAAGGTCATCCTCGCCGAGTAGCTAGATCTACACCCTCACATTGTAACCCTGTTAAACGGGCTTTAGTCCCAATTAGTGAGAAGTGCAGGAGTAGGTACGCCGTACTGTCGCGATGTACCGAACCTGGGTAAAATCCCGTGTTCTGTGTTACTACGCTATCCCGTTACCCCGCGTCTCTACCGTAGTCTCATGGCACCCCCGTCTATGAAAACTAATACGATGTCTCGACAGTTGGTGCCCACCGTGGGGCAAACGACGTCAGGCGTGAAATTCCGATCTGGGATACTCGGCGGAATTGGAAGATCGATCACTGTCGGAAGCTTGGAGTTCGACGACGACGTCGGGCGCTTCCTCGACAACGGATCCTACATACCGGCGCAAAACCACCTGGTAAGTGCCTGCGTGTTACCGATCGGATCTGCTAACATCTTTATCGGACTAACTGCAGAGGCAATGGGGTTTTGCGGTGGAAGCAAATTTATCCCACCCGCCCTATACCCAGTCGAAGACGACTATGATGCCGAATTCTGCTCAGATCGCCGACAAAAAAGTGATACACACTTTATCGGCATGGTGCAATCCGAAATCGCTGAAAACACGGATGACGGAAATCCCGTGCAAGAGGCAGATAACAACGTACCCGTCATAGAGGCGGAAGAACAAACACCCGTCATAGAGGCGGAAGATCCGACATCCGTCAACAAGACGATGAACTCGGAAGCAGAGTCCGTGCTTGCCGCCATTGAGGCGAGATTGGAGTCGGAAACCGGATCAGATAACTTCGACTCCGAAGACGAAGACGAGGATGCCTTCGTAAGAAAGGTTAAATCCTTTCAAGAGGGATTCCATGAAGTGCTAATGGCAAAACCAGCTGATACAACGGGCGCCGGCAGCCAGGAAAGCCCTAAAACCCCTCCGCCAGAGGAAGAGAGAGAAGACGGAGAAACTTCTCCGATATTCCCTAATGTCAAGGAGATGACAGAAGATGAGCCTGCCAAAAACCCTCCCTCTTCCAAGAAAAGGCACAAGTCTGCTAAAAAACTCCGGAAGAAAAAACTAGCTTATACAGCTGAAGAAAACCCGGAAATAGGAGCAGCAAGCAGAGAAAAGCCCGCGGAGAAGAAATCTAAGGAAATCACTGCTCCGCCAATGACGGAACAGGAAGAGCAAGAGCTATTACAAACACCAGTGGGACCAGATGAACCCCCTGAGATGCTGGAAGCCAGGAGACAAGCTTTCCAACGGCAACAGCAACATTTACTCCGATCTCGGCAACATCTCCAACAAACCCAGCATGATATCAAAATCATGAAGGAGGAAATAGAGGAGTACGAGAGAAAGAATAGATCCGCATTAAAACCTACTAGGTTACCCGGAATCGCAAGACCGGAAGAGCTGCCGCCAAAAGAAAGGTTCTATAACCCATCTTGGCAAAAGCAGTTAAACGGCAAAGATGCCAAGGGCGAACCAATATACAAAACCGCAGCGGAAAACGCGGAAGCGGCGTTCGCCATCCTAAACAACGACCTGTACTCCAACGGGGAAAAACTCCAAGGGGTGTATGCTTTCCTAGGAAAAGCATTACAGCAGCAACAGCGAGGCCAAGAACGATCATGGAGGCTGCACGATAATTCCGCCCTCTGCAAAACAGCTACCTGCGCTGCTGGAGCACCTGGACCGGAAGAACCCGGAGATTCGGATAAAAAAGAGGATCCGAGAAAAGACAGGAAAAACCCAGATAATCGGGACACAGCGTCTAGGATCGGACCTCATCTCCCGAAAGATGGATATAAACCACATGATCGGGAAGACAAACACCGGAATGACGGCAAAATAATGCCACCTCCGAGAAACCCAGCTGAAAAAGCTGGAAGATATGATATACCTCACAGACGTGAAAGATCCCGGACACCTCCTAAGGATAAGGAAAGGCATAGAAGCAGAACTCCGCCTAACCCAAAAGGACGTGAACACGGAAGAGATAGAGATAACCTCGGAAAAGCGCGTCCGCGCAACAATGGAAACGAAAGGAGCATATCCCCTTCTGTCCATTCAGCCGGAAGATATTCTGCACACATCGATAGAGCAGAAAAGGATGATCTATACTTTGGTCCTAAGTGTTTTACTGACAGGATCCGAAGGATAACCCTGCATTCTGGCTTCGCCAAAGTTGCTCCAACCTACCAAAAATATACCGGCAGCACAAACCCGGATACCTGGCTCTCAGATTATTATACAGCCGTCCAAATCAACAATGGGACAGACCTGGAAGCTGTCAAGTTTCTTCCCCTAATGTTGCTAGACGGAGCCAGAGATTGGATCAATGGTTTACCATCAAGAACTGTCGACAGCTGGGATGATATGGCTAGAGTATTCACTCAGCATTTTCGGGGAACATACAAACGCCCAAATAGCATCAACCAGCTGAACCGTTGCACCCAATTTGAGGACGAACCATAGGTGGATTTCATCTCCAGATGGACTGCAATGAAGAATAGTTGTTCTGGAGTAACTGACGTGCAAGCAATGCATGCTTTCGTCAATGGCCTAAAACCCGGACTCGTACCGTTCATGGTTGGTTCTAAACAGCACAAAGATCTCGGATCTATGCTTACAACCGCTAATGAGCACGCTGCAGCCGAAGATGATATCAGAGCAAGAGGAGGCAATATGGAGTCACTAATACTCGCCAAGAAAACTCCTCGTTCTGACAAAAAAGGAACTCCGGAATCAACGACAAATCCCAAGGAGGTCAACATAGCCTTTGGAGGAGAAAAGGGGAATAAGTGGAAAGGTCGCAGCCCAGATCCAATCAATTATACTCCCGAAGAATGGGAGAGAATTAAGTCGGAACCCTGCGTCCACCACTCGCAATTTGGGAAACCAACCCACACAAATGCGCAATGCCGGCTAAACAAGCATATGAAAGGCAATGCAGGATCCGGAAATAAAGGGAAGGGTTCCAAAAGGAAACCTGCCAAACAAAAGCCAGAAGCTGAAAAGGAAGACAGTGAATCGGACACTGATGACAAAATCCAGGAACAACAGCGAAAGGGCGAACCCAAATTTCCGAGAGTTGACGGAGAAGCAATGCTAACCTTCTTAGCAACCCCGTCAGCAAAGGTGGCCAAAAGAACACTTCGGGAAATAAACGCGGTTATTCCTGCGACCCCGAAATTCTTGAAGTACTCCAACACGCCAATAGTCTGGGACCAGTCTGATCATCCCGGAAATATCCCTGAACCCGGCACACAAGCTCTTGTTGTAAGCCATATTGTTCAAAACACTAGGCTAAGAAGAGTGCTGATGGACGGAGGATCCAGCATTAATATAATGTACCTGGATACACTGAAGCACTTGAAGATCTCCGAGTCCCAGCTCAACTACAGCAATATACGCTTCCATGGCATTGTTCCTGGCAGGCAAGCACGATCCCTAGGAGAAATTTCCCTAGATGTCACCTTCGGAGATAAAGATCACTTCCGACAGGAAAAAGTATCCTTCGAAGTAGTGCCGTTCGAAAGCGTGTATCACGCAATACTCGGACGTCCAGCTTTCGCCAAATTCATGGCAAGATCCTGTTATATCTACAACAAGCTGAAAATGCCAGGACCCAAAGGAGGAGTAATCACCATAGCCGGTGATTTCAAGCTGGCAAACGAGGTGGAGAAAGAAAACGCCCTTTGCGCTCAGAGAGTTATAGCAAAGGAGGAACTGAAGGAATTAGCCAAGGAGGTATCGCCGAAAGAAATGTCGGCAGGAAAAGAAACTCGGAAGCCAACAGATAGCTTCAAGGCGTCCGAGAATACAAGACAGGTAATCCTAGACCCCAAAGATCCGACAAAATTTGTCATCGTAGGGACTGGGATGACCGACAAATAGGAAGGCGAGCTCATCAAGTTCCTCCGTGAGAACTGGGATATTTTTGCCTGGTGTCCAGCTGACATGCCAGGCGTACCCAGGGAACTTGCTGAGCACCAACTCAAGGTTATTCCTGGATCAAAACCCGTCAAACAAGGTCTCCGTCGATTTGACGGAAGAAGACGGAAGGCTATTGGCAAGGAAATTATCCGGCTTTTAGCAGCGGATTTCATCAAGGAAGTAATCCATACTGATTGGTCCGCAAATCCGGTGTTAGTGCCGAAGAAAGACACCACTGCTCTTAGAATGTGTATAGATTACACAGGGTTGAACAAGTTGTGTCAGAAAGATAGGTTCGCATTACCGCGAATCGATCAAATAATAGATGCCACTGCAGGCTCCGAGCTTTTATGCGTTTTGGATGCATACTCCGGGTACCACCAAATACGCATGAAAAAGGAAGATCAAATCAAGACTTCTTTTATAACCCCATATGGGACGTACTATTACGTAACCATGCCTTTTGGCCTGAAGAACGCAGGTGCAACTTACCAGCGTTGCATGCAACGCTGTTTGCATAGTCAGATTGGCAGAAACGTCCATGTTTATGTGGACGATATCGCCGTCGTAACCAAGGAAAAAGATACACTCCTTGAGGATTTGCGAGAAACTTTCGAGAACTTACGCACTTACAAGATGAAGTTGAATCCATCTAAGTGCGTATTCGGGGTTCCCTCAGGAAAACTTCTGGGTTTCATTGTTTCTCACAGAGGAATAGAAGTTAACCCGGAAAAAATCAAGGCAATCTTGAACATCTCAAAACCTACATGTGTAAAAGATGGCCAAAGATTGACGGGTTCCGCTGCAGCCGTCAGCAGATTTATTAGTCGGCTAGGGGATAAAGCCTTACCACTCTATAAGCTGCTGAAAAAATTCGACAAAGTCAAGTGGATTGCGGAAGCCTGGGAACGTCTAGCAAGTTATGTACCTTTCCGTACTTAGTTCAATTCTATGTAAACATCTTTTGAGATCATGAAATAAAGTTGTCGGAATGCTGTCATCCATATTCTTTATAAGTGCAAGGTGTTTCCGCCTCATCTATTTCCCAATGATCTTACAAATTTCTCAACGTTAACCCGAATTGTGCTTGCGTACTCGGCGTTACAAAACTGAATGATTTTTCAGCCTGTTAACGGCTAAGGGAAACTTGAATTGCCTGCGTGCCCAAGTTTCACTTAAAACTTTCCTTGTTTTCTCTAAGTCTTATCTGATTGTGTGTATGTTGGGTTACTGGAACTAGTTAGTAAAAATGCCTTTAGCATGGTCCATGTTTCCGAGTTTCAAAACTGCTTGGTTCGTCCCCAGTTACTCGGCATGAAGATTCATATTGCTATTTGAGCCATTTCAAACACTAAGGACAGTTAAAGCATATACACCAGAGAACTTAGAAGATAAAGGAATGATAAAATCCAAAAAACTTGCAAAGAATTTCATAATTTAAACTGCAAAAGGCGGAAGTTTCATTCATACAAAAGAAGCATTACATTTTGGATTACATTGAAAGAATAGTAATGCTCCTATTGTCTACTTTTGCTATCCAGGTTCAAGATAACCCTTCAAGCATCTGACTCCTCCTCGCTGCTTTCGTCTTCGGGGATTGGAGGGATCTCCTCTTCTGGATAGTTGACGGAGATATTTACCATGGAGGCAATCTGGGTAGCGTGGCCCTTGACTTCACCAAAGATGGTGTTTCGCTGCATATCCGTGTATCCTTGAGGGACACCGGACGCCACGCGCCAGGATTTGGCAGTGGGGTAGTGCATGCGCATGAGGCCGAGAGCCATGCGCGCACCACCCCGTGCAGCGGAGCGAAGAAGGGACTCCTTGGACTCCGCCACCTCCATGATGGCACCCGGAAGTTTTTCAACCTCCGAGCATTCCCCAGATTTTTCGGGAAGAAACTTGTCTACAAGCTGCGTTGCAGCTGCCTTGATCAAAGTCCATGTTTCCCCGAAAGCTCGGATGCCTGCAACCCGAGTGCCATCTGGGGTATCTCCTGTTTTTTCCAATAAAACACCCAAAAGGGTTAGACGGAAAAACAGAGAAAGAAAAACATGGAAAGATGATAAATGAGTCAGAGATTTACCGATGAGCTTGTCGATCTCGGAAACTTCCTCCAGGCGAAGGTTCAGAGCGTCGGTCAAATCCTGAATGGTGGATTTGTCCTTCTCCGCCTGTTCGGAAGCCTTGGAATTGGAAATTCCAAGGGCCATGTTGCTGGCTTCCAGGTCTTGTTGTGCTTTCACAAGGTTCTTGTGAAGCTCAACATTCTCCTTGCGGAGAATTTCGGCGTTGCCAGAATCTTCCGCTTCTTGTTTAGCCTGAGCTAATGCAGCTGAAAAGCAAGAAAAAAAAATCCGAGTTAGCCAGCTTTTCGGAAAAAACTTAGGCAAATGATTGAATCGGAAATTTCAGAAGGAAAATGCTTACCTTGTGTTTCCGACAGTGCGAGCTTAGATGATTCCAGCTCTGCCTCCCTTTCTTCAAGAATAGAAAGAAGACTTCTAATTTCTTTATTCTTGATGGTGAGTTTCTTGAAAATTTCCATGTTGATGGCTTCGGAGGTTTGCTGAAACATAGCAAGGAGAAGAATGAGTACAAAAAACATCAAAGCAAAAAGCACGCATTTTGTTTAATGCTTGGGGGCTAGAGTTATATACCTGGCTCATGCGCTGCAAACCTTTCAAGTTTTCTTTAAACTCTTTCGCGTATTCCGCGAAGAGATTCCCGGCTGCGTCCAGGCCATCGTTGATAGCTTTGAAATCCTTGTCAAAGGTGGGAATTTCCTCGTCGAAAGTCCGAGAAAATTTTCCCACCTCTGGAGCCGCCCTTTCCCTCGTGTCCGTGTCGGACACAACGGGCTGGCTGGGCTCTGGGGGCTTGGTGGTGGGGGCTGCAGTAGGCTCTTCCGCCATTGTGCGTGGCGTGTCCGGGGCGACGGCGGGAGAAGGTTGGCTGCCTCGGCTGGAAGAAACCTTGTGTTTCTTCAGCTTCTTCGGCTTCAGAGTGGAGGGCTGCAGGCTAAAAACAGAAAACCCGGAAAAGGTTAAAACACCGAAGATGGATGAAAAAAGTTCCCATGAAAGAAAACTCCAGAAGAAATAACCTGGAAGTGGCGACGGGGATTCCATCAAGATCGATAATTTCTTCCGAGGAAGTTATCTTCTTGCGCTTGCGTCCACCTGTAGCGGCGGTGCGCAGCGCGTCCAGCTCAGCCTCGGACACCAAGTCCGAATCTGAAAGATCCGCGAACTATCGGACAAGCAAGATCAAAATCAGAAGCTAGGAAATCCGAGAAAAAATAAAACTGTAAACAAATGACTGAAAAATTACCTTGGGAACCGGATTTTCGGCCGTGTACATTGGCCGACTCGCCTCGTATTGGTCGCGCGATGCGACCAATTGGTTGATGCGCCGGCGAAGCTCCTTTGCGGGCCAATCCTTGGTGGTTGTCCGCATCGGATCCTTGACTCCCGTGTATTCGCACAGGAGACGGCCGCTGTGGTTGGCTAGTGGCTGGATTCGCCTAATCAGCCAGCATAGAACCGTGTCCATGCCGGTTAGAGGCGGATCCATGGAGGTGAGCTTGGCGATGCGCCGCTTGATCTTTAGTAGATCTGGCGGCAGAACCTAGACGGCTTCTGTTCCCCAGTTATCCAGGGGAACTGCGGCAGAGTTCACGAAAGGTGGAACCCCGACAGCTTCCTTAGGGAAAGGCACGTCGGGGTGATAAAAGAAGGAACCCGTCCAAAATTTGACGGATTCCGAAGTTTTTATCTTGGGGAACCAATCTTCTCGGAATCTCCGAAGAGTGAAAGATATGGTCCCGCAAGTCGGGAGTGCGCCCTCCGAAGAGTTCCGCTTAACCCCGAAGCAGTAAGTCCAGAAATCTAACCTAGGTTCTAGCCCTAAGTAGCCCTCAAACAAAGCCTGGAAGCCGGCCATGTAGAGGATGGAATTGGGAGGAAGGTTATGGGGCTGGATGTTGTAGTGAGAAAGGATTTGGAGGAAGAAGGAAGAAGGTGGAAGTCCCATACCTCGAAAAAGGTGGGAACAGAGAAGGACCCTTTCGCCATTTTTTGGCGTAGGCTCGGTCTCGTCTTCTGGCAGCCGCCATTTCTTCTTAAGAACCAGGCCCTCCTTTTCCAAGTTTGGAAGGAGAGCCGGGGGAATACTGCAGGCACTCCAGTTGCCTGCAGATTCCGCTTCCTCGTCTGCTCCGGCGGCGGCCGCGGCGGCGGCCTCCGCGGCGGCGAGTTCGTCGCCGAGGAGCTCGATCTTTTCCTCCGCCGTTTCAGGTGCAAACGGCGGGGTTGTCGCGGCACTCGATGTCGCTACGTCCGCGGCGGCGGAAGTATTTTCTCCACCCGCCGCGGAGGCCGTGGTCTTCTCCGGCACGTCGCCGGTGAGCTTGGGCGATCCCGGCTGCGGATCCAGATCGCTGATCAGCTCGTTGATGGCGGCGCGGGTCGGCGATGACGGCGAGGAGGCCATCTTGTGGCGTTGCGTTTCGGTGTGCTTGGATGCTGTGAGCGCCTGGGACAAATGCTTTGCTCTCGAGCTCGCGTTCGCAGCAATGGCGTAGGCAGTGGGGGAGTGAGGAAAGTTTCCGATGAGGACGAGGATGGCTATTTATAGCCGGAAAGCCGTTTAGATACGTGCCAACGGCTCTTTCGACCGTTGGATGTTCGACGCGTGTCGCTCGCCGGAAAATCCGGGAAATGAAACGACAGGGGAATGATGGCTATCTCCTCGTTTCCCGTGAGAATCTGTCAGAGATACGCTGAGGGGTTTCCCGCGTGAAACCGAGCGTCGCTTGCGTCAGCATGATTAAGACGCTGACGTTAGAAGTTTCTTTTCCGCGAAGGATCGCGAGAAGAAAAGCCGGATTTTTAGAGTTCCGAGTTTTATGTTACCATCTCCTTCAAAAGGAAAGTAGAAAGAATCAAGACTGCTGAATCAAGATTTCCCGGACAAAATGTATTTGATGAAAGACGGAGAGTCAGAGTTTTGATCCTTCCTAGGGGCTACTGTCGGATATATACTGAATAGGGGTATAGAAGATGGTAGACAAAGAGCTGGACTACCAGGGTGGCCTACAGGTAATGGGCTTAGGACCATTGGGCAACCCAGTAGTCCGACGCGCAGAAGCCGGATTCTAGAAGAACCCGGATCACGGCCCGCGTGATCTGGCTTGGAGGAGAAGACGGATTCCTTGCTTTCCAAGTTACAAGTTAAACGTGGTCTTCTAGGTTTCTTATTCTGTAAGCCCTAATCCGGCTATTATATAAAGCCGGACGGGAGATAGATTAAAACAAGTTCTTTACCGCATAACAGAGAAGCTCTACGCAACTCGCCGAGAAGGTCATCCTCGCCGAGTAGCTAGATCTACACCCTCACATTGTAACCCTGTTAAACGGGCTTTAGTCCCAATTAGTGAGAAGTGCAGGAGTAGGTACGCCGTACTGTCGCGACGTACCGAACCTGGGTAAAATCCCGTGTTCTGTGTTACTACGCTATCCCGTTACCCCGCGTCTCTACCGTAGTCTCATGGCACCCCCGTCTATGAAAACTACTACGATGTCTCGACAAGGGACAACCGCGTTTATTTCTCGAAGTGTTCTCTTCGCCATCTTTGCTGAGTGGGTTGCCAGGAAAGTTAGGTTACATTCTCCGCAAACTCTCGGAAACTTAGGTTCGCCTTTTCGCTGTTGTTCCTGGATTTTTTCGTTAGTGTCCGTTTCACTGTCTTCTTTTTCAGCTTCTGGCTTTTGCTTGGAGAATTTCCTCTTGGAGTTTTTCCCTTTGTTTGCGGATCCTACACTGCCTTTCATATGCTTGTTCAGCCGGCATTGTGCGTTAGTATGGGTGGGTTTCCCAAATTGCGAGTGGTGGACACAGTTTTCCTGACTTATTTTTTCCCACTCTTCTTTGGTGTAATATATCGGCTCTGCGCTTCTCCTTTCCACTTGCTCCCATTTTCTCTTCCAAAGGCTATGTTAACTTCTTTGGGCTTTTGCGTTACTTCGGGAGTTGCTTTTTTCTCAGTGCGAGGCGTCTTTTTGGCTTGGATCAAAGTATCGGTATTGCCGCCTCTTGCTCCGATGTCGTCTTCGGCCGCTGCATTGTAACATCCCAAGTATGAAAATTCCCCTTTTACATGGTTGTTTCTTGAATTTTATTCAATGCATCATGTCATCATAATGCATCCATGTGTGGAATCTCAAATTTCAAATAAATTCAAATCAACATGTTTCACACTTGGTCTGTTACAACCTTTTCAAATAAAATATTCAAATCAAACAATTTAATTGTTTTCCATAAACTTGATTTTCCAAATAAGTGACTTGGGTAATTTTCAAATAATTCAATTATTGCAAGATTCAAGCAAATTCATTTAAATTTCAAACAGCAACAAATATTTAAAATTTTGAAAAACAAAAGTTGGTGCAACTGGGCATTTTCAATAAGGAACTTATAAAAATTATCACTATAAAATTTTGGACCCAAAACCCCCTTCTTTTCTTTCTCTCTTTTTTTCTACAAAAAAAAGAGAAATGAAAAAAAGGGGAAGTGGCAACCTAGTTGGGCCTAAACCAGCCCAACACCCTCCTGTGGTCCTTTCTTCCTCGTACGGACGAGGGGACGAGCAGGCAGACGTGCTGCCAGTGGAGGAGGAGCCTCCACGTCCTCCCCTCCTACCTGCTCCCCTGCCCTCTCTTATACCCCGAGGTAGCCCCAAACCCTAGCCCCTCTTCTTTCTCCTCCCCAGCCGCCGCCGCCACCCTGCTCCCTCTCCCCTCAGATCCCCCTCCTTTCTCTGAAGGTTTTCCGACCGGAGCAACTCCGGCGAGCTCGCGCCGCCGTCCCCGACCACCTCCAACCCCACCGAGGGCACCCACGCGTCGAGGGTGAGGTCCCGGTCCGATTCCCGTTGTTTTTCTTCTGGTTCCTATGCTGTAGAGGTCGCGCCGGTCTCCTTCTGTCCGCCATGGACGTTGGATCGAGCTCGTGTACGTACGTGTGTTTGTTCTTCAGTTTCATCAGAAGATCTCCGCGATTTTACACTTTACCTTATTCCGGATCTGTATCCTAACACAAGCAGCGCACTAGCCCAGTGGCTAGGAACCACGCGCGCGCCCAGGAGGTCCCTGGTTCGAGTCCCTTTGGAGGCAATTATGCCCAACCTTTTTTGTGGATTTGTCCCCGCGAGCCTAGCCCCACCTGTCATTGGTCCTAGGTGCCTATGTGGCCCTGTCCCCGCGGGTCAGTAGCACGGGCTTGGCCAGCCCCGAGTAGAAAACGTTTTGGCTGTTTTCTGCAAAATAAAATAAATGGAAGAAAACAGATTCAAATGTTTAATTGTAAAATCAATAACTAATTCATACATGCTCCAAATGTGGTGATTCAAATTTCTACAAACTCACAGTGAGGAGCATTTTCTGTTAATGTCAAAGTTGCAATATGTTTCTGTTAACAATTTTGCGCTAAATAATTAAATACAGAAAATGGAATAAAAACTGAAATCTTGCAAAATTCATAACTTGAGTTCTGTTCAGCCAAATTGAGCAAACTTGAGCTCTAAATTTTTTTCTTAACAAACTCTACACAGTGGTATTTTGGTTGGTCACAATTGAATTAAATTTGAACATGTTTCCTTCTGTTTACTAAAAGGGGCAGAATAAAAATGCTTATGGAAGAATGCATAATAAATTCAATAATGATCCAAAAATTATGTTTAATAGCTCAAAATGTTCAGTGAAACATTTGCTACATGTTTTCAAACTTTTAAATACAATTTGTCCCCTAAGGTACCTCTGTTTAAATTGTTTGCCAAAAATGGCAGAAATGAAAGCAATAAGAATTAATTCATGTTTATTATTTTCTTCACCTAAAAATTATGGAAACTATACCAAAATGGAAAGAACTTCAATTAATAACAGAAAAGCATCATTTCATGCATGTGGGAATACTATTGATGTATTGGTCTTATTAAAATTAATAATAGGCCACTAAGATAAATATGAGAGGTTTCCAAATAATGCAAACTTATTTGGGACACCCATTTAACTTGATGATCATGTCCATGATCTCTTACTTGCATTAAAATGTCATGCATCATCCCATGTTTGTGCATTATGCCATGTTATTGATTGTCCGTCTCTCTTCGTTGTTTGTTTGCTTCTTCTCGAATAGACGACGACGTTGAGACATACGAGGTTTACGATACCACTTCAGAGGAGTTAGCCCAGTACCAGGCTACTGAGTTTGCAGGCAAGTATTCACTCACATGAACCTTTGTGTCCGTTCCACACTTGATACCGATACTTTCCGTTGTCTAATCTGCTAGCCTTATGATTCGTTGCTTGTGTTCCGATCCTATCACATGTCATCCTGCAGCCATGAATATAGCCTCACCCCCACACCTACAACCTTGTTGTTTGTTAGCCTGTGTCGTAGTATCATGCTTAGGTTTGTTTGTGCTCGAGTCTTGTTGTCATTTATCTTATCACCTGTTTAGTTTGATAGATGGACTTGTTATAATCAATATCATGTTAATGTTTGGGGTAATAATTTTTTGATGATAAGGCACCGGCAGGAGGCCCGGGTTAGGGTTTTGATGCCTGCTAGTGTCGACCCTAATTAGGAAAAGAGTCTTGTCCTCTGATCCATGATGAGCGTGCTCACCGCATCCGGGTGGTCGTATGGAACCCCCCTCGACTTTGACCTGATCCGCAGTTTGTCCGAAGAGCCACACTTAGTTCGGGTGTTCCATTTGCGCATACGCATGAATGGGTCGCGCCCATGGTTGATGATTATGATGATGATGATGATGCATATAGGGCGAGGCCTGTGGTGCCGGGGGGGTGTGGTTTTCACCCTTGCGCTTAGGTTAGGTCGGACTAGCCGGGACCTTATAGCTCCGTGGCTCCTAGGACAGGTTGTAGAGATGGTTCGGGTCGTGTTGAGTCCACCTGAGTTTTAGTTGGTGGCTCGAGTGTGTACGGGTATTGGAGCACACCCTGCAGGGATGAATCTTCTCGAGAAGCCGTGTTGTCCGCGGTTATGTGACGACTTGGTGAAAGTGCTGGCTAACAAGTACTCCGACAACTTACACCTAATTAATAATAATTTGACTAGTAATAGGCATATTGTCACAATAACCTGAACCTTCATTAATCCAACTGTGTGGGTTATCCTCGGATTGCTTCTTTGGATAAGGGGCGAGATCCAGGATGGGTTTGTTTGAGGTTAGTGGTAGTTGGCTCCGATGCGATATCTTATCCCTTTCTTTTAGCCGGATGTTGTAGCGTGTCTCTGTAGTTGGTTATTGCAGCCCGCTGCCGCACCTTTTGTATCACCTATCTTCCGTTGAACCCAAAGCATCTGTACTTGGTGTTGTCGGGTACACTTTGGTATCTTGTGCGTCTTGCTTGCCAGTACTCGTCCGTACTGACCCCTTTGGGGCTGCTGGTTCTGCAGACTACGTTTCCGAGGATCCCCATGGTGGCTACTACGTGGAGTATGACGAGGCTGCTGACGAGTAGATAGCGGACCCGGGCAGGATCCGAGACTTCGTGGATGGGCTCCGTTCTTTTCGTTTCCGGCCTCTTAGGCCTATTTGGATCTTGTCTGTACTCAGACACTTTGTTGCTTCCGCTGTGATGTAATGATGACTTGTTGGGACATGTGTCCTCTGTATGACTGTATTTGCTATCTCTGCTCTAGTGAGAGCTTTTGCCACTTATTTCTATTTCTTTGTGTCTTAGAGATTTGTTGTGATATCACTTGTTCAAATGTCGTTGACGTACCATGTGTGTATGTTATGAAGTACGTCAATGGAAGTATTCGGATTCCTATTGGATGGTTTCACAGACGATGAATAGTAGAGAATGGTTGTCACACGTTTACGTGTCGGCCTACTCATATTGAGATGCGGGTGCAGGTAGGCCCCGTAAGCCAAGTATCTACTATTTAGCGGGCTGTGTGTATCCTCTAGAAGTCCGGGTGCGACAAATGGTATCAGAGCCTGTCTGCCTGTAGGATCCCTTTTACTGGTCGCAGTTGAGTCTAGAAACTATTTTGTAGCTATATAGGAAAAATGAAACGTGAGAGTAGGAATTCTGTTCTTTTATTTCTTTCCCCACCCACCCTCCCTTTTCTGGTAAGGAAGTGCAACGTTGTTTTTTTCTCTTCTCACCTAAACTTTCAAGTTAGGATTTCACGTATCCTGGTTTCTCGAGGATGGTTATATCTACTAGACCATAGGAATGGAGGTGGTTGTGACACGATTTTCGTGTTGCCTACTCACGATTGAGAACGGTGGCAAATAAGCCCCGGAAGCAGATCCTCTATTCCTTAAGCAGTAGATATTGATCCTCTAGAAGCCCGGATGGGTTTTTCCGTAGTACCTCAGGTGTTTGTGGTCTCCTGTTTCCCAGTTGTTGCTTCGATATCGTCCTTCACAAATCGTCTCTTTCGTTGTAACAACTTACCTGTTGATTCGTTGTTAACCTCCATCCGTTTTGTTCCGGAGATTTCTTCTTCAACACCGCATCCGTGTGGTACGCGAACCATTTATGGTGAACGTTGAGGGTAGTATATGTTTGCTCCATGCTACCTTCTTACCGTCTGAAGTAAGCCTTGTAAGCACTTATATTGGATTTTGTTATCCGGTTAGTGTGTTAACCTTGGTATCCTCTTTAGGATGGAAAGTGGTGACGAAGAACCCACACTGCCACCCGAGATGGGGAAAGTGCTGTCTCAGATGACACAAGTTATAAGGCAGATGCAGCAGAACCAAGACCTTGGGAGTAATGGCAACACCCGGGTGTCTATTCGGGAGTTCCTTGAGCTCAATCCGCGCACGTTTGATACCTCCTCCGAGCCATTGGATGCTGATGACTGGCTCCGTGAAATGAACCGTACTCTTATGGTAGCTCATGTGGCTAACGAGGACCGTGTTCCTTACGTGACCTACCTTCTCCGTGGACAATCCATGTCTTGGTGGGAGAACTTCCAAGAAATGAGAGGTCCTAGTGTGGCAATCACATGGGAGGATTTCAAGCAAGCCTTCGTGCGCCATCACATTCCCGATGGGCTCATGGAGAGAATGCGTGAGGAATTCTATTCTTTCACACAAGGCAATTTGGACGTTCTCGAATACCAAAGAGAGTTCAATCGCCTGGCTCGCTACGCCGGAGATGAAGTCTCCACGGAAGCGAGAAAGATGGCAAGGTTCCGCAGGGGTCTCAACCCGGAACTCAAGTATGCTCTCACCAACGTCAAGGCCAAGAATTTTGAGGACCTCATCAACATCGCTCTAAATGAAGAGCATGGGCGCAAGTTGGTTGAGGAATCTCGTAAGCACTCTCGTGAACAGGCTAATCTCTCAAATGCTATCATGCCTCCACAAAAACGAAGAGTTTGGGTTCCATATACCACTCCAACACCGCCCATCTGCTTGCCAAGCCCGGCAGGATTTCTTGCCCGCCCTCCCACCCCAGTGGTATCTTCAGGAGGTGCTCCATCTCAGCCAGGTCCAACAAATCCTCGTTCTGTTGTTACATGCTACAAGTGTGGACAGCCGGGCCACTATTCCGATAAGTGTCCGCAAAGGCACCTCTTTCCACCTCCACCTCGCCACAGGTCAACCCCGACAAGAATACGTGGTCCTCCGTTGGGTTGCTACAACAGCAACGAGCTTGGCGTGAGAACCGTCAAGGTGAACCATGTCAAGGCCCAGGGAGCAGAAGAATCTCCAGAAGTTGTAATGGGCACACTTCTTGTGAACTCGTTTCGTGCTAAAGTCTTGTTCGATTCTGGTGCTTCACACTCTTTCATCTCTCAATGCTTTGCAAACACCAGTAAAATCAACTTCGAGCAGTTGTCTATCCCTCTCCTAGTGAAATCACCGGGATCTAGCTGGCAAAGCAATAAAGTTAGCCAGAACATCGAGATCACAATTGGAAACCTTCCATTCCAGGCATCTATGATAGCTCTCCACTCTTCAGATATTGATGTCATTCTTGGGATGGATTGGCTGGTAGCCAACAAAGCAGTCATTGATTGTCCTGCTAAGTCTGTCAAAATCACACACCCTTCTGGCCAGATAGTCTACTTCCATGCTGAAAATCCAGTTGTTCAACTCTACACTCTCAATGCAAATCCTCTACCATCTATTGAAACTGTTCCGGTGGTTTGTGACTTCCCCGATGTCTTTCCAGAAGAATTGCCAGGAATGCCTCCTGACAGAGCTGTTGAGTTCGTCATCGAACTTGAACCAGGCACTGCTCCAATCTCCAAGTATCCATACAAGATAGCTCCTCCTGAACTGAAATTGTTAAAGGAGCAAATTGATATGTACATGGAAAAAGGTTACATTCAACCTAGTTCCTCGGCTTGGGGATGCCCAACTCTCTTTGTGGCAAAGAAGGATCAAACAAAGAGACTCGTTGTTGACTATCATCCTCTTAACGAGAAAACCATCAAGAACAAATATCCAATTCCTCGCATCGATGATCTCTTTGATCAACTTGCTGGAGCCTCTATATTCTCCAAGTTGGACTTGAGAATGCGTTACCATCAAATAAAGATCAGAAAAGAGGATATTCCAAAGACATCCTTTGTCACTCGCTTCGGTCGCTATGAATACACCGTCATGTCCTTTGGCCTCACCAATGCACCGGCGACTTTCTCTCGACTCATGAACTCTGTCTTCCATGAATACCTCGACAAGTTCGTTGTGGTATATCTTGATGACATTCTTGTCTACTCAAAATCCGAGAAAGAGCATGAAGAACATCTTCGTCTCACTCTCATGAAGCTTCGCGAGCATCGCCTCTATGCCAAGTTTTCCAAATGTGAGTTCTGGATTTCTGAAGTCACTTACCTTGGTCATGTCATATCTGCCAAGGGCATAGCTATTGACCCAGAAAAGGTTAAGGCCATTGTTGAATGGAAACCGCCTAAAACGGTGAAGCAAGTCAGAAGTTTTCTTGGTTTGGCTAGCTATTGCCGTCGCTTCGTCCCAAACTTCTCCAAGATTGTCAAACCTCTCACTGACCTCACAAAGAAGGACAAGAAGTTCGTATGGTCTCCACAATGTGATGAAAGCTTCAATCTCCTGAAGACTAAACTCACTTCTACACCAGTTCTGGTTGGCCCAGATCCTTCCAAACCTTTCCAAATATTCTGTGATGTTTCTCTCCAAGGTCTAGGTGCAGTTCTCATGCAAGAACGTCAAGTTGTGGCTTATGCTTCTCGCCAGCTGAACACACATGAGCTCAACTATCCTACTCATGACCTTGAGCTTGCAGCAGTTGTCTTTGCCCTCAAGAAATGGAGACAATACTTGTTGGGTAATCGCACTGAGATATTTTCTGACCACAACAGTCTAAAGTACATCTTCAGTCAGCCAGATCTGAAACTTAGACAAATGAGATGGATTGAGAAGATCAAAGACTTCGATCTCACCATTTCCGACACTTCAGGCAAGGCTAATGTAATGGCCGACGCTCTCAGTTGCAAGTCCTATTGCAACAATCTCATGATCATGGAAAGCCAACCTCCTCTTCACGAAGAATTCCAAAAGCTGAATCTTGGACTTGTTCCTCAAGGCTATCTTGCAAACTTGACAGCCAGTCCAACGCTTGAGGAAAAGATTCGTTCTGAACAACTTCGCGATGCTGAGATCAAGAAGATCGCAAAGAACATCAAATCAGGCAATGTGAAGTATGAGTACTTCTCAATTGATGACAAGGGAACAATGTTTTTCCAAGGACGCATTGCAGTTCCCGAAATCAAAAGCCTGAAAGATGTGATTCTCAAGGAGGCTCATGATACTCCTCTTTCCATACACCCTGGAAGTACAAAGATGTACCAGGATCTCAAAACAATGTATTGGTGGTCTGGCATGAAGCGTGAAATTGCTAAATATGTCTCTGAATGCGATGTTTGTCAACGTGTCAAAGCAGTTCATCAGAAATCAGCGGGTCTTCTCCAACCTCTGAAAATTCCCGAATGGAAGTGGGACATGATTGAAATGGACTTCGTCACTGGTTTTCCAAAGTCCAAGAGGGGCAACGATGCAATATTTGTTGTCATTGATCGACTCTCTAAAGTCGCTCACTTCTTTCCTGTCAAAGAAACAATCTCAGCTAGTAAATTGGCAGAACTCTACACCACAAGAATTGTTCCTCTTCATGGTGTTCCGTTGGAAATAAGCTCAGACCGTGGAAGCATCTTCACTTCTCATTTCTGGAAAAGCTTTCAAGAAGCTTTGGGCACCAAGCTTCTGTTCAGCACAGCCTATCATCCTCAGTCTCAAGGGCAAGTCGAAAGAGTCAATCAGATTCTCGAGGATATGCTCAGAGCATGTGGTCTCTCTTTTGGCATGAAATGGGAGGAATGTCTTCCATATGCTGAATTCTCCTACAACAACAGCTTCCAGGCAAGCCTAGGCATGGCACCTTTCGAGGCTCTCTATGGTCGCAGATGCAGGAGTCCAATCAATTGGTCTGGAGCCGGTGAACGCTCACTCTTAGGCCCTGACATTGTTAAGGAGGCCGAAGAGAAAGTCCGCATCATTCGGGACAATCTGAAGATTGCTCAGTCTCGTGAGAAAAGCTACTATGACAGCAAACACAGGGACATGGTCTATGCAGCTGGAGACAAGGCCTACCTCCGTGTCACTCCCCTTAGAGGCACTCATCGTTTTGGTGTCAAAGGAAAGCTTGCACCAAGATATATTGGTCCCTTCAACATTCTCTCAAGGCGTGCAGAAAATGCCTATCGTCTTGAACTTCCAGAAAAGCTATCCAAGGTGCACGATGTCTTTCACGTGTCACAGCTCAAGAAGTGCTTCAAAGACCCAGGTCGTGCAGTTGATCATGATTCCATTGAACTGCAAGAAGACCTATCTTATGAGGAGCACCCTATTCGCATTCTCGATGAGACCGAGCGCAAAACTCGCAACAAGAGCACCAAGTTCTTAAAAGTGCAGTGGTCTCATCATTCCGATAAAGAGGCAACGTGGGAGACCGAAGAGGATCTTCGCAAGAAGTATCCGGACCTTTTCTCTTCTCAGTAGGAATCTCAGGGCGCGATTCCTTCAAGGGGGGCGTTTTGTAACATCCCAAGTGTGAAAATTCCCCTTTTACATGGTTGTTTCTTGAATTTTATTCAATGCATCATGTCATCATAATGCACCCATGTGTGGAATCTCAAATTTCAAATAAATTCAAATCAACATGTTTCACACTTGGTCTGTTACAACCTTTTCAAATAAAATATTCAAATCAAACAATTTAATTGTTTTCCATAAACTTGATTTTCCAAATAAGTGACTTGGGTAATTTTCAAATAATTCAATTATTGCAAGATTCAAGCAAATTCATTTAAATTTCAAACATCAACAAATATTTAAAATTTTGAAAAACAAAAGTTGGTGCAACTGGGCATTTTCAATAAGGAACTTATAAAAATTATCACTATAAAATTTTGGACCCAAAACCCCCTTCTTTTCTTTCTCTCTCTTTTTCTACAAAAAAAAAGAGAAATGAAAAAAAAGGGGAAGTGGCAACCTAGTTGGGCCTAAACCAGCCCAACACCCTCCTGTGGTCCTTTCTTCCTCGTACGGACGAGGGGACGAGCAGGCAGACGTGCTGCCAGTGGAGGAGGAGCCTCCACGTCCTCCCCTCCTACCTGCTTCCCTGCCCTCTCTTATACCCCGAGGTAGCCCCAAACCCTAGCCCCTCTTCTTTCTCCTCCCCAGCCGCTGCCGCCACCCTGCTCCCTCTCCCCTCAGATCCCCTCCTTTCTCTGAAGGTTTTCCGACCGGAGCAACTCCGGCGAGCTCGCGCCGCCGTCCCCGACCACCTCCAACCCCACCGAGGGCACCCACGCGTCGAGGGTGAGGTCCCGGTCCGATTCCCGTTGTTTTTCTTCTGGTTCCTATGTTGTAGAGGTCGCGCCGGTCTCCTTCTGTCCGCCATGGACGTTGGATCGAGCTCGTGTACGTACGTGTGTTTGTTCTTCAGTTTCGTCAGAAGATCTCCGCGATTTTACACTTTACCTTATTCCGGATCTGTTACCTAACACAAGCAGCGCACTAGCCCAGTGGCTAGGAACCGCGCGCGCGCGCCCAGGAGGTCCCTAGTTCGAGTCCCTTTGGAGGCAATTATGCCCAACCTTTTTTGTGGATTTGTCCCCGCGAGCCTAGCCCCACCTGTCATTGGTCCTAGGTGCCTACGTGGCCCTGGCCCCGCGGGTCAGTAGCACGGGCTTGGCCAGCCTCGAGTAGAAAACGTTTTGGCTGTTTTCTGCAAAATAAAATAAATGGAAGAAAACAGATTCAAATGTTTTATTGTAAAATCAATAACTAATTCATACATGCTCCAAATGTGGTGATTCAAATTTCTATAAACTCACAGTGAGGAGCACTTTCTGTTAATGTCAAAGTTGCAATATGTTTCTGTTAACAATTTTGCGCTAAATAATTAAATACAGAAAATGGAATAAAAACTGAAATCTTGCAAAATTCATAACTTGAGTTATGTTCACCCAAATTGAGCAAACTTGAGCTCTAAAAATTTGTCTTAACAAACTCTACACAGTGGTATTTTGGTTGGTCACAATTGAATTAAATTTGAACATGTTTCCTTCTGTTTACTAAAAAGGGCAGAATAAAAATGCTTATGGAAGAATGCATAATAAATTCAATAATGATCCAAAAATTATGTTTAATAGCTCAAAATGTTCAGTGAAACATTTGCTACATGTTTTCAACCTTTTAAATACAATTTGTCCCATAAGGTACCTCTGTTTAAATTGTTTGCCAAAAATGGCAGAAATGAAAGCAATAAGAATTAATTCATATTTATTATTTTCTTCACCTAAAAATTATGGAAACTATACCAAAATGGAAAGAACTTCAATTAATAACAGAAAAGCATCATTTCATGCATGTGGGAATACTATTGATGTATTGGTCTTATTAAAATTAATAATAGGCCACTAAGATAAATATGAGAGGTTTCCAAATAATGCAAACTTATTTGGGACACCCATTTAACTTGATGATCATGTCCATGATCTCTTACTTGCATTAAAATGTCATGCATCATCCCATGTTTGTGCATTATGCCATGTTATTGATTGTCCATCTCTCTTCGTTGTTTGTTTGCTTCTTCTCGAATAGACTACGACGTTGAGACATACGAGGTTTACGATACCACTTCAGAGGAGTTAGCCCAGTACCAGGCTACTGAGTTTGCAGGCAAGTATTCACTCACATGAACCTTTGTGTCCGTTCCACACTTGATACCGATACTTTCCGTTGTCTAATCTGCTAGCCTTATGATTCGTTGCTTGTGTTCCGATCCTATCACATGTCATCCTGCAGCCATGAATATAGCCTCACCCCCACACCTACAACCTTGTTGTTTGTTAGCCTGTGTCGTAGTATCATGCTTAGGTTTGTTTGTGCTCGAGTCTTGTTGTCATTTATCTTATCACCTGTTTAGTTTGATAGATGGACTTGTTATAATCAATATCATGTTAATGTTTGGGGTAATAATAATTTGATGATAAGGCACCGGCAGGAGGCCCGGGTTAGGGTTTTGAAGCCTGCTAGTGTCGACCCTAATTAGGAAAAGGGTCTTGTCCTCTGATCCATGAGCGTGCTCACCGCATCCGGGTGGTCGTATGGAACCCCCCTCGACTTTGACCTGATCCGCAGTTTGTCCGAAGAGCCACACTTAGTTCGGGTGTTCCATTTGCGCATACGCATGAATGGGTCGCGCCCATGGTTGATGATTATGATGATGATGATGCATATAGGGCGAGGCCTGTGGTGCCGGGGGTGTGGTTTTCACCCTTGCGCTTAGGTTAGGTCGGACTGGCCGGGACCTTATAGCTCCGTGGCTCCTAGGACAGGTTGCAGAGATGGTTCGGGTCGTGTTGAGTCCACCTGATTTTTAGTTGGTGGCTCGAGTGTGTACGGGTACTGGAGCACACCCTGCAGGGATGAATCTTCTCGAGAAGCCGTGTTGTCCGCGGTTATGTGACGACTTGGTGAAAGTGCTGGCTAACAAGTACTCCGACAACTTACACCTAATTAATAATAATTTGACTAGTAATAGGCATATTGTCACAATAACCTGAACCTTCATTAATCCAACTGTGTGGGTTATCCTCGGATTGCTTCTTTGGATAAGGGGCGAGATCCAGGATGGGTTTGTTTGAGGTTAGTGGTAGTTGGCTCCGATGCGATATCTTATCCCTTTCTTTTAGCCGGATGTTGTAGCGTGTCTCTGTAGTTGGTTATTGCAGCCCGCTGCCGCACCTTTTGTATCACCTATCTTCCGTTGAACCCAAAGCATCTGTACTTGGTGTTGTCGGGTACACTTTGGTATCTTGTGCGTCTTGCTTGCCAGTACTCGTCCGTACTGACCCCTTTGGGGCTGCTGGTTCTGCAGACTACGTTTCGAGGATCCCCATGGTGGCTACTACGTGGAGTATGACGAGGCTGCTGACGAGTAGATAGCGGACCCGGGCAGGATCCGAGACTTCGTGGATGGGCTCCGTTCTTTTCGTTTCCGGCCTCTTAGGCCTATTTGGATCTTGTCTGTACTCAGACACTTTGTTGCTTCCGCTGTGATGTAATGATGACTTGTTGGGACATGTGTCCTCTGTATGACTGTATTTGCTATCTCTGCTCTAGTGAGAGCTTTTGCCACTTATTTCTATTTCTTTGTGTCTTAGAGATTTGTTGTGATATCACTTGTTCAAATGCCGTTGACGTACCATGTGTGTATGTTATGAAGTACGTCAATGGAAGTATTCGGATTCCTATTGGATGGTTTCACAGACGATGAATAGTAGAGAATGGTTGTCACACGTTTACGTGTCGGCCTACTCATATTGAGATGCGGGTGCAGGTAGGCCCCGTAAGTCAAGTATCTACTATTTAGCGGGCTGTGTGTATCCTCTAGAAGTCCGGGTGCGACATGCATGCTCATTGGCGGTTGTAAGCATAGATCCGAGATCTTTGTGCGTTTTGGAACCGATCACGAACGGTACGAGTCCGGGTTTTAAACCATTGACGAAAGCATGCATTGCTTGAACGTCAGTTACTCCAGAACAACTATTCTTCATTGCCGTCCACCTTGAGATGAAATCCACGTATGGTTCGTCCTCAAACTGGGTGCATCGGTTTAGCTGGTTGATGCTGTTTGGGCGCTTGTAGGTTCCCCGGAAATGCTGAGTAAATACTCTAGCCATATCATCCCAGCTGTCGACAGTTCTTGATGATAATCCATTGATCCAATCTCTGGCTCCATCCAGTAACATTAGGGGGAGGAATTTTACTGCCTCCAGGTCTGTGCCATTGTTGATCTGAACGGCTGTGTAATAGTCTGAGAGCCAGGTATCCGGGTTTGCGCTACCGGTGTATTTTTGGTATGTTGGACCAACTTTGGCAAAGCCAGAATGCAGAGTTACTCTTCGGATCCTATCAGTGAAACACTTGGGTCCAAATTATAAATCATGTCTTTCCGCTCTGTCCATGTGTACGGAGTATCTGCCGGCTGAACAAATAGAAGGGGATCTACTCCTTACTTTTCCATTATGGCGAGGACGCGCTTTTCCGGGATTATCTCTATTTACTCCGTGATCGTGCCCTTTGGGATAGGGGGGAGTTCTACTCCTGTATCTTTCCTTATTCCTGGGGGGCGTCCGGGATCTCTCACACCTGTGAGGTATATCCTGTCTTCCAGCATTTTCTGCAGGGCGTCTCGGAGGCGGCATTGATTTTCCGTCCTTCCGGTTTTTCTCTTACCGATCACGGGGATTAATTCCATCTTTCGGGAGATGGGATCCGGTTCTGGGCGCTTCATCCTTATTGTCGGGTTTATTCCTGTCCTTTCTCGGATCTGATTTCTTCTCTTTCGAATTGTTTGAATCTCCAGGTTCTTCCGGTCCAGGTGCTCCAGCAGCGCATGTAGCTGTCTTGCATAGGGACGGAGTCGTCATGTAACTTCCCTGATCGCTCTTGCGCTCGCTGTTGTTGTTGCAACGCTTTTCCTAGGAAAGCATACACCCGTTGAACTTTTTCACCATTGGAGTACATATCGTTGTTGAGGATGGCAAACGCTGCTTCCGCGTTTTCTGCTGCGGTTTTGTATATTGGCTCACCTCTGGCATCTTTGCCATTTACCTGCTTTTGCCAAGATGGGTTGTGGAACCTTTCTTTTGGCGGCAGTACTTCCGGTTTTGCGATTCCGGGTAACCGCGTAGGTTTAATGCCAGATCTATTCTTTCTCTCGTATTCCTCGATTTCTTCCCGCATGAGCTTGATGTCAGCCTGGGTTGTTTGGAGGTGTTCTCGAGTTCGAAATAGATGTTGCTGCTGCCTTTGGAGAGCTTTCCTCCGGGCTTCCAGCACCTCAGGGGGCTCGTGTGGTCCCACCGGTGTTTGTTGTAATTCCTGTTCGTCCTGTTCTGTCATTGGCGGAACAGGGATTTCCTTTGTTTTTTTCTCCGCAGGTTTCACTTCGCTTGGATCTCCTACTTCCGGGCTTCCATTGGCTGGATCAGCCGATTTCTTCTTCCGGAGCTTATACTGGAGTTTTTTAGCAGCTTTGTGTTTCTTCTTGGAAGAGGAGGCTTCTTACAGGGTTCTTCCTCTGTCAATTATTTGACGTCGGGGAATTCTGGAGAGGTTTCTCCTTCTTCTCTCTCTTCCTCTCGCAGAGGCGTTCTAGGACTTTCCTGACTGTCGGCATCCGTGTTTTCAGCCGGTTTTGCCATCAGTACTTCATGGAATCCCTCTTGGAAGGATTTGACCTTTCTCTCGAAAGCATCTTCATCTTCGTCTCGGTATCGAAGTGATCCGATCCGGGATCCGACTCTAATCTCGCCTCGATGGCGGCTAGCACAGAGTTAGCTTCCGAGTGCGTCGTCCTGTTGACGGATGTCGGATCTTCCACCTCTGTGGTGGGATTGTTGTCTTCTGCCTCTTGCACAGGATTGCTTTCTCCGTGTCTTCCGCGATCACGGACTGCACCATGCCGATAAAGTGCGATTCAGCAGTATATCGACAATCTGAGCAAAATCCAGCGTCATAGTCATCTTCGACTGGGTATAGGGCGGGTGGGATAAATTTGCTCCCACCACAGAATCCCATTGCTTCTGTCGTTAATCCGATCAAGATGTTTGCAGATCCAATTGGTAGAACGCAGGTACTTACCAGATGATTCCGTGCTGGCATGTACGATCCGTTGTCGAGGAAGCGCCCGACGTCGTTGTCGAATTCCAAGCTTCCGACAGTTATGGTACTGCCGATTCCGCCAAGTATCCCCGATCGGAACATAACGCCTGACGTCGCTGGCCCCACGGTGGGCGCCAACTGTCGAGACATCGTAGTAGATTTCATATACGGGGGTGCCATGAACTACCGATAGAGATGTGGGGGACGTGATCGAATGATGAACAATGACACATGGTTTTACCCAGGTTCGGCACGACGCAGTAATGCGGCGTTCCTACTCCTGCAATCTCACTATTCAGGACTAAAGCCTGGAAAATATAGAGTACAATGTGAGGTTAGGTTTAGCTATTCGACAAGGATCCACCTCTCGTCGAATTAGCCTATAGCTTCTTGTCTATCTATCTTATCTCCCGTCCGGCTTTATATAATAGCCGGGTTAGGGCATACAGAGAAAGAAACCTAGAAGACTACGGTACGTGCTAACTTGGAAAGTAAGGAATCCGCCTTCTACTCCAAGACGGATCACGTGGGCCGTGATCCGGGTCCTTCTAGAATCCAGCTTCTGTGCATCAGCTTACTGGGCCGCCCAATGGACCGTAGCCCATTACCACTTAGGCCACCCTGGTAATCCGGCACTTTAGACCACCCTCTGATATACCCCTAATCGGTATATATCCGATAGTGATCATGAGCTTTTTAGTCTAGTTGAATATGTAGTTTGATCTTCACCTGTTATGCTACTCAAGTGGTTTTGTTATCTCCGTAAACATTTGATCACGGGGTAAAGGTGATAGTGTGTGCTCCGTGTGGTTTACCATGGATATTTATATCTTGTGTTGGAAGGGGAACCTATGAAATTGTGGCGTTTGTTTAGTACTAATTTATGGTGCTCGTAGTGACATTGGGGTGCCCTGGAGAGGGAATATAGACTTGAGGAGTGCTGTTAAAGCCCTACGCAATGATTAGTGCTCGTTATCCGACCGGAGAGTGGTTCGGAGTAGCATAGTGAAGAAATGATATTTATGCATTTAATTATGTTTTCATTGTTTATAGTGTACTCTAGTGAAAGTAGGATCCCTAGGCCTTATTTCCAAGCATTGAAACACCGTTTTCCGCTTGTTCTGCTACATGTCTGCTTTCTGCCATTTTTATTTCAGACTGCTGTTATCACTTATTATCATCCATATTACTTGCATCTTACTCTCTCTTCGCCGAACTAGTGCACATATATACCTGACAAGTATATTGGTTGTGTTGGGGACACAAGAGACTTCTTGTATCTTGATTGCAAGATTGCTTGAGAGGGATATCTTTGACCTCTACCTCCCCGAGTTCGATAAACATTGGGTAATCCACTTAAGGGAAACTTGCTGATGTTCTACAAACGTCTGCACTTGGAGGCCCAACACTGTCTACAAGAATAGAAGCGTGCGTAGACATCAAGCTCTTTTCTGGCGCCGTTGCCGGGAGGTAAGGTAAAAGGTTCTCACATCCTCGGGTGTGAGTGCTCGGAGTTATTTCCTTGAGATTCTGCAATTGTATCTTTTTGTTTCTTGTTTTCACTAGTTAGGCTTATTTTTACTCACTTCTTGTTTTTATTTTTTTCAAGTAGTCTTAATGGAAAACAACAAAAATATGATAGAACTTTATAATATTTATCTTGAATTAGGACATGATGCTTTCGAAGAGAAAATTAAAAACCTATGGAAGTTTGTTTGCATAATAGTGATAGCAATGTTATTAGCATTAATTCTTTTCACCCCATCATTCCTAATACTAGGGAAAAGTCTAAGCTTGGGGAAGCTAGTTTTTACGATCTTTTTAGTTTTCCAGCTTTAGAGGAGAAAATTTGCTTTGATGATACTTTATCTCTTATATGTGATAAACCTAATGATGGTTGTGATATTTTAAATTCTCCTACTGAAAGCATTCCATTTAAAATACCCAATAAAATTGTTGAACTTGTCTTGGATAACCGTTATTTTGGAGATGGAACTGTCCATCCTCGTGATCATTTACTCTTTATACATGAATTATGCGGGTTGTTCAAGTGTGCAGGGATTTCAATGGACCAAGTTAAGAGTAGGTTATTCTCTTTATCTCTTAAGGACAAAGCAAGGGAGTGGTATGAGCTGCTAGATGATCCTCATCATTTGTAGTGGAAGGAGCTTGAATCTCTATTTTACTCTAAATTTTATTCCTCTCATCAACTGTATTTAGATAGGAATTACATTTATAATTTTTGGCCTCATGATGGATAAAGAATTGCTCAATCTTGGGCAAGGCTGAAAACATTAATACTTAAATTTTCTAACCATGATCTTCCTAAGGAAATAATTGTTACTAATTTTTATGCAAGGCTTTCAGGACATTACAGGGATTATCTAGATGCATGTGCAGAGGGTTCTTTCTCAAGTAAGAAGTTTGAAGCTAAATGGGATATTTTTGAAACAATTAAAACCAATAATGAAGGTTGGAATAACGACAAAGGTAAAGAATCAGGTATAAACTATGAGTATGATTGCATTAAGTATTTCGCTGAAACTACTGATTTTCAAGAGCTTAGTGCTAAATATGGTCTTGATCCTCAAATGATTATTGGTTGGTATAGATCCTTTTCTTCTTATATTAATATTCCTAAATCAAATGGGGACATATATCATGAACCTTTTAAAGACACTTGCATGAAAAATGAAACTCCTATGAATGATTGCAATGAACATGACCAAACTTCTGAAAGTACTATTTCTTATAAGCATGTTAATTTTTGTGGAGCACTTAGACTTTGTGAAATAATAAAACTGTAGAAGAATATTGCATCCATCATAGGAATGAAAAAACTAGAAAGTGGGATAGGGCTCTAAATGATCTTGGTGAAAAATTTTGTGCCCTCTATCCTTTTATTTGTGAACTTTGCTGTAAAGTGGGTCATTTTAATTTTCAATGCTCAAGCAATGATAGTAGCCTTTCGAGTCCTATGAGTACTGCAAGTTTGTATTGTGATGACATGATCACCCCTAATGAGCATGATGAACTTACATTATTTTTGGGGTGTGAAGAGTTATTAAGAAAAATTTCTTTGATAGATATGAGTGCTTTTGATATGAATAGTGTCTTGCATGTATGCAATCTTTATTGTGTTGATAATTTCCATGCAAATACTTACATACAAAATATTATAAAAGAGGATACTTTACCAAAATATGACATGACTAATATGTGTTTTGTTCTTATTAATGAAGAGGAGAAATCCTCCAAAGTTCTTTCTATTATTTTTGATAATAAACCAGGGTATGTGGAGAAGATCCCTTTTAAGCCTCTCCCTCCTAAAGAGGGGAAGAAGAGGAAGAAGAAGAAGAGGAGGAGGAGTAAAAAGAGAGAGGTAACGGTATCTCCTCCTAAGCATGTTGCTCATATTACAACTTTTGCTGATGAGTCTGAACTCGATGATTTTCCTATGCCTGTTATTTATGAAAGTGATCATGATTGGGAGAAACACACTACTTTCGATATTGAAAATCTCTTTGGTACCAATTCCGAAAATGATGATATTTTCTGTACTATTAGTACCATCCATGTTCCTTCCAATGATGATAAAGGAAGCCCTGAGCTTGTGGATGATGTGTTTGAAGATCCTTTTGCTACTAATGATTGTATGCTTGATACATCTCTTTCTAGTAAAAATGATGATATTGCTTATGATGATACTATGCCTCCAGTCTTTGAGAACTATTGTAAAAGATGCTATAACATAGGCTATGATTACAATTATCCTTATGAAACTTGTCATAGTTATGGAGGGATTACCCAAAACCATCTCCCTAATATACAACTTGTCTATGATGTTGGAGTTCTTTATGATGACTGCATTGATAAATATGCTATTTTTAGTCCACCTACTATTGAGGCTAAAATTAATAATGATTACAATAAGCCTCCTATGTTTGATGATTATGGTGATGAGGATGATAATGATAGCTATTTTGTTGAATTTTCTCCCACTGCTATTAATAAGAATGACTATGCTTATGTGGAGAGTATTAATTCTTTTATGCATGTGGCTCGTGATAAGAATGTTTTATGTGATAGCTATATTGTTAACTTTATTCATGATGCTACTGAAAGTTATTATTAGAGAGGAAAACATGTTTTTCTGCATCTCAATAATATTAAGTTTCCCCACTTTATGTTGAAATTTTTGATGTGGCACTTATTTTGTCTTCCTATGCTAGCCACTTTGTGCTTTCATGACTTGTTTTTCTACAAGATTATTTTTCATAGGAAGTGGGTTGGACTTAAATTTGTTTTATGTTTGCATCTTGATGCTCTCTTTTGCTTCAATTAATATTTCTTATGTGAGCATCTTCTCAAATTATCATGCCTAGCTAAAAGGCTTTAAAGAAAAGCACTTCCGGGTGACAACCCGTTTTATTTCTCTGTTTTCAATCCGCTTTCCTTCGTTTTATTTTGTTTTCTATTTCCTTAGAAACACCGGTGTATCTTTTCTTTTGATTTTTTGTTGAGCCAAGTAAAGCCTCTAGTGGAAAGTTGAGCCTATATTTCGGACTTCTGCACAGGAAACAGATTTTGCTGTCCACTGTTAATTCCGTTAAAAATCACAGAAAATTCAAAATGACCTGAGATTTTTTGTGCTTAATCCCGAGTTATATACGCAACGTTTCTTAGAAGACCACTTTTTGATTTGAGCAACAGAAGATGTTTGAAAAAATCAATCTTTACCTATTGTTTTGTTTTGACAGATTTCTGCCATTTATCGCCTTTGCATCTGAATCTCTGTCTTTTGGTGTTCTTTTGAGAAAAAGAGTTTTAAAAGAAGTTGTGACAGTAGCTAATGTGTTTATGAGTGTTAGAATTGTGTTGAAACTGAACCATGTGAATTTATTATTTCAATTGCACTAACGTTGCTAATGAAGATTGTGAGAATTTTGGTGTGAAGGAAGTTCTCAAGGGTCAAGAAAAGAGGTGATATGATGTAATCAAGAAGAGTGAAAAGTCTAAGCTTGGGGATGCCCCGGTGGTACATCCAAGAAAATTTCAAGAAGACTCAAGCGTCTAAGCTTGGGTATGCCCAAGGCACCCCCTTCTTCATCAACAAATTATCAGGTCACTTCTAGTGAAACTATATTTCTATTCGGTCGCATCTTATGTGATTTACTTGGAGCGTCTTTTACTTTTGCTTTCAGTTTGTTTGGTTTTCTTTTCTGTAGTTTGTGGTTGGATCTTATCATACTTGTGTGGGAGAGAGACACGCACCGTTTTCATTGCTTAGAACACTCTAGTTTTCATTCTTATTGTTCTGTTAGTGTTCACTTTTTGCTAGTACTGCGTTTAGCCTTTGATTTCGTGCATCTCTTTGTGTAGAGCTGTTAGTTTTTTTTAGTTAATTGGTTCTCATATATATGTTCTTGGTTGAGAATAGAAATGCTTATGTGGTAGTTGGTATAGTGGAAAAATTCGCATGGTCTTGTAGATCACTAAACTGCTTCACTTGAATCATTGCTGTTGTTTTGAGATATTAATTTGCTTAATGGATAAACGGGAAGGACTAGTAAGTGTAAGATTTTAATGGTTGGTCTAAGAAACTTGAAACTGTGCCACACTTAAATTACCAGCTGATAGAAACAATGCTATATGATTTCTATGAATGATACATTTCTGATCGGCCTTTTGTTACGCGCTACGGTCGGGGTAGCTAACAGTCACTTGTCACTACCACGGACCCTCTTGGAGTGATTTGAATTATGCCTTGTAAGATGATTTTCTTGTTGTAATCTTTTAACTCGTGAGTCTATGTTGCGGTTCCTGGCACTTCCACCATCCATATCTGCTAGCCTCTTCGGTACTGTGCATTGCCCTTTCTCACATTGAGAGTTGGTGCAAACTTCGCCAGTGCATCCAAATCCCGTGGGAGGACTTTGTTCTCCTACACATAAGCCCATATATTATTCCTCAAAACAGCCACCATACCTACCTATCATGGAATTTCCATAGCCATTCCGAGATATATTGCTGCATAAAATCCACCTCCATTATGTTACTTGATTATGAGCTTCATGGTTATTTATGCATACTGCTACACTGGCAGGAGCATGCAGTTATAGACATCAGAGATATTTTTTTATGAGTTATGAGTACTAAAAGTGTGATGATTCATTGTAGTATAGGATGTTTCCCCTACCGGTGAGGATATATAAAATAAAATAAATGAAAAAGCCCAAAAAGAAAAAAAGGGGGCCAAATAGAGAATAAAGAGAGAGGGGGCGCATCACTATCCTTTATATACCACACTTGTGCTTCATGTTTAGCACCAATACTTCAGTTTGGAGAGATTTTTCTCATTATCATTCATTCATAACTATGTGGGGAACTTTACATTATAGAACTTGGCTTGTATATTCCAATGACAAGCCTCCTCAAATGAGCTCTAGGTCTTCGTGAGCAAGCAAGTTGGATGCACCCCCACTAGTTCCATTGGAGAGCTTTCATACACTTATAGCTCTATGTGCATCGGTTGTGTGGCAATCCCTACTCCTTGCATAGCTTCGGTTGTAAGACTTTCTCTTGTCTAATGACCACTTTCAGCTTTGCGAGCCTTTCTTCCATTGACCTTCCAAACCCCCCATAATGTTCTCTTTGCCATAACATCCTGGTGCCAAGGACCAACGCATAACACTTGCTTGTTTTTAGTGCGCAAATAGTTTAAGATTCAAGCATTGCATCGTGTGTAAAGCTTGACTCGATCCTAACAGGGGTTGCGAAGATAGTTTGACGTGCATGATATTGTTGTTCTTGAAAGATTAAATCATCTCTAATAAACTTTGCACGGTTGATAGTCTTTTAGTATTGATTCATTAAAAGTAATGCTTCTTTCTTCTTATTTGTTTATGCATTACTTGTTGATATCAAATATAGATCACAACTTTAGTTCATTTGATCCTAGTTTACATGTTCTACTTTACATATTATGATCAAGATTGTGTGGTAGCATGTCACCTCAGAAATTATTTTGTTTTGTCGTTTACCTACTCGAGGACGAGTAGGAACTAAGCTTGGGGATGCTTGATACGTCTCAAACGTATCTATATTTTCTGATGTTCCATGTTGATATTATGCCAATTGCTACATGTTTTTCGTATGTTTTCCTACGTTTTCTTATGTTTTCCGGGACTAACCTATTAACAAGATGCCACAGAGCCAGTTCCCTGTTTTCTGCTATTTTTAGTTTCAGAAAAGTTGTTCTGGAAATATTCTCGGAATTGGAAAATTCGAAAGCCAGAAGTCCTAAAAGTCCCGGAAGCATCCAGAAGTCCCGAAGAGCCTCGGAGGGGGGGGCGCACAGGGTGGACACACCATCGGGTGGCACGGGTCCCCCTGGCCACCTCCCGGCATCACCCTTTCGCCCATATATACTCCCCGATGCATGAACCCTAGGGGAATCGACCTTTTCCACAAAATACATGTGTAGCTCCGCCGCCGCTGCCGACAAGTTTCGGGGGATAGATCTCTGTTCTGGCACCCTGCCGGGACGGGGAAGTGCCCCCGGAACCATCTCCATCGACTCTGCCATATCCAGCGCCGTTGCTGTCTCCTATGATGAGGAGGGAGTAGTTCTCCCCCGAGGCTGAGGGCTCTACCAGTAGCTATGTGTTTCATCTCTCTCTCCCATGGTGTGATCTTTATGTGATCATGAGCTTTGTAATCTAGTTGAATATGTAGATTGATCTTCATCTATTATGCTACTCAAGTGGTTTTGTTATCTCCGTAAACACTTTGATCACGAGGTAAAGGAGATAGTGTGTGCTCCGTGTGGTTTTGCATGATATTTATATCTTGTGTTGGAAGGTGAACCTATGAAATTGTGGCATTTGTTTAGTACTAATTTATGGCGCTCGTAGTGACATTGGGGTGCCCTAGAGAGGGAATATAGACTTGAGGAGTGCTATTAAAGCCCTACGCAATGATTAGTGTTTGTTATCCGACCGGAGAGTGGTTCGGAGTATCATAGTGAAGAAATGATATTTATGCATTTAATTATGTTTTCATTGTTGAGAGTGTCCTCTAGTGAAAGTAGGAGCCCTAGGCCTGATTTCCAAGCATTGAAACACCATTTTCCGCCTGTTCTGCTACATGTTTGCTTGCTGCCATTTTTATTTCAGATTGTTGTTATGACTTATTATCATCCATATTACTTGCATCCTACTCTCTCTTCGCCGAACTAGTGCACCTATATACCTGACAAGTATATTGGGTGTGTTGGGGACACAGGAGACTTCTTGTATCTTGATTGCAGGGTTGCTTGAGAGGGATATCTTTGACCTCTACCTCCCTGAGTTCGATAACCTTGGGTAATCCACTTAAGGGAAACTTGTTGTTGTTCTACAAACCTCTGCACTTGGAGGCCCAACACTGTCTACAAGAATAGAAGCGTGCGTAGACATCAGTTCTGTAACATTATAAAGAAATGGACCGGGGTCCATAGTTCACTAGAGGTCTCTCTCCAAAACAGATAGATAACATGCTGGGTAAATAAATTACAGTTGGGCAGTTCGTAGATATAAAGGCTGCACCGTAGTGCATATGCATGACATGATGCTTACCATGTGATTCATGTGGGCACTATAACAAGATACATAGACCGTTATCCAATTGTATCTATGATTAATAATCCACCCTCAGAGTGTCATCCGAGCAAACCTTGGGTATTAAGTTGCAAGCAACATATAATTGCATTAAGCAAAGTGTGTAATGTAAATAATAAAATAATCCTTAGACAAAGCATTGTTGTTTTCTCCCTAATGGCAACATCACATCCCCCACCCGTTATGTTTCTATCATTTGAGCGTGAGTGAAAGAGAGGCATGAACCCACTATCGAGCATAAATACTCCCTCTTGATGTTACAAGCATCAACTTGGCTAGAGCATCTACTAGTAACGGAGAGCATGAAAGATCATAAATAACATACACATGAAAAGAACATGATAGATTGATAATCATTGGACATAGAATTCAATATTCATCAGATCCCAGCAAACACAACATGTAGCATTACAATAAGACGATCTTGATCATGTTAGGAAGCTCACAAGATCTAAACATGATGCATAAAGAGGAGAGAACAACCATCTAGCTACTGCTACGGACCAGTAGTCCAGGGATGAACAACCCACGCATCACTCCGGAGGCAGACATGGTGATGAAGAGCCCTCCGGTAATGATTCCCCCTCCCGGTAGGGTGCCGGGGAGAGCTCTAGAACCCTCCTGAACAAGGGTTGACGATGCCGGCGGCTCCGGATGTTTTTGGTGGAAAAGGCTCGTATATTTAGGGTTAACCCTCCGAGAGGTATAAATAGGCGAGAGGGCAACGTCGGTGGGCAGCCAGGGGGCCCACACCACCCCTGGGAGCGACCAGAGGCGGGGGAGCCTCATGGTGTGGTGCCCCTAGGGGCCCCCTTCGGTTCTCCTCCATACTTCGTGTACGTGACGACTTTCTAAGACTTCTGGGTTTTGTTTCGTCCAATTCCGAGAATATTTTCAGAACAAATTTTCTGAAACTAATAACAGCAGAAAACATGAAGTAGCTTTATGGCATCTTGTCAATAGGTTAGTCCCAGAAAATCCATAAAAATGACATAAAGTGTATAAGAAACATGTAGCATATGGCTAGAAAACAACATAGAACATCAAATATTATGGATACGTCTGAGATGTATGAAGCATCCCCAAGCTTAGTTCCTACTCATCCTCGAGTAGGTAAACGATAAAAACAAATAATTTCTGAGGTAACATGCTACCAACATAAACTTGATCATCATAATGTAAAGCATGTAAACTAAGTTCAAATGAGTAAAGGCTATGGTTTATAGTTGATATAGAGTAATGTATAAACCATTAAGAAGCACAAAGTAAAACTTTTTAACGATCAATACTAAAAATAATCCACTATGCAAAGTATATTAAAGATGATTTAATATTCAAGAACAACAATATAATCATCCTAAGCATCCAACTCTCACAACAACTCCTGTTAGGATCAAGTCAAGCGATAAAAATACGCACATGGAAAAATCATCAAGCTATTTGGTCACTCAAAACAAGCAAGCGTTATGTATTGGTTCCCGGGACCAGGATGTTATGGCTAAAAGAACATTATGGGGGGGTTTGGAAGCTCAATGGAAGAAAGTCTCACGCAGCTGAAAGTGAACATTAGACAAGAGGAAGTATTATAATCGAAGCTATGCAAGGAGTAGTGATTGCCACACAACGGATGCACATAGAGCTATAAGTGTATGAAAGCTCTCCAATGGAACTAGTGGTGGTGCATCCAACTTGCTTGCTCACGAAGACCTAGAGCACTTTTGAGGAGGCTCATCATTGGAATATACAATCACAGTTCTATAATGTAAGTTCCCCACATAGTTATGTAAGTCATAAAATGAAAACTCTCTCCAAACTGAAGTATTGGTGCTAACTAAGCATAAGTGTGGAATAAATGATAGTAATACTGTCCGCTCTCTCTTTATTATCTCTCTTTGGCCCTTTTTCTTTTTCTTTTTTGGGCTTTTTCTCTTTTTTTATTTTTTTTATATAACCTCACTGGTAGGGGCATGTCGCACCCAGGGTTTCTAGAGGATACTCCTCGCACGAACTGGAAGTCAGGGGCTTGGATTATGGGGCATAACTGCTCCCACGTCCCAGCTTCCTGGTAGGCCTGCTCTTATGCGCGACAACACAAGCCCTGCTTCCACCGTCGAAGTAAACTATCCGCTAGGAACCTAAGGCACTACCGTCGACGTACTTCATATTCAAACACGCACTGTACGTCAACAGCTTTGAACGAAATGATAACACAAACTGTCTCTAAGACACAAAAGAATGAAATAAGTGCAACTGGCCTTCACTAAGGCAGAAATATCGAATACAAACATCCAGAGGACACATGTCCCAACATATCATCCATTACAACAGCGGAAGCAATCAAAGGGGTCTGAGTACAGACAAATCCATGGCTTAAGAAGCCGGAGAAAATAAAGAAAAGCGAAGCCCATCCACGTAGGTCTGGATCCTGCCCTGGTCCAGCTAACTACTCGTCTGCCGACTCGTCGAACTCCACAAAGTAGCCATCCTGGGAAGCATCGTAGTCGTAGTCGTACTCTGCGTAAACCACAGCCCCAACGGGGTCAGTACATCCAAGTACTGGCAAGCAAGACTCACAGTTCATCAAAGAGTTACCCGTCAACACAAGCATTGATGCTTGGGATCAACGGAAGAAAGGGGTGATATAAAAGTTGCTGCTGGCTGCTCTAAACAACTACAGAAGATAACTACAAGTTCCGGCTAACAGAAAAGATAAGATCGAGGATTGTAACCAACTGAAAGATAACTCCAACCAAACCCATCCTGGATCTCGCCCCTTATCCGAAGAAGCAATCCGAGGATAACTCACACAGTTGTGATAAGGTGAATCAAGTTATTGTGTGAATAACCTATTACTAGTCAGGTTATTAATCATTGGGTGAAACATGATTGATCATTATGTTGAAGTTGTCCTGAGTACTTGTTAGCCAGTACTTTCACCAAGTAATCCATAACCGCGGAAAACACGGCTTCTCGAGAAGATTATCCCTGCAGGGTTGCACCAATTTGGCCGTACACTCAAGAATAACCCGCCAGATGGAAATGCACTTCCACCAAGCGGGGTACTCTACACAACCAACCATTCTTCGCATCAAGCCCAAAGCACCTTGGGCGCACGGCTAATCGAGCCCAGAAGAAAATGGACCCTCATAGCACTCTAAGAACGTGTCCCCCTATATGCCGACTACAAAAGTTCCACCCTGCGCTGGGCTCGCAAAAACATGCATGCGGCAAATAGAAAGCACGAACTAAATGAGATGATTTGGACGAGATGCGAATCAGGTCAAGTTGAGGGGGGCGCCCATACTCGCTTCCCAAATGCGGGTAGTGCGCTCATCATGGATCGGTAGACAAGACCCTTTTCCTATTAGGGTCGACACTAGCAGGCTCCAAAACCACTCATGGGCCTCCTGCCGGTGCCTTATCATCAAATTATTATTACCATTAGCAATTAACAGGATTGATTGATTAACAACGAGCCCCGGTACAAAAATAATAAGATAGTAAAAGTAGTAACCGACAACAGACTCGAGTAAAAGCAACCCTAAGCATGCTAGATAAGAACAGGCACAAGCAATGGCTGTAGGTATGGAGGTGGTGGCAATATCATGGCTCAAGGTATCATGTGATGGGTTCGGAGAACAAGCAACGATACATAGGGCTAGCAATAGTAGACAAAAAGATAGTATCGACAACAAGTGTGGAAAGGAACTCGATGATTCATGTGAGTGATAACTTGCCTGGCAGCTCAGCCTCGTACTGGGCTAGGTCCTGAGTAGTGGTGTCGTAAGGCTCGTCGGTACCAACGTCGTCGTCTAATCGAGAAGAAGCAAAACAACAACGAAGGAAGACGGGCAATCAATACATGGCATAGGTGCACAAACATTGGATGATGCATGTCATGTTTAATAGATGCACCAAACTAAACTAGTTGAGATGAGACACAAGTTTAAATGGATTCCATATGCAAAGGTTGCATATGGAAGCCCATGCTTTAGAGTTGAATTAATTGTTCTATCACTAAGCATCATGTGTAAGTGACTTAGTATGATGCATGCATGATGAGGAACAATAAGATAACAAAGTTAAATGCAATTGGAATGATAGTTAACAATTTAGAAAAGCATTTATTAAGTTTGGAATTTTTGTTACTTAAACATGGTACACAAAACAATTATTGTTTTCATCAAGTTAGGGTGTGCAAAACAATTTACAAATTTTATATTTGAAAAGGTTATCAAATTTTAGTTGAGTTACATGTTTCACAATTTGAAATTGGACTTAGGATTATTTAATTATGAATTAAACAATATTAAACAAGTTTTAATTGAATTTAAAACAAGCTTAAATATTAATTGAATTTTATTTGTTCAAACCATAAATTCAAATCCACATTTGAAAAGTTCACACCTTGGTGGTTTGAAAACATAATTAGCATGTTCAAAATATTTTTTATTAATCAAGTTATGATTTTTATCAAATTTAATTGAATTAAACAAGGTTTAAATTGTTTAGGCAATTTAAATTATTCAAACCAGAAAACAAAATTTATATTTGAATAGAGTATTCAAAAAGGTGTGAAAAACATATTTTATTTGAATTATTTGAAAACAGTATGAATTAGTTATGAATTATTCCAATTTGCATTTGAATTATTCAGATTTGAAATTTAAAAATATTTTGAAAATTCAAAACAGAACACAAGTTGGATATTTGGAAAGATTATAAAATTTGGATCAGAATAGATATAAAGTTTGTGTTTATTGGATTTATAAAATAAAAGATATTGAATTTCCAAGTTTCTATTCAAATCTGTTTATTTAAAAGGAATTTATAAATTTTTGAATTGCGCAGAAACTTTTGTTACACAGCTCCACACTACACGCAGTCACTGCGCAGCGGGCCAGCTGCCAACGTGGCGCTGCGCAACGCCGCGTGGCACAGAAGGTCGCTGACAGTGGGCCTCGCGTGCGAGGAGAAATACCAAAAAGTTTTGCGGCCGCGGGGCTCGAACCCGCGAGCTCGCTGTGCGCGCAAAAGGCTCGCACCACTGCGCTGCTGTCGTGTGTTTGACAGCATACGCAGCGCGGGGAGGATAAGCTTCAGCAACGCGTTATACTGACGAAACTGAAGAACGCGCGCGTGCTTGACAGCAGAGCTCTCGCCGGCGGCGATTGCACGGTGGCGCTCGAACAGATGGATGCGTGGGCGCGTTGCAGATGGACGCGGACCAGATGCAAGGAGGAAGGAGAAGCGATCGTTGCTCACCACCGTTTGTAGAGGGGCAGAGGCTCGACGGTGATGACGCGAGGCTGACGACGGCGGTGACGCGGACAGTCGAGGACGGCGGCGAGCTCCTGATGGTCCTCCTTGCGTCCTCAGGTGTCCAAACGAAAGATGGAGGAGTGGCGAGCTCGTTCCCGGAAACGGTGGGTGCAGCGGTGGCCTGCAACGGCGGCGCGAAGCGAAGATTCAGAACGGGCGCACGGTGGCCGGAGAGGACAGAGACAGTGGCGTCGATTTGAGGCTCACCTGCGCTGATTCTGGTGTTCAAGAGGTAGAGGAGAGAGTGGGGAATCGATCCAGCAGCTCAGGTAGGGTGGTGGTGAGTCATGGCGCCGTCGCGGTGGCCGGTTTCAGAGGAAAAACTCCGGCGAGCTAGCAGCAGCGGAGGGAAACGACGAGGTGGAAACGATTGGCGGCGGCGGGGCGAGGAGAGGAAAACCTAGGGGGGATAGGGATGGTGCCTGGTGCCCTAGGTACTTATAGAGGCGCGGAGTCGCCTGTAGCCGCCGGAATCGCGTCGGGGTTGCGGTGGATGCCGCCGATGGCTTGCCGTACGGGGTGACGAAGAAGCCAGGAGAGAGGCACGAATCTTGGCGCAAGGTGAACCGGTACGAGGGCCACTTGGGCTGGCTGCGCGCGCTGGTAGGCTTTGCTGGGCTGGGCTGGCTGGGTCTCCTGCTGCGCGCGCGTAGGTTAGCTGCTTTTTTATTCTTTCTGTTTTATATTTTTTTTTTGCAGTTTGCTTTTGGAAGAAAAAGGTAGGGTTTTGCTTATAGAAAAATTTGAAAAAAATTTGGTTAAGCCTTCTAGGTAATTAGAAACCACCCTGCAAGCTTGGATTTCAAAAATTGAAATTTAAAATTATAGTTTGTGTTTGAATCCAAAATAGAGGGATTTGAGTTTAATAAAACCTTAATAAAACATGTATAAGAATAGGGTTACCCCTAGGGTTTTAGAATGATTTAGAGGGGGAAGAAATGTTTGGTGAGTTTTATGGTTTCCAAAAGGTACTGATTTGAGAATTTGGAAATGATTTGAATTTAATGGGTGGAATTAAAGGAATGATTTGAGGCAACAATTTAATAGTTGAACATCAATGAAATATTTGGAAAACAATGAAAGGTTTTGTTTTGCAATTCTTTGTTTGAAAGATTGTAACAGACAAGTGTGAGAACAAGGTTTGATTAAGTTTGAATTTTATTATGAAAACAATGCAAACAGAAATAAAAATGAGAATGATGCCATGATGCATTGCATAAATTAAACAAATAAGTAAAACAACTAAGGGTTTTCATACTTGGATGTTACAAAACGCCCCCCCTTGAAGGAATCGCGCCCCGAGATTCCCTACTGAGATGTGAAAAGGTCCGGATACTTCTTGCGAAGATCCTCTTCGGTCTCCCACGTTGCCTCTTTATCGGAATGATGCGACCATTGGACTTTCAAGAACTTGGTGCTCTTGTTGCGAGTCTTACGCTCGGTCTCATCGAGAATACGAATAGGGTGCTCCTCATAAGATAGATCATCTTGCAGTTCGATGGAATCATGATCAACTGCACGATCTGGATCTTTGAAACACTTCTTGAGTTGTGACACGTGGAACACATCGTGCACTTTGGATAGTTTTTCTGGAAGTTCAAGACGATAAGCATTCTCTGCACGTCTTGAGAGGATGTTGAAAGGGCCAATGTATCTTGGTGCCAGCTTTCCTTTCACACCAAAACGATGAGTGCCTCTGAGGGGAGTTACACGGAGATATGCCTTATCACCAGGTGCATAGACCATATCCCTGTGCTTGCTATCATAATAGCTCTTCTGACGAGACTGAGCAATCCTGAGATTGTCACGAATGATACGAACTTTCTCCTCGGCTTCCTTAACAATGTCAGGGCCTAAAAGTGAACGTTCACCAGCTCCAGACCAATTGATTGGACTCCTGCATCTGCGACCATACAGTGCCTCAAATGGTGCCATGCCTAGGCTTGCCTGGTAGCTGTTGTTGTAGGAGAATTCAGCATATGGAAGGCAATCCTCCCATTTCATGCCAAAGGAGAGACCACATGCTCTGAGCATATCCTCGAGAATCTAATTGACTCTTTCGACTTGCCCCTGAGACTGAGGGTGATAAGCTGTGCTGAACAGAAGTTTGGTGCCCAATGCTTCTTGAAAGCTCTTCCAGAAATGAGAAGTGAAGATACTTCCACGGTCTGAGCTTATTTCCAATGGAACACCATGAAGGGGAACAACCTTTGCTGTGTAGAGCTCTGCTAACTGGCTAGCTGAGATAGTTTCCTTTACAGCATAGAAGTGAGCAACCTTAGTGAGACGATCAATAACAACGAAGATTGCATCGTTGCCCTTTTTGGACTTTGGAAACCCAGTAACGAAGTCCATTTCAATCATGTCCCACTTCCACTCAGGAATTTTCAGAGGTTGGAGTAGACCTGCTGTCTTCTGATGGACTGCCTTAACACGTTGACAAACGTCGCATTCAGAAACGTATTGAGCAATTTCACGTTTCATGCCAGACCACCAATACAGAGTCTTGAGATCCTGGTACATCTTTGTACTTCCAGGGTGAATGGATAGAGGAGTTTCATGAGCCTCCTTGAGAATGATATCCTTGAGACTTTGAATTTGAGGGACTGCAATGCGTCCTTCGAAGAACACAGTTCCCTTGTCATCAATTGAGAAGGACTTGAATTTATCATTGCCCTCCTTGATGTGATCCACAATCTTCTTGATTTCATTATCACGAAGTTGTTCAGAACGAATCTTGTCCTCGAGAGTTGGGCTGGCTGTCAAGCTAGCAAGGTATCCTTCAGGAACAAGACCAAGGTTCAGCTTCTGGAATTCCTCATGAAGTGGAGGTTGGCTTTCCATGATCATGAGATTATTGCAATAGGATTTGCGACTGAGAGCATCGGCCATAACATTAGCCTTGCCTGGAGTGTAAGAAATGGTGAGATCAAAGTCTTTAATCTTCTCAATCCATCTCCTTTGCCTGAGGTTCAGATCTGGCTGAGTGAAGATGTATTTCAGACTCTTTATGATCGGAAAAGATTTCAGTTTTGTTACCCAACAAGTATTGTCTCCATTTCTTGAGGGCAAACACAACTGCTGCAAGTTCAAGATCATGTGTGGGATAGTTTTGCTCATGTGGGTTCAACTGACGTGAAGCATAAGCGACAACTTGACGTTCTTGCATAAGAACTGCTCCTAGGCCTTGAGAGATGCATCACAGAATATCTGGAAAGGTTTGGTAGTGTCGGGGCCAACTAGAACAGGTGTGGAAGTGAGTTTAGTCTTCAGAAGGTTGAAACTCTCATCACATTGTGGAGTCCAAACGAACTTTTTGTCCTTCTTTGTGAGATCAGTGAGAGGTTTGGCAATCTTGGAAAAGTTTTGGACGAAACGACGGCAATAGCTAGCCAAGCCAAGAAAGCTTCTAAGTTGTTTCACCGTCTTAGGGGGTTTCCAATCAACAATTGCCTTAACCTTTTCAGGATCAATGGCAATGCCTTTGGCAGAGATGATATGACCAAGATATGCAACTTCTGGAATCCAGAACTCACATTTAGAAAACTTGGCATACAGACGATGCTCGCGAAGTTTCATGAGAGTGAGACGAAGGTGTTCTCCATGCTCTTCCTCGGATTTGGAATAGACTAGAATGTCATCAAGATATACCACAACGAACTTGTCGAGGTATTCATGGAAGACAGAATTCATGAGTCTTGAGAACGTTGCCGGTGCATTGGTGAGACCAAAGGACATGACGGTGTATTCATATAGACCGTAACGAGTGGTGAAAGCTGTCTTAGGAATATCTTCCTTTCTGATCTTTATCTGATGGTAACCCATCCTCAAGTCCAACTTTGAGAATATTGAGGCTCCAGCAAGTTGATCAAAAAGATCATCGATACGAGGAAGTGGATACTTGTTCTTGATGGTTTTCTCGTTGAGAGGACGATAGTCAACCACGAGTCTTTTTGTTTGATCCTTCTTGGCAACAAACAGAGTTGGGCAACCCCAAGCGGAGGAACTAGGCTGAATGAAACCTTTGTCCATATACATATCGATTTGCTCCTTCAACAATTTCAGTTCAGGAGGAGCTATCTTGTATGGATGCTTAGAGATTGGAGCAGTACCTGGCTCAAGCTCGATCACGAACTCAACTGCTCTGTCCGGAGGCATCCCTGGCAACTCTTCTGGAAAGACGTCAGGGAATTCACAAACCACCGGAACATTTTCAATTGCAGGAAGGGGTTTGGCATCGAGGCTGAACAGCTGAACAGAACTTGATCCATATGGAGAATAGACTATCTGGCCTGAAGTGTGGGAGAGAGTTATTGACTTTTGAGCACAGTCAATTTTAGCTTTGTGGGTCTTCAACCAATCCATACCCAGAATGACATCAATGTCAGAATTTCCCAGCAACATGAGTGAAGCAAGGAATATGCGACCTCCAATTAGGATCTCATTGTCCATGCTTATCTTGGAAGTCAACATTTGTGGTCCCGGAGAGTGAACAGTCATTTGATTGCTTAGCGGAACCAGAACTAGGTTGTATGCTTTTGCAAAAATCTTTGACACAAATGAATGCGATGCTCCAGTATCAAACAACACTTTAGCTGGAATTGAGTTTACGGGTAATATACCGAGAACGACGTCAGCAGCCTCCTCGGCTTTGTCGGCCTTGATATGGTTCACCCTCGCGTTCCTCCCGACAGGCCTATTGTTGGAGTTGAAGGCTTTAGCCGGGGGAGCACGAACCATAGCCTGGTTGGTGTTGGGGCGAGGAGGTAGGGGTAGCTGCTTCTGAGTGCACTTATCAGCATAATGTCCAGTATCCTTGCACTTGTAGCAAGTGACGATACGAGAAGGACCTGGCCTTGGCTGCCCCATCGGGAACCTCTGACCCTGCATCTGAGATGGGTTGGGTGGGCGGGGACCAAAGCCTGGAGAAGCTTGGGCATTTGGAGCCCGAGTGATAGCACCATTTGGCACCCAGATGCGGCGCTTCTGCGGAGGGGTGGTCATGTTGGAGGAGGAACCACCCTCACGCGAGTGCTTGCGCGACTCTTCGAACGCCTTGCGCCCATTCTCCTCGTTGAGCGCGGTGTTCACGAGCTCCACGAAGTCCTTGCACTTGATGTTTGTGAGAGCGTACTTCAGTTCCGGGTTAAAACCTCGGCGGAACCTTGCCATCTTCTTGGCTTCGGTGGACACTTCGTCACCAGCGTACCGAGCGAGACGATTGAACTCGTTCTGGTAGCCGAGAACGTCCAGCTTGCCCTGTCTGAGAGAGCAGAATTCCTCACGCATCTTTTCCATGAGACCATCCGGGATGTGGTGCTTCAGGAAGGCATCCTTGAAACATCCCCAGTTGATAGGAAAGCCAGCCCTCATGGCCTGGTAGTTCTTCCACCAAGTAGCTGCCTGACCCTTCAGTAGGTAGGTGGCGTACTTGACCTTATCCTCTTCAGCAACATGAGCTATCTCCAGAGCTCTTGCTACGTCACGGATCCAGTCATCAGCATCCAGGGGCTCACGTGTTGTCACGAAAGCTTTTGGGCCCAAGCTGAGGAAGTCCTTGATTGTGACCCTTGGAGCATTCTGGTTGTGTTGCTGGTTAGCCTGGATCTGGGCCATCTGTGTCACCACTTGGGTCATCTGAGCCAACAGTTCCCCCATTGGTGGTGGCGGAGGTGGGTTGTTCCTGGTTGGAGGCATCCTGAACAGAAATTCATTTTAGCACAACAACAGAAAAGGATAGACTTGGTAACCGAAAGATAGATTATTCCGACGCATGAATAGATAACCAACAGGTACATCATCACATGTTCACATACATCAGAATATCCAACAGACCAATACATGGTTCGAAAACGAAAGGATAAACTAGACACAGCTAGTAATGGATACAACGGTACTCCCATGCTCATCACGCAGGACGGCGGTGAGTAGTACAACGAGAGATACGGTGAGGAGGAATCCCACGGAAGTAGGTATCACGACGATCCATGTAGATAGGAACTGCTCTGAGAGCAACTCTCGGTGTGGTGAAGTAGAAAGCGTCCTCTCCCTGTGCTCCATAGCGGGGAATCCCTGTGTAACCAGCTCCGAGGTCGAGAAGTGGGCCTCTGATCGGCTCGTAACCTCCAGCATCTGGCAACGGAAGACCAGCTGGCTGAACGACACGGGCGAAGCGCTCGTCTCCAACAAAGTCTGTGGTGTACGTCGCCAGACGAGTGAGAGCAAGGTGGAGCTGCTCCCTGACTGAGGCTAACTCCTGAGAAAGTGCGGAAGCAACGGCATCACTGTGACTAGCGAACTGGGCAGTGATCTGGAGCCTGGAGCTATCAGTCTCGTAGGTATCCATGTCGCGGTGGACAGTGAAGTGAACTCCCGCTGCCGTGATGTAACCACGGGGGATGTGACGAAAACTGGACTTATCAAACCCCCAGTAGTCAGCACGGAGGACGGTGAGACTCACGTACGCTGCCTGCTGCACTGCCATATCCACTGTGGACCCTACTGCCTCGTACTGGTGTGCAATGCTCCTGCCATCATCCGACAGAATGTAGACGATAGCCCGGTAGCAAGTCTGGTCAAACTCTCGCTGGTGCTCGTAGACCTGGTACTCTGGTGCCCAACGGAACCCCAGATAGGTAACCATGTCTCTCAGCAACTCCGGAAAACCGGCGGTGCTCTCACAGCGAGTCATGCGAACCACCTGCGGGTAGTAGCTGAGACCCATCTGCAGATTATTTGGAAGGTTTTGATTAGACTCCGGTAGATGAAAAAGGATGTGGAAAACAATCAACAAGGTTGAACGAACGAAAAGGATGTTTGAAAAGAACATGATATCGAGGCAACATCGGGAAAACGAGACCAAAAGTCCTGAGGTACTAAGGAGAACCCAAAACACGTGAAATCCTAACTTGAAAGTTTAGGTGAGAACAGAAAACAACGTTTCACTTCCTTACCAGAAAAGGGTGGGTGGGTGGGGAAAGAAGAAAAATGGCAGAATTCCTACTCTCACGTTTCATTTTTCCTATATAGCTACAAAATAGTTTCTAGACTCAACTGCGACCAGTAAAAAGGGATCCTACAGGCAGACAGGCTCTGATACCATTTGTCGCACCCAGGGTTTCTAGAGGATACTCCTCGCACGAACTGGAAGTCAGGGGCTTGGATTATGGGGCATAACTGCTCCCACGTCCCAGCTTCCTGGTAGGCCTGCGCTTATGCGCGACAACACAAGCCCTGCTTCCACCGTCGAAGTAAACTATCCGCTAGGAACCTAAGGCACTACCGTCGACGTACTTCATATTCAAACACGCACTGTACGTCAACAGCTTTGAACGAAATGATAACACAAACTGTCTCTAAGACACAAAAGAATGAAATAAGTGCAACTGGCCTTCACTAAGGCAGAAATATCGAATACAAACATCCAGAGGACACATGTCCCAACATATCATCCATTACAACAGCGGAAGCAATCAAAGGGGTCTGAGTACAGACAAATCCATGGCTTAAGAAGCCGGAGAAAATAAAGAAAAGCGAAGCCCATCCACGTAGGTCTGGATCCTGCCCTGGTCCAGCTAACTACTCGTCTGCCGACTCGTCGAACTCCACAAAGTAGCCATCCTGGGAAGCATCGTAGTCGTAGTCGTACTCTGCGTAAACCACAGCCCCAACGGGGTCAGTACATCCAAGTACTGGCAAGCAAGACTCACAGTTCATCAAAGAGTTACCCGTCAACACAAGCATTGATGCTTGGGATCAACGGAAGGAAGGGGTGATATAAAAGTTGCTGCTGGCTGCTCTAAACAACTACAAAAGATAACTACAAGTTCCGGCTAACAGAAAAGATAAGATCGAGGATTGTAACCAACTGAAAGATAACTCCAACCAAACCCATCCTGGATCTCGCCCCTTATCCGAAGAAGCAATCCGAGGATAACTCACACAGTTGTGATAAGGTGAATCAAGTTATTGTGTGAATAACCTATTACTAGTCAGGTTATTAATCATTGGGTGAAACATGATTGATCATTATGTTGAAGTTGTCCTGAGTACTTGTTAGCCAGTACTTTCACCAAGTAATCCATAACCGCGGAAAACACGGCTTCTCGAGAAGATTATCCCTGCAGGGTTGCACCAATTTGGCCGTACACTCAAGAATAACCCGCCAGATGGAAATGCACTTCCACCAAGCGGGGTACTCTACACAACCAACCATTCTTCGCATCAAGCCCAAAGCACCTTGGGCGCACGGCTAATCGAGCCCAGAAGAAAATGGACCCTCATAGCACTCTAAGAACGTGTCCCCCTATATGCCGACTACAAAAGTTCCACCCTGCGCTGGGCTCGCAAAAACATGCATGCGGCAAATAGAAAGCACGAACTAAATGAGATGATTTGGACGAGATGCGAATCGGGTCAAGTTGAGGGGGGCGCCCATACTCGCTTCCCAAATGCGGGTAGTGCGCTCATCATGGATCGGTAGACAAGACCCTTTTCCTATTAGGGTCGACACTAGCAGGCTCCAAAACCACTCATGGGCCTCCTGCCGGTGCCTTATCATCAAATTATTATTACCATTAGCAATTAACAGTATTGATTGATTAACAACGAGCCCCGGTACAAAAATAATAAGATAGTAAAAGTAGTAACCGACAACAGACTCGAGTAAAAGCAACCCTAAGCATGCTAGATAAGAACAGGCACAAGCAATGGCTGTAGGTATGGAGGTGGTGGCAATATCATGGCTCAAGGTATCATGTGATGGGTTCGGAGAACAAGCAACGATACATAGGGCTAGCAATAGTAGACAAAAAGATAGTATCGACAACAACTGTGGAAAGGAACTCGATGATTCATGTGAGTGATAACTTGCCTGGCAGCTCAGCCTCGTACTGGGCTAGGTCCTGAGTAGTGGTGTCGTAAGGCTCGTCGGTACCAACGTCGTCGTCTAATCGAGAAGAAGCAAAACAACAACGAAGGAAGACGGGCAATCAATACATGGCATAGGTGCACAAACATTGTATGATGCATGTCATGTTTAATAGATGCACCAAACTAAACTAGTTGAGATGAGACACAAGTTTAAATGGATTCCATATGCAAAGGTTGCATATGGAAGCCCATGCTTTAGAGTTGAATTAATTGTTCTATCACTAAGCATCATGTGTAAGTGACTTAGTATGATGCATGCATGATGAGGAACAATAAGATAACAAAGTTAAATGCAATTGGAATGATAGTTAACAATTTAGAAAAGCATTTATTAAGTTTGGAATTTTTGTTACTTAAACATGGTACACAAAACAATTATTGTTTTCATCAAGTTAGGGTGTGCAAAACAATTTACAAATTTTATATTTGAAAAGGTTATCAAATTTTAGTTGAGTTACATGTTTCACAATTTGAAATTGGACTTAGGATTATTTAATTATGAATTAAACAATATTAAACAAGTTTTAATTGAATTTAAAACAAGCTTAAATATTAATTGAATTTTATTTGTTCAAACCATAAATTCAAATCCACATTTGAAAAGTTCACACCTTTGTGGTTTGAAAACATAATTAGCATGTTCAAAATATTTTTTATTAATCAAGTTATGATTTTTATCAAATTTAATTGAATTAAACAAGGTTTAAATTGTTTAGGCAATTTAAATTATTCAAACCAGAAAACAAAATTTATATTTGAATAGAGTATTCAAAAAGGTGTGAAAAACATATTTTATTTGAATTATTTGAAAACAGTATGAATTAGTTATGAATTATTCCAATTTGCATTTGAATTATTCAGATTTGAAATTTAAAAATATTTTGAAAATTCAAAACAGAACACAAGTTGGATATTTGGAAAGATTATAAAATTTGGATCAGAATAGATATAAAGTTTGTGTTTATTGGATTTATAAAATAAAAGATATTGAATTTCCAAGTTTCTATTCAAATCTGTTTATTTAAAAGGAATTTATAAATTTTTGAATTGCGCAGAAACTTTTGTTACACAGCTCCACACTACACGCAGTCACTGCGCAGCGGGCCAGCTGCCAACGTGGCGCTGCGCAACGCCGCGTGGCACAGAAGGTCGCTGACAGTGGGCCTCGCGTGCGAGGAGAAATACCAAAAAGTTTTGCGGCCGCGGGGCTCGAACCCGCGAGCTCGCTGTGCGCGCAAAAGGCTCGCACCACTGCGCTGCTGTCGTGTGTTTGACAGCATACGCAGCGCGGGGAGGATAAGCTTCAGCAACGCGTTATACTGACGAAACTGAAGAACGCGCGCGTGCTTGACAGCAGAGCTCTCGCCGGCGGCGATTGCACGGTGGCGCTCGAACAGATGGATGCGTGGGCGCGTTGCAGATGGACGCGGACCAGATGCAAGGAGGAAGGAGAAGCGATCGTTGCTCACCACCGTTTGTAGAGGGGCAGAGGCTCGACGGTGATGACGCGAGGCTGACGACGGCGGTGACGCGGACAGTCGAGGACGGCGGCGAGCTCCTGATGGTCCTCCTTGCGTCCTCAGGTGTCCAAACGAAAGATGGAGGAGTGGCGAGCTCATTCCCGGAAACGGTGGGTGCAGCGGTGGCCTGCAACGGCGGCGCGAAGCGAAGATTCAGAACGGGCGCACGGTGGCCGGAGAGGACAGAGACAGTGGCGTCGATTTGAGGCTCACCTGCGCTGATTCTGGTGTTCAAGAGGTAGAGGAGAGAGTGGGGAATCGATCCAGCAGCTCAGGTAGGGTGGTGGTGAGTCATGGCGCCGTCGCGGTGGCCGGTTTCAGAGGAAAAACTCCGGCGAGCTAGCAGCAGCGGAGGGAAACGACGAGGTGGAAACGATTGGCGGCGGCGGGGCGAGGAGAGGAAAACCTAGGGGGGATAGGGATGGTGCCTGGTGCCCTAGGTACTTATAGAGGCGCGGAGTCGCCTATAGCCACCGGAATCGCGTCGGGGTTGCGGTGGATGCCGCCGATGGCTTGCCGTACGGGGTGACGAAGAAGCCAGGAGAGAGGCACGAATCTTGGCGCAAGGTGAACCGGTACGAGGGCCACTTGGGCTGGCTGCGCGCGCTGGTAGGCTTAGCTGGGCTGGGCTGGCTGGGTCTCCTGCTGCGCGCGCGTAGGTTAGCTGCTTTTTTATTCTTTCTGTTTTATATTTTTTTTTTTGCAGTTTGCTTTTGGAAGAAAAAGGTAGCGTTTTGCTTATAGAAAAATTTGAAAAAAATTTGGTTAAGCCTTCTAGGTAATTAGAAACCACCCTGCAAGCTTGGATTTCAAAAATTGAAATTTAAAATTATAGTTTGTGTTTGAATCCAAAATAGAGGGATTTGAGTTTAATAAAACCTTAATAAAACATGTATAAGAATAGGGTTACCCCTAGGGTTTTAGAATGATTTAGAGGGGGAAGAAATGTTTGGTGAGTTTTATGGTTTCCAAAAGGTACTGATTTGAGAATTTGGAAATGATTTGAATTTAATGGGTGGAATTAAAGGAATGATTTGAGGCAACAATTTAATAGTTGAACATCAATGAAATATTTGGAAAACAATGAAAGGTTTGTTTTGCAATTCTTTGTTTGAAAGATTGTAACAGACAAGTGTGAGAACAAGGTTTGATTAAGTTTGAATTTTATTATGAAAACAATGCAAACAGAAATAAAAATGAGAATGATGCCATGATGCATTGCATAAATTAAACAAATAAGTAAAACAACTAAGGGTTTTCATACTTGGATGTTACAGGGCAACACTCCATTTTATAATGAATCATCACACTTTTAGTACTCATAACTGAAACTGAAATATCTTCGATGTATAAAACTAAATGCTCCCACCAGTGTAGCAGTATGGAAAATAACAATATAACATGTAACAAGTAACATAATGATCATGGATGTTGTATGGCAATATATCTCGGAATGGCTATGGAAATGCCATGATAGGTAGGTATGGGGATTGTTTTGAAGAAGATATTTTAGGCTTATGTGTAGGGAGAACAAAGTCCTCCCACGGGGTTTGGATACACTGGCGAAGTTTGCACCAACTCTCAATGTGAGAATGGGCAATGCACATTGCCGAAGAGGCTAGCAAATATGGATGGTGGAAGTTCCACAAAACCACAACTTATAACTCACAAGTTAAAAGATTGCATATATAAATATGATAATCCAAGGAATAATGAAGATCACTCCAAGAGGGTATGTGGCAGTGACAAGTCAGTATTGGCTATCCCGACCATAGAGCGTAACAAAAAGCTATCAGATTGTTATCAGCAAAGGAAGTCATATAGCATTATACTGTCAACTGGTCTTTCGAGTGTGGCACAGTTTCAAGCTTCTAGACCGACCATTAATTGTTTTTACTTCACTAGACCAGATGGTTTACCATTAAGCATATTAATATCTCAAAACAATAGCAAATAATCAATTGAAACAATTTAACGACCCACTAGAGCATGCAAAACTTTTCCAACATACAGTCTACCACATGTAGCATTTTCTATTTCCATCAAACATCAAACAACAAAAACTCTCCAACTAATATAGCAATGAAACAAGAGAGTACTTACATAACTATACTAGAACTAATAGCTCTCAATAAGAGATGCATGAAAAACAGGAGCTAAAAGGATTTGCAGCATCTAGAAGAAAAACTAAGAATACGAGCATTGAAGAAAACGAGTATTCAAATGAAAAAGCGGAGCGTGTCTCTCTCCCACACAAGGAATGGTGGGTTCCAACTTTATTTATTGCAACAAAGAAAACAAAAGAAAAAAATAAACAAACGCTCCAAGTAAAGTGCATATGATGTGAGAGAATAAAAATATAGTTTCACTAGAAGTGACATGATAATTTGCTGATGAAGAAGGGGATGCCTAGGGAATCCCCAAGCTTAGACGCTTGAGTCTTCTTAGAATTTGCTGGGATGAACCACGTGGGCATCCCCATGCTTTGACTTTGCACTCTTCTTGATCACATTATATCACCTTCTTCCCTTGACCCTTGAAAACTTCCCTCACACCAAACTCAATGTAATTCGCATTAGAGGGTTAGTGCACAATCAAAAATTCACATGTTATCCATGAACAAAAGCATTATTAATATTTTTTGAACATTAGCTACAACCATTGATGTAAACTGGAGCAAAGAAATCCACTCAACATAGTAAAATTAATAATGCAATTAAAAAGGCACTGTCAAAACCAGAACAGTCTGTAAAGACGAATTTTTTCGGGGCACTTATGTTGCTCAAATAAAAAAAGCGCAAAAAAAAAGTTTCGGAATTAGCTGAGGAAGAAGCACAAATATTTGTAGGTCATTTTGATCTTTCTCTGAATTTACACCAATTTAACGGTGAACAGCAGAAATCTGTTTCCTGCGCAGAAATCCAAATCTAACCTCAACTTTCACTAGAGACTATACTTGGCACACAAAATGCGAGAAAATAAAGATACAAAGGAGTTTCTACATAAGTAAACAACACCTTGACTCAAAGAAAACAGAGAAAAATAAAGCAAAAATAAAACCATGGGTTATCTCCCAAGAAGTGCTTTTCTTTAACGCCTTTTAGCAAGGCATAGAAAGAAACAAGATGCTCACATAAGAAATATGAATTAAGAAAAAGAGAGCATCAAGAAGAAATTATAAAAAAAATTTAAGTCTAACCCACTTCCTGTGCATAGGAATCTTGTAAAGGAATAAATTAATGAAGGTCAAACTAGAAATCATGGGAAGGTAGAACAAGAGCAATTTCAAAACTTTCAACAAAAAGAGAGGTGTTTTAGTAACATGAAAATTCCTACAACCATATTTTCCTCTCTCATAATAATTTTCAGTAGCATAATGAACAAATTGAACAACATAATTATCACATAAAGCATGTTTGTCATGGTCTAAAAGCACACAATTCATAACAAGCTAAAAAATAGTGGGATCAAAATTAAAAATAAAGACCTCTTCTTTAGCAATTTTACCAATAGAAAAACAAGATGATTGGTCACTCTTAAAAGGTATGGGACACATTATAGGAATCCTATTTTCAATAGCATTATAATTTATAACATCAAATAACATAGGACCATCATCTAGATCATTATCATATAAATTTTCTAAACAAACTTCCTAATTATCATGCATATCAATAGTTGGAATAAATAGAAGATTATCATAGGATATATCAAATTAGCATGGATTATACAAATAACAGTAGCAATATCATTCTCACAAGTTTCATTCATAGTAGTATCAAGATCACAAGTATAGCAAGTATCAATTTCATCAAAAAGGGACATTTTGAAAGAATCAATAGGATCATAACATTCATCAATATAGCACCCATCCTCCTTTGGTAAGGATGGAGGCTTTTCAAATTATGTATGAGCTAAAGAGTTACTCTCATTGGGAGGTAGACATGGGTAGCTACTCCATTCTTCCTCCTCTTGATCATCACTCTCCTCCTCTTTTTCATCCAATGAGCTTCCAGATTTAGCAATTTCTTCTTCCATAGGTTCCTGCAAGGCATTAGTCTCCTCCTTTGGGGGAGAGAATCTAATAAGATATTTAATTATGTAGTAATTACAATCCATGTAATTACAACTTTTCTGAAACTAAAAACAGCAGAAAACAAGAACTGCCTCTTTGGCATCTTGTCAATAGGTTAGTCCCAAAAAATCCATAAAAATGGCATAAAGTGTATAAGAAACATGTAGCATATGTAAAGAAGACAACATGGAACATCAGAAATTATGGATACGTTTGAGACGTATCACGCTCCCCCACGTTTGCCTTCTCCGCGATTCTTCCCTGTGAGCTGGCTCCCCCTTCCGGGAAACCTGATCATGGAACTCGCTATTTAGCACCCACCATGGGGCGAGCTACAACTGGGGTGATATTCAAGGAAAGAATCCTAGGTGGCATCGATGACACAATCGCCGTCAGCAGCGCCATCCTGGGACCGTGCGGCAGTTACATCGTCAACAACACTACGACAACACCGGCGCGAGACCACATCATCTGCTCCTACGTCATATGTTCGGCAACGCCAATATCTTCGTCTGACTCATGGCCGAGGCAATGGGGTTTGGCAGTGGAAGCAAGTTCCTCGCTCCCACGCTCCACCCGATCATCAAAAGTAACGAAAACGCATCCAACTCATGTAGATCTACAATTCAGCCTTCAATGCAAAACTATAGATCTATGTTTGTTGGTATGGTGCAAGCTGAGCCTTCAAAAGGAAACTCAGATCCCAAATCTATCTTAGCCGCCATTGACGGTAAAATAGATTTGGAAGCCGGAATTGATTCCGATGAACATGGAATTGACTTTGCCGAAAACGTTCGGAGGGCCTCTGGATTCTCCAACATCGTCTACATCGCGGAGTCGGCAAAACAAGAAGCTGAAGACAAACAAACACCCTCTAAGGAGTTGCAGGACCTTGAAAAGCCAGCCCCTGAGTGCCTAATGGAAAAGGCCAAAACCCGCCCTCTCTGGAAGGACAATTCTAGAAGGCAAAGTCCAAATCTCCGCCCCCGCCACCCAAAAAGGCGGATCCACCAAAGCGGACGTCGTCGACTGTACATCGGAGACTGGATCTCTAGGACAAACCGCTGGATGAGGGTGGGCCTATCTAGCGGTACGAAGGACGTTGGTGGGAAGAAAAATCCTCACCACCTTTGAGATTATTGACGAATATGATGAGTACGCTCTGCTCTGAACCCTAGTTGATCATGCAGAGCCACCGCAGTTCATGGAAGCCAGACGCCAGCTGTTAATGAAATAGGCTGACTGCCTGGAGAAAAAGCGCATGGAGCTGCAAGGCGTGTAAGAAGCCATTAAGGAAGCCCAAGCTTTCGTTCAGCAATATGAAAGGCGCGTCAAGAGATCCGCCGTCTGTTCCAAGGTCATCAAGCCAACGGCGGATGAGGACGATCCAGTTTGCCAACGGATATCAGCCGTCAATTGCACAAAGGAATCAACACGAAAAACTCCACTGGAGAGATCATGTTCGGGACCCCGGTAGTAAACGCATAAATAGCCTATGAAATCATAAATGATGATCGCTACTCGCCGGAAGACAAGATTAAATACGGGAATGTGTTGCTACGTCAGGCTTTGGTCCAACAGAAAAATGGTAAAACATGCTCGGGAAGCTGCTAGAGAATTCCCAGCTCTGCAAAACACACACTGTAGCCGTCATTCCGCCAAGCTGTGCCAAAGCCCCGAAAGAAAAGACTAAGGTACAGAAGGATGATGAAGTGTCAAAAACAGACTCCAATCATGGAAAGCATGAGGACAAAGTCGAGAAAACCTTAGCCCCTCATAAGGAGGATATTCCTCATCAAGCCCGCACAGCCAGGCATCAAGATGACTTACCACCCCTGACAAAACCTAATGGCGGACGAGGAAGATCAGCGGGACGGCAAAGACAGGAGCTCTCACGTTCGTTGTAGCATGGTAATGGGGGAAGACACAGAGATCAAACACCCCCAGATCGCCACATAAACCACCGGCAAAGGCGGAAGCCGAGCCAAGACGCGAACACTGAAGACACAATATCTCGCACCATTAAAGATCCGTGCACTCTGATGCGCGAGGAATGCTGGATGCGATAAGAGCGGCCAAGGATGTAAACTACCTAGGGTCCAAGTGTTTGGGGATACCATCCGGCATTTGGAGCTCCACGCAGGATTCGCCAAAGTCCGGGCAACGCACGAGCGCTATGATGGATCCACCAGCCCGGACACCTGGCTGCTAGATTACCACACGATGGTGAAAATTAATGGCAGAACCAACCTGGAAGCAGTTCGCTTTTTTCCCTTGATGTTATTCCAAGGAGCAAGAACATGGATCAAAAGCCTTCTGCCAAAGTTCATCAATAGATGGGAGGACATGGCTAGGGTTTTCATCCAGCACTTCCGGGGTACGTACAAATGCCCCAAGAGCATCAACGAGCTACAAAACCGCGTCCAGTTTGACAACGAAACCAATGTGGATTACATCTCACGATGGACCGCATTGAAGAATAGTTGTGAGGGGGTAAGCGACCTCCATTCAATGCACGCGTTCGTCACTGGCCTAGGGAGCGGATTGGTCAAGTTCATGATTACATCATCCGACCACCTAGACCTCGGATCCATGCTGACAACCACTAACAAGCATGCAGTAGCAGACGACATGAACAACAGAAAATTCGACTAATACATAAATAGTCGAAGACAGCCGAAAGTCGATCGAAAACCCAACCAGGATCCGTCAAAACCCCAGAAGGAGATAAACGCCGCCTTTGGCAAAGGCGGACCATCCAATGGCGGAAAGTGGAAGAGAAAGTCCAAAGAACCATACTTCAATGAAGATATCAGAAAGATGGACTGGGACAAAGTAAGGCAGTAGACATGCCTCCACCACTCTATGTTTAGGATGCCAATGCACTCAAACCAGTAATGCCGCCTGAACGCTGAATTCAAGAGAGATTCAAACAACAGGTACAAGGGAAAAAATTCAAAAGGAAGTACAACCCAAAACCCAAGCCCAAAGCTAGAGAAGAAGATAGCGCCTCCGATATGGATGATCAAATCTTGGAACACCAAAGGAAGGGAGAAACAAAGTTCCCCAAAGTGCAGGAATGCATAAATAACACTTTGTTGGCAACACCATCTCCTAGAAAGGTGAAAGAAGCATGGCGGGAAATCAACGCCATTATGCCATCCAACCCAAGGTTCCTGAAGTATTCTAAGACGACAATCACATGGGACCATAGAGACCTTGCTCCACACATCCTAGACCCCGGAGCGCATGCAGTAGTGGTGAGTCCAATTGTGGAGAATACTAGACTCCAAAAGGTCCTCATGGACGGCGGTGCCAGCATAAAACTCCTTTACCTCGGTACATTGGAGAAGCTCTGGTTATCCCGAAAGCAATTAAACCACAACAATGTGAAGTTCCATGGCATTGTCCCTGGAATAAAAGCCGAATCCATGGGAGAAATTTCCCTGGATGTCACATTCGGTGAGTAAAAACACTTCTGAATGGAAAGAATCTATTTCTAGGTTGTACCGTTTCAAAGTATTTACCACGCCATACTTCGGCGTCCGGCGTTTGCCAAGTTCATGGCACGCCCATGCTATGTCTACAACAATATGAAATTTTAGGCCCGAACGGCGGTGTTATCAATGTATGTGGAGATTTCAAGCTGGCAAATGGGTGCAAAATGGCAAACGCCGTATGCGTAGAAACCGTCATCGACAAAGAACTAAGCGAGATAGAGAAAGATATGAAAGACGGAGAAATGCCAGCTGGCGAGGAGGCAACACTGAAGACGAAAGAAACCTTCAGCGCCCAATATACCAAGAAGGCCAGGGTAAACCCCAATGACCCAAAAAAAACTAGTCAACATTGGGGCCAACCTGGAGCACAAATAGGAAAGTGTGTGATGGTGCAGGTATTGCACTCGTTGGGAGACCCCAAGAAGAAGGTTTGATGAGCACAGCAGCAAGTTTCCCTCAGAAAAGAAACCAAGGTTGAATTGACCAGTAGGAGAAAAAAGCAACTTCCGAAGATTGCTGCAGCTGAGGTTGCAGGGCGCACTACCGATTCAGCAGCAACGTGGAACCTACACAACACAATCAATTCACTTTTCCCCAACGAAGTAGTGAGGTTGTCAATCTCACCGTTTTTGTTCAACACAAATAGGATAAACATATGGTGTGGAAAATAGTATGAGAACAATATGAAAACAGTGGAAGCAGCGTGAAAATAGTAATTGCAGTGGTTGTATTATCAGTATGAGAAAATGGACCGGGTTGCACAGTTCACTAGAGGTGTCTCTCCATAAAAGATAGCTAATAAGTGTGGTGAACAAATCACAGCTGGGCAATTGATAGATAATGAAACATGCATGAAATGATGATTACTATGAGATTCATGCGGGCATTACAATAAGATACATAGATCGTCATCCAATTGCATCTATTACTAATAATCCACCCTCCGAATATCATCCGAACAAACATTGGCTATTAAGTTGCAAGCAACAGATAATCGCAGTAAGAAAAGTGTGTAATGTAAACAATGTAAACATCGTTGTTTTCTCCCTAATGGCAACAACACATCCTCCATCCGTCACTTTTTTGTCACTCGAGCTGCAAACGAGGCATGAACCCACTATCAAGCATCAATACTCTCTCTTGGAGTCACTAGTATCTACATGGCCAGAGCATCTACTAACAACGGAGAGCATGCAAGATCATAAATAACATACACATGAAGACAACATGATAGATTGATAATCAAGAGACATAACATACAATAATAATCGGATCCCAGCAAACACAACATGTAGCATTACAATAAGATGATCTCGATCATGTAGGGCAGCTCACGAGATCTAAACATGAGGCATAAAGAGGAGAGAACAATTATCTAGCTACTGCTATGGACCCGTAGTCCAATGATGAACTACTCACGCATCACTCCGGAGGCGGGCATGGTGGTGTAGAGCCATCCGGTGTTGATTTCCCCTCCCGGCAGGGTGCCGTGGAGAACTCCAGAACCCTCCCAATCTCGGCTTGACGATGATGGCGGCATCGGGTGTTTTTCGTGGAAAAGTGGTATATTTTTAGGGATCACGCATCGTGGGGAATATATAGGCGAATGGGCGATGGAGGTGGGCGCCCGAGGGGCCCACATCACCCCATGGCGGGACCAGGGGCACGCCGCCTCATGGTGTGGTCCCCTTGTGGCCCCCGTACGGGCCTCTTCGGGACTCCGTGGAACTATTGGGAATTCTAAGGCTTCCGGGCTTCGAATTTTCCAATTCCGAGAATATTTCTAGAACAACTTTTCCGGATCTAAAAACAACAGAAAACAAGAACTGGCGTAGTGGCATCTTGTCAATAGGTTAGTCCGGGGAAATCGATAAAAATGACATAAAGTGTAAGGAAAACATGTAGCATATGGCATGAAAACAACATGGAACATCAGACTTAAGGATACGTTTATGACGTATCAGCGTGCTCGCGTAGTTCCTTCGTGAGAACGTGGATATATTCGCTTGGCATCCAGAAGATATGCCAGGCGTGCCCCGAGAACTCGCCAAGCACTCCTTAAAGGTGGAAGAGGGATAAAAGCCTGTGAACCAAAGCCCTCGCCCTTTCGATCCGCCAAGACGCAAGGCCATTGGCAAAGAGATTCTACGACTTCTAGCAGCCAAGTTCATCCAGGAAGTCATCCACACCGATCGGTACGCCAATCCGGTGTTAGTCCCGAAGAAGAACACAATAGATTATACGGGTTAAACAAACTGTGTCCCAAAGATCCTTTTGCTTCACCAAGGATCGATCAAATAATAAATGAAACAGTTGGGTCCGAGCATTTATGCTTTTTGGACGCTTACTCTGGTTACCACCAAATCCGGATGCGAGAGTAGGGCTGGAATTAAAACTCGAAGCTCGCGAGTTAAACGAGTAGCTCGCAACTCGACTCGGCTCGGCTCGAGCTCGCTGTCCAACGAGCCGAGTCGAGTTTTCGTTTTCGACAGTAAACGAGTTCAAGCTAAACGAGCCGAGTTTATGAGTACTCGTTTAGCTCGTTTAACTCGGTAAAAAGAATTTCTAATGATATTCTTATATATGTGAACATTTTTTTACTGATTATTGTAGTTTATTTATGAAAAAAAAAATTATGGTGACATCTTTTCATCGATTATTGTGATGATTTTATTATACGTGCCCCAAATAATGAAAAATAAGTATATATACAATACATAATGTTGACCTTTTATAGTTTATGAAATAAAAAAAGTTAAACGAGTAGCTCGCGAGCTACTCGCGAGTTCACCGAGCCGAGCCGAGTTTTGTTTTCGGACTCGTTTGTTGAACGAGTCGAGCCGAGCTCGACTCGTCAGTTGACCGAGTTTGAGCGAGTCGAGCCGAGCTGACTCGGCTCGGCTCGAATTCCAGCCCTATGCGAGAGTCAGATCAAACCAAAACGTCTTTCGTAACGCTGTATAGTACATACTTTTACATAATAACCATGCCATTCGGCTTGAAGAACTCTGGCTCAACATATCATAGTTGCATGCAAAAATGCCTACACAAGCAGATCGGACGAAATGTCCATGCTTACGTACATGATATTGCGGTAATAACCAAGAAAAATGACACACTCCTTGATGATCTATGCCAAAACTTTGAAAGTTTACGCAAATACAAAATGAAGCCGAATCCGCTGAAATGCGTATTCGACATTCCCGTAGGCCAGCTTCTGGGTTTTATAGTCTAACATAGAGACGTTGAAGTAAACCCCAAAAATATTAAAGCTATATTGTATATCAAACGGCCCACATGACTACAAGATGTTCAACGATTAATAGGCTCAGTTGCCGCCGTTAGCCGTTTTATAAACATGCTAGGTGACAAAGCGCTTCCACTATACAAATTTCTTAAAAAATCCGACAAATTCGTCTCGACGCCAAAAGCGAACGCCACCTTAGGGAAGCTCAAGAAAACCGTGATGGAGGCACCAGTTCTGGCATCTCAACAAGAAGGCGAACCCATGTTGCTATATTTGGCATCAACTAACAGGGTAATTAGCGCGTTCATAGTGGTAGAAAGAAGAAAAGACGAAAAAGAAATCCCGGATCAGCATACAGTATATTTCATAAGTGAGGTATTTTTAGAGTCAAAACAGAGATACCCCCACTACCAGAAACTGGTATACGGTGTATTCTTTGCATCAAGAAAACTCTGCCATTATTTCCAAGGGCACTCAATAACAGTGTTAAGTAAAGCACCACTAAGTGATATAGTCAATAATGCAGACGCTACATGCTGAGTAGCCAAATGGGGCATCAAGCTAGCCGCATTTTACATTAAATATGAACCCCGGACAATGATAAAATCCTAGGTATTGGCGGATTTCGTCGCGGATTGGACGAAAGATATGGACAAAATAGCCGTCCCTAGAACCCCCATGCTGGATCTTGCACTTTGACGGATCTAAAATGAAAGAGGGCGCGGGGGCACAACGAGAGAGACTATGAGCTACGTGTTGCAAATCCATTTTAATGCCTCAAACAACGTGGCAGAATATGAAGCGCTGCTACACGGTTTGCACATAGAAAAAGACATTGGTGCCCAAAGGGTAATATGTTACAATGATTCAACCCTAGTGCAACACCAATTAGACAAAACATGGGATGCCAAAAACCCCATTATGGTAGAATACAAAAGAACGGTGGGCGAATTCGCCATCTACTTCCTCGGATTCGAGGTCAAGCATATCAAACGCGAGAAAACTGGGTTGCAGATGCACTAGCAAGAATGGGCTCCGAACGCAAGGAGCTGCCCCCCTGGCATCTTGCTGGAGCACCTAAGAGCACCATCCATCAAAGGCGGAGACGTGGACTACCTGCTAGTGTCATCATTGGTGGCCGTTATTACCGTAAACCCGGACTGGACAAAGCCATACCTAGAGTTTTTAGTGGATCAGAAGTTCCGGATGGAAGAAAGGAAGTCGAACGGAGGCAACTCCTCCTATGTTTCAAGGGATCCTGCGTCATTAGCGGAAAACTACACAAACGGAGTACATCCGCCATATTCCTACGATGCATAACCCCGGATGAAGGGAAACAAATCCTAGAAGAAATACACGGAGGGGACTGCGGGCACCACACCCATCGAAAAGACTGGTGTACAAAGCTTTCCTCCTAGGATACTTCCGGCTCACGGCAAAGGCGGACGTCGAAAACCTCGTAAAACGCTGTCTAGAATGCCAATTGTTCGCCAAACAAACGAATTTGCCAGCACAAGCTCTAAAAACCATACCCATAACCTGGTCGTTCGCGGTCTAGGGGCTGGATATGATTCGGCCATTCAAGACAGCACGAGGAGGACTAACACACCTCCTAGTAGCGGTGGATAAATTCACCAAGTGGGTAGAAACAAAACCCATAAAAAAAACTTGACGGAGTAACAGCCAGGAATTTCGTCATTGACATAGTCATGCGATTCGGCATCCCGCATAGTATAATCACGGATAATGGAACTAACTTTTCCGTAGGTGAACTAGGCAAGTATTGTGAAGGTGGCGGAATCGGGAAATTTAGCCTCTGTCGCGCATCCATAGTTGAATCGACAAGTTGAGCGAATTAACAACAAAATTCTCCAAGGCATAAATCCAAAGCTAGAAGCGCCCTTGCACAAAGCATCTGGGGCTTGATTAGAAGAGCTACCATCCGTCTTATGGAGCATAAGAAGAACGCCAAACAGATCAACAGGCCAAACACCGTTTTTCTTAGTGTATGGGGCAGAAGCAGTACTACCTACCGATATCCTGCATGATTCTCCACAGGCACAAGCTTATGTGGAAGAAGATGCAGAAAAAGCGCGACAGAATGCGCTAGACCTCCTCGAAGAGGAAAGATATATTGTGCTACAAAAATCTATCGTTTACCAGCAAAACCTGCAAAGATATAACAACCGCACAGTTAAATCAAGAGATTTCCGGGAAGGCGACTTAGTGTTGAGACTGGTGCAGCAAAAGAAACACAAACTAGTCCCAGTTTGGGAAGGACCGTTCGTCAGTAGCAAGGCCATGAAGAACGGATCGTACTATCTGGTTGACATCCGGGATACCCAAAAAGGTCGCAAAAGGAAGAGACACCTGGACGACAAACTAGAAGAGACGAAAAGACCCTGGAGCATCCAGCAGTTACGTCCCTTTTATTCGGAGTCAAAATCCTTCTGTAAACACCATATGTGATCATGAAATAAGAAATTTGTGTTTTCGCCAACTTTATGTTTGTGCATGAACCTCAATCCTTTTTTATTTCCCAATAATCCCAATTTTTCATATACACGATTTTTCCATGCGTGCTCGTCGTTAAAAACCTGATATCAAGTTTAGCGAAAAACGTCTTGATGCTTAAGTTTTCTTCTTTGCCTCCAAAGAGTACTCATCTGATTGCAAAAAATCATTGGATTGCTGATTAGGCATTACGGGCCCTAAAGAACGACTCATGAATCCGTGTTTAGACGGATTGGTATAATACCCTATTGCCTGGCGTGACGATTCTGGCTTTCAGGATTGCCCAATGCTGAAAATCTAAAATCCATTGTTGCCAGATAGCTGGAAGAGAGAAAGCAAGCATTCACAAAAGGCAGACTAAGGGAAAGTTGGAAGGCAAAAGCACAAATTTTGCATATATCTTAAGAGAATACCAATAAGTTTGGCATTCCAAAAACACTTAAGGTACAAGATAATGCAAGTGTTTCCCCTATTTTGCCTCGCAGGCACCGGTAGAAAATAGGCCTTTAGTCCCGGTTCGCAAAGGCCATTAATCCCGGCCGTGCAACCGGGACTAAATATGCGCGACTAAAGCCCCCCCCCCTTAGTCGCGACTCTTACGAACCGCAACTAAAGGACCCGTCACGTGGGCAGCTGGCGTGCGCCGGAGGCGGGAGGACCTTTAGTCCCGGTTTGTGACACGAACCGGGACTACAGTCTATTTCGTTATTTCTTTAATTCATTTGGGTTTCTAATTATTTTTTACTCCAATTTTTCACTCCCTTTTTTCACTCCAATTTTCCACTCTCTTTTTTTTTCAGAATTTTTATTATTTACTTAGTGTCTAACTACAATTATCTCTAGTCAAATTACTTACTCGTGGTCAAACTTCCAGCTCGGTCACCCATCCTCCCACTACTCTAGCACTAGCACACTTAACTTCCGAGTTCCATCCCGTCCCGCATTCAAGTGTTTCGCACGCATGTATGTGATACTAGTATCATATCAATCATATTAACATGTTGTTCGATACCACATTTCTTTATTGTTTGAATTTCAAATAAATCTTTTAATAAACAAAAGTAATGATGTAATAATAATTTTGAATAAGTAAATAAACATTAACTTTTTAATTTGTATTAATTCTAAAAAATATTCAGAAAAATAAAACTAATTTATTTTAAAATCTTAAAAATACAAATAATATATCAAAATATTTAGAAAAATAAAACTAATTCATTTTAAAATCTTAAAAATACAAATAATATATCAAAATATTCAGAAAAATAAAACTAATTCATTTTAAAATCTTAAAAATACAAATAATATATCAAAATATTCAGAAAAATAAAACTACTTCATTTTAAAATCTTAAAAATACAAATAATATATCAAAAAATTCAGAAAAATAAATTTTTCATTTTACCATCTTACAAATACAAATAATATATCAAGAATTCAGAAAAATAAAACTAATTCATTTTCCCCTTTCCTAAATCTCTTCTATTTTCCAGCCTTATGAATGCATCATGTCCTTTTTAACCCGTGATTTTATTTGAGCCATTTCATTAGTCTATTGCTGCATATATATCCATTACATATATCGAACGCAACATAGCGGTACATATATCCATTACATAATATAGAAATAATATAGGAATTAATATAGAAATAATATAGGAATTAATAGAAAGACATATATCCATTACATAATATATCCATTACATATATCGAACGCAACATAGCGGTACATACATGCGGTACACAAACAACATCTACTCGAGCTCCGAAGAGTAGATGCGAAACAACTCGAACGCAACATATGCATCTATTGCTGCATACTCGAGATTGATCCGGTCAAGTGGGTTCTTCCCCCCAATACTTGTGATTCCTCGAGGGGAAACAAGTCTTCATGGTTCTGTAGTCGTGGTGGATGAAGGCCGTTGCCATCTGAGCCATCCCGGTCTTGTGCCCGTACAACTCATCAAAATGGATCAAGTCCTGAAGATCAATGTAGTGGTCTTCAGGTATCTCGATACCCAACGTGCGCATCATTTTCTGCCGGTCATTTGTGATGTGGACGCTACAAAAGTCGAAACCTCTGTTGACAAGAAAATCCACAAGTTCTGGACATTGCTTTGAACTACTGCAACAACAAAAATGGAACACGTGTTAGATATTGTTGCAACACGTGTATTCTTCCAATGCAACAACCAAATCGAAAATGCAACAACTATCCTACAAGAGATTGTACGTGTGCGTACCTTTCCCATTGGAAGACCAAAACGGTTTCCTTGTAAGCAATCTGGATGACGGCCACATCCTTTTGATTGGCCGTGTACTCGAGATCAAGCCCGAAGAACTTGTGGTGTTCATCAGCTTCATAGAGATTGCTCAAACGGTCAAGAGCTTCGGGGAGCCTCTCGCATCTGTTGGTATAGGCGACGTGGAGATTCTTGCCGCATGGTGTGGCCACATGGAGAACCTTGAAAACGGGAGAATCCATGGGTGGAGGAAGAAGAAGAGAGGAAGAAGAGAAGAGAGGAAGAAGAACAGAGAGCCGCGCGCGCACCGTAGCAATGAGGCCTTCTGCCTCTCGCTCGCGAACTAAAACCGCGTGGGGGGCGAGCAGTTTGGAACTTTAGTCGCGGGTGGCCAGGCCAACCGGGACTAAAGACAGGGCGAGCAGTTCCGACCTTTAGTCGCGGGTGGCCAGGCCACTCAAGACCTTCAGTCGCGGGTCGCCTCCCGAACCGCGACTAAAGACCCCTTTAGTCACGGTTCGGACATTTTGGGGACTGAATGGGGCGTATGGAAGGCCTTTTTTCTACCAGTGAGGGCCTAATCCTGGCTATCCTCGTCGTCATATTCGTCATCATCGGACACGCCTGTCTCTTCCGGCGTCTTCGGAACCTCCTCTTCTGGGAAGAAAGTCCCAATAGACACCATCCCGACAATCTTGGTGGCGTACCCTTTGGTGGAGTCGAACAACTCCTCCACAAGCTTGGAGGAGAAGGAGGCAGGGACGTCGGTTGCTAGACGCCAGCATTCGGCGTCCACGTAATGACAGTGAAGAAGGCCAAGACCCATCTTCGCCCCACCACGGGCAGCAGAACGCAAGAGGCCGTCCTACGCCTCAACGGCGATGTCCAGAGCATCCGGAAGCTCTATTACCCGCTTCAATTGCTTCTCAGGGAGAAATCTGGCAAAAAATCTCTCCTCGGCTGCCCGGATGCCTACGAGGTAGGCGGAGAAAGTCCGGATAGTATCAATCCTAGACTTGGTCTTGTCCTCCTCCTCTCTGGAAAAAAGAACCTTGCTGTTAGCCAAAACAGCAAAAGAAAAATAGATACAAAGCCATAAGAGAGAAGTTTAAAAGAAAACTTACCAAGCAGCTCGGTGTCCAGGACCTTGAGGTCATCCAAAGCTTCCCCCAACTTCTACTGGAGGTCCCGGATGGCTTATGTGTCCTTGGAAGCCCGAGATGCTTGCTCCGCCATCTTGCTTTCCGCCTCGCGAAGGGATTTTTCGCAAAGCAAAAGATCCTTGATGGATTTCTCCAAATCGTTCACAAGGCGAAGGTTCTCATCGCGTATCCCTTGCGTTACTGGCGCTTGAGAGAGCCTCCTTGGTAGCTTCAATGATAGTTGAATAGGGAGAGGTATGAAAAAACTCGGAATCAAAGAAAAGCCGAATGACAAAAACTCGGATTTCAAGAAAAGCCGAATGACGAAATTGAAAAGTCAAAAGCGGAAAGGCAGAAAAGGATAACCCATATTGGTTGTTCGCTATCTCCGCCTGAAGATCCGCGTATTGTTGGTTCTTGTCCTTCACCAGGCCACCCAGCTTCTGCATCTTCTTGTTGCTTTCCGTTAAGGCGAAAAACACTTCGTGCTTGATTGCTCCGTCTTCTTCTAGGGCATAATGCAATAAAAAACAAGGGAAAGCAAAATAAAAATCCTTGAGAAACTATGAGTAATCATCCAACAAACAGATCAAAAAATTACTCGGGGGCTAGGGATACGGATATTACCGTGTCCATATGGCAGACGCGTCCGAACACTTCAAGGAAATCCTTGCTATAGAGCTGGAATTGGGTTTCCAGGAAGCCAAACCCCTGATCCATCACTTCTTTCGGGCGAAAGTTGAAGCCCTCCCAATAGATGTACACGCTGGTAGGCACCTTGCTAGCCTTTAGAAGCGGGGAGGGCACAAGCATGTGCTCAAACCTCGGAATGACCCTATCATTCTCGTAAAAAATTCTTCCTTAATCTTCCAGCGTGGGAGATCCTCAGAAGTCGAAAGATCCATCGCCTTCTCGCCTTGACGAACAAAGATCTTCCCAGATGCCTCCGCCCTTGCCAAGCCCCTTGCATCAGAGGCCTCCGAATGGCTGGGCTCAAGCTCCATTGGATCAACATAAGGTCCCTATTCAAGGATGATAGGGACCTGCTCGGAAGATTTCTTCTTCCGGCCAGAAACTGCTTTCTTGCGCCCTTTAAGAGAAACGGGCTGAAGCCTGAGAAGAAAAGGAGGAAGTCATAAGGGGAACAGCGAGAAAAAGAGCAAATGAAGGAAAAGCTGAATGGCAAAAAATTAAAAGGCCGAATGAAAAGAAAAACTTACTTAGAAGATTCGACGCTGGCCCCTTCTAGGTTTATAACCTGGGCACCTTCCGGGATGGTGCGTGATCGTTTGCGGGTATCCTTGGGGGCTCCAGGACGTCGGATGGCGCTTTCTCCTTCCGCTTCTTATTTGCCACCAAATCCCCTAGAGAGGAAAGGTGTTCGTCCAAGAGATCAGCAAACTGCAAAATTTTTGGCAAACGCATGTTAATCGCGATAAATAGCCAAAGTAAATGCAAAGAAAAAAATAAAAATAAAAATCACTTATGGTGGGTGGAGGATTCCCCGCTGAATACATGGGCACCAGCTCGCTTTACTAGCCCCGGATGCTGATCAGGAGATTGATGGCGTGCTTGAGCTTTGACAACTCCAGCTGCAGAGGCATGTAGTGAAGAGGATCCGATGTCCCCACGTACCGGCACATCAGTTTGCCTTCCCGATGCGCGAGGGGCTGGATCCTACGACGGAAGCAGCAAAGCACAGTATCGGCTCCGCTGAGTTCTGGCTCCATCGTAGTAAGCTTGGTGATCCTCCGTTTGATCTTCTCCAAGTTTGTCAGAAGCGTCTGGATGGCGTCCTCCTTCTAGCTATCTCTTGGAGCAGCCGCGCCGTTGACGAATAGCGGAAGCCCTGTCGCCCACTTCGAGAAAGGCACGTCTTGCACGTAGAAGAACGTGGACGGACAATGCTTTACAGACTCGGACTTGGGGACTTCGGGGAACCAATTTTCTCTTTTCCGTTGAAGGTTGAGGTTGATGGTTCCACAGACCTTCAACTCCCCTTCTCCGTCTGGCTCTCTCCTCACATAAAAACAATACTTGAAGAAATCTAGACTGGGGCTGTTCCTAAATAGCCCTCAAATATGGCCTGGAAGGCCAAAATGTAGAGGATGATGTTTGGCGTTAAGTTATGGGACTGAATGTGGTAATACTCTAAAATACAAACAAAAAAGGCAGACGGCGAGAAGCCTAACCCGCATTGGAGGTGGGACAGCAGAACAACGCGTTCGCCATCCCGTGGCTTGGGATCGGAGTCGCCTTCTGCGCTCCACCATTTCTTCCTCGGCAGGAAGCCATTGTCTTTGTACCATTGGAGTTCCGCTGTTGTGAAGGAGCTTTGAAGCCAGTACCCGGTGGCACTTTCTTCCTCGGCTCTGTCGTCTGCATCCTCATCGGCGTCGAGCTCTACGGTGGCTGCGTCATCCGCCGCCTTCGCTTTCCCCTTCACGGTTGGAAATGCAGTGGAGGCGGAGGTGAAATCCACGGCGCCTCCGGCCAGAGGGTAGGCCGTGGGTGATGAGGGAAGTGAGACGCGCGCCTCGCCAGAAGCCGTGGCCGCCATGGAGGATCCCTCCTCCACAGCCACCTTGTCGCCACCGGGAATAGAGATCTCCGGAGTCCATTTCACTGCTTGTGTCAACATTTTCTTTCTGTCACTAGACATATGCGTGTTTCGCTCTCTGTACGGGAGGTGAGCTCGAGCGCAAGGAAGATGGAGGCGAATGGAAGCGAGTGGAGAAGAGGAAAAGGCGCATGGCCTCGACGGTTTTTATAGGTCTGGATGGCTACCCCGGCCCTAATGGTCGCATGCTTAGATGTGTGCCACATTACCCGGTTTGACCATGTGTCATGCTTGTGACCGTTGCTATGTTTCGCGTCTCCTCGATTACTGCAGAAAGATTGGCGGAGCCATCATTATCTATCGTTTCTTACAGCGTTAATGCTCCTATAAATGTGCCTCTTACACTAGGGCGGTTAGTTCATTCCACCTGGAATAGAAATGCCTGACCAAGAAAAGCTTATTGGGAAGATCCGTCTTTTCTGTTGGATGGCGGACCACATTCGAGATCAGCGTGAATAAAGGGGGAAGATCCAGGAACCAACTTCCGCCATTCATCCTTAATGGATAACAATGGAGGAGAGAAGTTCCTAAACCTTCCGGGGGTACCGTCGGAGATATCCGGAAAGGGATATCTACCGGCATCCAAAAGCCAGTCCAAAGGGGGCAAGCCCGAAGCTAGAAGGCCCGAGAGGGACGAATCGCATGGATGCATCCGGAATGACAACCACAAGCCCATCTGGCTATCAAGATCCATATGACCGTAGATTGTAGGGTTAGTAAAATGTACGGTTGATGTTCCTGTATGGCCCGATCCGGCTATCTATATAAAGCCGGACGGGATAAACCCCAAGGCAGATTTAGCCTCAGACTCAATCTGCCTAGGTACTTGTAGCCTGTGCCCGGCGATCGCCGTCATAGTTGACTTGCAGGAAGTAGGGAGTCTCTCCGGCTAACCAGAACCTGGGTAAAACACCGTTTCCTCGCCCCAAAGCACTCCCCACGTTAGCCTTCCCCGCGGTTCTTCCCTGTGAGAAGGCTCCCCCTTTGGGGAAACCTGATCGTGGAACTCGTTAGGGAGGTTGTTCAGACCCCTTAGACTTACCCATCATGACCTCCAACATCTTCTTAACGCTAGAGACCTCCCAACCAACACTATAGCTAACCTTAGTCAATTGGGTTTGGATGGTTCCAACCGTCATTTGTAGGTTAGCTATAATGTCGGCCATTTTGGAGATCTCCTCCATAGAAGCATCGGGGTCATCTCCGTTGGCCATAATACTCTTAGGCGGTTAAGCCCGATCAAAGAACCTGACTCTGATACCAACTGAAAGTACAATATGGTCAACTAGAGGTGGGGGTTGATTAGGTGACCTGCAATTTTTAATCTTTTAATTGGGCTAAGAAAGTAGAAGACACGGTTACCTAGATGTGCAACTAGGTGAAACAACCTACGTGATAGGAAACAAGGTACGCAACAGAAGCAATATGTAAAGAACAAGATAACCACAAGTGTAAACAAGAAGACAAGGATATGTTTCCTATAGTTCCTTCCAAATGGAAATACGTCTACATTGGAGAGGCGTGGAGCCACCAAGGCACTCCAATAGCACGGTTGTGCACACCTTATTCTCCTTGACCTACTCCGGCGAGGGAGATTGTCGTTTCACTATGAGGTCGACTTGAAGGCGTTGACCAAAACTTTACGCAAGGTTAAGGCTACTCCACAAGATGGTTGGAGGCTCTCAATAATCCGAAAATTCTTGCAACAAGGTGGAAGCTCACTAGGGTTTCTCTAGGATTACAAGGAAACCAAGAGATCTACAAGATCTCAAAGCGAAAATTGGGGGAAATCAATTTTTGGCCACCAATTTCTAGGTATTCTCCACCAATTTCTTGAAGGACATCAAGTTTGGTTGGTTGAGTAGGAAGATTTAGGCGTTTTAAGCTTTGAATCTATGGAGGAGAGAGAAAAATGGACGGGCAAGCTGTCTCAAGGAAGAAGACAACTATTTATAGCACCCTCTAAAATATAGCCATTGTTGTCCTCTAGGGCTAGAAATTTCTGGGGTAAGTGCCGGAAATTTATGGACACACCGGCCGGATATTTCCAAAAGTCTGGGGGGAGAATATTTGAATAATCCGGGGGGCGGAAATTCCTGCCCAATATTTTGCCCCCTATCGAGAGAGCAGCCAAGCGGAGCGCGTCGTCTTCACGTTGAAGTTTACTGGTCGGCTATTTGCATCAGAAATTTCCGGCCGGAAATTTCCGCCCCAATCTAGAGAGTGGGCAATCTTGAGGCTATGATTCTTCGAGGTCAGGTTTTGATAGGCCGGAAATTTCCGGGGTCAAGCGTAGATATTCCGCCCTTTAGCCACCGTTTTCTCTACCCTCTGTAACTAGAGGAAAATATCATAAACCTGACACTATGGATATATAGGTGTAGGTCTTAGTTAGTCTCACAACACTGGTGCAAATGTGGTGTGCGTGCGTGTGGTGAGTGTGCTTGTGATTCTGATTAGATACTACAGCTTGTATCCAAAAGGAGGTGAAAAAAAAGTGGGATACCCTCAATCATGGACCCGGCGGTCTACGCCCGAACAATTTCTCCAAACGAATGTCGGTTGATGGACTTTTATGATGATTTTTGGTAGGTTAGGCATAGAAACATGGAGAGACACATTAGGGCCCTAGTTCACACAAGATTACCTCAGGTGCAGCCGATGTGGGGAGATTCTTCCTGTTGGTTGAGAACCTTTCCTAAGTGTTATCGCATGAGTGTAAAGCCGGTGACACCTCGGAGTAGAATCTTGGCAATTTAAAAATCCCAACGCACTTGTATAACTATAGTACAGGAACATATAGATTTTGGTGGGATTCACATGCTCAGGAACCTTGCTTCGGCGATACCCTGACCTCGTTGAAACAATTCAAACTTTTTCTCCACCCCCATGACTGACGTCGAAATGGGATAGATTTGTGGAATTTATTGATTGTATGTGTTAGGGTAGATCATATGAACATGGAAAATAAAAAATCTACCCCAACTGTATAGAATATTCCCTCTAGTGCGCCCAAAGGGGAGTTTCTACCTCTAAGTCTAGACACTCACAACAGATAAAGTGATGCTAGTGAAGCCGGTCACACCCCCGAATAGGATCTTGGCCATTTCGAACTCACAAAACACTTTTATAAATATAGTATGCACCACCTAGGTTTTGGTGGGATTCCGGCGCTTCGGAGCCCCACTTCAACGGAACCTGACCCCATTGGAAAAAGTCAAAAAATTTGTCTACCCACATGACTGGCGTCGAAAGGGGTAGCTCAATGGACTATTTTACTTGGTTATGTTATGTTACCATTAGAACATGTAAAACAAAATATCCACCCTAATGTACACAATGTTCCCTCTGGTGCGCCTGACCCTCTACACCTTTCACCAAACTTGTATATATGTTATGGCACCACCTAGGTTTAGGTGGGATTCCTACGCTCAGGAGCCCCGCTTCGGCGAAACCCTGACACAATGGAGAAAAGTCAACCTTCTCCTCTACTCCCATGACCGGTGTCGAAAAGGGTAGGAAACTGGATTTTTTTTTCGTAGTTTTGTTAGGTTAGAGTATAAGAACATGTAAAACCAAGATCTATCCGATCTCTTCAAATGATTCCCTCTAGTGCGCCCGAAGGGTGGTTTCGTCCTCTAAGTCGAGAAATTAACAAGTAAGGAAGTGATGTCGGTGAAGCCAGTCACACCTGAGTAGGATCTTGGCCATTTCAAACTCACATCACATTTTTATACATATGGTAGGCACCATCTAGGTTTTGGTGGGATTCCGACGCTCTGGAGCCTCACTTCTGCGAAACCCTCACCCCGCTGGAAAAAAAGTCAAACTCGAAAGGTGGTAGATAAGTGGACTTTTTTATTGTTTGTGCTAGGGATGGACCGGTTGAAATTATTTGCTTGGTTGTGTTAGGTTAGTCCATAGGAACACGGAAAACCAAGATCTAGCACAAATCTTCACAACATCCCTCGGCTGCACTCGAAGGGGGGGGGAGTTTCGAGCTCTATGACCACAAACTTACTAGAGAGATGTGTGAAGCCGGTCACACCATTGAGTATGGTCTTGTACCTCTACACCTTCCACCACACTTTCATAAATATGGTATGGCACCACCTAGGTATAGGTGGGATTCCGGCACTCCGATGTCTAGCTTCGGGCGAAACCCTGACTCGTTGGAGAAAAGTCAACCTTTTTCGTACACCCCAATTACCTGCGTGGAATTGGGTAGATATGCATAATTTTTGCTTGGTTCCGTTAGGTTAGACCATAAGAACATGAAACACCGAAATCTATCAAACTCTTCACGATATTCCCTCGGGTGCACTCGAATGGGGACTTTTGACCTCTAAGTGAAGTCCTGAAGGGGTAGACTTGCGGGGCCCACGAAAACGACACGGCTAGCTAGCTATGGCGTTGTGAATTATGTTCTAAGAAATGGCTATATTGACATCAGATATGAAATATGCTAGAAAATAAGTGGCAGCAAAGGAACAGCAGGAAAAATGATTAAGAATAAATCATTTGTATTATATCTTGAAAATACACACGACAAAGACAAACTTTGACATCTTTGCCTTGTGTGTTTCAAGGGCACATGGTAATGGACCTAATACTTTACCGTGTATATTGTGAAAACGCACGGCAAAAGAATTGATCTAGTAAAGACCCCGTGAACAGAGGTGGACCAAGAAGAAATTGATCTGGTGTCCTCATGTAAATGTTGACATTCTTGTTTTGACTTTGGGGTGTCACAATCTACACATATAAGCATTATTTAAAAAAAAATGTTTTTTACCCGGACAGTTGATGGCTCTACCGGTACGTGGCCCCTGCCAGCGAAGGACGTCGTGGGCGCACAAGTGACACGCAGGTTTGCCGAGTCCATGTCTTTGTCGTGTTTTTTTTTGGTTATTCCGTGTCCTCATCTTTCTTTGACGTGTATTTTTTTGCACCTTTGCTGTGTCATGTTGTTTGCTGCGCCTCGTGTCATATATTTGCCGCGTTTTTCCTGCCTTTGTCGTGTCCTGCTCTAGGGGGCACACGGCAACGTCTGTTTCCCGTATTCCACACACCAGATTTACTATTTTATCTGTTTTGTGTAACACAGAGAATACAATGTATTTTGAATTGAGAATATGCAAACTTGTAGAATTTGTGGCTATACCTAGAAAATTTATCAGATTTATTTGAAACTTTTAAATTTGTCTTTTTGAAGGTACTCCGGGCTACACGAGTCGGTTCGTTTTGGAAAGACAACGTCGGTTATTGTATTCTCGACGCAAACACGGATACATCATACATACAGCTTCGCATCCGGATCCCTTCTCGGCGAGATCGATGGGTAACCCACGGATCGTCGACGCCTGCTCCGGACGGCGGCGAGACGACCGCCTAAGCAACCTCGGCGACGTTTTGCTCGGTCACATCCTCTCCTTCCTCGACGCAAAAGAGGCCGCGCGCGCTGCCGCGCTCTCGTCACGGTGGCGCGACGTCTTCGCCTTCGTCCACACCGTCTCCCTGGCACTGCCGGAACGGGCCGTCTACGCGTGCGACATTACTGACTGGCGCGAGCACCCCCAGCTGCGGTCCTTCGTCGTCTCCGTTACCGCTTCCCTCTTCTCCCGCAGCCGCCGTCCGGCTCCTGCCGCCGCCGCCGTGCCCCTGCGCGCTCTGCGCGTCTCCATGGAGAGGGACGTCAAGAACTCCACTGTGGACCGGTGGGTCTCCTACGCCCTGAGGCATGCCGCCTCCGAGTTCGAGCTCGACCTCCGCCTCGAACCCGACCCTGTCTGTCATTGCCCCGACCCCGACCGCTTCCGCTTCGCCGGCGTCGGTAGGCCAGGTGCACGTCATGCGAAGCACGATGCCAGCGATCAGCCACCCAGGTCGCAGCTGCCCGTTGTCAACGATGAGGACGACGCCGCCTCCAGCGATGACGATATGTCTCCTCGATCGTGGAATATGCGGCAGCCCCCGCCGCAGTACACCGTCCCCAGGGGGCTCTTTTCCTGCGCCGCGCTGCGGTCACTCCGCCTCGGCTCCTGCTGGCTCTCCCCGCCGGCGGCCATCAGCCTGCCGTCGCTCGAGGCGCTCCACCTCACCCACGTCCTTGACAAGGAGGATGCCGTGCAGTTGCTCATCTCCGCCTGCCCACGCCTCGCCGACCTGACGCTCCATGCCTGCGACACGGTGACCGTGCTCTGCCTCCTCGACAACACGCACCTCCGAAGGCTCGCCCTCCGGTGCTGCCACGAGCTCGCCACCGTCGCCGTGGACGCCTCTGAGCTGTGCACCTTCGAGTACCGAGGCGCCGTCCCGGAAAGCACGTTCCTCAAGGTGCGGGGACCCGGCGGCCACTTATCGTCCGTCACATCGTGCAAGATCGACATCTGTGGGCCAGTGGAGGACGTCGTGAAGCTCGGTTCCTTCCTGCAGCTGTTCGCGTCCACCAAACATCTTCACCTGAGCTCACCTGTAACTGTGATGGGCTCGAGCTTCGTAGATCTTCCCGAGTTCCCGGCCCTCCGCCACCTTGAGATCAACGGATGCTTACCGGGCAGCGTCGACCCTGCCGGCGCCATCCGCGCGGTGAGCACGATCCTCCATCAGGCCCCGAACCTGGAGGTGCTGACCCTGTTCTTCCAAGCACCGCCTCAAGATTCGCGCCGCTACTACTGCTCCTCCCGCGCCCGCAGCGAGGGGAAGCTCCTCGACGAACACCATCTCCATTACAACAAGTATGGCATCACCGACTACGGGCCGCAGGACCTGGGCGAGCCGGTCCCGTCGTGTCTCGGGTGCCGGCTGAGGAAGGTCAACCTGGTGCATTACCAGGGCGGCAGCGCGCAGAGGACGTTGGCCTGGTTCTTGCTCGGCAATTCTCCGGCGCTCGAGATGCTCTACTGTGGATTCGCAATGGGGCCGCAGTGGATCCAGAAGGAATTGATGCGCGAGATCGAACGATGGGTGATAAACAAGACAACCAGAAACGAGTTTCATTGATACTCCCTCCGTTCGGAATTAGATGACTTGTCTTTGTATATATATGGATGTATCTAGATATCTTTTAGTATATAGATATGTTCGTTTTTAGACAAATACAAGTCATCTAATTCTGAACGGAGGGACAAAGACAAGCCATCTAATTCCGGAGGGAGTACATGCTTGTGCGTTTGCAGTTGGAGCCCAGCTTCGTGAATGTTTCCCTATAGGATGCACCGGAATAAAATATGTGAGAAATCATGTGTAACGAAATATCATGCACTGGAATTTCACTCTGGCTGCTTCGGCGATCCCTCAAGAATACCTAAAGATCTGCTAATGTTGTCACGAAATATCAGTCCATTTAGGAATATTTATTTCTAGGTAAAAAAATATTTTGCTCCTCCTCTATGCATGAGAATTGGTGTGGACCCATACTAGTGGAAAACAGGGCTTTTACCCACTGGCGAGCACCCTTTTCGCCTCGGCTCGGCCCCCACCTGGTGTAAAAGACTGCAGAGGTGGGGCCGGGGCGAGCAGGACGTGTGGTGTTGGGGTTATTTGCCTCGGTTGGTGGCTCCAACCGGGGCTAAAGGCTCTCGAGCAGGGGCCGAGCAGCCGCGTGGTGTGGGGACCCTTTTGCCCCGATTGGAGGCACCAACCGGGGCAAATGACACCCCCACTATATATAAATCCTGCCAGACCTCTCTTCTTCTCATGCCACTCACTTTGGAGGACATATTTCTAGTTGTGTGGTGTGTGCTCACTTTTTTCCCTCCTATGCACAATAGGTGTTTGATGAAATGCCCAGGAGAATAACGCCATCTCAACTCGCAGAAAACAAGCACGGTTTAATTTGTCCGAGCCACACTTAATTAAATAACCTTTCTCGTCCTTTTTTCCTCCTCGGTCGAGGTACCAACTTTAACCTTTCATCTGTCGATGTAAAATTGGTCATTTCTCTATTCATGGTGTTCTGTAACGGTTCTTAATTAATAATCATGTAATGCAGATGAACCGGCAATGGATGTACGATGACCGACGCTCTGCCACGTTCACGAAAGGCGTGGGTTATTTTCTCGAGGTGGCCCAGGCAAACAAGCGGAATAATTTTATCTTTTGTCCATGTGTTGTATGTCGGAATCAGAAGTAACACTCTTCTCACAGAGTCATCCACTTCCATTTGTTTCAATCCGGTTTCGTGCCCAGCTATAATTGTTGGACCAAGCACGGAGAAAGAGGGGTTATGATGGAAGACAACGAAGAAGAAGAGAATGATGACAACTCTCATGACATGTTACCTGAATACGGTGCCGGTACTGGAATGGAAGATAACAATTAGTGGAATGAGAGTTGCAGGTACCAGATGAGCCCATCGATGATCTTGGCCAGGCTATTACGGATGCAAAGACAGAAAGCGATATTGAAAAGGTGAGGGTGAAGTTCGACCAGATGTTAAAGGATCACAAAATATTGTTGTATCCAAATTGCGAACACGGGCAGAAAAAGCTGGGCAGCACACTGGAATTGCTCCGATGGAAGGCCGAGAATGGTGTGACTGACAGCGGATTTACAAAGTTGCTGCAAATAGTGAAAGAGCAGCTTCCTAAAAACAATGAATGGCCCGACAGTACATGTAACGGCCGGGGATTTCCCCCTCTTAGCCTTGTTTGTTTTTTTTTCTTTTGTTTGTGCATCATCATGCATCATGCACCATCATCTATTTAAAACTTGCAAACATATTTAAATTTATCAAATCAAGTTTTCTAAAATTTACTAACATTAATTCGATGTTTAAATCTATTTTTTCTTATGGCCTAGACACTTTCTGGAAAAAAAATAAAACAAAAAAAAAATGTTTGAGGACCGGCCAGCCCACAGGCCAACCGGCCCGTCAACTCACCCAAACCCTAACTCAACTCACGCACACACCCAGGCACACCTCACGCCACACAACGCACACAACGCACTCACGCACGCACGGAAGGAAAAGAAAAAAAAGGGGAAAAGGATCGATCGATCGATTCCCCAGCTGCAGCGACCCCTCGTCCTCCTTCCCTGTCGAGCGCCGCCTCCCGCTCGACCCCATCCCGTCGCCCCTCTCCCTCGGCCGCCATCTCCTCTACCTCGACGCTCCCCTGCCCGTCTCCCTCTCCTCTCGAGCCCAGCCTCCCGTCGCCTCCATCCCCCTTCCCGATTCCAAGCGCTAGGTGCCATGGCGCCCGCAGCGTCCCCGATCTGCAGCGGCTGGAGCTCCGTCCCGCCCCAGCCTGGTGCCTCTCATACTAGCGCCTCTCCCTCTATCCCGATGCACTAGCCGTGGGAGCAGGCCATGGCGACGGCCCAAGCGGGAGATGCAGGGGCATCCTCCCTCCGCTGCAGATGAGGAGAAGGACCTCCTGCTGCTCGCCGCCTGCCGGTGACCGCGGCCGGCGGTAGGATCTCACCATGCGCAGAACGGCGGCAGTGGGGCAGAGATGCTGGCCGCCTTCCGGAAGCTGCTGCCGCTGGCGAAGTCCTCGGCCTGCTGCTGTGGGCCAAGACTCCCTCCCGCTGGTGCCGCCGACATCCCAAATCTGCAGCTGCCTGTGTGCCGTCAACAAGGAGAAGGACCCCATGCTGCTCGGCGCCGTCAACCAGGAAGAGACGGTGACTGGCTTGCCGGAGCTGCTGCTGCTGGCGGCCATCTCCCCAAGCTGCTGCTGTGGCCGGCAGGCCACGACTCCCTCCTGCTGCTAGCGATGACCTCCCCAACCTGCAGCTCTGCCTGGTGTTCGACAAAAATCCCGCAAGGGAATTGGTGCGTCGCGGGCACCCATCTGTGCAGGTGTTTCTTTCGTTGTGGCCCGGGCCTTCGTGCCCTGTGCGTTCAGCGCCCATGTGACCCCGACAAAAAAAATTCCCGGCGACAAGTTCGACACCGACCGGTACCGCATCGACAAGATCATCGCCAACAAGTACCGTCACCCAGAGGACCTCGGACCAAACCTCGACCACGACTACTCCCCCGACGAACCGTGAACGACTACATCGCCTTCGTCGTGTCCGTTTTGCGTTGGCCGCCTTCGCGTCACGATCACCTCCGACCCCGAAGACGATGCGGTAGCGGCTCGCCCACGGCTACTACGACTACACCGGCTCCGGATGTTGAACGACTACGTCGACGACGATGATCGTGTGGTTTGAGAACGAACGTCTACTTCCTCTTCGGACCTCGATGAAAAGATCGACAACGACCACCGATGACGTGAACGACTACCTCGGCTACGGAACGAGAACGACTACTTCGACTACTTCCTCGACGTCGACTACTTCCTCTACTATGACTACGTCGACTACTTCCACGACATCGACGACTTTGTCTACTTCCCATTCTTCGTCTACTTCCTCCACGTCCTGAAGACACCGGCGTTGCCCCGAAGATCTCCTCTTTCCGGCGTCGAACACAAAGATCCTCTCCACACGTGTGCACCCCAAACCCAAACCCCTATACCTATGCCCTATTTTCTATAATATATCAACTATATTTAAAATGTCATCGCATCATGTTTGCATTGCATCTTGTGGGTTTCGGGGTATAATAATATCACCTAATAATTAAATATGGAATGAGTTGGGATAATTAAATATTGTCCCGGTTCCATTTAAATTGTGTAGCTCATCTATATTATTGCCCCCCATGTTAAACAACATTTAATCTTGATGGGTAGATAAATAACGTGAACCTCCTAAATTAAATGTTGGGCTTCCGGCTCAATTTAAATTGATTTAATTGCATAAATCATAACTAATTCATTTTAACTCCAAATTTGAAAAGTAAAATATGTTTTCCAATCAAAATTCTCTAAACTTTGCAAATATCAATCTTGTTTTCTGTTCCAAATAAATTAAATTGCTGAAAACAACTATTTCTTAATTAATGCATTTAAAATTGCTAATTTGATAACTTGCTCATTTTAATTCCAAATCCAACAAATAAAATATGTTTTCATACCAGAAAAATACAAGGAATACTAATATGCCATCCATGTTCATGTTTGCACCATGCATTTTGCATTTGTAGTAGTGTTATGTATGTTCACCTAATAAATAAATATGGAATGTGTTGGGGTATTTAATTCAATTGTTGCCCTATTCCATTTAATATTGCTTAACTCACCTATTTACTGTTTTCCATGCTAAATAACATTTAAATTGATGGTTAGATAAACAACTTGAACCAATAATTATTTGTCCGGACTCCGGTTCCGATTAAATTGTTTAAGTTGTTTCCCCTGTTGCATCTTGCCATGCCATGCATATGAAAGAGGATCATGCTGGATCTTTTGCCGTAGTAGTAATTGTTGCATCCGGTGTTTGTTCGAGGTTCGTTGCTTCTTCCCGGATAGGACGTTGAGATGATGTGAGAAACGACAAGTTCTGTGGATGTACCTCTACTTGCTGGATCTCAGGCAAGTATACTCACTTGCTGCCAAATGGATGCCTTTCATCACTTGTTACCGATTCTTTCCGTTGTTCTTATTCTAGCCTGTGATAAGATGCTTGTGTCTCGATCCTATTATGTGTTTACCTTGCAGCCATGATATAGCCTTTTCCTTCCACTTCCTATTAACTGTTGTTTGTTTTCCTTGTTGGCCCTCGTGTCGTAGTTGCATGCTTAGTGTTGTTTGCGCTCAAGTCTTGTTGTTCCTTTCGTATCACATGTTTAGTTGCTAGCTGGGTTTCAATTCAATCAACAACATGTTAATGTTTGGGTAATAATAATTTGATGATAAGGCACCGGCAGGAGGCCCGGCGTGGTTTTGAGGCCTGCTAGTGTCGACCCTAATTAGGAAAAGGGTCTTGTCTACTGATCCATGATGAGCGCACTAACCGCATGTGGGAAGCGAGTATGGGCTCCCCCCTCAATTTGACTCGATTCGCATCTCGTCCAAATCGCCACACATAGTTCGGGCTTTCCATTTGATGCATGCATATGCAGGTGCGAACCCGAGGCCAGGGTGGAACTTTTGTAGTCGGCATTTAGGGCGGCGTGGTCTTCCAGTGCTATGAGGGTCCCCCTTTTCTTCGTGGGGGCTCGATTAGCCGCGCACGCACAGCACGTGGTGCTTTGGGCTTGATCGAAGAAGAGTTGGGTTGTGTTGAGTACCTCGCTGGGTGGGTTGATCCCCCGTCTGGCGGGTTATTCTTACGTGTACGGCCATATTGGTGCATCCCTGCAGGGTTAAATCTTCAGAGAAGCCGTGTTTTCCGCGGTTATGGTTGACTTGGTGAAAGTACTGGCTAACAAGTACTCAGAACAACTTACACCTAACTAATGATAACTTGACTAGTAATAGTCCTATTGACACAATAACTTGATCCATCATTAATCCAACAGTGTGAGTATCCTTGGGTTGCTTCCTTAGTAGGGGGTAACATTGGATGGGTTTGTTTGGTGGTTAGTTGTAGTTGGTTACGATACGCTATCTTATCCCCCTCTTTTAGCCGGATGTCTTAGTGAGTCTCTGTAGTTGGTTAGTGCAGCCCGCTGCCGCTTATCTGCAATAATCCTTTCCTTTCCATTGAACCCAAAGTATTTGTATCTTGTGATGACTGGCTACGCCGGTATCTTGTGAGTATGGTTTATCCACTTGCCAGTACTTAACCGTACTGACCCAGGAATCTCTTTCGTGGCTGCATATTCAATATTGCAGTCAACAGGTTTGAAGTCTAACGACGTTAGCTTGGGAATCCCTCCGGCTTGGCCTGGGCAGGGATTGGACGCTCTCGGTTATCTTCAGGACTCTTAGTCCAATTTGTATCTTGTCCGTAGCCGGACGCTATGTTGTTTCTTCCGCTGTTATTTGGATCTTTGTATTGTATCAGTTGTATCCTTGACTCGTTTGAGTCATCTTGTATATATCTTTTCTGTTGTCGTCGTGGATTATTCGTAAACTGTTGTAATGATGATATGTTGGGACATGTGTCCTCTGGATGATTGTATTTGCTATCTCTGCTCTAGTGAGAGCCATTTGCAACTTATTTCCATCTTTTGTGTCCTAGAGACATGTTGTGCTATCATTTTGTTAAACACCGTTGACGTACCATGTGTGTATGGTATTCATCATACTAAACCACTTTCACCTGTTGGTTAGTTGTAAAACAATTGTTTCAACCATAACTCATGGGCTTTCCATATGCAATTCAAATTGCCTATGGGTCCATTTAAACCTGTTTATCATGTCAACTAGTTTATTTCTATGCATCCATTAAATTGTCATGCATCCATATCTTGATCATGTTGGATCTTTTTGCCGTAGTAGTAATTGTTGCATCCGGTGTTTGTTCGAGGTTCGTTGCTTCTTCCCGGATAGGACGTTGAGATGATGTGAGCAACGACAAGTGCTGTGGATGTACCTCTACTTGCTGGACTCCAGGCAAGTATACTCACTTGCTGCCAAATGGCTGCCTTTCATCACTTGTTACCGATTCTTTCCGTTGTTCTTATTCTAGCCTGTTGATACGATGCTTGTGTCTCGATCCTATCATATGTTTACCTTGCAGCCATGATACAGCCTTACTTCCACTTCCTATTAACTGTTGTTTGTTTACCCTGTTGGCCCTCGTGTCGTAGTTGCATGCTTAGTGTTGTTTGCGCTCAAGTCTTGTTGTCCGTATTACCACCTGTTTAGTTTGATAGTTGGGTTTCATTTCAATCAACAACATGTTAATGTTTTGGGTAATAATAATTTGATGATAAGGCACCGGCAGGAGGCCCGGCGTGGTTTTGAAGCCTGCTAGTGTCGACCCTAATTAGGAAAAGGGTCTTGTCTACTGATCCATGATGAGCGCACTAACCGCATGTGGGCAGCGAGTATGGGCGCCCCCCTCAATTTGACTCGATTCGCATCTCGTCCAAATCGCCACACTTAGTTCAGGCTTTCCATTTGATGCATGCATATGGAGGTGCGAACCCGAGGCCAGGGTGGAACTTTTGTAGTCGGCATTTAGGGCGGCGTGGTCTTCCAGTGCTATGAGGGTCCCCCTTTTCTTCGTGGGGGCTCGATTAGCCGCGCACGCACAGCACGTGGTGCTTTGGGCTTGATGCGAAGCAGAGTTGGGTTGTGTTGAGTACCTCGCTTGGTGGGTTGATCCCCCGTCTGGCGGGTTATTCTTACGTGTACGGCCAAATTGGTGCATCCCTGCAGGGTTAAATCTTCTCGAGAAGCCGTGTTTTCCGCGGTTATGGTTGACTTGGTGAAAGTACTGGCTAACAAGTACTCAGAACAACTTACACCTAACTAATGATAACTTGACTAGTAATAGTCCTATTGACACAATAACTTGATCCATCATTAATCCAACAGTGTGAGTATCCTTGGGTTGCTTCCTTAGTAGGGGGTAACATTGGATGGGTTTGTTTGGTGGTTAGTTGTAGTTGGTTACGATACGCTATCTTATCCCCCTCTTTTAGCCGGATGTTGTAGTGAGTCTCTGTAGTTGGTTAGTGCAGCCCGCTGCCGCTTATCTGCAATAATCCTTTCCTTTCCATTGAACCCAAAGTATTTGTATCTTGTGATGACTGGCTACGCCGGTATCTTGTGAGTATGGTTTATCCACTTGCCAGTACTTAACCGTACTGACCCAGGAATCTCTTTCGTGGCTGCATATTCAATATTGCAGTCAACAGGTTTGAAGTCTAACGACGTTAGCTTGGGAATCCCTCCGGCTTGGCCTGGGCAGGGATTGGACGCTCTCGGTTATCTTCAGGACTCTTAGTCCAATTTGTATCTTGTCCGTAGCCGGACGCTATGTTGTTTCTTCCGCTGTTATTTGGATCTTTGTATTGTATCAATTGTATCCTTGACTCGTTTGAGTCATCTTGTATATATCTTTTCTGTTGTCGTCGTGGATTATTCGTAAACTGTTGTAATGATGATATGTTGGGACATGTGTCCTCTGGATGATTGTATTTGCTATCTCTGCTCTAGTGAGAGCCATTTGCAACTTATTTCCATCTTTTGTGTCCTAGAGACATGTTGTGCTATCATTTTGTTAAACACCGTTGACGTACCATGTGTGTATGGTATTCATCATACTAAACCACTTTCACCTGTTGGTTAGTTGTAAAACAATTGTTTCAACCATAACTCATGGGCTTTCCATATGCAATTCAAATTGCCTATGGGTCCATTTAAACCTGTTTATCATGTCAACTAGTTTATTTCTATGCATCCATTAAATTGTCATGCATCCATATCTTGATCATGTTGGATCTTTTTGCCGTAGTAGTAATTGTTGCATCCGGTGTTTGTTCGAGGTTCGTTGCTTCTTCCCGGATAGGACGTTGAGATGATGTGAGCAACGACAAGTGCTGTGGATGTACCTCTACTTGCTGGACTCCAGGCAAGTATACTCACTTGCTGCCAAATGGCTGCCTTTCATCACTTGTTACCGATTCTTTCCGTTGTTCTTATTCTAGCCTGTTGATACGATGCTTGTGTCTCGATCCTATCATATGTTTACCTTGCAGCCATGATACAGCCTTACTTCCACTTCCTATTAACTGTTGTTTGTTTACCCTGTTGGCCCTCGTGTCGTAGTTGCATGCTTAGTGTTGTTTGCGCTCAAGTCTTGTTGTTCGTATTACCACCTGTTTAGTTTGATAGTTGGGTTTCATTTCAATCAACAACATGTTAATGTTTTGGGTAATAATAATTTGATGATAAGGCACCGGCAGGAGGCCCGGCGTGGTTTTGAAGCCTGCTAGTGTCGACCCTAATTAGGAAAAGGGTCTTGTCTACTGATCCATGATGAGCGCACTAACCGCATGTGGGCAGCGAGTATGGGCGCCCCCCTCAATTTGACTCGATTCGCATCTCGTCCAAATCGCCACACTTAGTTCAGGCTTTCCATTTGATGCATGCATATGGAGGTGCGAACCCGAGGCCAGGGTGGAACTTTTGTAGTCGGCATTTAGGGCGGCGTGGTCTTCCAGTGCTATGAGGGTCCCCCTTTTCTTCGTGGGGGCTCGATTAGCCGCGCACGCACAGCACGTGGTGCTTTGGGCTTGATGCGAAGCAGAGTTGGGTTGTGTTGAGTACCTCGCTTGGTGGGTTGATCCCCCGTCTGGCGGGTTATTCTTACGTGTACGGCCAAATTGGTGCATCCCTGCAGGGTTAAATCTTCTCGAGAAGCCGTGTTTTCCGCGGTTATGGTTGACTTGGTGAAAGTACTGGCTAACAAGTACTCAGAACAACTTACACCTAACTAATGATAACTTGACTAGTAATAGTCCTATTGACACAATAACTTGATCCATCATTAATCCAACAGTGTGAGTATCCTTGGGTTGCTTCCTTAGTAGGGGGTAACATTGGATGGGTTTGTTTGGTGGTTAGTTGTAGTTGGTTACGATACGCTATCTTATCCCCCTCTTTTAGCCGGATGTTGTAGTGAGTCTCTGTAGTTGGTTAGTGCAGCCCGCTGCCGCTTATCTGCAATAATCCTTTCCTTTCCATTGAACCCAAAGTATTTGTATCTTGTGATGACTGGCTACGCCGGTATCTTGTGAGTATGGTTTATCCACTTGCCAGTACTTAACCGTACTGACCCAGGAATCTCTTTCGTAGCTGCATATTCAATATTGTAGTCAACAGGTTTGAAGTCTAACGACGTTAGCTTGGGAATCCCTCCGGCTTGGCCTGGGCAGGGATTGGACGCTCTCGGTTATCTTCAGGACTCTTAGTCCAATTTGTATCTTGTCCGTAGCCGGACGCTATGTTGTTTCTTCCGCTGTTATTTGGATCTTTGTATTGTATCAGTTGTATCCTTGACTCGTTTGAGTCATCTTGTATATATCTTTTCTGTTGTCGTCGTGGATTATTCGTAAACTGTTGTAATGATGATATGTTGGGACATGTGTCCTCTGGATGATTGTATTTGCTATCTCTGCTCTAGTGAGAGCCATTTGCAACTTATTTCCATCTTTTGTGTCCTAGAGACATGTTGTGCTATCATTTTGTTAAACACCGTTGACGTACCATGTGTGTATGGTATTCATCATACTAAACCACTTTCACCTGTTGGTTAGTTGTAAAACAATTGTTTCAACCATAACTCATGGGCTTTCCATATGCAATTCAAATTGCCTATGGGTCCATTTAAACCTGTTTATCATGTCAACTAGTTTATTTCTATGCATCCATTAAATTGTCATGCATCCATATCTTGATCATGTTGGATCTTTTTGCCGTAGTAGTAATTGTTGCATCCGGTGTTTGTTCGAGGTTCGTTGCTTCTTCCCGGATAGGACGTTGAGATGATGTGAGCAACGACAAGTGCTGTGGATGTACCTCTACTTGCTGGACTCCAGGCAAGTATACTCACTTGCTGCCAAATGGCTGCCTTTCATCACTTGTTACCGATTCTTTCCGTTGTTCTTATTCTAGCCTGTTGATACGATGCTTGTGTCTCGATCCTATCATATGTTTACCTTGCAGCCATGATACAGCCTTACTTCCACTTCCTATTAACTGTTGTTTGTTTACCCTGTTGGCCCTCGTGTCGTAGTTGCATGCTTAGTGTTGTTTGCGCTCAAGTCTTGTTGTCCGTCTTACCACCTGTTTAGTTTGATAGTTGGGTTTCATTTCAATCAACAACATGTTAATGTTTTGGGTAATAATAATTTGATGATAAGGCACCGGCAGGAGGCCCGGCGTGGTTTTGAAGCCTGCTAGTGTCGACCCTAATTAGGAAAAGGGTCTTGTCTACTGATCCATGATGAGCGCACTAACCGCATGTGGGCAGCGAGTATGGGCGCCCCCCTCAATTTGACTCGATTCGCATCTCGTCCAAATCGCCACACTTAGTTCAGGCTTTCCATTTGATGCATGCATATGGAGGTGCGAACCCGAGGCCAGGGTGGAACTTTTGTAGTCGGCATTTAGGGCGGCGTGGTCTTCCAGTGCTATGAGGGTCCCCCTTTTCTTCGTGGGGGCTCGATTAGCCGCGCACGCACAGCACGTGGTGCTTTGGGCTTGATGCGAAGCAGAGTTGGGTTGTGTTGAGTACCTCGCTTGGTGGGTTGATCCCCCGTCTGGCGGGTTATTCTTACGTGTACGGCCAAATTGGTGCATCCATGCAGGGTTAAATCTTCTCGAGAAGCCGTGTTTTCCGCGGTTATGGTTAACTTGGTGAAAGTACTGGCTAACAAGTACTCAGAACAACTTACACCTAACTAATGATAACTTGACTAGTAATAGTCTATTGACACAATAATTTGACCCATCCTTAATCCAACAGTGTGAGTATCCTTGGGTTGCTTCCTTAGTAGGGGGTGACATTGGATGGGTGTTGTTTGGTGAGGAGTTGTAGTTGGTTTCGATACGCTATCTTATCCCCCTCTTTTAGCCGGATGTTGTAGTGAGTCTCTGTAGTTGGTTAGTGCAGCCCGCTGCCGCTTATTTGCAATAATCCCTTCCTTTCCGTTGATCCCAAAGTATTTGCATCTGGTGATGACTGGCTACGCCGGTATCTTGTGAGTATGGTTTATCCACTTGCCAGTACTTAACCGTACTGACCCACGAATCTCTTTCGTGGCTGCATATTCAATATTGCAGTCAACAGGTTTGAAGTCTGACGACGTTAGCTTGGGAATCCCTCCGGCTTGGCCTGGGCAGGGATTGGACGCTCTCGGTTATCTTCAGGACTCTTAGTCCAATTTGTATCTTGTCCGTAGCCGGACGCTATGTTGTTTCTTCCGCTGTTATTTGGATCTTTGTATTGTATCAGTTGTATCCTTGACTCGTTTGAGTCATCTTGTATATATATTTTCTGTTGTCGTCGTGGATTATTCGTAAACTGTTGTAATGATGATATGTTGGGACATGTGTCCTCTGGATGATTGTATTTGCTATCTCTGCTCTAGTGAGAGCCATTTGCAACTTATTTCCATCTTTTGTGTCCTAGAGACATGTTGTGCTATCATTTTGTTAAACACCGTTGACGTACCATGTGTGTATGGTATTCATCATACTAAACCACTTTCACCTGTTGGTTAGTTGTAAAACAATTGTTTCAACCATAACTCATGGGCTTTCCATATGCAATCCAAATTGCCTATGGGTCCATTTAAACCTGTTTATCATGTCAACTAGTTTATTTCTATGCATCCATTAAATTGTCATGCATCCATATCTTGATCATGCTGGATCTTTTTGCCGTAGTAGTAATTGTTGCATCCGGTGTTTGTTCGAGGTTCGTTGCTTCTTCCCGGATAGGACGTTGAGATGATGTGAGCAACGACAAGTGCTGTGGATGTACCTCTACTTGCTGGAATCCAGGCAAGTATACTCACTTGCTGCCAAATGGCTGCCTTTCATCACTTGTTACCGATTCTTTCCGTTGTTCTTATTCTAGCCTGTTGATACGATGCTTGTGTCTCGATCCTATCATATGTTTACCTTGCAGCCATGATACAGCCTTACTTCCACTTCCTATTAACTGTTGTTTGTTTACCCTGTTGGCCCTCGTGTCGTAGTTGCATGCTTAGTGTTGTTTGCGCTCAAGTCTTGTTGTCCGTCTTACCACCTGTTTAGTTTGATAGTTGGGTTTCATTTCAATCAACAACATGTTAATGTTTTGGGTAATAATAATTTGATGATAAGGCACCGGCAGGAGGCCCGGCGTGGTTTTGAAGCCTGCTAGTGTCGACCCTAATTAGGAAAAGGGTCTTGTCTACTGATCCATGATGAGCGCACTAACCGCATGTGGGCAGCGAGTATGGGCGCCCCCCTCAATTTGACTCGATTCGCATCTCGTCCAAATTGCCACACTTAGTTCAGGCTTTCCATTTAATGCATGCATATGGAGGTGCGAACCCGAGGCCAGGGTGGAACTTTTGTAGTCGGCATTTAGGGCGGCGTGGTCTTCCAGTGCTATGAGGGTCCCCCTTTTCTTCGTGGGGGCTCGATTAGCCGCGCACGCACAGCACGTGGTGCTTTGGGCTTGATGCGAAGCAGAGTTGGGTTGTGTTGAGTACCTCGCTTGGTGGGTTGATCCCCCGTCTGGCGGGTTATTCTTACGTGTACGGCCAAATTGGTGCATCCCTGCAGGGTTAAATCTTCTCGAGAAGCCGTGTTTTCCGCGGTTATGGTTAACTTGGTGAAAGTACTGGCTAACAAGTACTCAGAACAACTTACACCTAACTAATGATAACTTGACTAGTAATAGTCTATTGACACAATAATTTGACCCATCCTTAATCCAACAGTGTGAGTATCCTTTGGTTGCTTCCTTAGTAGGGGGTGACATTGGATGGGTGTTGTTTGGTGAGTAGTTGTAGTTGGTTTCGATACGCTATCTTATCCCCCTCTTTTAGCCGGATGTTGTAGTGAGTCTCTGTAGTTGGTTAGTGCAGCCCGCTGCCGCTTATTTGCAATAATCCCTTCCTTTCCGTTGATCCCAAAGTATTTGCATCTGGTGATGACTGGCTACGCCGGTATCTTGTGAGTATGGTTTATCCACTTGCCAGTACTTAACCGTACTGACCCACGAATCTTTTTCGTGGCTGCATATTCAATATTGCAGTCAACAGGTTTGAAGTCCGACGACGTTAGCTTGGGAATCCCTCCGGCTTGGCCTGGGCAGGGATTGGACGCTCTCGGTTATCTTCAGGACTCTTAGTCCATATTTGTATCTTGTCCGTAGTGGGACGCTATGTTGTTTCTTCCGCTGCTATTTGGATCTTTGTATTGTATCAGTTGTATCCCTGGACTCGTTTGAGTCATCTTGTATATATCTTTTCTGTTGTCGTCGTGGATTATTCGTGAACTGTTGTAATGATATCACAAATGGCAACCTGGAATCGGTTATTATGTGGATTTTGGCGGGAATGCTGAAATCTGCATAGTGCCCGACCTCCAGAATAGACAACGGAAAGTATCGGTAACCAATGTTGAAAGGAACACGATGGTTCATGTGAGTGATAACTTGCCTGCAAACTCAGCAGCCTGGTACTGAGCTAGATCCTCAGAAGGGGTGCTGTAAGTATCGTCTGTCTCAACGTCGTCGTCTATCCGAGAAGAAGCAAACAAACAATGCAGAAAGATAAACAATCAATATCATGGCATAGTGCACAACGATGGGATGATGCATGTCATGTTAATGGATGCACCAAAATAAACTAGTTGACATGGTAACACAATTTAAATGGACCCATATGCAATTGGATTGCATATGGAAAAGGTCCATGAATTAAGGTGGTAACAAATGATCTACAACTGATTAACATGTGTAAGTTGTTTAGCATGATGCATGCATGATGATAACAAAAGAAAACAACAATAGATGCAAGTGGAAATGAAATTACCAAGTGTGGAATTTTATTTAACAAGTTAAGAATTTTGGCTTCTTAATGATGTTACACAAGCAAGTGTTGTTTTCATCAAGTTAAAGTGTTCAAAACAAATAACAAAATTTATATTTGAAAAGAGCACAAAATTTTAGGTGGATTACATGTTTCAATTATTGAAAAAGGAATTACAATAATTTATTTATGAATTAAACAAGTTAAACAAGATTTAAATGAAATTAAATCAAGTTGGTATTTTAATTGAATTTTATTTGTTCAAAACATAAATTCAAATTCACATTTTAAAAGTTTATACTTTGGTGGTTTGAAAACATATTTTGCATGTTCAAAAATAATTCATTTTGAGCAAGTTATGAATTTAGCCAATTTAAATGAATTAAACAAGGTTTAACATATTTAAGCAATTTTTAATTATTCAAACCATGAAACAAAATTTATATTTGAATAGGTGGTTTGAAATAGCATGGAAAACATATTTTATTTGCATTATTTGGATTAAGTATGAATTAGTTATGGATTTTATCAAATTACAAATGAATTGTTTGAATTCAAATTTGAAATGCATTTGGAAAATTCAAAACAGAAAACAAATGTTACCAATAGGTAGATAATTGAATTTGGGGCAGTGCACATACTTGGTATTTGTGACGCCCCGAGATCGGGCACTATGCAGATTTCAGCATTCCCGCAAAAATCCACATAATAACCGATTCCAGGTTGCCACTTGTGATAACATTACAACAGTTCACGAATAATCCACAACAACAACAGAAAAGATATATACAAGATGACTCAAACGAGTCAGGGATACAACTGATACAATACAAAGATCCAAATAACAGCGGAAGAAACAACATAGCGTCCGACTACGGACAAGATACAAATTGGACTAAGAGTCCTGAAGATAACCGATGGCGTCCAATCCCTTCCCAGGCCAAGCCGGAGGGATTCCCAAGCTAACGTCGTCAGACTTCAAACCTGTTGACTGCAATATTGAATATGCAGCCACGAAAGAGATTCGTGGGTCAGTACGGTTAAGTACTGGCAAGTGGATAAATCATACTCACAAGATACCGGCATAGCCAGTCATCACAAGATACAAATACTTTGGGATCAACGGAAAGGAAGGTATTATTGCAAATAAGCGGCAGCGGGTTGCACTAACCAACTACAGAGACTCACTACAACATCCGGCTAAAAGAGGGGGATAAGATAGAGTATCGTAACCAACTACAACTAACCACCAAACAAACCCATCCAATGTTACCCCCTACTAAGGAAGCTACCCAAGGATAACTCACACTGTTGGATTAAGGATGGATCAAGTTGTTGTGTCAATAAGACTACTTACTAGTCAGGTTATCATTAGTTAGGTGTAAGTTGTTCTGAGTACTTTTTAGCCAGTACTTTCACCAAGTTAACCATAACCGCGGAAAACACGGCTTCTCGAGAAGATTAACCCTGCAGGGGTGCACCAATTTGGCCGTACACGTAAAATAACCCGCCAGACGGGGGATCAACCCACCAAGCGAGGTACTCAACACACCCAACTCTTCTTCGCATCAAGCCCAAAGCACCACGTGCCTGTGCGTGCGCGGCTAATCGAGCCCCACGAAGAAAAGGGGACCCTCATAGCACTGGAAGACCACGCCGCCCTAAATGCCGACTACAAAAGTTCCACCCTGGCGCCAAGGGTTCGTACCTGCATATGCGTGCATCAAATGGAAAACCCGAACTAAGTGTGGTGATTTGGACGAGATGCGAATCGAATCAAGTTGAGGGGGGCGCCCATACTCGCTTCCCACATGCGGTTAGTGCGCTCATCATGGATCAGTAGACAAGACCCTTTTCCTAATTAGGGTCGACACTAGCAGGCTTCAAAACCACGCCGGGCCTCCTGCCGGTGCCTTATCATCAAATTATTATTACCCAAAACATAACATGTTGTTGATTGAATTGAAACCCAACTATCAAACTAAACAGGTGATAAGACGGACAACAAGACTTGAGCGCAAACAACACTAAGCATGCAACTACGACAAGGGCCAACAGGGTAAACAAACAACAGTTAATAGGAAGTGGAAGGAAGGTTATATCATGGCTGCAAGGTAACATATAATAGGATCGAGACACAAGCATCGAAACAACAGGCTAGAATAAGAACAACGGAAAGAATCGGTAACAGGTGATGAAAGGCAGCCATTTGGCAGCAAGTGAGTATACTTGCCTGGAATCCAGCAAGTAGAGGTACATCCACAGAACTTGTCGTTGCTCACATCATCTCAACGTCCTATCCGGGAAGAAGCGATGAACCTCGAACAAACACCGGATGCAACAATTACTACTACGGCAAAAGATTCAGCATGATCAAGATATGGATGCATGACAAGTTTATAGATGCATCAAGATAAACTAGTCGACAAGATAGCATAACATAATTAAATGGACCCATATGCAAGTTGGATTACATATGGAAAGCCCATGAATTAAGGTTGAAATAGTTGTTTTACAACTAACCAATATGTGAAAGTGGATTAGCAGGATGCATGGAGGAGGAAAACAACAAAATAACAACAATAGAACCAATTGGAAAATAAGGTTTACCAAGTTTGGAATTTCATTTATTAAGTTTTTGGAATTTTGGTTACTTAAAGGTGTCACACAAGCATTTGTTGTTTTCATCAAGTTCAATTGTTCAACACAGATAACAAAGTTCATATTTGATTAGAACACAAAATTTTGGGTGGATTACATGTTTCAATTATTGAAAAATAATTACAATGATTTAATTATGAATTAAACAAGATTAAACAAGTTTTAATTGAATTTAATTCAAGTGTGAATATTATTTGAATTTTATTTGTTCAAAACATAATTTCAAATTCATATTTGAAAAGGTTATGTTTTTCTGGTTTGAAAACATATTTTATTAGTTCAAAAATAATTTAATTTGAGCAAGTTATTAATTTAGCAATTTTAAATGAATTAAACAAGGTTTAAATTATTCAATCAATTTTAATTTCTCAAATCATGAAACAAAATTTATATTTGAAAAGGTGGTTCAAAATGGCATGGAAAACATATTTTATTTGTTGGAAAACAATTTCAAATGATTTAATTAAGCATGTTACCAATTTAATTGCATTAAATAAGAGATGAAACAATTATTCAATTTAGATGTTGCAAACCAGAAAACAAAGTTGATATTCAAGTGTGGCATGTGATTTTGGATGAAATTCATGTTTTGAGTATTTAATTTGGAGCAACCATTTGCAAGTTATTAATTATGCCATTTAATTAACCAATTTAAGGATTGTTAAATAACATTAATTTTAATTGCCCAAATTGCAAAACAAGGTTGATAAACAGAAAGTACATTGAATTTGGACTGAAGAACATATTTCACATCTTCAATTTGGAGTTTATTTGCAATTTCTATGGGTGTTTGAAGTTCAGGGACCAAACTGTAAGGAAAAAGGACTTAGAGGGAAACAAGATTTTTATACAGGCCCCTGGGGTGTTTTTACACCCAGTGCCCCCTGGCCTCGAGCCTCTGCCGTGCGGGGCCCGTGCCACCGTGGCGGGTGTGGGAGGTGAGGTGGCTCACAGGGCCACCGACTGGTGGGCCCTGGCCCCTGCGCGAAAAACAACCAAAAAAAAGGGGGGCGCGCCTCGCCCTGGGATCGATCCCGCGGTCTGCTGCTCGCGCGCGGGCGCTCACTGCCGCTGCGCTGAGCTGTGGTGTGTTAACAGGTAAGGGCAGGGTGGGGTTTTGAGATGCCTCTGCGCGACTAACTGAACCCGAACAGTTTCAGTCGAACTGACGGAGATGTTCAGGTTACGCGCGCGTGCAGACAGTTCCTCGATGGTGATCGGAAGACGACGGCGATCGGTGGGACGGCGAGCTAGCTGGTGCGTGCGGGACTCGTGAAGGTGTGCCAAGGAACAGAGGGGAAGAGGAGTAGAGGGCTCACCGTGGCTCGAAGTCGGACAGCAGCGGTGGCAGAATCGGGGGGGGGGTTGCAGACGATGAGGCAGCTGTCGAGGGGCAGATGTCGAGGAAGAAAGCGACGAATCGGGGGGTTACCCGGCGATGAACTCTTCGGCAAACTTGGCGAGGAAGTTGTCCTCATTCCATTCCCGACATCGGCGCATCCTCGAGGTGACCGTGGCGTCACCGCGATGAGGAGGCAGTGGGGTGGTATACTGGTTGGAGTTCATAACAGAAGGAATCGGGGGGGGGGGAAGAGAGGAGAAGTGGCGGCGCTAGGGCGAGGGAACTAGGGTTAGGCTAGGCAGAGGGGGATGGGTTGGCGTTTTAAGGAGGGCTTGAGCTTGGTACGGCAAGGCATCGAGGAGGGGGAGATGATCATACGGTGGGGGAGGGATCGTACAGAGGATGACATCACGAGGTGGAAGACGACAAGCGACGAACGGGTATCGGGCCACAAGTGGTGGGCTGGCTAGGGGAAGGTGGCCTAGTGGGAGAAAGAGGATGGGGTGGGCTGCCTCTCTCCTTTTGATTTTTAAAACAATTTATTCAATAACCCCAAGCAATTTATGAGACCTTATTGAGTTAATTGTTTGCAATAATTTGATTTTCTTAAACCCACAATTTGATCTTGCCCATTATGATTGAATTTGAAGTGAATTTGAAATTATCATTTGGGGTGTTAACAAAAGGGAATTTCATTAACAAGCAATTTTAAATAGATCAACTTCCAACTATTTGAAAACAATTGAGTTGTTGTAGTTTGCAATTTTTAAATTGGAAATTTTGAACAAGGTGTGAAAGTTTAATTTGGTTTGAGTTTTTCCAGTTGTTTTGAAAACATGATGCTATGCATATGATGCATGCAAAGCAAAAAGAAAACAAACACTTTCTACTTAGTGTAACACCCCAGGTGTTACACCCGGCGAGTATCCTGTAACATCCCAATTATGAAAAATAGCCATTAGAATGTTTGCTCTCTGTTATTTTATGTTTTGCATCATGACATCATGTTCATTGCAATTGTTTTGCTTGCTTTCCTTTTGTTTTCCTCTGTTTTCATTTGTTTTCCAACTGTTTTCATTTGTTTTCCTTTGTTTTCTATTTGAATTTCAAACCAAACTTCAAACCTTTTGTTTCATCCTTGTGATGTTACAATTTCCAAAATGATATTTCAAATCAAAACAATCAATTGTTTCCATTTAAAGTGTGATTCCAAAACTATTGTTTTGTTTCTATCCAAAAATTCATTTAATATCAAAACCTTTTCAAATTCAATTATGATTTTCTTCCAAACAACAACCATGTTGAAATTATGAAAATTGCCAAACAAATCAATCAATTGTTTCCATCAAACCATAAGGTTCAAATAAAACTCCCATTTGCTCCCATGAAAATAAAAAGCTCAACTATTAAGTGGTTCTTTAATAATCTACCTAATTCCAACTTGCATTCAAAATTCAAATCAAATCACAAACAGCACCAAATTTCAAAGTATGAAAATTACCAAAACATTCTAATCCTTTTTGTTCCATTTAAGCAGGATCCGAGACTTCGTGGATGGGCTCCGTCTGTTCGTTTCCGGCCTCTTAGGCCTATTTGGTTCTTGTCTGTACTCAGACATGTTGACTGCTTCCGCTGTGATGTAATGATGAACTGTTGGGACATGTGTCCTCTGGATGATTGTATTTGCTATCTCTGCTCTAATGAGAGCTATTTGCAACTTATTTCATTCTTTTGTGTCGTAGAGATCTGTTGTGATATCAGTTGTTCAACGCCGTTGACGTACCATGTGTGTATGGTTTGAAGTACGTCAATGGAAGTATCCTGATTTCTATGGGATAGTTTACATCGACGGTGGATAGTAGAGATTGGTTGTCACACATAAGTGTTGGCCTACTCGTAAGAGGACGCGGGAGCAGATAAGCCCCGTAATCCAATCATCTACTATTCAGTTCGGCCCGGTGAGTATCCCCTAGAAGTCCGGGTGCGACAAATGGTATCAGAGCCTGTCTGCCTGTAGGATCCCTTTTTACTGGTCGCAGTTGAGTCTAGAAACTATTTTGTAGCTATATAGGAAAAATGAAACGTGAGAGTAGGAATTCTGTTCTTTTTCTTCTTTCCCCACCCACCCTCCCTTTTTCTGGTAAGGAAGTGCAACGTTGTTTTTCTCTTCTCATCTAAACTTTCAAGTTAGGATTTCTCGTATCCTGGTTTCTCTAGGATGGTTATATCTACTAGACCATAGGAATGGAGGTGGTTGTGACATGATTTATCATGTTGCCTACTCACGATTGAGAACGGAGGCGTGTAAGCCCCGGAAGCAAATACTCTATTCCTTAAGCAGTAGATATTGATCCTTTAGAAGCCTGGATGGGTTTTCCGTAGTACCTCAGGAGTGTTTTGGTCTCGTTTTTCCCAGTGTTGCTTCGTTATCCTGTTCTTCTCAACATCCTTTTCGTCCGTTGAAATCTTGTTGTTGTTTTCCACTTCAATTCTTCTACCGGCGTCTAATCAAAACTTCCCAAATATCAAGTCTATCTGGCCAGAAAGGTTGTTGTTGTTTCGAAAACTACCAGGCTATGAGAGCTGGCATTCCTATCACCTGGGGTTGTTTCGAGGAAGTATTCCTGAAGCACCATATTCCAGATAATCTATTCTCCAAATGAATCAAATTCTATCCAGCTATACACCCTCGATATAAAACCTCTCCCTTTACTTGAAAATGTTCCGGTGGTTTGCAAATTCCCTGACGTCTTTCCAGAAGAGTTGCCAGGAATTCCTATCGTTTTGAACTTCCAGAAAAACTATCCAAGGTGCACTATGTGTTTCACGTGTCACAGCTCAAGAGGATCTTCCCAAGAAGTATCCGGACCTTTTCTTTTCTCAGTAGGAATCTCGGGGCGCGATTCCTTCAAGGGGGGGCGTTTTGTAACATCCCAAGTATGAAAAATATCCATTAGAATGTTTGCTCTCTGTTATTTTATGTTTTGCATCATGACATCATGTGCATTGCAATTGTTTTGCTTGTTTTGCTTTTGTTTTCCTCTGTTTTCATTTGTTTTCCAACTGTTTTCATTTGTTTTCCTTTGTTTTCTATTTGAATTTCAAACCAAACTTCAAACCTTTTGTTTCATCCTTGTGATGTTACAATTTCCAAAATGATATTTCAAATCAAAACAATCAATTGTTTCCATTTAAAGTGTGATTCCAAAACTATTGTTTTGTTTCTATCCAAAAATTCACTTAATATCAAACCCTTTTCAAATTCAATTATGATTTTCTTCCAAACAACAACCATGTTGAAATTATGAAAATTGCCAAACAAATCAATCAATTGTTTCCATCAAACCATAAGGTTAAAATAAAACTCCCATTTGCTCCCATGAAAATAAAAAGCTCAACTATTAAGTGGTTCTTTAATAATCCACCTAATTCCAACATGCATTCAAAATTCAAATCAAATCACAAACAGCACCCAATTTCAAAGTATGAAAATTACCAAAACATTCTAATCCTTTTTGTTCCATTTAAACCATAGGGTTCACCCTATTTAAATTTTTGTTTTCAATCATCACTTAATCCCAAAATCATTCAAATTTGAGTTAATTACAAACAGCAAGTTAATTTTGAACTTTTGAAAAACCAAAGTTGGTAAGTGGTTGTTGTTGACCTAGTTAACTCACATAATTTTTCTCTAAAATTCTCCTAACTCAAAACCCTAGTTTCCTTCTCTTTTTCAATTCAGCAAAAAAAAAAATAATGGAACAAAAGAATTAAAAGGAAGCAAAAGAGAGAGAGAGCACCAGCAAGCCCTTTTCCCTTTTTCCGCAGCCCATCTAGTGGCCAGCCCACCCTTTTGTCCCGATACCCCTTCGGTGGTTGTCTTCTTCCTCGTACGGATTACATCCAGAGCACCACGTCGACATGGAGGTGCAGTGAACGGTGATCAGCTCCACCTCCCCCCTCCATAAGAACTAACCCTAGCCTGAGGCCCCCTGCCCTGCCCTAATTTTCTCCTCCCCTCCATCTCTTCTCCCCGGCCGCTCTCTACCTTTTCTCCCTCTCTTTCTTCTCTGTAACCTCACCTCTGTACTGAACCCAGCTCCACCCGAAATTTCCCTCTTGTTGCTCCGGTGATCGCCGGCGTTTGGGTCCTTCCCCGGCCAGGGCGAGGCCGGGAATGGAAACGCCGGTCCACCCTCTTCCTCCTCCCCCCTCGGCACAGGCCGGGAGACAGCACGGCGCCGCCGCCGTCCCCAACTTGCCGCCGGCCAAACCTCGTTGTTCTGCCCCGACTGTCTCCTTCGCCTTCCTCGGTGAGCCACCACGATCCCCTTCCCCTCGCTCTCCCCCTCTCCTCTACCCGCCACCGGCCACCCACACGCACGGCTCCTCCCCCCCGGCCACCGCGAGTCCATGCAGCAGCAGCAGCCGATCGCTGCCATCGCTTCCCTCTTCCCTGCTGCGTGCGCTCGTCAGTTACAAATTCAGAAAAAAAAACAGCCGCACCAACACCTTAACCCCCCCGAGCCTTCCCCTTCTGTCAACACACAGCACAGCACCCCACCGGTCTTGTTCCTTGCGCTGCGAGCAGAGGGGGTGGGTTCGAATCCCACCCCCCACGGGATTACATCCCATTTTTTTATTTTATTTCTTCACAGCCCAAACAAAGTGATAATCACAGAACAGTCCCTGTATATTTCTTTCTAGGCCCTGTTTAATTTTTTCCCAAGTCCCTGGTTCATAAAAATGGCAGATTTGCACCCTAATCTTGTAAAATGCATAACTAAATCATTTTAACTCCAAATTTAACTTTTGAAATATGTTTTCAATACCAAATAAAATGCTCTACCCAAATATAAAATTTGTTTACTGTTTTGAATATTTTAAGTTGGTGAAATATTTAAAAACTTGCTTAATTCACTTAAACTTGCAAAATTCATAACTTGAGCATAAAAATTCCAAATTCCACAAAATAAATATGTTTTCCAATCAACTTTTCATGTACTTTCAAAATATAAATTTTGTTTGCTGTTTTGAATAATTTAAATTGCTGAAAACAACTGTTTCTTGTTTATTGCATTTAAAATTGCCAAAATAATAACTTGCTCATTTTAAATCCAATTTCAACAAATGAAATATGTTTTCCATGCAAAATTAAACCACCTTTCCAAATATAAAATTTGTTTTGAATAAATAAATTCATAACTTGATCAAATTAAATAATTTTAGGCCATATAATATGTTTTCAAACCATAAAATTATAACCTTTTCAAATATGAACTTCATGTAATGTTTTGCACAACTAAAAATTCAAATAAGTTCATGTTTGAATTAAATTCATTTAATTCTTGCTTAAACTTGCTTAATTCATAAGTAATTATTTCCAAATCCTTTTTCAGCAAGTGAAACATGTAATCCACCCAAAATTGTGTGTTCTTTTCAAATATGAACTTTGTTATCTATTTTGAACAATTAAACTTGATGAAAACAACAAATGCTTGTGTGACACCTTTAAGTAAGCAAAATTCCAAAACTTAATAAATGAATCCCAAAACTTGGTAAACCTTATTTCAAATTGTTCCATTGTTGTTATTTTGCTGTTTTCCTCATCCATGCATCATGCTAATCAAATTTCACATGATGATTAGTTGTAGAACAATTAATTCAACCATAATTCATGGGCTTTTCATATGCAACTCAAGTTGCATGTGGGTCCATTTAATCATGTTGTTATCTTGTCAACTAGTTTATTTCTATGCATCAATTAAATTGACATGCATCATCCCATGTTTGTGCACTATGCCATGTTATTGATTGTTTGTTCTCTGCGTTGTTTGTTTGCTTCTTCTCGGATACACGACGACGTTGAGACCGACGATACTTACGACACCCCTTCTAAGGAGTTAGCTCAGTACCAGGCTACTGGGTTTGCAGGCAAGTATTCACTCACATGAACCACTGTGTTCCTTTCAACATTGGTTACCGATACTTCCCGTTGTCTATTTCTGCTAGCCATATGAATAGTTGCTTCTGTTATGAACCTATCACATGAATCCCTTAACCCTGATATTGCCTCACCTCCACTCCTATCACCCCATTGCTTGTGCCCGTGTCTTACTAGCATGTTAGGTTGTTTTGCTCGAGTCTGTTACCCGTTACTTTCTGTTACCATTTCTATTACGTTCTGGGGGCTCGATGTTTAATCAATCAATCATGCTAATGTTTTTATTAATAATAATTTGATTATAAGGCACCGGCAGGAGGCCCTGCGTGGTTTTGAGGCCTGCTAGTGTCGACCCTAATTAGGAAAAGGTTCTTGTCTACTGATCCATGATGAGCGCACTAACCACATGTGGGAAGCGAGTATGGGCGCCCCCCTCAATTTGATTCGATTCGCATCTCGTCCAAATCGCCTCATTTAGTTCGTGTTTTCCATTTGCCGCATGCATGTTTTTGCGAGCCCAGGCCAGGGTGGAACTTTTGTAGTCGGCATATAGGGGGACACGTTCTTAGAGTGCTATGAGGGTCCCTTTTCTTCGGGGCTCGATTAGCCGTGCGCCCAAGGTGCTTTGGGCTTGATGCGAAGAAGAGTTGAGTTGTGTTGAGTGCCCCGCTTGGTGGGAGGCATCCCATCTGGCGGGTTATTCATACGTGTACGGCTAAATTGGTGCATCCCTGCAGGGTTAAATCTTCTCGAGAAGCCGTGTTTTCCGCGGTTATGAACTACTTGGTGAAAGTACTGGCTAACAAGTACTCAGGACAACTTAAACCTAATGATTAACAACCTTACACCCAATGATTAATAACTTGACTAGTAATAGGCTTATTGACACAATAATCTGAACCATCATTAATTCAACTGTGTGAGTTATCCTCGGATTGCTTCTTTGGATAAGGGGCGAGGTCCAGGATGGGTTTGTTTGGTGGTTAGCTATAGTTGGTTACGATACGCGATCTTATCTCCTTTCTGTTAGCCGGAAGTGGTAGTAACTCTGTAGTTGGTTAGAGAAGCCAGTTGCCGCATCTTTTATATCCCCCTCCTTCCGTTGAACCCAAAGCATCTGTGCTTGGTGTTGACGGGCTACACTTTGGTGAACTGTGAGTCTTGCTTTCCATTACGTTTATGTACTGACCCCTTTGGGGCTGTGGTTTCCGCAGACGGCGTTTCCGAGGATCCCCATGGTGGCAACTACGTGGAGTATGACGAGACTGCTGACGAGTAGATAGCCGACCCGGGCTGGATCCGAGACTTCGTGGATGGGCTCCGTCTGTTCGTTTCTGGCCTCTTAGGCCTATTTGGTTCTTGTCTGTACTCAGACATGTTGACTGCTTCCGCTGTGATGTAATGATGAATTGTTGGGACATGTGTCCTCTGGATGATTGTATTTGCTATCTCTGCTCTAATGAGAGCTATTTGCAACTTATTTCAATCTTTTGTGTCGTAGAGATCTGTTGTGATCAGTTGTTTAACGCCGTTGACGTACCATGTGTGTATGGTTTGAAGTACGTCAATGGAAGTATCCTGATTTTTATGGGATAGTTTACATCGACGGTGGATAGTAGAGATTGGTTGTCACACATAAGTGTTGGCCTACTCGTAAGAGGACGCGGGAGCAGATAAGCCCCGTAATCCAATCATCTACTATTCAGTTCGGCCCGGTGAGTATCCCCTAGAAGTCTGGGTGCGACAAATTGTCGCACCCGGACTTCTAAAGGATACTCGCCGTTCCGTTGAACAGTAGTAGATTGGATTATGGGGCTTACCAGCACCGGCGTCCTCTTACGAGTAGGCCAACACACGTATGTGTGACAACCAACCCCTATCTGTTCAGCGTCGACGTAAACTATCCCATAGAAATCAGGATACTTCCATTGACGTACTTCAAAACATACACACATGGTACGTCAACGGCATTCGAACAAGTGATACCACAACAGATCTCTACGACACAAAAGATTGAAATAAGTTGCAAATAGCCCTCATTAGAGCAGAGATAGCAAATACAATCATCAAGAGGACACATGTCCCAACAATACATCATTACATCACAGCGGAAGCAGTCAACATGTCTGAGTACAGACAAGAGCCAAATAGGCCTAAGAGGCCGGAAACGAAAAGACGGAGCCCATCCACGAAGGTCTCGGATCCTGCCCGGGTCCGCTATCTACTTGTCAGCAGTCTCGTCATACTCCACGTAGTAGCCACCATGGTGATCCTCGGAAACGTAGTCTGCGGAAACCACAGCCCCAAAGGGGTCAGTACATAAACTGGCAAGCAAGACTCACATTTCACCAAAGTGTAACCCGTCAACACCAAGCACAGATGCCTTGGGTTCAACGGAAGAGAGGGGATATAAAGGATGCTTCAACTGGCTGCTCTAAACAACTACAGAGCATACTACAACTTCCGGGCAGAAAGGAGGTAAGATCGCGTATCGTAACCAACCTATCAACTAATTCCAAACAAACCCATCCTGGATCTCGCCCCTTATCCAAAGAAGCAATCCGAGGATAACTCACACAGTTGAGTTAATGATGGTTCAGATTATTGTGTCAGTAAGCCTATTACTAGTCAAGTTGTTAATCATTGGGTGTAAGGTTGTTAATCATTAGGTTTAAGTTGTCCTGAGTACTTGTTAGCCAGTACTTTCACCAAGTAGTCCATAACCGCGGAAAACACGGCTTCTCGAGAAGATTTATCCCTGCAGGGGTGCACCAATTTGGCCGTACACGTAAGAATAACCCGCCAGACGGGGGATCAACCCACCAAGCGAGGTACTCAACACAACTCAACTCTTCTTCGCATCAAGCCCAAAGCACCTTGGGCGCACGGCTAATCGAGCCCCGAAGAAAAGGGACCCTCATAGCACTCTAAGACCGTGTCCCCCTATATGCCGACTACAAAAGTTCCACCCTGCGCTGGGCTCGCAAAAACATGCATGCGGCAAATGGAAAACACGAACTAAATGAGGCGATTTGGACGAGATGCGAATCGAATCAAATTGAGGGGGGCGCCCATACTCGCTTCTCACATGCGGTTAGTGCGCTCATCATGGATCAGTAGACAAGACCCTTTTCCTATTAGGGTCGACACTAGCAGGCTTCAAAACCACACAGGGCCTCCTGCCGGTGCCTTATCAGCATATTATTATTAACAGGTTGATTGATTAACATCGAGCCTCCAGAACATAATAGAAGTATAGTAACAGAAAGTAACGGGTAACAGACTCGAGCAAAACAACCTAAGCATGCTAGTAAGACACTGGCTCAAACAATGGGTTTGTAGGAGTGGAGGTGAGGCAATATCAGGGTTAAGGGATTCATGTGATAGGTTCGTATCAGAAACAACTACACATAGGGCTAGCAAAATAGACAACGGAAAGTATCGGTAACCAATGTTGAAAGGAACACAGTGGTTCATGTGAGTGATAACTTGCCTGCAAACCCAGTAGCCTGGTACTGAGCTAGATCCTCAGAAGGGGTGTCGTAAAGATCGTCGGTCTCAACGTCGTCGTCTATCCGAGAAGAAGCAAACAAACAATGCAGAAAGAAATACAATCAATATCATGGCATAGTGCACAATCATGGGATGATGCATGCCAAGTTAATGGTTGCATCAAAATAAACTAGTTAACATGGTCACACAATTTAAATGGACCCATATGCAATTGGATTGCATATGGAAAAGGTCCATGAATTTAGGTGGAAACAAATGATCTACAATTAATCAACATGTGAAAGTTGTTTAGCATGATGCATGCATGAGGAAAACAACAAAATAACAACAATAGATGCAAGTGGAAATGAAATTTACAAGGTTTGAAAATTATTTATTAAGTTTGGAAATTGTGGGTTACTTAAAGATGTCACACAAGCATTTGTTGTTTTCATCAATTTAAAATGTTCAAAACAAATAACAAAATTCATATTTGAAAAGAACACACAATTTTGGGTGGATTACATGTTTCAAATATTGAAAAAGGAATTAGGATAATTTAATTATAAATTCAACAAGATTAAACAAGTTTTCAATGAATTTAGAACAAGTTTGAATTTGATTGAATTTTTATTTGTTCAAAACATAAATTCAAATTCACATTTGAAAAGTTTATACTTTGGTGGTTTGAAAACATATTTTGCATGTTCAAAAATAATTTATTTTGAGCAAGTTATGAATTTAGCCAATTTAAATGAATTAAACAAGGTTTAACATATTTAAGCAATTTTTAATTATTCAAACCATGAAACAAAATTTATATTTGAATAGGTGGTTTGAAATAGCATGGAAAACATATTTTATTTGCATTATTTGGATTAAGTATGAATTAGTTATGGATTTTATCAAATTACAAATGAATTGTTTGAATTCAAATTTGAAATGCATTTGGAAAATTCAAAACAGAAAACAAATGTTACCAATAGGTAGATAATTGAATTTGGGGCAGTGCACATATTTTAAATTTGTTAGTTGGAATTATAAAATAAAAGTTATTAGCTTTTTAGTTTTAGGGGCCATTCTGCAATTAAAAGGACTTGTTTGTGAAAACAGAAAAGGTGGAAAACATTTGTTACCGCACGGATAGCTAGCCCAAGGCACTGCCAGATGGGCCCTGGGCCAGCGCGTGCTTGCGTGGCAACGCAGTGGCTGACAGGGGGGCCACCCTGTCAGCGCTGCGCAAAAAAGGTTGGGAATAACCCGCGGCGCCAGGGTTCGAACCCACGCCCTGGGCGCGCGAGGAAACAGCGCACTGCCACTGCGGTGCGATCGAGTGTTTGACAGTATACACAACGCGGACAGGTTATGGTGTAGGTTCGTTATCTGAATTTTAAATGAACGCGCGCGACTGAAACTCGACAGGGACCAACGACGGCGGCCGGCGGCGATCTCTGCGGCGGTTGTGTTCGATGCCGTGCTGGTGGGTGTGCGAGTGCGTGCTGGCTTGCTTGCGGACATGCTGCAGAGGAAAAGGGGGGAGAGATGGGTAGGGTTAGGGTTAGGGCTCGAGGAGGAGGTCTTAAAGGGAGGGGGTCGAGCTCCTGCACCGTTCGCTGCCTCTATGAACCACGTGGACACGACTGATGCTGTGCCGTACAGGAGGAGGAAGAAAGCTAGGGGGTATGGGCTTTGGGAGATGGTGGGCTGGGGGGAAGTTGGGCCTCTCTCTCTCCCTGCTGTTTGCTTCCCTTTTTATTTTTTCTTTGTTCTTTTTTTTGCTGAAATGAAATAAGGAAGAAAGAGATAGGTTTTGGGTTGGGAAAAATTTGGAATAAAATTGTGTGGGTTAATTAGATCAACAACAACCACTTGCCAACTTCTGTTTTCAAAAAGTTCAAAATTAACTTGCTGTTTGTAATTAACTCAAATTTGAATGATTTTGGGATTAAGTGATTATTGAAAACAAAAATTTAAATAGGGTGAACCCTATGGTTTAAATGGAATAAAAAGGATTAGAATGTTTTGGTAATTTTCATACTTTGAAATTGGGTGCTGTTTGTGATTTGATTTGACTTTGAAATAACATTTGGATTAATTGAATTATTAAAAGCCATAATTTTAATGGTTGAACCTTATGGTTTGATGGAAACAATTGATTGATTTGTTTTGCAATTTTCATAATTTTCAACAGAGTTGCTGTTTTGGAAAGTAATTGAATTTGAAAAGGGGTTTGGTTATTGGATGCATTTTTATAGAAACAAAACAACAGTTTTGAAATCACAACTTTAATGGAAACAATTGATTGTTTTATGTTGAAATATTCATTTGGAAATTGTAACATCACAAGGATGAAAACAAAAGGTTTGAAATTTGGTTTGAAATTCAAATAGAAAACAAAGGAAAACAAGTGAAAACAGTTCGAAGACAAATGAAAACAGAGGAAAACAAAAGGAAAACAAGCAAAACAATTGCAATGAACATGATGCCATGATGCAAAACATAAAATAACAGAGAGCAAACATTCTAATGGCTATTTTTCGTACTTGGGATGTTACAAAACGCCCCCCTTGAAGGAATCGCGCCCCGAGATTCCTACTGAGAAAAGAAAAGGTCCGGATACTTCTTGGGAAGATCCTCTTGAGCTGTGACACGTGAAACACATCGTGCACCTTGGATAGTTTTTCTGGAATTGCAAGACGATAGGCATTTCTGGCAACTCTTCTGGAAAGACGTCAGGGAATTTGCAAACCACCGGAACATTTTCAAGTAAAGGTAGAGGTTTTGTATCGAGGGTGTATAGCTGAATAGAACTTGATTCATTTGGAGAATAGACTATCTGGAATGTGGTGATTCAGGAATGCTTCCTCGAAACAACCCCAGGTGATAGGAATGCCAGCTCTCATAGCCTGGTAGTTTTCAAAACAACAACAACCTTTCTGGCCAGATAGACTTGATATTTGGGAAGTTTTGATTAGACGCCGGTAGAAGAATTGAAGTGGAAAACAACAACAAGATTTCAACGGACGAAAAGGATGTTGAGAAGAACAGGATAACGAAGCAACACCGGGAAAAAAAACGAGAACAAAACACTCCTGAGGTACTACGGAAACCCCATCCGGGCTTCTAGAGGATCAATATCTACTGCTTAAGGAATTGAGTTGTTGTAGTTTGCAATTTTTAAATTGGAAATTTTGAACAAGGTGTGAAAGTTTAATTTGGTTTGAGTTTTTCCAGTTGTTTTGAAAACATGATGCTATGCATATGATGCATGCAAAGCAAAAAGAAAACAAACACTTTCTACTTAGGGTAACACCCAGGTGTTACAGACGACACCACTAACAAGGGATTGCGCCCTCGCAATCCACCTGCTAACCCGGGAGGGGAAAGAAGTTCAACTATCGATTCTTCATACTTCCAGCTGATCTCCTCGACACCACTAACCAGGGATTCTTGCTCGGAGTGACGACGATGTTTTTCCACCAGGAATCTTCCGATGATCGAACCTATTGGGTTAAAAGCTCAGAAAACGTCCACCCACGTAGGATCCTAACACTTGAAAGATAGACAAGAGGGGAGACTCCAAAACAAATAAGATGGGGGGGGAAATAGAATAGGGATAAGGAGAAAACAAGAATCCTATTGAAATGTTTTTCCAAAATAGTTTAGCAGAAATAGTTTTTGACATTCTAGAAACAACGACCGTTAGCTAGGTTATCCTACAGGCTTTGCGGACCCGTTGCTTCGATAACCATTCGTATCAAAACAATCTCGGGAATCGGAACCAAGGCTCTGATACATTTGTGACGCCCGAGATCGGGCACTATGCAGATTTCAGCATTCCGCCAAAATCCACATAATAACCGATTCCTGGTGCCACTTGTGATAACATACAACAGTTCACGAATAATCCACAACAACAACAGAAAAGATATATACAAGATGACTCAAACGAGTCAGGGATACAACTGATACAATACAAAGATCCAAATAACAGCGGAAGAAACAACATAGAGTCCGACTACGGACAAGATACAAATTGGACTAAGAGTCTTGAAGATAACCGATGGCGTCCAATCCCTGCCCAGGCCAAGCCGGAGGGATTCCCAAGCTAACGTCGTCAGACTTCAAACCTGTTGACTGCAATATTGAATATGCAGCCACGAAAGAGATTCGTGGGTCAGTACGGTTAAGTACTGGCAAGTGGATAAACCATACTCACAAGATACCGGCATAGCCAGTCATCACAAGATACAAATACTTTGGGATCAACGGAAAGGATGGGATTATTGCAAATAAGCGGCAGCGGGCTGCACTAACCAACTACAGAGACTCACTACAACATCCGGCTAAAAGAGGGGGATAAGATAGAGTATCGTAACCAACTACAACTAACCACCAAACAAACCCATCCAATGTTACCCCCTACTAAGGAAGCAACCCAAGGATAACTCACACTTTGGATTAAGGATGGATCAAGTTGTTGTGTCAATAAGACTACTTACTAGTCAGGTTATCATTAGTTAGGTGTAAGTTGTTCTGAGTACTTGTTAGCCAGTACTTTCACCAAGTTAACCATAACCGCAGAAAACACGGCTTCTCGAGAAGATTTAACCCTGCAGGGGTGCACCAATTTGGCTGTACACGTAAGAATAACCCGCCAGACGGGGGATCAACCCACCAAGCGAGGTACTCAACACAACCCAACTCTTCTTCGCATCAAGCCCAAAGCACCACGTGCTGTGCGTGCGCGGCTAATCGAGCCCCACGAAGAAAAGGGGACCCTCATAGTACTGGAAGACCACGCCGCCCTAAATGCCGACTACAAAAGTTCCACCCTGGCGCCAAGGGTTCGTACCTGCATATGCGTGCATCAAATGGAAAACCCGAACTAAGTGTGGTGATTTGGACGAGATGCGAATCGAATCAAGTTGAGGGGGGCGCCCATACTCGCTTCCCACATGCGTTTAGTGCGCTCATCATGGATCAGTAGACAAGACCCTTTTCCTAATTAGGGTCGACACTAGCAGGCTTCAAAACCACGCCGGGTCTCCTGCCGGTGCCTTATCATCAAATTATTATTACCCAAAACATTAACATGTTGTTGATTGAATTGAAACCCAACTATCAAACTAAACAGGTGATAAGACGGACAACAAGACTTGAGCGCAAACAACACTAAGCATGCAACTACGACAAGGGCCAACAGGGTAAACAAACAACAGTTAATAGGAAGTGGAAGGAAGGTTATATCATGGCTGCAAGGTAACATATAATAGGATCGAGACACAAGCATCGAAACAACAGGCTAGAATAAGAACAACGGAAAGAATCGGTAACAAGTGATGAAAGGCAGCCATTTGGCAGCAAGTGAGTATACTTGCCTGGAATCCAGCAAGTAGAGGTACATCCACAGAACTTGTCGTTGCTCACATCATCTCAACGTCCTATCCGGGAAGAAGCGATGAACCTCGAACAAACACCGGATGCAACAATTACTACTACGGCAAAAGATCCAGCATGATCAAGATATGGATGCATGACAAGTTTAAAGATGCATCAAGATAAACTAGTCGACAAGATAGCATAACATAATTAAATGGACCCATATGCAAGTTGGATTACATATGGAAAGCCCATGAATTAAGGTTGAAATAGTTGTTTTACAACTAACCAATATGTGAAAGTGGATTAGCAGGATGCATGGAGGAGGAAAACAACAAAATAACAACAATAGAACCAATTGGAAAATAAGGTTTACCAAGTTTGGAATTTCATTTATTAAGTTTTTGGAATTTTGGTTACTTAAAGGTGTCACACAGGCATTTGTTGTTTTCATCAGTTCAATTGTTCAAAACAGATAACAAAGTTCATATTTGATTAGAACACAAAATTTTGGGTGGATTACATGTTTAAATTATTGAAAAAGAAATTACAATGATTTAATTATGAATTAAACAAGATTAAACAAGTTTTAATTGAATTTAATTCAAGTGTGAATATTATTTGAATTTTATTTGTTCAAAACATAATTTCAAATTCATATTTGAAAAGGTTATGTTTTTCTGGTTTGAAAACATATTTTATTTGTTCAAAAATAATTTAATTTGAGCAAGTTATTAATTTAGCAATTTTAAATGAATTAAACAAGCTTTAAATTATTCAAGCAATTTTAATTTCTCAAATCATGAAACAAAATTTATATTTGAAAAGGTGGTTCAAAATGGCATGGAAAACATATTTTATTTGTTGGAAAACAATTTCAAATGATTTAATTAAGCATGTTACTAATTTAATTGCATTAAATAAGAGATGAAACAATTATTCAATTTAGATGTTGCAAACCAGAAAACATAGTTGATATTCAAGTGTGGCATGTGATTTTGGATGAAATTCATGTTTTGAGTATTTAATTTGGAGCAACCATTTGCAAGTTATTAATTATGCCATTTAATTAACCAATTTAAGGATTGTTAAATAACATTAATTTTAATTGCCCAAATTGCAAAACAAGGTTGATAAACAGAAAGTACATTGAATTTGGACTGAAAAACATATTTCACATCTTCAATTTGGAGTTTATTTGCAATTTCTATGGGTGTTTGAAGTTCAGGGACCAAACTGTAAGGAAAAAGGACTTAGAGGGAAACAGGATTTTTATACAGGCCCCTGGGGTGTTTTTACACCCAGTGCCCCCTGGCCTCGAGCCTCTGCCGTGCGGGGCCCGTGCAACCGTGGCGGGTGTGGGAGGTGAGGTGGCTCACAGGGCCACCGACTGGTGGGCCCTGGCCCCTGCGCGACAAACAACCAAAAAAAGGGGGGCGCGCCTCGCCCTGGGATCGATCCCGCGGTCTGCTGCTCGCGTGCGGGCGCTCACTGCCGCTGCGCTGAGCTGTGGTGTGTTAACAGGTAAGGGCAGGGTGGGGTTTTGAGATGCCTCTGCGCGAATAACTGAACCCGAACAGTTTCAGTCGAACTGACGGAGATGTTCAGGTTACGCGTGCGTGCAGACAGTTCCTCGATGGTGATCAGAAGACGATGGTGATCGGTGGGACGGCGAGCTAGCTGGTGCGTGCGGTCCTCGTGAAGGTGTGCCAAGGAACAGAGGGGAAGAGGAGTAGAGGGCTCACCGTGGCTCGAAGTCGGACAACAGCGGTGGCAGAATGGGGGGGGGGGGGGGTTGCAGACGATGAGGCAGCTGTCGAGGGGCAGATGTCGAGGAAGAAAGCGACGAATCGGGGGGTTCCCCGGCGATGAACTCTTCGGCAAACTTGGCGAGGAAGTTGTCCTCGTTCCATTCCCGACATCGGCGCATCCTCGAGGTGACCGTGGCGTCACCGCGATGAGGAGGCAGTGGGGTGGTATACTGGTTGGAGTCCATAACAGAAGGAATCGGGGGGGGGGGGGGGGGGGGGGGGGAAGAGAGGAGAAGTGGCGGCGCTAGGGCGAGGGAACTAGGGTTAGGCTAGGCAGAGGGGGATGGGTTGGCGTTTTAAGGAGGGCTTGAGCTTGGTACGGCAAGGCATCGAGGAGGGGGGAGATGATCATACGGTGGGGGAGGGATCATGCAGAGGATGACATCACGAGGTGGAAGACGACAAGCGACGAAGGGGTATCGGGCCACAAGTGGTGGGCTGGCTAGGGGAAGGTGGCCTAGTGGGAGAAAGGGGATGGGGTGGGCTGCCTCTCTCCTTTTGATTTTTTTTTCCTTTTCTCTTTTTTTTTTGTAAAGGATGAAAGGGAGAGAGAGATGGAAAAAGGATTTGGGGGGGGGGGGGGGGGGGGGGGGGGGGTTTAGGGTTTTCTTTTATGAAATTTGTATTAATTTTCAAAACAGAAATTAAAGCAAATGTTAACATTATTTCACAAGTTTGAAATTTTACTTTGATTTAAAGTTGTTAGTTGATTTTTTCCAATAGAGTTTGGGGTTTTTATTTTATAATTAAATTTTATTAATTTGCAAAACAATGATTAAAAGCAATTGTGCACATTAATTCTAAAATTTTGAGTTATTAATTGGAGTTTTAAGTTGGTATTTGAAATTTCATTATTTTTCCATAAAGATTGATTTTTAAAACAATTTATTCAATAACCCCAAGCAATTTATGAGACCTTACTGAGTTAATTGTTTGCAATAATTTGATTTTCTTAAACCCACAATTTGATCTTGCCCATTATGATTGAATTTGAAGTGAATTTGAAATTATCATTTGGGGTGTTAACAAAAGGGAATTTCATTAACAAGCAATTTTAAATAGATCAACTTCCAACTATTTGAAAACAATTGAGTTGTTGTAGTTTGCAATTTTTAAATTGGAAATTTTGAACAAGGTGTGAAAGTTTAATTTGGTTTGAGTTTTTCCAGTTGTTTTGAAAACATGATGCTATGCATATGATGCATGCAAAGCAAAAAGAAAACAAACACTTTCTACTTAGGGTAACACCCCAGGTGTTACAGATGGTAATTATGAATAATTACCATCCTTGCGGAATATTCGTGAACTGTTGTAATGTTATCACAAGTGGCAACCTGGAATCGGTTATTATGTGGATTTTGGCGGGAATGCTGAAATCTGCATAGTGCCCGATCTCGGGGCATCACAAATGGTATCAGAGCATGGTTTCCGATTCCCGAGATTGTTTCGATACGAATGGTTATCGAAGCAACGGGTCCGCAAAGCCTGTAGGATAACCTCGCTAACGGTCGTTGTTTCTAGAATGTCAAAAACTATTTCTGCTAAACTATTTTTGAAAAACATCTCAATAGGATTCTTGTTTTCTCCTTATCTCTATTCTGTTTCCCCTCCCATCTTATTTGTTTTGGAGTCTCCCCTCTTGTCTATCTTTCAGAGTGTTAGGATCCTACGTGGGTGGACGTTTTCTGAGTCTTTAACCTAATAGGTTCGATCATCGGAAGATTCCTGGTGGAAGAACATCGTCGTCCCTCCGAGCAAGAATCTCTTGTTAGTGATGTCGAGAAGCCCTTGTTAGTGGTGTCGAGGAGATCAACTGAAAGCATGAAGAATCGATAGTCGAACTTCCCCCTCCCTCGTGTTAGTGGGCGGATTGCGAGGGCGCAATCCCTTGTTAGTGGTGTCGTCTGTAACGGCCGGGGATTTCCCCTCTTAGCCTTGTTTGTTTTTTCTTCCTTTTGTTTGTGCATCGTCATGCATCTTGCATCATCATCTATTTAAAACTTGCAAACATATTTAAATTTATCAAATCAAGTTTTCTAAAATTTACTAACATTTATTCGATGTTTAAATCTATTTTTTCTTATGGCCTAGACACTTTCTGGAAAAAAAAAATAAAACAAAAAAAAATGTTTGAGGGCCGGCCAGCCCACAGGCCAACCGGCCTGTCAACTCACCCAAACCCTAACTCAACTCACGCACACACCCAGGCACACCTCACGCCACACAACGCATACAACGCACTCACGCAGCACGGAAGGAAAAGAAAAAAAAAAGGGGAAAAGGATCGATCGATCGATTCCCACCCTGCAGCGACCCCTCGTCCTCCTTCCCTGTCGAGCGCCGCCTCCCGCTCAACCCCATCCCGTCGCCCCTCTCCCTCGGCTGCCATCTCCTCTACCTCGACGCTCCCCAGCCCGTCTCCCTCTCCTCTCGAGCCCAGCCTCCCGTCGCCTCCATCCCCATTCCCGATTCCAAGCGCTACGTGCCATGGCGCCCGCGACGTCCCCGATCTGCAGCAGCTGGAGCTCCGTCCCGCCCCAGCCTGGTGCCTCTCATACTAGCGCCTCTCCCTCTATCCCGATGCACCAGCCGTGGGAGCAGGCCATGGCGACGGCCCAAGCGGGAGATGCAGGGGCATCCTCCCTCCGCTGCAGATGAGGAGAAGGACCTCCTGCTGCTCGCCGCCTGCCGGTGACCGCGGCCGGCGGTAGGATCTCACCATGCGCAGAACGGCGGCAGTGGGGCAGAGATGCTGGCCGCCTTCCGGAAGCTGCTGCCGCTGGCGAAGTCCTCGGCCTGCTGCTGTGGGCCAAGACTCCCTCCCGCTGGTGCCGGCGACATCCCAAATCTGCAGCTGCCTGTGTGCCGGCAACAAGGAGAAGGACCCCATGCTGCTCGGCGCCGTCAACCAGGAAGAGACGGTGACTGGCTTGCCGGAGCTGCTGCTGCTGGCGGCCACCTCCCCAAGATGCTGCTGTGGCCGGCAGGCCACGACTCCCTCCTGCTGCTAGCGATGGCCTCCCCAACCTGCAGCTCTGCCTGGTGTTCGACAAAAATCCCGCAAGGGAATTGGTGCGTCGCGGGCACCCATCTGTGCAGGTGTTTCTTTCGTTGTGGCCGGGGCCTTCGTGCCCTGTGCGTTCAGCGCCCATGTGACCCCGACAAAAAAAATTCCCGGCGACAAGTTCGACACCGACCGGTACCGCATCGACAAGATCATCGCCAACAAGTACCGCCACCCAGAGGACCTCGGACCAAACCTCGACCACGACTACTCCCCCGACGAAGCGTGAACGACTACATCGCCTTCGTCGTGTCCGTTTTGCGTTGGCCGCCTTCGTGCACGCCCGAAGACCGGGACCGTCACGATCACCTCCGACCCCGAAGACGATGCGGTAGCGGCTCGCCCACGGCTACTACGACTACACCGGCTCCGGACGTTGAACGACTACGTCGACGACGATGATCGTGTGGTTTGAGAACGAACGTCTACTTCCTCTTCGGACCTCGATGAAAAGATCGAAAACGACCACCGATGACGTGAACGACTACCTCGGCTACGCAACGAGAACGACTACTTCGACTACTTCCTCGACGTCGACTACTTCCTCTACTATGACTACGTCGACTACTTCCACGACATCGACGACTTTGTCTACTTCCCATTCTTCGTCTACTTCCTCCACGTCCTGAAGACACCGGCGTTGCCCCGAAGATCTCCTCTTTCCGGCGTCGAACACAAAGATCCTCTCCACACGTGTGCACCCCAAACCCAAACCCCTATACCTATGCCCTATTTTCTATAATATGTCAACTATATTTAAAATGTCATCGCATCATGTTTGCATTGCATCTTGTGGGTTTCGGGGTATAATAATATCACCTAATAATTAAATATGGAATGAGTTGGGATAATTAAATATTGTCCCGGTTCCATTTAAATTGTGTAGCTCATCTATATTATTGCCCCCCATGTTAAACAACATTTAATCTTGATGGGTAGATAAATAACGTGAACCTCCTAAATTAAATGTTGGGCTTCCGGCTCAATTTAAATTGATTTAATTGCATGAATCATAACTAATTCATTTTAACTCCAAATTTGAAAAGTAAAATATGTTTTCCAATAAAAATTCTCTAAACTTTGCAAATATCAATCTTGTTTTCTGTTTCAAATAAATTAAATTGCTGAAAACAACTATTTCTTAATTAATGCATTTAAAATAGCTAATTTGATAACTTGCTCATTTTAATTCCAAATCCAACAAATAAAATATCTTTTCATACCAGCAAAAATGCAAGGAATACTAATATGCCATCCATGTTCATGTTTGCACCTTGTATTTTGCATTTGTAGTAGTGTTATGTATGTTCACCTAATAAATAAATATGGAATGTGTTGGGGTATTTAATTCAATTGTTGCCCTATTCCATTTAATATTGCTTAACTCACCTATTTACTGTTTTCCATGCTAAACAACATTTAAATTGATGGTTAGATAAACAACTTGAACCAATAATTATTTGTCCGGACTCCGGTTCCGATTAAATTGTTTAAGTTGTTTCCCCTGTTGCATCTTGCCATGCCATGCATATAAAAGAGGATCATGCTAGATCTTTTGCCGTAGTAGTAATTTTTGCATCCGGTGTTTGTTCGAGGTTCGTTGCTTCTACCCGGATAGGACGTTGAGATGATGTGAGCAACGACAAGTTCTGTGGATGTACCTCTACTTGCTGGATCTCAGGCAAGTATACTCACTTGCTGCCAAATGGCTGCCTTTCATCACTTGTTACCGATTCTTTCCGTTGTTCTTATTCTAGCCTGTGATAAGATGCTTGTGTCTCGATCCTATTATGTGTTTACCTTGCAGCCATGATATAGCCTTTTCCTTCCACTTCCTATTAACTGTTGTTTGTTTACCTTGTTGGCCCTCGTGTCGTAGTTGCACGCTTAGTGTTGTTTGCGCTCAAGTCTTGTTGTTCCTTTCGTATCACATGTTTAGTTGATAGCTGGGTTTCAATTCAATCAACAACATGTTAATGTTTGGGTAATAATAATTTGATGATAAGGCACCGGCAGGAGGCCCGGCGTGGTTTTGAGGCCTGCTAGTGTCGACCCTAATTAGGAAAAGGGTCTTGTCTACTGATCCATGATGAGCGCACTAACCGCATGTGGGAAGCGAGTATGGGCGCCCCCCTCAATTTGACTCGATTCGCATCTCGTCCAAATCGCCACACTTAGTTCGGGCTTTCCATTTGATGCATGCATATGAAGGTGCGAACCCGAGGCCAGGGTGGAACTTTTGTAGTCGGCATTTAGGGCAGCGTGGTCTTCCAGTGCTATGAGGGTCCCCCTTTTCTTCGTGGGGGCTCGATTAGCCGCGCACGCACAGCACGTGGTGCTTTGGGCTTGATGCGAAGAAGAGTTGGGTTGTGTTGAGTACCTCGCTGGGTGGGTTGATCCCCCGTCTGGCGGGTTATTCTTACGTGTACGGCCAAATTGGTGCATCCCTGCAGGGTTAAATCTTCTCGAGAAGCCGTGTTTTCCGCTGTTATGGTTGACTTGGTGAAAGTACTGTCTAACAAGTACTCAGAACAACTTACACCTAACTAATGATAACTTGACTAGTAATAGTCCTATTGACACAATAACTTGATCCATCATTAATCCAACAGTGTGAGTATCCTTGGGTTGCTTCCTTAGTAGGGGGTAACATTGGATGGGTTTGTTTGGTGGTTAGTTGTAGTTGGTTACGATACGCTATCTTATCCCCCTCTTTTACCCGGATGTTGTAGTGAGTCTCTGTAGTTGGTTAGTGCAGCCCGCTGCCGCTTATCTGCAATAATCCTTTCCTTTCCGTTGAACCCAAAGTATTTGTATCTTGTGATGACTGGCTACGCCGGTATCTTGTGAGTATGGTTTATCCACTTGCCAGTACTTAACCGTACTGACCCAGGAATCTCTTTCGTGGCTGCATATTCAATATTGCAGTCAACAGGTTTGAAGTCTAACGACGTTAGCTTGGGAATCCCTCCGGCTTGGCCTGGGCAGGGATTGGACGCTCTCGGTTATCTTCAGGACTCTTAGTCCAATTTGTATCTTGTCCGTAGCCGGACGCTATGTTGTTTCTTCCGCTGTTATTTGGATCTTTGTATTGTATCAGTTGTATCCTTGACTCGTTTGAGTCATCTTGTATATATCTTTTCTGTTGTTGTTGCGGAATATTCGTGAACTGTTGTAATGTTATCACAAGTGGCAACCTGGAATCGGTTATTATGTGGATTTTGGCGGGAATGCTGAAATCTGCATAGTGCCCGATCTCGGGGCGTCACAGTACATACCAAGCAAAGAAGCTTGTATGCCCCCTAGGATTAGACGTGGATAAGATACATGCCTGCATTAATGACTGCATCCTCTACCGCGGTGAGAAGTACGAGAATTTGGAACAATGCCCAGTTTGCACTGCATTGCTGTATAAGATCAGACCAGACGACCCTGGCGATGTTGAGGGTGAGCGACCCAGGAAGAGGGTTCCTGCAAAGGTGATGTGGTATGCTCCTATAATACCACGGTTGAAACGTTTGTTCAGAAACAAAGAGCATGCCAAAAAAAATCAATGGCACATGGAAGATCGTAAGAGAGATGAGATGTTGAGACACCCCGCTGATGGATCGCAGTGGAGAAAAATCGAGAGAAAGTTCCCGCGCTTTGCAGGTGAGGCAAGGAACTTATGGTTTGGCCTAAGTACAGATGGATTTAATCCATTTAGTGAGCAGAGCTGCAACCATAGCACCTGGCATGTAACTCTATGTATATGTAACATTCCTCCTTGGTTGTGCATGAAGATGAAGTTCATTATGATGCCAATGTTGATCCAAGGCCCGAGATAACCGGGAAACGACATTGATGTGTACCTAAGGCCTTTAGTCGATGAACTTTTACAGTTGTGGCGTGAAGAAAGTGTACCTGTGTGGGACGAGCACGTACAAAAAGAATTGAACCTACGAGCGATTCTGTTCGTAACCATCAACGATTGGCCTGCTCTTAGTAACATTTCTGGACATACAAACAAGGGATACAATGCATGCACACACTGTTTAGATGACACCAAAAGTGTATATCTGGATAAAAGTAAGAATGTTGTGTACCTCGGGTATCGTCGTTTTCTTCCGCGCAAGCACCCCTTAAGAAAAGCTGGCAAACATTTCAATGGTGAGGCAGATACCCGGGAGAAGCCAATCCTTCGATCTGGTGATGATGTATTTGATACGGTGAAGGATTTGAAAGTAAAATTTGGAAAGGGTCCGGGCAGACAAATTGTTCCGAATGACGCTAACGGACACGCACCCATGTGGAAGAAGAAATCTATATTTTGGGAACTACCCTATTGGAAAATCCTAGATGTCCGATCTGCGATTGACGTGATGCACCTGACGAAGAATCTCTACGTGAATCTGCTAGGCTTATTTGGCTTGTATGGGAAGTCAAAAATACATCTGAAGCACGGCAGGACCATCAACACACGAAAGGACGAGACGGCAAGAATCCTGAGCGGTTTCAAGGTGGTCCTGCCAGCTACGCTCTTACCAAGGAAGAGAAGGAAATCTTTTTTGAAGCACTAAATAGTATCAAGGTCCCGTCTGGCTTCTCGTCGAATATAAAGGGAATAATAAGTGTGGCGGAGATAAAATTCCAAAACCTGAAGTCTCATGACTGCCACGTGTTGATGACACAATTGCTTCCGATTGCGTTGAGGGGGATTCTACGAGAAAATGTTCGACTACCCATTGTGAAGTTATTCGCATTCCACAATGCAATTTCTCAAAAGTTAATCAATCCAGAAAGTCTATCAGCGTTACAGATAGATGTGATCCAATGTCTTGTTAGCTTCGAGTTGGTGTACCCACCATCCTTCTTCAATATTATGACACACCTCCTAGTCCACCTAGTCAAAGAGATTACCATTCTCGGTGCTCTGTTTCTACACAATATGTTACCCTTTGAGAGGTTCATGGGAGTCTTAAAGAAATATGTTCACAACCGTGCTAGGCCTGAAGGAAGCATCTCCAAGGGTTATGGAACAGAGGAGGTAATTGAGTTTTGTGTTGACTTTCTTCCAGACCTTAAGTCGATTGGTGTCCCCGAATTGTGGCATGAGGGAAGAATGAGTGGAAAAGGCATGCTAGGAAGGAAAGTAAAGATATTGATAGACTGACATTCTTTCACTAAAGTACACTACACAGTTCTACAAATGTCCACCTTGGTGGCTCCTCATATCCTGGAACACAAGAATATTATACGGTCCAAAAACCCGGGGCTGTCTGAATCCTGGATTAATGATGAACACATCGATAGTTTTGGCACCTGGTTGCAGGCAGTACTCATGAATAACAACACTATTGGAGATGAGCTCTGCTTGTTGGCCAGGTCACCATCTTCGACTGTACTGACTTTCCAAGTGTACGAGATAAATGGGAATACATTTTACACGACCGCACAAGATAAAAAGAGCACCAACCAAAATAGTGGCATCCGTTTCGATGCAACTGGATACAATGGGACAAAGGACACATATTATGGTTACATAGAGGATATATGGGAACTTGACTATGGACCTAATTTTAAGGTCCCTCTATTTCGGTGCCAATGGGTCAAGATGACAGGAGTAAAGGTAGACCAGCAGTACGAAATGACAACAGTGGATCTCAACAATCTTGGGTACAGAAGCGAACCATTCGTCCTAGCCAAAGATGTGACTCAAGTTTTCTATGTGAAAGACATGTCTACCCAACCGAGGAAAAGAAAAAAAAATAAGAATTCTAGTACATCATGCGATGAGCCGAAGCGGCACATAGTTCTTTCAGGGAAAAAAACATTGTGGGAGTGGAGGACAGGACAGACATGTCAGAAGATTATGATAAATTTTAAGAAATTCCGCCCTTTAGAGTGAAATCTGACCCAAGCATCGCGTTAAATGAGGAAGATGCTACATAGCTACGAAATGGAAGTAAACAATGGCGGCAATAGTTGGTGATTACGTATTAAACCTTCATGGTTCATTTAATATTGCTAGATTATTTTGTAATAATGTATCAAACATTGCAGATTAAACCAGTCGTAAACTAGTTTTTTTTGTAATGCTTGAATTTTCAAACATTGTTACTAGTTTAAATAGGTAGAGTAATTATTTTATAAAACAGAAAATGTATTTGAAATGTTTACGCAATTTTAAACACTTTTCATATACAAAGTTTCTCCAAATTATAAACCATTCATAAAATAGGTCTTTTAAAATGTTTAAAATTAAAAAATTGTTACTAGTTTAAATAGTTGGAATAATTATTTTATAAAACAGAAAATCTATTTGAAATGTTTACGCAATTTTAAACACTTTTCATATACTTTTCATATTGAAAGTTTCTCCAAATTCTAAATCATTTCAAATGTATTTGAAAACGTATTTTAAATAGTATTTGAAATGTTCGAAACGAAAAAATTCGCGGCATGAAAAAAAACTGAAATTTTGGGCCTTTTGCCCCGGTTCGTGTTACCAACCGGGGCAAAGGGGGTGGGGTGGCGGAGGTGGGCCTTCGCTTGCCCGCCCACCTCCCCTCTTTTGCCAACCGGGGAAAAGGCTCCCGCCTATATAACACCTGGCGGAGAAACCGCCCGGGGCAACACAAATTAGTTTCTTCCCAAATTTCGCTAAGTCCCCGGCGCCGAAATCCAGAGCGACGCCGTGAGGCTGCCCGATTTCGACGCCGGTGATCCTCGCCGCCGCCGCTGCTCGTTGACGACGCCCGTCTTCGCGAGCTCCCATCCTCGCCGCCGCTCGTCGACGCCGCCGTGCTGTAGTCCTCAGGTGAGATCGCCTCCGCGCCCATCCTCCTCACTGCATGTTAGTCGTTAGTGTTAGATTAATTAGTATTAGTGTTAGATTAATTAGTGTTATATTTAGTATTACTTGGATTAGTGTTAGATTTAGTTTGTGGTAGATTAAGTATTAGATTAGTGTTAGATTTAATATTAGTGTTAGATTAGTATTTGTGTTTGATTAGTGTTAGATTTATTATTTAGTGTTAGATTAGTATTAGGTATTAGGTATTTAGGTCTTGAACACTTAGAAAAAATTTAGGTTTTGGAGACTTAGAAAAAATTTAGGTATTGGAGACTTAGAAAAAATTTAGGTTTTAGACTTAGTTTTTTTTTCTTAGTGATGTTTAGTTTAGAAGTGAATTTTATAATATAGAAATTTTAGTTTAGAAATTTACTTAGTGACTGTTTATAATTAGTGGATTTTTTACTTAGTGAATTTGTACTTAATTAGGAATTTTTACTTAGTCCATATACCATGCATGTGTTTTTAGTTTATTTTCCTTGGCGACGATGTCTCTGTTGGACCCGCCGGGCGATGTCCGGGACTGGGCCCCGCCGGGCTGGCACTGGGAGGTCCTTCGTACCGGGGCACGCGGCTTGGTGAGCAATCCGGGTGACGTGGTCGACCCGGATATTCTTTGGTGGCGATCGTGTGGGCCACGCTCGGTGCGGAGAGAGCCGGCCCCTGAGGAGGTGGTGCAACAGCGTATCAGGGAGGAGGATGAGCATGTCCGTCGCTACATGTACTTGCTCGATAGGGAGTATAGCAGCAGTTGGTCGATTATTCGGAGGGTTCCTTACCACGTGGGCTATTCCCTTGTGAGGGTTCCTTACATATGGGCCTGTAGCACCCGCGACTCAGCACCCCGCGGCTTAGGACCGGGTCGGAGTTAGTTTGAGAGATGTTTCATGAATATGTATAAGTGATATTATTACATCGTGATGTATTAGGGTTAAATAAAATGAACCCGAACTATGTAACTCTTGGTGTGTACTAATCATACGTTTAAATATTTCATCAATGTTGCATTGATAATTGAAATGAGTATCTGGAACGTTAACATATATAGTAACTCTTTTTCGGAATTGCTTAGCTAGTAGTACCATTAATTGTTATCTATAAGCAATTTTGATGAAATGGATGCTATTAGCTATTTTTTATTAGATTATATGCAATTGTTGCAAACTGATGAAATTGATGCTATTTGCTATTTTTTGGCCATGGCGAGCCGTCCCCGTGGTTCGCGTGTAACCGGCGGCGGGTGCGGCGTCGTCCACGTCGAAGAAATCCCGGTAAAACGTGGTGGACGTCGGCCTGGACGTCCACGTGGATCGCGTACAAATGGATCGCGTGCATCGAATGCCAGTGGTGGTGACGCCATAGTCATCAAGGAGGAGGAGGCAACGCCTCCTACTCGTGGACGTGGACGCGGAGCACGGGGGGCATCAAGCGCTTCAAGGGGGGCAAAGCGCGATGCAAAGGGGGCATCAAACGCTGCAAGGGGGGCAAAGCGAGGTGCAAAGGTGTCAACTACACGCCGTAAACAGCGTGGCGCTATTGCCGCGGCGCAGGAGGAGGAGGTGGAGGAGGAGGAGGAGGAGGCTGCGGCGGAGGAGGAGGCTACGATGGTGGTGGAGTAGGAGATGTAGGAGGAGGAGGAGGACGACGACGGTCTCCGGCTACCGGAGTTCTGCGTCCACCTGTTCAACCCAGAGGAGAACAGGCTCCGTCTTCCAGAGAAGATATCGGCGATCCTCCTTGGGCGCAAGGGCGGGCCCTATAGTTTCACCCTCCGGTTGGAGGGTTGTGACAACGGGCCGTGCGCGTTGTCCTGCAGCGACGTGGCGGTGACTTCTACCTGCGCTATGGGTGGGGGCAGTTCGCGCGCATGCACATGGTAAATGTGGGCAACATGCTCACATTCAGGTACTACAAGGACGAGAAGGACCACGTGCTGGAGGTGAAGATCTTCGACGGCACCTTAGTCCGCTCCCTTAGTCCGCCCCCTTTGCTGCTAGGATAGCTCGTCTGAGAGCAGCTCCGACTCCGGTGAGTCTAGCCGGAGCAAGGCTGCCTCCGACGCCGAGGGCAAGGGCAAGGCTCCCTCCGACGACGATGTGTAGTATATATGTTTATGTTGATCTATGCTTACGTACTTATGTCGCTCTATATTTTCGTACTATGTCTAGCTATGTCAAACTATGTTTTATGTCGAACTATGTTTAATTATGTCATTGTGTCGAACAATATTTGTATTCGTGGCAAAATATATATTTATGTTATTTGTATTCGTTTTCATCTGTATTTTGTGCGATAATTTTTCACCTTTCTTAATATAAACGTTTAGTGGAGAGAACATGAAAACAGATACGAATATATAGAATTTCTAATCTAGCTGAGAGGACACGAAAACAGCTAAAAAATAACCTTTTGCCCCGGTCGGTGTTACTAACCGGGGTAAAAGGGCTTTTACCCCAGTTGGTAACCCAACCGGGTCATAAGGGGGGCCTTTAGCCCGGGTTTGAGGAACCCGGTTCGGAGGCCGGGGCATTAGGCCCTTACCAACCGGGGCTAATGCCATGTTCTCCAATAGTGCCACCGCAACGGAAACTAAATCGTCTCCAACAATGCGCCCCCTGTAACACCCGGGGGATTTTTCCCCAATTAGATTTTTTCTTGTTTTCTTTTGTGGGCATTGCATTGCATCATGACATTGCACTTGTTTCCCAAACCAATTCAAAAGTTTCAAACCCTTCACTTGTTCAAATTTGAATTAATTCAACTAATGTGATTTTTTTTCTCCCAAACTCTTTCAAATTTAAAAGTGCAACAAAAGTTTTGAAAGTTTGAAAACAAACTTTGGTGCACTCGTGCATTTGCAATTACAAAACCACAGCAATTTACTTTGGAATTTTCTGACACCAAAAACCCCTCTAATTACTATTTCTCTCTTCCTATTCTTTTACAAAAAAAAGGAAAAAAAAACAAACACAGGGGGAGGCATTCCAGCCCACCTACAACCCCACCATCAGCCCACCACGCTTTCTTCTCCGTACGACAGAGAGCACGAGGAGGACGTGAACCCCTCCCATGTCGCTGTCTACCCACCTCCATGGTCCCCTCTCCCCACCTGCTCCCCCTCCTTATCTACCCCTCCCTCCGGATTCCCCGAACCCTAACCCTAGACATCGCCCTTCTTCCTCCTTCAGCCGCCGCCAACTCTTGCCCTCTCCTCCCTCCTCTGTCTTCTTCCAACTCCACCTCCATGATCAAGTTTGAAGCTCACCAAGCGGGCTAAGGTGTAGCTACGAAGGGTCAACGAGGGAGGGAATGGAACCGTGAAGACGACTATGCCCGATCCAGTGGGGAAAGAGGCGGGTCGCGGCACCGGAAGCGACGCACGCTTCCCCGGCGACCACGACTTCGGGAAGCCATCACCAGCCTCCGTCCTCTACGATCCCGACGACCCCACGCCTCCGTGAGCACCTTCAAGGACCACGGCTCCTCCTCGAGGTGAGCCGCACCTCATAGACCCTCTTCCCCTCTCCCCTACCCCTCCTGATGCCCTCGGATCGTCGCCATCGAGCGCTGCCCGTTGCAGGTCGCCGCCGATCGACGTTCCCTGTCATGGTCCCGTGCAGTTCAGTTTCGTTCTTCAGTAAACCAGTGTTCGTTTTTACCTCTTAAAACATCAGATCCGTGTACATTCAGAAACCACAGCATGGCCCAGTGGCTGCGCACCCCGTCCGCACGCCCTGGAGCCCCGAGTTCGAATCCCCCCCGAGGCGCAAAGCCACCTCTTTTTTTCGGCCTTTTTCATTTATTTCTCGAACTCCAGAAAAACAGAACTGAGTCTTTATTTGTAAAATCAATAACAAATTGAAAAATGCTCCAATTTCAATGATTCAAATTTCTATGGATTCATAATCCTGTGCTCTTTCTGTTAGTCACAAAGTTGCAACATGTTTCTGTAATAAACTTTGCACTAAATAATTAAATACAGAAAAGGCTATTAAAATTTGAAACTTTGGAAATTCATAACTTGAGTTCTGTTCACCCAAATTGAGCAAACTTGGGCTCTAAAAATTTGTCTTAACAAACTCTACACAATGGTATTTTATTTGGTCACAATTGAATTAAATTTGAAAATGTTTCCTTCTGTTTACTAAAAGGGCAGAATAAAAATGCTTATGAAAAAATGCATAATAAATTCAATAATGATCCAAAAAATTATGTTTAATTAGCTCAAAATGTTCAGTGAAACATTTGCTACATGTTTTCAACCTTTTCAATACAATTTGTTTACTGTTTTTCCTAATTAAAATTGGAGCAATAATTCAATACTTTAATTACACCTTTTAAATTGCAAAATTCATAACTTGGGCAATTCAAATCCAATTCCAACATGTAAAATATGTTTTCCATCCCATTTTTCATGAACTTTGCAAATATCAACTTTGTTTTCTGTTTTTAACAATTTAAATTGCTGAAAACAATTATTTCTTAATTAATGCATTTAAAATTGTCAATTTAATAACTTGCTCATCTAAAATCCAAATTCAACAAATGAAATATGTATTCCATCTAAAATTTTGTGTTCTCTCCAAATATAAATTTTGTTATCTGTTTTGAACATTTAAAATTGGTGAAAACAACTAATGTTTGTTTAAATCATTTAAAATGCCAAAGTTCATAACTTAATAAATAAAATTCCAAACTTGGTAAACAACATATCAAACTGAAGCTATTGTTGTTTTCTTATTGTTTTCATCATCCATGCATCATTCTAATAAACTTTCACATGATGGTTATTTGTAGATCATTTAATTCAACATTAATTCATGGGCTTTTCCATATGCAATCCAAATTGCATATGGGCCCATTTAAATATGTTTACCATGTCAACTGGTTTACTTTGATGCATCAATTAATTGTCATGCATATAAAATAGGATCATGCTGGATCTTTTGCCGTAGTAGTAATTGTTGCATCCGGTGTTTGTTCTAGTTCGTTGCTTCTTCGCGGATAGGACGTTGAGATGATGTGAGCAACGACAAGTTCTGCGGATGTACCTCTACTTGCTGGATTCCAGGCAAGTATACTCACTTGCTACCTATGGCTGCCTTTCATTACTTGTTACCGATTCTTTCCGTTGTTCTTATGCTAGCCTTATGAATCGATGCTTGTGTCTCGATCCTATCATATGTTTACCTTGCAGCCATGATATAGCCTTCCTCCCACTTCCTATTAACTGTTGTTTGTTTACCCTGTTGGCCCTCGTGTCGTAGTTGCATGCTTAGTGTTGTTTGCGCTCAAGTCTTGTTGTCCGTCTTATTACCTGTTTAGTTTGATAGTTGGGTTTTAATTCAATCAACAACATGTTAATGTTTTGGGTAATAATAATTTGATGATAAGGCACCGACAGGAGGCCCGGCGTGGTTTTGAGGCCTGCTAGTGTCGACCTTAATTAGGAAAAGGGTCTTGTCCTCCGATCCATGATGAGCGCACTAACCGCATGTGGGAAGCGAGTATGGGCGCCCCCCGCAATTCTGATTCGATGCGCATCTCGTCCAAATCGCCTCATTTAGTTCGGGTTTTCCATTTGCCGCATGCATATGCAGGTGCGAACCCTTGGCGCCAGGGTGGAACTTTTGTAGTCGGCATTTAGGGAGACACGTTCTTAGAGTGCTATGAGGGTCCCCTTTTCTTCGTGGGGCTTGATTACCGTGAGCTTATTTGGGCTTGATGCGAAGAAGAGTTGGGTTGTGTTGAGTGGCCTGCTTGGTGGGTTTGCTCCCCGCCTGGCGGGTTATTCTTACATGTACGGCCAAATTGGTGCATCCCTGCAGGGTTAAATCTTCCCGAGAAGCCGTGTTGTCCGCGGTTATGGATGACTTGGTGAAAGTGCTAGCTAACAAGTACTCAGACAACTTACACTTAACGATGATAAACTTGACTAGTAATATAGATTACCTCCACCATAAAAAATGACTGTCACCTTAATCAACCGTGTGAGTTTCCTTGGGTTGCTTCCTTAGTAGGGGGTAACATTGGATGGGTATTGTTTGGTGAGTAGTGGTAGTTGGTTCTGATATGCTCTCTTATCCCTTTCTATTAGCCGGAAGTTGTAGCGCGTCTCTTTAGTTGTTAGTGCTGCCCGCTGCCGCTTCTTTGCAATAATCCCTTCCTTCCGTTGTACCCAAAGTATTTGTATCTTGTGATGATTGGTTACGCTGGTATCTTGTGAGTATGGTTTATCCACTTGCCAGTACTTAATAGTACTGACCCACGAATCCTTTTCGTGGCTGCATATTCCACATTGCAGTCAACAGGTTTGAAGTCTGACGACGTTAGCTTGGGAATCCCTCCGGCTTGGCCTGGGCAGGGATTGGACGCCATCGGTTATCTTCAGGACTCTTAGTCCAATTTGTATCTTGTCCGTTGTCGGACACTATGTTGTTTCTTCCGCTGTTATTTGGATCTTTGTATTGTATCAGTTGTATCCTTGACTCGTTTGAGTCGTCTTGTATATACCTCCTCTGTTGTTGTTGTGGATTATTCGTGAACTGTTGTAATGTTATCACAAGTGGCAACCTGGAATCGGTTATTATGTGGATTTTGGCGGCAATGCTGAAATCTGCATAGTGCCCGATCCCGGGGCGTCACAAATGGTATCAGCGCATGGTTTCCGATTCCCAATGTTGTTTCGATACGAATGGTTATCGAAGCAACGGGTCCGCAAAGCCTGTAGGATAACCTCGCTAACGGTCGTGTTTCTAGAGTGTCAAAAACTATTTCTACTAACCATGTTTTGGAAACCTCTCGATAGGATTCTTGTTTTCTCCTTATCTCTATTCTATTTATCCTCTCATATTATTTGTTTTGGTGTCTCTCCCCCTCTCAATCTTTCAAAGTTTTAGGATCCTACGTGGGTGGACGTTTTCTAAGCCTTTAACCTAATAGGTTCGATCATCGGAAGATTCCTGGTGGAAGAACATCGTCATCAACCCGAGCAAGAATCTCTTGTTAGTGGTGTCGAGAAGCCCTTGTTAGTGGTGTCGAGGAGATCAACTGGAAGCATGAAGAATCGATAGTCGAACTTCTTCTCCCTCCCGGGTTAGTGGGTGGATTGCGGGGACGCAATCCCTTGTTAGTGGTGTCGTCTGTAACACCCGGGGGATTTTCCCCCAATTAGATTTTTTCTTGTTTTCTTCTGTGGGCATTGCATTGCATCATGACATTGCACTTGTTTCCCAAACCAATTCAAAAGTTTCAAACCCTTCACTTGTTCAAATTTGAATTAATTCAACTAATGTGATTTTTTTTCTCCCAAACTCTTTCAAATTTCAAAGTGCAACAAAACTTTTGAAAGTTTGAAAACTAACTTTGGTGCACTCGTGCATTTGCAATTACAAAACCACAACAATTTACTTTGGAATTTTCTGACACCAAAAACCCCTCTAATTACTATTTCTCTCTTCCTATTCTTTTACAAAAAAAAGGAAAAACAAACAAACACAGGGGGAGGCATGCCAGCCCACCTACAACCCCACCATCAGCCCACCACGCTTTCTTCTCCGTACGACAGAGAGCGCGAGGAGGACGTGAACCCCTCCCCTGTCGCTGTCTACCCACCTCCATGGTCCCCTCTCCCCACCTACTCCCCCTCCTTATCTACCCCTCCCTCCGGATTCCCCGAACCCTAACCCTAGACATCGCCCTTCTTCCTCCTTCAGCCGCCGCCAACTCTTGCCCTCTCCTCCCTCCTCTGTCTTCTTCCAACTCCACTTCCATGATCGAGTTTGAAGCTCACCAAGCGGGCTGAGGTGTAGCTACGAAGGGTCGACGAGGGAGGGAATGGAACCGTGAAGACGACTATGCCCGATCCAGTGGGGAAAGAGGCGGGTCGCGGCACCGGAGGCGACGCACGCTTCCCCGGCGACCACGACTTCGGGAAGCCATCACCAGCCTCCGTCCTCTACGATTCCGACGACCCCACGCCTCCGTGAGCTCCTTCAAGGACCATGGCTCCTCCTCGAGGTGAGCCGCACCTCATAGACCCTCTTCCCCTCTCCCCTACCCCTCCTCATGCCCCCGGATCGTTGCCATCGAGCGCTGCCCGTGCAGGTCGCCGCCAATCGACGTTCCTTGTCATGGTCCCGTGCAGTTCAGTTTCGTTCGTCAGTAAACCAGTGTTCGTTTTTACCTCTTAAAACATCAGATCCGTGTACATTCAGAAACCGCAGCATGGCCCAGTGGCTGCGCACCCCGTCCGCACGCCCTGGAGCCCCGAGTTTGAATCCCCCCCGAGGCGCAAAGCCACCTCTTTTTTTCGGCCTTTTTCTTTTATTTCTCGAACTCCAGAAAAACAGAACTGAGTCTTTATTTGTAAAATCAATAACAAATTGAAAAATGCTCCAATTTCAATGATTCAAATTTCTATGGATTCAGAATCTTGTGCTCTTTCTGTTAGTCACAAAGTTGCAACATTTTTCTGTAATAAACTTTGCACTAAATAATTAAATACAGAAAAGGCTATTAAAATTTGAAACTTTGGAAATTCATAACTTGAGTTATGTCCACCCAAATTGAGCAAACTTGGGCTCTAAAAATTTGTCTTAACAAACTCTACAAATTGGTATTTTATTTGGTCACAATTGAATTAAATTTGAACATGTTTACCTCTGTTTACTAAAAGGGGCAGAATAAAAATGCTTATGGAAAAATGCATAATAAATTCAATAATGATCCAAAAATTATGTTTAATAGCTCAAAATGTTCAGTGAGACATTTGCTACATGTTTTCAACCTTTTAAATACAATTTGTTTACTGTTTTTCCTAATTAAAAATGGTGCAATAATTCAATACTTAATTACACCTTTTAAATTGCAAAATTCATAACTTGGGCAATTCAAATCCAATTCCAACATGTAAAATATGTTTTCCATCCCATTTTTCATGAACTCTGCAAATATCAACTTTGTTTTCTGTTTTGAACAATTTAAATTGCTGAAAACAATTATTTCTTAATTAATGCATTTAAAATTGTCAATTTAATAACTTGCTCATCTAAAATCCAAATTCAACAAATGAAATATGTATTCCATCTAAAATTTTGTGTTCTTTCCAAATATAAATTTTGTTATCTGTTTTGAACATTTAAAATTGGTGAAAACAACTAATGTTTGTTTAAATCATTTAAAATGCCAAAGTTCATAACTTAATAAATAAAATTCCAAACTTGGTAAACAACATATCAAACTGAAGCTATTGTTGTTTTATTATTGTTTTAATCATCCATGCATCATTCTAATCAACTTTCACATGATGGTTATTTGTAGATCATTTAATTCAACATTAATTCATGGGCTTTTCCATATGCAATCCAAATTGCATATGGGCCCATTTAAATATGTTTACCATGTCAACTGGTTTACTTTGATGCATCAATTAATTGTCATGCATATAAAATAGGATCATGTTGGATCTTTTGCCGTAGTAGTAATTGTTGCATCCGGTGTTTGTTCTAGTTCGTTGCTTCTTCGCGGATAGGACGTTGAGATGATGTGAGCAATGACAAGTTCTGCGGATGCACCTCTACTTGCTGGATTCCAGGCAAGTATACTCACTTGCTACCTATGGCTGCCTTTCATCACTTGTTACCGATTCTTTCCGTTGTTCTTATGCTAGCCTTATGAATCGATGCTTGTGTCTCGATCCTATCATATGTTTACCTTGCAGCCATGATATAGCCTTCCTCCCACTTCCTATTAACTGTTGTTTGTTTACCCTGTTGGCCCTCGTGTCGTAGTTGCATGCTTAGTGTTGTTTGCGCTCAAGTCTTGTTGTCCGTCTTATCACCTGTTTAGTTTGATAGTTGGGTTTTAATTCAATCAACAACATGTTAAGGTTTTGGGTAATAATAATTTGATGATAAGGCACCGGCAGGAGGCCCGGCGTGGTTTTGAGGCCTGCTAGTGTGGACCTTAATTAGGAAAAGGGTCTTGTCCTCCGATCCATGATGAGCGCACTAACCGCATGTGGGAAGCGAGTATGGGCGCCCCCCGCAATTCTGATTCGATTCGCATCTCGTCCAAATCACCTCATTTAGTTCGGGTTTTCCATTTTCCACATGCATATGCAGGTGCGAACCCTTGGCGCCAGGGTGGAACTTTTGTAGTCGGCATTTAGGGAGACACGTTCTTAGAGTGCTATGAGGGTCCCCTTTTCTTCGTGGGGCTTGATTAGCCGTGCGCTCAACTGCACGGGGTTCTTTGGGCTTGATGCGAAGAAGAGTTGGGTTGTGTTGAGTGGCCTGCTTGGTGGGTTCGCTCCCCGCCTGGCGGGTTATTCTTACGTGTAAGGCCAAATTGGTGCATCCCTGCAGGGTTAAATCTTCCCGAGAAGCCGTGTAGTCCGCGGTTATGGATGACTTGGTGAAAGTGCTAGCTAACAAGTACTCAGACAACTTACACTTAACGATGATAAACTTGACTAGTAATATAGATTACCTCCACCATAAAAAATGACTGTCACCTTAATCAACCGTGTGAGTTTCCTTGGGTTGCTTCCTTAGTAGGGGGTAACATTGGATGGGTATTGTTTGGTGAGTAGTGGTAGTTGGTTCTGATACGCTCTCTTATCCCTTTCTATTAGCCGGAAGTTGTAGCGCGTCTCTTTAGTTGTTAGTGATGCCCGCTGCCGCTTATCTGCAATAATCCCTTCCTTCCGTTGTACCCAAAGTATTTGTATCTTGTGATGATTGGTTACGTTGGTATCTTGTGAGTATGGTTTATCCACTTGCCAGTACTTAATAGTACTGACCCACGAATCCTTTTCGTGGCTGCATATTCCACATTGCAGTCAACAGGTTTGAAGTCTGACGACGTTAGCTTGGGAATCCCTCCGGCTTGGCCTGGGTAGGGATTGGAGGCCATCGGTTATCTTCAGGACTCTTAGTCCAATTTGTATCTTGTCCGTAGTCAGACACTATGTTGTTTCTTCCGCTGTTATTTGGATCTTTGTATTGTATCAGTTGTATTCTTGACTCGTTTGAGTCGTCTTGTATATACCTCCTCTGTTGTTGTTGTGGATTATTCGTGAACTGTTGTAATGTTATCACAAGTGGCAACCTGGAATCGGTTATTATGTGGATTTTGGCGGCAATGCTGAAATCTGCATAGTGCCCGATCCCGGGGCGTCACACCCCCTCCTTGGCTAGGGTGGTTCAGGTGATCAGATGTCGCTGATGCTTGGTGCTCCGCATGGCTGTTCAGAGGTTGGCTCCTAGAGACGGAGAAATGGAGGTTTCACGGGTACTATGTGTTGAGTTCTAGCTACCTCGGCAGAGTTGGGTGCACGTTCGGGGTCTCCACTGACCCGCGATGTAACTCTTGCCGCTTGTCCCTTCTTCTCTAAACCTTGATATGCCTTGCAGTACATATCCTTGAAAAAAATCAACCCCTTAACCCGTCGTATGCTTACCCGAGATTTGTGGTTTTCGGTAGTTTCATTCAGTTGCACCACAGATTACAAACCGTAGTTTTCTTTAGTTGGGCACTCGTTGCAATTGATTTTTCATTTTAAACTAATTTTTTTGTTATACTCTAGTCGTAACTAAATAATTTTCGGCTACACTATGCTCACACTGATTTTTATTTTTAAATATGTTTGCGAATTAGAATTAAGCTAATTCACATTCAGATGAAAGCTAGGAGGACCTAAAAATAATTATGATTTATCAAGATCCCCTTTGTACATATGAGCTTGTTGTTTAGATTGATAACTCACTTGACTAAAAATTAGCCGAATTCTCCAGAAAAAGTTCACAGACGACCATTCCCACTTTGCCTACTCACGTCCCTCCTCTCGACTTTTATCTCTTCCCATGTCATTCATCATTCTCTGATTGGTTGCTCATCTCATTGGTTATTGACAGTGCTGCAAGATATGACCATCCCCGTTCTTTCTCCCCCTCCACCATGGTTCGTCCTCTACCGGCCTCGTCCCGTTCCTCCTCCTCTGCCATCAAGGTGAACGAGTGCAGCCTTGGATGACCTCACGGCTCAAATCAAGGTCAACTTCGGTGTTGAGCTCAGAAGCTGGGGTTCTAAGAGAAGAACGAGTTTGGTACGCAACCCGAGTCCGGTGCATCTCCGGCGAGTCTGATTCTTTTGAGGTGAGCCCAGTTAGGTGTGTGTGGTGCTATAAGCTCCATCACGAGATTAATTCTTTGCATCCCAACTTTTTTTGTTGCATTGGTGTTTTTAGAATGTTGCGACTTTGTTTGCATGGTTTTAAAACCTTTCGAGAAGAACTTGGGATGACGTTGGAATAGAAAAAATGACCCTAAAGGTTTGTGATATGTTGGGATGGACGGATGGCCAATGTCTCTCTTTTTAGGTTTATCAGACAATAAAGGATGCGCTAGATTTTACCCCAAATCGAATGCCCATTCATAGAGCTGGTGAACTTGTCTTACTTTACCACTCTCTTGGCAACTTACTAAACAGTTGGAAATGTTCTATCGCCGATAGGGTATTCAAGAACTGAAAGTTGTCCCATAGATTCATATTTCAGGAAATCAATTCCATCCTTGTGTCCAAAGTTACATTGTCCTCATTAGTTTAGGAATATTCTTGTACAATTATGTAAGTGTTATTGTTCTCACCAGATGAATTCGTGGGCCGATGTTCAAATACGAGGTCAACAAGCCTTGTAGGACAGAGGGGCAAGAACGATGCTGGAAGTAGCGGCTCACATCTTTTGTAAAAAAAAATGCTACACCCAAGGGTGCTTAGCAGGGCGGAGCCAAGATTTCGTTAATGGGGGGTGGGGGTGGGACAAGTTAGGTATGATGTTAACTGCTAGCTCTTGATCCGAGAATGTTTGTGTGCTTCATTCACCTTGAGATTCTCAATGACAACTTTTGAAGATGTATCAATGGTGGATTTCGAATGATAGGATTACATATTTATTTCCTTCTGGTTTCAGTCATCATGATTTTGTGATGCGTCTATGGTGATGACGTGATCACACGCTCGTTGGGAGACCCCAATCGGAAGGTATGATCTAGTTTAGGGTAAGTTTTCCTCTAGTAAAGAAACAGAGTTATCAAACCAGTAGGACTTCATAGTCTTGAAGAAGTTTGCTTTATCAATGGCGCCATAAAAGTAATGTTGACGAAGCTTGGAACCTGCAGACAAGCACAATCTCTCTTTCCTAAAAACAGAAGAATTAAATGTATAGAGTCTTGCAAAACAATAAAAGTAAAAAAACGGAACAGCAAGGAAACAATTATCAAAGTGCGTAAAAGAAGGTTTACAACATAAAGAAAATATGACCGGGGGCCATAGGTTCACTTGTGGTATCTCCCCAAAGAAAACAAACATGATGGGTGAACAAATTACAGCTAGGCAATTGACAAAATATGAACGTATAACAATACTATTATGACGAGATAAAGTTCACGGGTTCTAACATTGTTGGCATTACGTCAAGGCATATGGACGACTATCTAGCATGCATCAATATTCAAAAGTCCACCTCAAGAAAGCTATCCAGCAAATCTCTTGATATTAAGTTGCCGCCACAAAGTGATTGCTATGTATGCAACATACAAATGCATTAAGATCAATACGTAATGTAAGCAGTGGTTCCCATCCATAGACAAGATCACCTATTGTAGGATATATACCGATTAGGGGTATATCGGATAGTGTCCTAAACTGCCGGATTACCAGGGTGGCCTGAATGGTAATGGATTACGGTCCATTAGGCGGCCCAGTAAGCTGATGCACGGAAGCCAGATTCTAGAAGAACTCGTACCACGCCCACGTGGTGCGGTTTGGAGTAGAAGGCGGATTCTTGCCTTCCAAGTTAGAACTTACCATATTCTTCCAGGTTTCCCTTTCTGTAAGCCCTAACTCGGCTATTATATAAAGCCGGATGGGAGAGAAGAAAGAGACAGACAATTAGCTAGAAGCCAACTCGCCGAGAAGTTGATCCTCGTCGAGTAGCTAACTCAACTCACATTGTACTTTGTATACTTCAGGTTTCAGCCCTGATTTAGTGAGATTGCAGGAGTAGGAACGCCGCCTAGTTGCGACGTACCAAACCTGGGTAAACTTTGGTGTCCTTGATCGTCATACTACCACGTTCCCCCCACGTCTCTATCAGTAGTCTCATGGCACCCCCGTCTATGAACTCTACTACGATGTCTCGACAGTTGGCGCCCACCGTGGGGGCTAGCGACGTCAGGCGTTATGTTTCGATCGGGGATACTCGGTAGAATTGGCAGTACCGTAACTGTCTGAAGCTTGGAATTCGACAACGACGTCGGACGCTTCCTGGACAACGGATCGTACATGCCAGCACGAAATCATCTAGTAAGTGCCTGCGTTTTACCGATTGGATCTGCAAGCATCATCATCGGATTAACTACAGAGGCAATGGGATTCTGTGGTGGAAGCAAATTTATCCCACCCGCGCTATACCGAGTCAAAGAAGACTATGACGCCGGATTTTGCTCACATCGCCGATATTCTGCTAAATCGCACTTTATCGGTATGGTGCAATCCGAGATCGCCGAAAACACGGATGAGAGCAATCCCGTGGAAGAGGCAAAAGAAAAAAAACCCACAATAGAGGTGGAAGATCCAACATCCGTCAATGTGACGACGAACTCGGAAGCTGATTCCGTACTAGCCTCCATTGAGGGGAGATTGGAATCAGAACCCAGATCAGATGAACTCAATTCCGAAGATGAAGACGAAGATGCTTTCGAAAGGAAGGTGAAATCTCTTCAAGAGGGATTCCATGAAGTACTTATGGCAAAACCGGCTGAAAACACGGATGCCGAAAGTCAGAAAAGCCCTCAAACACCTCCGCCAGATGATGAAAGAGAGGATGGTGAAACCACTCCAACATACCCTGATGTCAAGGAATTGACAGAGGATAAACCTGGTAAAAAACCTCCCTCTTCAAAGAAGAAACACAAGGCTTCCAAGAAACTCCAGTACAAACTCCGGAAAAAAATTGGCAGATCGAGCCAACGAAAACCTGGAAGCAGGAGGTGGAAGCGGAGTTAAGCTTGCGGAGAAGAAAACCAAGGAAATCTCTGTTCCACCAATGTCAGAACATGATGAACGGGAATTACTTCAAACACCAGTGGGACCCTACGAGCCGCCTGAAGTGCTGGAAGCCAGGAGACAAGCCCTCCAAAGGCAACACCAACATCTATTCAGAACTCGGGAAAACCTCCAAAAAACCCAGGCTGATATGAAGTTGCAGCAGGAAGAAATCGATGAGTACGAGAGAAGGAATAGATCTGGCATAAAACCTACACGGCTACCCGGAATTGCAAGACCGGAAGTACTGCCGCCAAAGGAACGGTTCCAAAACTCTGCCTGGCAAAAGCAAGTAAACAACACTGATGCCAGGGGCTAACCTATATACAAAACCGCAGCAGAAAACGCGGAAGCTGCATTTGCCATCCTCAACAATGATATGTAATCCAATGGAGAAAAGCTTCAAGGGGTGTATGCTTTCTTATGAAAGGCATTGCAACAGCAGCATCGGGGGCAGACAAGACCAGGGAAGTTGCACGACTACTCGTCCCTATGCAAAACAACCACATGCGCCGCTGGAGCACCTGGACCTGAAGAACCTAGAGATTCAAGCAATTCAAAAGAGAAGAAAGGAGACCCGAGAAAGGACAAGAAAAACCCAGATAACAAGTATGCAGTGTCCAGACCGGATCCCATCTGCCGAAAGGTGGAATCAATTCCCGAGATCGGGAAGAACAAAACCGGAAAGACGGAAAAGCAATGCCGCCTCCGAGACGCCCTGCTGAAAAAGCAGGAAGACATGACATTCCTCACAGGCGTGAGAGATCCCGTACTCCTCCTAGGAATAATGAAAGACACAGGTGTAGAACTCCACCTTATTCCAAAGGACACGATAACGGAGGAAATAGAGATAATCCTGGAAAATTGCGTCCGTGCAACACTGGAAAAGAAAGGAGCGGATCCCCTTCTATTCATTCAGCCGGTAGATATTGTGCACACGCCGATAGAGCGGAAATAGATGATATGTACTTCAGATCTAAGTGTTTCACTAACAGGATCCGAAGAATAACTCTACAATGTGGCTTCGCCAAAGTTGGTCCAACATATCAAAAGTATACCGGTAGTACAAACCCGGATACATGGCTCTCAGACTATTACACAGCCGTCCAGATTAACAATGGGACAGATCTAGAGGCAGTAAAATTCCTCCCCCTAATGTTACTGGATGGAGCCATAGATTGGATTAACGGGCTTCCGTCAAGGACCGTAGACAGCTGGGATGATATGGCTAGAGTTTTTCCTCAGCATTTTCGAGAAAATCACAAACGCCCTACGTACAAACGCCCTACCGCTGCACCCAGTTTGAAGATGAGCCATACGTGGACTTTATGTCAAGATGGACTGGAATGAAGAACAACAGCTCTGGAGTAACTGACGTACAAGCAATGCATGCTTTCGTCAATGGCTTAGAACCCGGACTCGTATCGTTCATCATTGGTTCAAAAAAGCACAAAGACCTCGGATATATGCTTACAACCGGAAATGAGCACGCAGCGGCCGAAGATGACATCAGAGTGAGAGGTGGAAATATCGACGCTTTGATTCAAGCCAAAAAGACCCCTCGTTCTAAGAAAAAAGCCACTCCAGAGGAACAGCAAAAGCCCAAAGAGGTCAACATAGCCTTTGGAAAGGAAAATTGGAGAAAATGGAAAGGAAGAAGCACAAAAATTATCTCCTACACAAAAGAAGAGTGGGAAATAATTAAGTCGGAAAACTGTGTCCACCATTCGCAATTTTTGGGAAACCCACCCATACCAACGCACAATGTCGGCTCAACAAGCATATGAAAGGCAGTGCAGGATCTGGAAGCAAAGGGAAGAGTTCCAAGAGGAAATTCTCCAAGCAAAAGACAGTGAATTGGGCACTGATGAAAAAATCCAGGAACAACAGCGAAAATGCGAGCCTAACTTTCCGAGAGTTGACGGAGAGTGCAATCTAACTTTCCTAGCAACTCCCTCAGCAAAGGTGGCAAAAAGGACACTTCGAGAAATAAACGCGGTTGTCCCACCAACCCCAAAATTCTTGAAGTACTCGAATACACCAATTACCTGGGATCAGTCTGATCATCCCGGAAATTTCCCAGAACCTGGCACACAAGCTCTAATTGTAAGTCCTATTGTTCAAAACAATATGCTAAAAAGAGTGATGATGGATGGATGATCTGGCATCAACGTAATGTACCTGGATACACTAAAGCATCTGCGAATCTCCAAGACCCAGCTCAATCAAAGCAACATACGTTTTCACGGCATCATTCCTGGCAGGGAAGCACGATCTCTAGGAGAAATTTCCCTAGACGTAACCTTTGGAGATAAAGAACATTTCCAACAGGAAAAAGTTTCTTTCGAGGTTGTGTCGTTCGAAAGTGTGTATCACGCAATACTCGGACGTCCAGCTTTCGCCAAATTCATGGCAAGATCATGTTCTATCTATAACAAGCTGGAGATGCCAGGACCAAAAGGAGGAGTAATCACCGTAAAGCAAGACTTCAAATTGGCAACAAGCTGGAAAAAGAAAAACGGCCTTTGCGCAGAAAAATTGATAGCAAAGGAGGATTGAAGGAGCTGGCAAAAGAAGTACCGCTGACAGAAATGCCGGTAGGAAAAGAAAGCCGGAAGCCGGCAGATAGCTTCAAAGCTTCCGAGAATACAAGACAGGTTAACTTAGATCGCAAAGATCCAACAAAGTTTGTCGTAGTGGGAACTGGGATTACCGACAAATAGGAAAGCAAGCTCATCAAGTTCCTCCGTGAGAACTAGGATATTTTTTCCTGGTGTCCTGCGGAAATGCCAGGCGTACCGAGGAAACTTGTTGAGCACCAACTCAAAGTGATTCCAGGATCTAAACCCATCAAACAAGGTCTCGGTCGATTTGACGGAAGAAGACGGAAGGCTATTGGCAAGGAGAATATCCGGCTATTAGCAGCCGATTTTATTCGGGAAGTTATACATATTGAATGGTCTGCAAACCCAGTATTAGTCCCGAAGAAAGATAGTACTATTCTAAGGATGTGTATACATTACACCGGCCTGAACAAATTGTGTCCAAAAGATAGGTTCGCGTTACCGCGAATCGATCAAATAATAGATGCAACTGCTTGCTCTGAGCTTTTAAGCTTTTTGGATGCTTATTCCGGGTAGCATCAAATACGTATGAAGGAAGAAGACCAAATCAAAACCTCCTTCATAACCCCATATGGAACACAGGTGCAAATACGTAACCATGCCTTTTGGCCTGAAGAACGCAGGTGCAACCTACAAGCGTTGCATGCAATGATGTTTGCATAGTCAGATTGGTAATAATGTCAACATTTACGTGGACGACATTGCCGTCGTTTCCAAGAAAAAGGACACACTCCTTGAAGATTTGCGAGAAACCTTCGAAAATTTGCTCACTTACAAAATGGAGTTGAATCCATTAAAGTGCGTATTCGGGGTTCCCTTAGGAAAACTTCTAGGTTTCATCGTTTCTCACAGAGGAATAGAAGTAAAACCGGAAAAGACCAAGGCAATCCTAAACATCTCAAGGCCTACGTGCTTAAAAGATGTACAAACATTGATGGGTTCTGCAGCTATCGTCATTATACAAACTGTTGAAGAAATCCGACAAATTTGTGTGGACAGAAGAGGCATATGCGGCATTAACCCAGTTAAAACAAACCTTAAGGAAAGCTCCGATTTTGGCATCACCAAAAGAAGAAGAACCCATGTTACTGTATCTCACAACAGTAAACAGGGTTATTAGCGCAGTGATAGTTGTGGAAAGGCGGAAAGACGAGCAAAGCATACTGTCGCACCCGAACTTCTAGAGGATACTCACCGTACGAACTGAACAGTATTTTGATTGGATTACGGGGCTTACCGGCACCCGCATCTCCTACGAGTAGGCCAACACTTATGTGTGACAACCAATCGTTACTATTCACCGTCGATGTAAACTATCCCGTAGAAATCAGGACACTACCATTGGCGTACTTCATACCATACACACATGGTACGTCAACGGCTTTGAACAAATGATAACACAACATATCTCTAAGACACCAAAAGATTGAAATAAGTTGCAAATGGCCCTCACTAGGGCAGAGAATAGCAAATACAATCATCCAGAGGACACATGTCCAAACATAACATCATTACATCTCAGCGGAAGCATTCAAAGGGTCTGAGTACAGACAAATCCATATAGGCTTAAGAAGCCGGGAATGAAAAGAAAACGGAGTCCATCCACGTAGTCTCGGATCCTGCCCGGGTCCGCTACCTACTCGTCAGCAGCCTCATCAAACTCCACATAGTAGCCGTCACCTGGATCCTCGTAAGCGTAGTCTGCGGAAACCACAGCCCCAAAGGGGTCAGTACAACAACGTACTGGCAAGCAAGACTCACAGTTCACCAAAGTGTAACCCGTCAACACCAAGCACAGATGCCTTGGGTTCAACGGAAGAAAGGGGGTATAAAAGATGCTGCAACTGGCTGCGCTAACCAACTACAGAGATTCTACCACTTCCGGCTAACAGAAAGAAGATAAGATATCGTATCGTAACCAACTGTAGCTAACCACCAAACAAACCCATCCTGGATCTCGCCCCTTATCCAAAGAAGCAATCCGAGGATAACACACATAGTTGTATTAATGAATAATGGATCAAGTTGTTATGTCAATAAGTCTATTACTAGTCAAGTTATCAATATTTAGGTGTAAGTTGTTCTGAGTACTTGTTAGCCAGTACTTTCACCAAGTCAACCATAACCGCGGAAAACACGGCTTCTCGAGAAGATTTATCCCTGCAGGGGTGCACCAATTTGGCCGTACACGTAAGAATAACCCGCTAGATGGGATGCCTCCCACCAAGCGGGGTACTCAACACAACCCAACTCTTCTTCGCATCAAGCCCAAAGCACCTTGGGCGCACGGCTAATCGAGCCCCGAAGAAAAGGGACCCTCATAGCACTCTAAGACCGTGTCCCCCTATATGCCAACTACAAAAGTTCCACCCTGCGCTGGGCTCGCAAAAACATGCATGCGGCAAATGGAAAACACGAACTAAATGAGGCGATTTGGACGAGATGCGAATCGAATCAAATTGAGGGGGGCGCCCATACTCGCTTCCCACATGCGGGTAGTGCGCTCATCCTGGATCAGTAGACAAGACCCTTTTCCTATTAGGGTCGACACTAGCAGGATTCAAAACCACACAGGGCCTCCTGCCGGTGCCTTATCAGCATTTTATTATTAACAGGTTGATTGATTAACATCGAGCCCCCAGAACATAATAGAAGTATAGTAACAGAAGGTGACGGGTAACGGACTCGAGCAAAACAACCTAAGCATGCTAGTAAGACACTGGCTCAAACAATGGGGTTGTAGGAGTGGAGGTGAGGCAATATCAGGGTTAAGGGATTCATGTGATAGGTTCGTAACAGAAACAACTACACATAGGGCTAGCAAAATAGACAACGGAAAGTATCGGTAACCAATGTTGAAAGGAACACAGTGGTTCATGTGAGTGATAACTTGCCTGCAAACCCAGTAGCCTGGTACTGAGCTAGATCCTCAGAAGGGGTGTCGTAAACATCGTCGGTCTCAATGTCGTCGTCTATCCGAGAAGAAGCAAACAAACAATGCAGAAAGATAGACAATCAATATCATGGCATAGTGCACAATCATGGGATGATGCATGTCAAGTTAATGGTTGCATCAAAATAAAATAGTGGACTTGGTAACACAATTTAAATGGACCCATATGCAATTTTGGAGTTGCATATGAAAACCCATGAATTTTGGTTGAAACAATTGTTTTCCAATTAACCAACAGGTGAAAGTGGATTAGTATGATGCATGGATGAGTAAAACAACAAAATAACAACAATAGAAGCAATTGGAAATAAGGTTTACCAATTTAGAAATTTATTTATTAAATTAGGGAATTTTTGGTTCCTTAAAGGGCTTACACAAAATAGTTGTTGTTTTCACCAATTTGAATTGTGCAAAATAATTAACAAAATTCATATTTGAAAAGAATACAAAATTCTAGTTGGATTACATGTTTCAAATATTGAAAAAGGAGTTAAGATGAATTTATTATGACTTAAACAAGATTAAACAAATTTTAAATGAATTTAAAAAAAGTATGAATTTTATTTGAATTTTATTTGTTCAAAACATAAATTCAAGTTTATATTTGAAAAGTTTATACTTTTCTAGTTTGAAAACATATTTTGCATGTTCAAAAATAATTTAATTTGAGCAAGTTATGATTTTATCAAATTTAAATGATTTAAACCAGGTTTAAATTATTTAGGCAATTTAAATTATTCAAACCATGAAACAAAATTTATATTTGAAAAGTTTATTTGAAATAGCATGGAAAACATATTTATTTGCATTATTTGGATTAAGTATGAATTAGTTATGGATTTTAGCAAATTGCAATTGAATTATTTGAATTCAAATTTGAATTGCATTTGGAAAATTCAAAACATAAAACAAATGTTACCATTAGATAGAGAATTGAATTTGGGGAGTGCACATATTTTATTTTTGTTATTTGGAATTATAAAACAAAAGTTATTAACAATTTAAATTTTAGGACCAATCTGTAATTTGGAGGGACTTGTTTTTTAAAACAGAAAGTTGGAAAAACATTTTATACCGCGCAGGGGTCTACCCTGGCCACTGCCAGTGGGCCACAGGGCCACTGGGTGCTTGCGTGGCAACAGAGTGGCTGACATGGGGGGCCACCCTGTCAGCACTCGGTGCAAAATGGTGGGTTTTAACGCGCGAGCCAGGGACTCGAACCCTGGATCTCCCCCGTGCGCGTGCTGCCTGTAACCAGTGCGCTACGAAGCGTTTCTTGTCAGTATACACAACGCGGACAGGTTAAGGTGTCGTTAGTGGTTTCTGAACTTTTAACTGAAACGCGCGCGACTGAAACTCGACAGAGGCTACCGGCGGCGATCACCGTGGCGTCGCTCGTGCTCGCGGTGCTTGCGCTGCTGCTGGTGGATGCTGGATGCGTGCGCTGTGGAGGAGGAAGGAAACGGAGGGGGACAGCGGCTGCTCACCGCGGATGTAGTCGAGCAGAGGCTCGGGGTCGACGAGCTCGACGGCGACAGCGGCGTGGTCGTGGACGGCGGCGATGGCGTGGGCTTCCTCCGCGGCTACGGTGGTGTCCAAACGGTAGAGGGCGATGCGGCGGTGCGGTTCCGAAAGCTAGGAGGGTAGGTGGCGCGTTGAGGTGGCGGCGGCGACCATGGTTTCAGAAGCGGGCTCGGTGGTGGTCTCCGGTGAGGGGCAGAGAGAGAGAATCACGGCGAGGGAGAGGGAAATGGCGGCGGCCTCGAGGGGATAGGGGGTAGGGCTAGGGCTAGGCTGCGGCGCGGGGTCCTAGGTGGTCTTATAGGGGGCAGGGGCCGCTGCTGGCCGTCGTTCTGCTCCTGTGCCGCCGTGGCATCGCTGGATGCACGGCCGTACAGGTTGAAGACGATGGCCGAAGCGGTACGGGCCGCGCGGCGGTAAGTGGGCTGGGCCTGCATAGGTTAGCTGCCGCGCGCGCACTGCTTTTTCCCTTTTCTATTTTTGTTTTTTTTTTTTTTGCAGCAAATAGAAATAGGAAGAAATTGGGGTTTTTAAGTTAGTAAAAATTAGGGAAAAATTTGTGTGAGTTTGTTAGGTCAAAAGCAACCAATGTCAACTTTGGTTTTTGAAAAGTTCAAATTTATTTGCTGTTTTGTAAATTGGTTTGAATTTGAAGAATTTGGTAATTAATTGATTAAAATTGAAAACAACAATTTTAATAGGGTGAACCCTATTGGTTAAATATAACAAATGTGCTTAGAATTTGTTTGGTACTTTCATAATTTTCAAATTAGGTGTTGTTTGATGATTTGATTTGAATTTTTAATGTGATTTGGAAAATAATTGATTGATTAAAACCATCATTTTAATAGTTGAGCATTATGGAATAAAATGAAAACAAATTGGTTGTTTTTATTTGAGATTTTTATTTAAAAGGTTGTAACAGAGCAAGTATGAAATAATGTTTGGATAATGTTTGAATTTGAATTGTGAAAACAAAGAAAAACAGATGCAAACAATTTAATGAATATGATGACATGATGCAATACTTTAATAAACAAGAAATCAAACATTCTAGGGGTATTTTCATACTTGGGATGTTACAAAACGCCCCCCCTTGAAGGAATCGCGCCCCGAGATTCCTTACTGAGAAGCGAAAAGGGCCGGATACTTCTTGCGAAGATCCTCTTCGGTCTCCCACATTGCCTCTTTATCAGAATGATGCGACCACTGCACTTTCAAGAACTTGGTGCTCTTGTTGCGAGTCTTACGCTCGGCCTCATCGAGAATACGAACAGGGTGCTCCTCATAAGATAGATCATCTTGCAGTTCAATGGAATCATGATCAACTGCATGATCTGGATCTTTGAAACACTTCTTGAGCTGTGACACGTGGAACACATCGTGCACCTTGGATAGTTTTTCTGGAAGTTCAAGACGATAGGCATTTTCCGCACGCCTTGAGAGGATGTTGAAAGGACCAATGTATCTTGGTGCAAGCTTTCCTGTCACACCAAAACGATGAGTGCCTCTGAGGGGAGTTACACGGAGATATGCCTTGTCACCAGGTGCATAGATCATATCCCTGTGCTTGCTGTCATAGTAGCTTTTCTGACGAGACTGAGCAATCTTGAGATTGTCACGAATGATGCGAACTTTCTCCTCGGCTTCCTTAACAATGTCAGGGCCTAAGAGTGAACGTTCACCAGCTCCAGACCAATTGATTGGACTCCTGCATCTGCGGCCATAGAGTGCTTCAAATGGTGCCATGCCTAGGCTTGCCTGGTAGCTGTTGTTGTAGGAGAATTCAGCATATGGAACGCAATCCTCCCATTTCATGCCAAAGGAGAGACCACATGCTCTGAGCATATCCTCGAGAATCTGATTGACTCTTTCGACTTGCCCCTGAGACTGAGGGTGATAAGCTGTGCTGAACAGGAGTTTGGTGCCCAATGCTTCTTGAAAACTCTTCCAGAAATGTGAAGTGAAGATACTTCCACGGTCTGAGCTTATTTCCAATGGAACACCATGAAGAGGAACAATCTTTGCTGTATAGAGCTCTGCTAACTGGCTAGCTGAGATTGTTTCCTTGACAGCAAAGAAGTGAGCTACTTTAGTGAGACGATCAATAACAACGAAGATTGCATCGTTGCCCTTCTTGGACTTTGGAAAACCAGTGACGAAGTCCATTTCAATCATGTCCCACTTCCACTCAGGAATTTTCAGAGGTTGGAGAAGACCGGCTGTTTTCTGATGAACTGCCTTAACACGTTGACAAACGTCGCATTCAGAAACGTATTGAGCAATTTCACGTTTCATGGCAGGCCACCAATACAGAGTCTTGAGATCCTGGTACATCTTTGTACTTCCAGGGTGGATGGAGAGAGGAGTTTCATGAGCCTCCTTGAGAATGACATCTTTGAGACTTTGAATTTGAGGAACTACAATGCGTCCTTCGAAGAACACAGTTCCCTTGTCATCAATTGAGAAGGACTTGAATTTATCGTTGCCTTCTTTGATGTGCTCTACAATCTTCTTGATTTCAGCATCACGAAGTTGTTCAGAACGAATCTTGTCCTCGAGAGTTGGACTGGCTGTCAAGCTAGCAAGATAACCTTGAGGAACAAGACCAAGGTTCAGCTTCTGGAATTCTTCATGAAGTGGAGGTTGGCTTTCCATTATCATGAGATTATTGCAATAGGACTTGCGACTGAGAGTATCGGCCATAACATTAGCCTTGCCTGGAGTGTAAGAAATGGTGAGATCAAAGTCTTTAATCTTTTCAATCCATCTCCTTTGCCTGAGGTTTAGATCTGGTTGAGTGAAGATGTATTTCAGACTCTTATGATCGGAAAAGATTTCAGTGCGGTTACCCAACAAGTATTGTCTCCATTTCTTGAGGGCAAACACAACTGCTGCAAGTTCTAGGTCATGAGTGGGATAGTTTTGCTCATGTGCATTCAACTGACGTGAAGCATAAGCCACAACTTGACGTTCTTGCATAAGAACTGCACCTAGACCTTGGAGAGATGCATCGCAGAATATCTGGAAAGGTTTGGTAGTATCTGGGCCAACCAGAACTGGTGTAGAAGTGAGTTTAGTCTTCAAGAGATTGAAACTTTCATCACATTGTGGAGACCAAACGAACTTCTTGTCCTTCTTTGTGAGATCAGTGAGAGGTTTGGCAATCTTGGAGAAGTTTTGGACGAAACGACGGCAATAGCTAGCCAAGCCAAGAAAACTTCTGACTTGCTTCACCGTCTTAGGAGGTTTCCAATCGACAATTGCCTTAACCTTTTCCGGGTCAATGGCTATGCCCTTGGCAGAGATGATATGACCAAGATAAGCAACTTCTGAAATCCAGAACTCACATTTGGAGAACTTGGCATAGAGACGATGCTCGCGAAGTTTCATGAGAGTGAGACGAAGATGCCCTTCATGCTCTTCCTCGGATTTTGAGTAGACAAGAATGTCATCAAGATATACCACAACGAACTTGTCGAGGTATTCATGGAAGACAGAATTCATGAGTCGAGAGAAGGTCGCCGGTGCATTGGTGAGACCAAAGGACATGACGGTGTATTCATATAGACCGTACCGAGTGGTGAAAGCTGTTTTTGGAATATCTTCCTTTCTGATCTTTATTTGATGGTAACCCATCCTCAAGTCCAACTTTGAGAATATTGAGGCTCCAGCAAGTTGATCAAAAAGATCATCGATACGAGGAATTGGATACTTGTTTTTGATGGTTTTCTCGTTGAGAGGATGATAGTCAACCATGAGTCTCTTTGTTTGATCCTTCTTGGCTACGAAGAGAGTTGGGCAACCCCAAGCGGAGGAACTAGGCTGAATGTAACCTTTCTCCATGTACATATCGATTTGCTCCTTTAACAATTTCAGTTCAGGGGGAGCTATCTTGTATGGATGCTTAGAGATTGGAGCAGTACCTGGCTCAAGCTCGATCACGAACTCAACTGCTCTGTCCGGAGGCATCCCTGGCAACTTTTCTGGAAAGACGTCAGGGAATTCACAAACCACCGGAACATTCTCAATTGCAGGAAGAGGTTTAGCATCGAGGTTGAACAGCTGAACAGAACTTGATTCATATGGAGAATAGACTATCTGGCCAGAAGGGTGGGATAGCGTTATTGACTTTTGAGCACAGTCAATTTTAGCTTCATTGGTCTTCAACCAATCCATGCCCAGAATGACATCAATGTCAGAATTTCCCAGCAACATGAGTGAAGCAAGGAATATGCGACCTCCAATTAGGATTTGATTGTCCATACTTATCTTGGAAGTCAACATTTGAGATCCCGGAGAGTGAACAGTGATTTGATTGCTTAGTGGAACCAGAACTAGGTTGTACGTTGTAGCAAAGATCATTGACACAAAAGAATGCGATGCTCCGGTATCAAACAACACTTTAGCTGAAAAAGAGTTTACGGGTAATATACCGAGAACGACGTCAGCAGCTTCCTCATCTTTGTCGGCCTTGATATGATTCACTCTTGCGGTCCTCCCGACAGGCCTGTTGTTGGAGTTGAAGGCTTTAGCCGGGGGAGCACGCACCATTGCCTGGTTGGTGTTGGGGCGAGGAGGTGGAGGTAGCTGCCTCTGAGTGCACTTGTCAGCGTAGTGTCCCGTCTCCTTGCATTTGAAGCAAGTGACGACACGAGGAGGACCTGGCCTTGGCTGCCCCATTGGAACCCTCTGACCATGCATCTGAGATGGGTTGGGTGGGCGGGTAGCAAAGCCTGGAGAAGCTTGGGCATATGGAGCCCGAGTGACAGCACCATTTGGCACCCAGATGCGGCGCTTCTGCGGAGGGGTGGTCATATTGGAGGAGGAACCACCCTCACGCGAGTGCTTGCGAGACTCCTCGAACGCCTTGCGCCCATTGTCTTCATTGAGCGCGGTGTTCACGAGCTCCTCGAAGTCTTTGCACTTGATGTTGGTGAGTGCGTACTTGAGTTCCGGGTTAACACCTCTGCGGAACCTTGCCATCTTCTTGGCCTCAGTGGACACCTCGTCTCCAGCGTATCGAGCGAGACGATTGAACTCGTTCTGATAGCCGATGACGTCCAGCTTGCCTTGCTTAAGAGAGCAAAACTCTTCACGCATCCTTTCCATGAGACCATCTGGAATGTGGTGCTTCAGGAAGGCTTCCTTGAAACATCCCCAGGTGATTGGGTATCCAGCTCTCATGGTCTGGTAGTTCTCCCACCAAGTGGTTGCCTGACCCCTCAGCAGGTAGGTGGCATACTTGACCTTGTCTTCCTCAGCAACGTGAGCAATGTCCAGAGCCCTGGCCATCTCCCGGATCCAGTCATCAGCATCCAGAGGCTCGCGTGTTGCCACGAAAGCTCTCGGGCCCATACTGAGGAACTCCTTGATGCTGACTCGTGGAGCATTCTGGTTGTTGTGCTGGTTAGTCTGGAACTGGGCCATCTGTGCCACGACCTGAGTCATCTGAGTCAACAGCTCCGTGATTGGTGGTGGCTCAGGCGGGGTGTTCCTTGTTGGCGGCATCCTGAATGGAAAAGCATTTTAGGACAACAACAGGAAAGGATAGACTTGGTAACCGAAAGAGAGATTATTCCGACGCATGAATAGATAACCAACAGGTACATCATCACATGTTCAAATACATCAGAATATCCAACACACCATAAATGGTTCGAATGCCAAAGGATAACTAAACATAGCTAAGAATGGATACATCGGTACTCCCATGCTCATCACGCAGGACGGCGGTGAGTAGTACGGTGAGAGGTACGGTGAGGAGGAATCCCACGAAAGTAAGTAGATCGACGATCCACATAGATCGGGACTGCTCTGAGAGCGACTCTCGGGGTGGTGAAGTACATAGCATCGGCTCCCTGTGCTCCAAAGCGGGGAATCCCTGTGTAACCAGCACCGAGGTGGAGGAGTGGACCTCTGATCGGCTCGTAACCCCCGGCATCTGGCAGAGTACGACCAACTGGCTGCTGGAAACGTGCAAAGCGCTCATCTCCCACAAAGTCTGTGGTGTACGTCGCCAGACGAGTCAAAGCAAGGTAGAGCTGCTCTCTGACTGAAGCCAACTCCTGAGAAAGTGTGGTGGCAACTGCGTCACTGTACCTCACAAACTGAGTTGTGGTGTGCAGCCTGGTGTTATCATGCTCGTAGACATCCAGGTTGTCGTAGAGAGTGAAGTGAGCTCCCTCTGAAGTGATGTAACCACGGGGGATGTGGCGATAGATAGAATCGTCAAATCCCCAATAGTCAGCACGAAGGACGGTGAGACTCACATAAGCTGCCTGCTGCACGGCCATATCCACTGTGGAACCTACTGCCTCGTAGCGGTGGACGACGCTCATGCCATCATCTGACAGAATGTAGACGATAGCCTGGTAGTAGGTCTGGTCAAACTCTCGCTGCTGCTCGTAGACCTGGTACTCTGGTGCCCAATGGAACCCCAGATACGTGACCATGTCTCTCAGCATCTCCGGATAACCGGCGGTGCTCTCGCAACGAGTCATCCGAACCACCTGCGGGTAGAACCTGAGATCCATCTGCAGATGATTTGGGAGGTTTTGATTAAACGCCGGTAGAAGAATTGTAGTGGAAAACAACAACAAGATTTCAACGGACGAAAGGTTCTTTAGAAGAACAGGATATCGAAACAACATCGGGAAAACGAGACCAAAACTCATGAGGTACTACGGAGAACCCAAAACACGTGAAATCCTAACTTTGAAAGTTTGGGTGAGAAGAGAAAACAACGTTGCACTTCCTTACCAGAAAAGGGTGGGTGGGTGGGGAAAGAAGAAAAATGGCAGAATTCCTACTCTCACGTTTCATTTTTCCTATATAGCTACAAAATAGTTTCTAGACTCAACTGCGATCAATAAAAAGGGATCCTACAGGCAGATAGGCTTTGATACCATTTGTCGCACCCGAACTTCTAGAGGATACTCACCGTACGAACTGAACAGTATTTTGATTGGATTACGGGGCTTACCGGCACCCGCATCTCTTACGAGTAGGCCAACACTTATGTGTGACAACCAATCGTTACTATTCACCGTCGATGTAAACTATCCCGTAGAAATCAGGACACTACCATTGACGTACTTCATACCATACACACATGGTACGTCAACGGCTTTGAACAAAATGATAACACAACATATCTCTAAGACACCAAAAGATTGAAATAAGTTGCAACTGGCCCTCACTAGGGCAGAGAATAGCAAATACAATCATCCAGAGGACACATGTCCCAACATAACATCATTACATCTCAGCGGAAGCATTCAAATGGTCTGAGTATAGAAAAATCCAAATAGGCTTAAGAAGCCGGGAATGAAAAGAAAACGGAGCCCATCCACGTAGTCTCGGATCCTACCCGGGTCCGCTACCTACTCGTCAGCAGCCTCGTCAAACTCCACGTAGTAGCCGTCACCTGGATCCTCGTAAGCGTAGTCTGCGTTTACCACAGCCCCAAAGGGGTCAGTACAACAACGTACTGGCAAGCAAGACTCACAGTTCACCAAAGTGTAACCCGTCAACACCAAGCACAGATGCCTTGGGTTCAACGGAAGAAAGGGGGTATAAAAGATGCTGCAACTGGCTGCGCTAACCAACTACAGAGATTCTACCACTTCCGGCTAACAGAAAGAAGATAAGATACCGTATCGTAACCAACTGTAACTAACCACCAAACAAACCCATCCTGGATCTCGCCCCTTATCCAAAGAAGCAATCCGAGGATAACTCACACAGTTGGATTAATGAATAATGGATCAAGTTGTTATGTCAATAAGTCTATTACTAGTCAAGTTATAAATATTTAGGTGTAAGTTGTTCTGAGTACTTGTTAGCCAGTACTTTCACCAAGTCAACCATAACCGCGGAAAACACGGCTTCTCGAGAAGATTTATCCCTGCAGGGGTGCACCAATTTGGCCGTACACGTAAGAATAACCCGCCAGATGGGATGCCTCCCACCAAGCGGGGTACTCAACACAACCCAACTCTTCTTCGCATCAAGCCCAAAGCACCTTGGGCGCACGGCTAATCGAGCCCCGAAGAAAAGGGACCCTCATAGCACTCTAAGACCGTGTCCCCCTATATGCCGACTACAAAAGTTCCACCCTGCGCTGGGCTCGCAAAAACATGCATGCGGCAAATGGAAAACACGAACTAAATGAGGCGATTTGGACGAGATGCGAATCGAATCAAATTGAGGGGGGCGCCCATACTCGCTTCCCACATGCGGGTAGTGCGCTCATCATGGATCAGTAGACAAGACCCTTTTACTATTAGGTTCGACACTAGAAGGCTTCAAAACCACACAGGGCCTCCTGCCGGTGCCTTATCAGCATTTTATTATTAACAGGTTGATTGATTAACATCGAGCCCCCAGAACATAATAGAAGTATAGTAACAGAAAGGTGACGGGTAACGGACTCGAGCAAAACAACCTAAGCATGCTAGTAAGACACTGGCTCAAACAATGGGGTTGTAGGAGTGGAGGTGAGGCAATATCAGGGTTAAGGGATTCATGTGATAGGTTCGTAACAGAAACAACTAAACATAGGGCTAGCAAAATAGACAACGGAAAGTATCGGTAACCAATGTTGAAAGGAACACAGTGGTTCATGTGAGTGATAACTTGCCTGCCAACCCAGTAGCCTGGTACTGAGCTAGATCCTCAGAAGGGGTGTCGTAAAGATCGTCGGTCTCAACGTCGTCGTCTATCCGAGAAGAAGCAAACAAACAATGCAGACAGATAGACAATCAATATCATGGCATAGTGCACAATCATGGGATGATGCATGTCAAGTTAATGGTTGCATCAAAATAAAATAGTGGACTTGGTAACACAATTTAAATGGACCCATATGCAATTTTGGAGTTGCATATGAAAACCCATGAATTTTGGTTGAAACAATTGTTTTCCAATTAACCAATAGGTGAAAGTGGATTAGTATGATGCATGGATGAGTAAAACAACAAAATAACAACAATAGAAGCAATTGGAAATAAGGTTTACCCATTTAGAAATTTATTTATTAAATTAGGGAATTTTTGGTTCCTTAAAGGGCTTACACAAATAGTTGTTGTTTTCACCAATTTGAATTGTGCAAAATAATTAACAAAATTCATATTTGAAAAGAATACAAAATTCTAGTTGGATTACATGTTTCAAATATTGAAAAAGGAGTTAAGATGAATTTATTATGACTTAAACAAGATTAAACAAATTGTAAATGAATTTAAAACAAGTATGAATTTTATTTGAATTTTATTTGTTCAAAACATAAATTCAAGTTTATATTTGAAAAGTTTATACTTTTCTAGTTTGAAAACATATTTTGCATGTTCAAAAATAATTTAATTTGAGCAAGTTATGATTTTATCAAATTTAAATGATTTAAACCAGGTTTAAATTATTTAGGCAATTTAAATTATTCAAACCATGAAACAAAATTTATATTTGAAAAGGTTATTTGAAATAGCATGGAAAACATATTTTATTTGCATTATTTGGATTAAGTATGAATTAGTTATGGATTTTAGCAAATTGCAATTGAATTATTTGAATTCAAATTTGAATTGCATTTGGAAAATTGAAAACAGAAAACAAATGTTACCATTAGATAGAGAATTGAATTTGGGGCAGTGCACATATTTTATTTTTGTGATTTGGAATTATAAAACAAAAGTTATTAACAATTTAAATTTTAGGACCAATCTGTAATTTGGAGGGACTTGTTTTTTAAAACAGAAAGTTGGAAAAACATTTTATACCGCGCAGGGGTCTACCCTGGCCACTGGGTGCTTGCGTGGCAACAGAGTGGCTGACAGGGGGGGCCACCCTGTCAGCACTCGGTGCAAAATGGTGGGTTTTAACGCGCGAGCCAGGGACTCGAACCCTGGATCTCCCCCGTGCGCGCGCTGCCTGTAACCAGTGCGCTACGAAGCGTTTCTTGTCAGTATACACAACGCGGACAGGTTAAGGTGTCGTTAGTGGTTTCTGAACTTTTAACTGAAACGCGCGCGACTGAAACTCGACAGAGGCTACCGGCGGCGATCACCGTGGCGTCGCTCGTGCTCGCGGTGCTTGCGCTGCTGCTGGTGGATGCTGGATGCGTGCGCTGTGGAGGAGGAAGGAAACGGAGGGGGACAGCGGCTGCTCACCGCGGATGTAGTCGAGCAGAGGCTCGGGGTCGACGAGCTCGACGGCGACAGCGGCGTGGTCGTGGACGGCGGCGACGGCGTGGGCTTCCTCCGCGGCTACGGTGGTGTCCAAACGGTAGAGGGCGATGCGGCGGTGCGGTTCCGAAAGCTAGGAGGGTAGGTGGCGCGTTGAGGTGGCGGCGGCGACCATGGTTTCAGAAGCGGGCTCGGTGGTGGTCTCCGGTGAGGGGCAGAGAGAGAGAATCGCGGCGAGGGAGAGGGAAATGGCGGCGGCCTCGAGGGGATAGGGGGTAGGGCTAGGGCTAGGCTGCGGCGCGGGGTCCTAGGTGGTCTTATAGGGGGCAGGGGCCGCTGCTGGCCGTCGTTCTGCTCCTGTGCCGCCGTGGCATCGCTGGATGCACGGCCGTACAGGTTGAAGACGATGGCCGAAGCGGTACGGGCCGCGCGGAGGTAAGTGGGCTGGGCCTGCGTAGGTTAGCTGCCGCGCGCGCTGCTTTTTCCCTTTTCTATTTTTGTTTTTCTGTTTTTTTTTTGCAGCAAATAGAAATAGGAAGAAATTGGGGTTTTTAAGTTAGTAAAAATTAGGGAAAAATTTGTGTGAGTTTGTTAGGTCAAAAGCAACCAATGTCAACTTTGGTTTTTGAAAAGTTCAAATTTATTTGCTGTTTTGTAAATTGGTTTGAATTTGAAGAATTTGGTAATTAATTGATTAAAATTGAAAACAACAATTTTAATAGGGTGAACCCTATTGGTTAAATATAACAAATGTGCTTAGAATTTGTTTGGTACTTTCATAATTTTCAAATTAGGTGTTGTTTGATGATTTGATTTGAATTTTTAATGTGATTTGGAAAATAATTGATTGATTAAAACCATCATTTTAATAGTTGAGCATTATGGAATAAAATGAAAACAAATTGGTTGTTTTTATTTGAGATTTTTATTTAAAAGGTTGTAACAGAGCAAGTATGAAATAATGTTTGGATAATGTTTGAATTTTGTTGACGCGCGAACGCGTCACACGAACACGTCCTCGTGTACCCGCGGCGCCGAGGGAGATGCTCCGCAACTCACACCGCGGGAGGCTTGCCGGAAGCGCGGTGCGCAAGACCGTCCGGCAGGCGCTTTTTGGACCAGACGCCCCGGTTCCTCGGGAGGGACCCCGTCGGAGGACCCGGCGACGATTGGATGCTCCAAGTCGTCCTTAACGCCCCTGGAGCCTCGTGGATCGTAGCCTCCAAACCTGAAGAACAACGAAGAACGAGAAGCAAGGTACAAGGGAGAGGGATAGATGAACACGATAAATTAGGGTTTGTGTTTGTTCGATTGGTGTTGGTTCAATCGGCCATCACCCCTCATGTATATAAGAGGCGGTTGGACTTCCCGTGCAAGGAAAAGGCTTGGATTCACGTCCAAAAGCCCTAATTTGCATCCAATTCGGATGTTTGACTCGAACCTTCCAAAACTGTTCGGCCTGAAACCTGGCTGCACCTTGCGGGTTATTTTCGAGTCAGTAAACCAGCTCAAATAAAAATCACGTAGAAGACAAAGTTGTTCGTCTCAAAAAGACGAAGAACTTTTCTGTTTTATGATTTTTCATCTGACATCATCTTGAAGGACTAATTGTATGTGCACTAAAACGTGTTCGAATCGAATCCGAATCTGTCAGTTCTGACCTCCGTATTTTGCAGATTCGAGGTAGTAAACAACCTCGGATCAAAATCTCATAAAAGACAAAGTTGTTCTCCTAGAAAAACCGAAGAACTTTTGTTTTATGTGTTTTCTTGTCAGAGACCATCTGATTTGTCTACCGATCTCGTCAATGATCAGGTGTCAATCTTGTTCGCGCCTTCACAGAACGCGACTAGTACATGTACTAGTTGGTCTCTGTCTCGTGTTTCAGTTTTGGCCGAAATTCTGAACCCCGCTAGTACATGAACTAGTTGGCCTCTGTTTTGGCCGAAATTCTGAACCCCGCTAGTACATGTACTAGTTGGCCTCTGTTTCGTCCTGTTTTTTGCCTATAGAATTTGCATACTTCATTGGATCGAGATGGTCCAAAAATCAAAGTTGTTTTTTTCGATGAGATGTACAACTCTTGTTCACATTATTTTTTCATTTGGGCTCATCTTGTTGCCTTCCTTTTGTGAGCCAAAAACGAGTGTCAACACATGCCCCCCCTGTTTTTTGGCAAAGCTTGCGTGCCAAAAAATATCTTGCACCCTTCTTGTTCTAGGAACGATGTCAACACTCCATCGGCCATGTGTTATCAGGAGTATACTAAATTATGGACCATATGTGCAATAGGGAAAATACCTTAATAATCTTTCACCCAAATACTCCGAAAGAATAACACCAACCATTTGGCGATAAAGGTCATCACTTATCAACGCATATTTGAAAGCAACCTGCCAAATGGTCATGCTCACCCTCTTGTAGGATTTTTCATATAATTAACAATGAGCTTCTCCCGGCTATCTGCATTAGATTTTCCATTAGTGCATGGCCGAAGCGGCTTGTCTCGATCCGGCCCTACTTTCATTGGTGAAACAAAGCATCGGCTCATGGGGAATATGCAGTGCACCATGATTAACATGGTAGCCCGATGTTTGCGCACCAACTCATCACATTTCATGTCTAGGCATAAGAGAATTAGTAAAGCACTTCAAGATAAAAGTTATACCTAGACATGTATGAATACAAACAATAGGTGATTCTTCAAAACATGTGTAAATCATGAAATTATTGCACTACTTACGACGAATCACCAGAAGTCTCAATATATGGAGCATCTATAGATAATAAAAATTCTAGCACAAATAGAAAATATTGGTATTCGGCTTGACTATTAGTTCATCATATTGTAAAGGGAACGAGACTTCAAAAATAGCACCAAAAGGAGATGAACAAACACTCCCAATGTCATGCCATTGTTTTAAAGCTAGATCAACAAATGCAATCTCCATGGTACTAGAGAGACAAGATCAAAATTAATATCAAACATTATGCTCATGATTGATTTGTTGCCCAACAACATAGCTAGCAAAATTTGGCCATTCATAAATTTTATAGACTCACAAGCCAAATATCATGAAAGCATGAGTAAGAGAATAATTGTCAATTGACGCATACCTTGTCTCGGCCTGTAGTATTACCAAGGACGATGTTATCACACCACACCGGGCATGTCTCAATAATTTCTTAGGACGATACAAGACTATCGGCCCCATATCTTTGCCTCAAGGGCAGGCATAAACGAGCCACCAAAGTATTATAGCCGAAATAAATCAAACAAAAAATATGACAATGAACTCAGAATATTTCGGCTCTTGATACTAGCAACAACATAGTAATTAATCAAATGCATATTGACTTGGTATTACCCTTCCATGATATAAATAATTATGATGCACCCATGGATCAAAATAAGTCCATAGGGGGTAACCAATCATACCTGGTGGTGAACTCCATGACAAAGGCAATGATGGCATGGTTGAAGAGTATAGATGATGTGCCAACCGGAGATTTTTCTTAGCTGATATAGACCTTCGGCTTAATTCCTTGTTAGTTTCAGTCTTCTCTTTCTTTACTTCTATGAATTTCCTTGCAACAGAATCTTGCATATCATTCTTGTCCTTGCAGCTCTCCTTAGGAATCCATGCCATGTTTTTCTTTTTTAACTCTTCAGCACTAAGCCTTTGCAATTTTATTTCTTGCCAACTTGATAGGCCGAGTGGGCATCCCGACTGTACTTTTTGTTTCCGCTTTGGCAACTCTTTATTGAGTTTGGGCACTTTCAACTTCGCACATTCAGATTTGGCACTTTGATCTTCAACAATTTTTTGTTTCATCTCTTTTCCTTTAATAGCCAAGGTCAATTGGACCGGCTCTTTGTTACTTGAAACTGAATGTGAAACAACATACTTGTGACCATCCTTTTTTACTTGGTATACCTGCTTGACCACCTCCTTCTTTTCCTTTGAGCTACGGAACGATTCTGTTTTATTGAAACAGTTTTTGGCATGCAATTGTTGATCCAATAATGATCTATTTGGAGCTGCATAATTTGGGTTAGACGGTCTAGAATAATATGGATAATGTGCCCATGAATCATACATGTCCCATGATGAATATGGATAGGAATTAGCATAGGGAGGTGTCCATGACCTTTGTATTGGCGGCCCAAAAGGAGGATATGAACCTGCTGCATTAAACTTCTCTTTTCGCCAATACCGGTTATTGTACTTGCGCCTTGGGGGTGATATTGATGCTTTTGCACTACTCGGCCGATAAGCACTTTTTGTTTCAATCTCTTTCTGATATTTCTCCAATAGCTCTCTGAAATTAACTTTTGATTTCTTACCCTTGTGCTTATAGCGGCCTTGGTTCTTCTTGATTTCGCATGCATCAATCTTCGAATTTTCTTGTTGCCCCCCAGTGCTTGATGTCATTGGTGTAGCATCAATAGAATTTCTATCTTCAAGAATATCTTTCATGTGCTCCTGAATAATTTCTTTTCTTGAAGAATTGATCTCACCATCTTCATCATGTACCTTCTTATCTTTCAACGAATCGGCTTGAGGTAGCCGATATAAAAGAGGTTTTCCATCAAGACCAATTGAAAAAGACTGGTCATCTATATGTGTCTCACCAAAATCCAACCGCCCATTGTCAAAGGCCGATTGTACTATTTGATGAAACATGTTGCAATTGTCAATATTATGCTCAAACGAATCATGCAACTTGCAATACATTCGTCCTTGGATTGGCGGCTCTACATGGTGATCAAGAATCATAATGTAATCATTCTTAAGCAAAACATCGAAGAGGCGATCACACATGCTCAAACTAAAGGTACACTTTTTATTAACTAGCCGATCATGTTGCGAGAACGGCTTTTGAGTTAAGTAACTGAATGGTTCAAGTTTGACACCACCCCATTCGGCTAGACTTTTGCAACGATTCTCCGATGCTTTTGAATAAACCATCATACTGGCATCGGCTTTCTCAAGAGATTCTACGCTTGGCTTTATATTTCTGAAACCAAAATAATTAGAACAAACATGTCTCACTTGAGACCAAATGTTAGCCAAGTATGAGATAAGCAAAGCCACCCATGTAAATACAAATTTTAAATGAAACAAGGGGGAAAGCTCTTGCTGTAATAATTTGTTACTATTGGTCTCTCTAAATTTTGTAATATGTTGACCAATAGTTTTTGTAGCAATTTTATCACTAACAAATAAATTACTTTTCTTGACTGGTCTTTCAATGTTTCTTATGAAAATCTTGCTAATCGACGCATCAACAATATAGTCTTGACCAAATCGGAAAGTAAGTAAATTATTTGTTGGATATACCTCTTTGAAGACGTTGGGAGAACATGATGGTTGCATGACCTGGGAAATATCTTGCCCCGTCTCTAGATGATTTTCCAACGCCTTTTCTTCTTCATTTTCTGGGTCTCGTACCTCATTACTTTGATGCTCAATGTCAACTGAACTTGGTTCGGCTATAATTTCTTGCACTTTAAGTCCATTAATCTCTTTGGCATGGAACCTATAGGGAAACATGCAAGATCCCGTACTTCCAGAAAAATCAAGCATGGTTGTTTTTCTAAGCTTTCCATGCTCTTCGTCAATGAAGTTTGCTTCTTTTGATTTAATAGATTCGGCACATGTAATGTTTGATTCGGCTTTTTCAATAACCGAAGCAACCAAACTTTCTGAATCCTTCACACTTCCTTTATGGATTCTATCAATTCGCATAACTTCTTCATCTTGTCTAGATTTATTAGAGGGTTCACCTTGATTGTTGCACGGAGTATGTAACTTGAGCTCTCCAACCGAAGTAGTACTTTCTTGACGGCCATTCTCAAGATTTGCAAGAAACATCCGCATATCTTCCTCTTCAAGCATTTTCCTATATACTTCATGCTCATATGTGAGTTTCTTCTCAAGCTTCTTGAACTCCTCATCACGCTTCCTCTTGAGTATTTCATAGCATTGGCGTTGTTCATCCGATATTTCCTCCAAAGTTGGCTTAGTGAATTCGCCAGTGCTATGATCTACATGGTGAGATTGCCCCCCGAAACTTTTAGTTTCTTTCGGCAATGCGTTGCCGAAACTTCGTGGCCGTGAAGGACAACATCTACGCTCAAATTGTTGATTCTCTTCTTCACGCCTCTTTTTAAGCACCTCTAAAGCTTGTATTGCAGCGGGATCATGGGGATTCTCTGCTGCTCTCAAATGAATAGCATTGATCTTCTTGAATTCAGCTGCAAGTTTTTCCTTGAAACTATCCAGTCCATATGCGACAGAAGTAGATGAAGATGCATGTGTTCCTGTTAAATTTTCATTTATTCGGCCATGACCACTATGAAAGTGCACAGCCGAATTATGAAGCTCACTAGTTGCACATGAAGATGAAATATTAGTAACATAAGGTGTAGCATATGATGGTTGGGGGTTATTGGCCAAATAGCTATTAGTTGCATGTCCAATTCCCCTATCCATCGGCATATTTAAAGATGAACTAACATATTGCATGCCACTTGCCGATGCACAAAAAGGTGAAACACTCGCTTGCATGCTATCAAAACTTCTAAAGTTTGGTGTTTCGTATTGATTAACCGAACTCACCATGTTGTTCATCGGCATATGTACTTCTAGGGTTGCCGATGCATGAGAATCAGAGTATACACGTTGCAAGTTGCTAAAATTAGTCGAAGCATGGAGATTACTTTGCATCGGCTCTTGCACATAGTAAGAACTAGGGCTAGCCGAAGCCTTACTCATATCAAAAGATCTAGCAACATTAACATGAGAGAAATTTGCATCTACATATGGAGATTGAGGATTCATGATACCGTTGTAGATTGCAGCTCTTGATGACGCTCTCTTCGTAGCAAGAACGGGCCGTAGACCGTTCAATGCTTCGTCCCCAGCGGAGTCGCCAAAAAGTGTGTTGACGCGCGAACGCGTCACACGAACACGTCCTCGTGTACCCGCGGCGCCGAGGGAGATGCTCCGCAACTCGCACCGCGGGAGGCCTGCCGGAAGCGCGGTGCGCAAGACAGTCCGGCAGGCGCTTTTTGGACCAGACGCCCCGGTTCCTCGGGAGGGACCCCGTCGGAGGACCCGGCGACGATTGGATGCTCCAAGTCGTCCTTAACGCCCCTGGAGCCTCGTGGATCGTAGCCTCCAAACCTGAAGAACAACGAAGAACGAGAAGCAAGGTACAAGGGACACTGGTAGAAAAAAGGCCTTCGGTATGCCAGCATCAGTCCCCAAGCGTCGCGCACCGTGACCAATGAGTCTTTAGTCCCGGGTCGGGAGGAGACCCGCGACAGAAGGTCAGACGTCGCGGGTTGGGAAGCGCGTTGCGACGCGTGGAGGGAATTAATTCCGGTTGACCTGGCCGCCCGGGACTATTGGTCCTTTATTCCCCGTTCCCGTGGCCAACCGGGACCAATGGCCCTTTATTCCCCGTGCCCGTGGCCAACCGGGACTAAACACGCACGCAAATGGCTGAAGTTTGGACGCAATACGAAGGTCCCACACCATGCGGCAAGGATTTGGACGTGCTCTTCACCAACAGTTCCGCGAGGCTGCATGAAGCTCTGGGTCATTTGGCCGATCTCTATTTTGCAGCTCCCGAAGAACACCGGTTCTTTGGGCTCGATCTGGAGTACACGGCGAATCAGAAGGATGTTGCCGTCATCCAGATTGCGTTCAAGCAGTCGGTGTTGGTCTTCCAATGGTCAAGGTAGAAGCTATAGCTACACGTACAATCTTGCATGCATCTTCGAGTTTTTTTTTGCATGTGAAGAATACGTGTGTTGCAACATATTTAACACATATCCTATTTTTGTTGTTACAGTAGTTCAAAGCATTGCCCGGACCTTGTTGATTTTCTTGTCAACTCGGGGTTTGACTTTTGCAGCGTTGACATCACGCAAGACCGTGTGAAGTTGATGCGCATCGGTATTATGATACCTGAAGATCACTACGTTGATCTTCAGAATCTTATCCAGTTGACCGGGCCAAAGACCGGGATGGCTGTCATGGCAAGCACCTTCATCCACCAGGGCTATCAAAGGATGAAGACTGATTTCCGCCGGGAGAATCACTTCTATTGGGAGGAGACCCTATTGCGCATGACGAACCTCAAGTATGCGGCCATAGATGCATATGTCGCGTACGAGTTGTTCCGCATCTACTCGGCGGGGCCATAGATGATGTATGCATGCGTTCGATATCTATGTGCATGTAATGGGTATCTAATTAGTAGTATATATATGTAATGGATATCTTTTGTGATCGACTCTATATATATATGTTATGAAATGTGATTGACTCTATGTTTGTGTTATGTGTGATCGACTCTATGTTTGTGTTATGTGTGATCGACTCTATGCATGTAATGAATATTGTTTGTATTATTGTTCTTTATTTTTGATATATTTTTTCATTTTAAGATTTTAAAATGAATTAGTATTATTTTTCTTCATTTTTTGATATATTATTTGTATTTTTAAGATTTTAAAATGAATTAGTATTATTGTTCTTAATTTTTGATATATTATTTGTATTTTAAGATTTTAAAATGAATTAGTATTATTGTTCTTCATTTTTGATATATTATTTGTATTTTTAAGATTTTAAAATGAATTAGTTCTATTTTTCTCAATTTTTGGATATATTATTTGTATTTTTAGAAATAATACAAATTAAAAGTTAATGTTTATTTATTTATTCAAAATTATTAATTACATCATTACTTTTGTTTATTAAAAGATTTATTTGAAATTCAAACAATAAAGAAATGTGGCTTCGGCCAACATGTTAATAAGATTGATATGATACTACTATCACATACATGCGTGAGAAACACTTGGATTCGGGACGGGATGGAACTCGGAAGTTAAGCGTGCTAGTGCTAGAGTAGTGGGAGGATGGGTGACCGAGTGGGAAGTTTGACCATGAGTAACTAATTTGACTAGAGATAATCTTAGTTAGACACTAAGCAAATAATACAAATTGTGAAAAAAAAGGGAGTGAAAAAAAGGAGTGGAAAAAAGGGAGTGAAAAAAAGGAGTGGAAAAAAGGGAGTGAAAAAAGGTGAGAAAAATAATTAGAAACCAAATGAATTAAAAAAATTACGAAATAAATCTAGTCACGGTTCATGTGGCCAACCGGGACTAAATGTCCTCCGACCCCAGGCTCTGCCACCCGCCCACGTGGACGGGCCTTTAGTCCCGGTCCGTAAGTGATGGGACTATAGGGGGGGGGCCTTTAGCCGCGCGTAGCTAGTCCCGGTTGCCCGGACGGGATTAATGGGCCTGGCGAACCGGGACTGTAGGCCTATTTTCTACCAGTGGGAGAGGGATAGATGAACACGATAAATTAGGGTTTGTGTTTGTTCGATTGGTGTTGGTTCAATCGGCCATCACCCCTCATGTATATAAGAGGCGGTTGGACTTCCCGTGCAAGGAAAAGGCTTGGATTCACGTCCAAAAGCCCTAATTTGCATCCAATTCGGATGTTTGACTCGAACCTTCCAAAACTGTTCGGCCTGAAACCTGCCTGCACCTTGCGGGTTATTTTCGAGTCAGTAAACCAGCTCAAATAAAAATCACGTAGAAGACAAAGTTGTTCGTCTCAAAAAGACGAAGAACTTTTCTGTTTTATAATTTTTCATCTGACATCATCTTGAAGGACTAATTGTATGTGCACTAAAACGTGTTCGAATCGAATCCGAATCTGTCAGTTCTGACCTCCGTATTTTGCAGATTCGAGGTAGTAAACGACCTCGGATCAAAATCTCATAAAAGATAAAGTTTTTCGCCTAGAAAAACCGAACAACTTTTGTTTTATGTGTTTTCTTGTCAGAGACCATCTGATTTGTCTACCGATCAATGATCAGGTGTCAATCTTGTTCGCGCCTTCACAGAACGCGACTAGTACATGTACTAGTTGGTCTCTGTCTCGTGTTTCAGTTTTGGCCGAAATTCTGAACCCCGCTAGTACATGTACTAGTTGGCCTCTGTTTTGACCGAAATTCTGAACCCCGCTAGTACATGTACTAGTTGGCCTCTGTTTCGTTCTGTTTTTTGCCTATAGAATTTGCATACTTCATTGGATCGAGATGGTCCAAAAATCAAAGTTGTTTTTTTCGATGAGATGTACAACTCTTGTTCACATTATTTTTTCATTTGGGCTCATCTTCTTGCCTTCCTTTTGTGAGCCAAAAACGAGCGTCAACAAATTTGAATTGTGAAAATAGAGAAAAATAGATGCAAACAATTTAATGAATATGATGACATGATGCAATACTTTAATAAACAAGAAATCAAACATTCTAGGGGTATTTTCATACTTGGGATGTTACACATACCAGATCAACATCCGGTGTATTATGTAAGTAAAGTTTATTCCGAGTCCAAACAAAGGTACCCACACTATCAAAAACTGGCATATGGCGTATTTTTCGCATCTCGAAAACTCCGTCATTACTTCCAAGGACATTCCATAACAGTGGTATGCAAAGCACCACTAGGGGATATAATCAACAATGCGGACGCAACAGGCCGAGTAGCCAAATGGGGAATCGAGTTGGCTGCGTTCGACATTAAGTACCAACCCTGGACGGCAATAAAATCCTAGGCGTTGGCAGATTTCGTCGCAAATTGGACAAAAGCAATGGAAAACACACCAGTGCCGGAGTCGGAATACTGGGTTATGCACTTTTATGGATCCAAAATGAAGGAAGGCAGCTGGAGCTGGTGTAGTCCTAAAATCCCCAAAGGGAGACACTATGGAGTATGTATTACAAATACACTTCAACGCCAACAATAATGTGGCAGAATACGAAGCTTTGCTTCATTGCCTGCATATTGCAAAAGAAATAGGTGTCAAGCGCATCCTATGCTATGGTGACTCAGACTTGGTACAACATCAGCTCAACCAAACATGGGACGCCAAAAGCCACATCATGGCCGAATATCGGAGAACGGTGGACGAGTTTGCTATTTGCTTCTTGGGATTTGAAGTTCTTCACGTCAGAAGGGAAGAATACCGAAACGCGGATGCATTAGCCCGCATGGGCTCGGATAGAGTGAAAATCCTACCACCGGGTGTGTTTGTCCAATATTTGTATGAACCATCGATAAAAGGTGGAGATGTCGACTATCCTCTCGTTTTCGAGTCAACTGAAGTCCTGCTCGTTATCCCGGATTAGACAATTCCATATTTAAACTTCTTAGTAGACTAGAAGTACCCGGATGGAGCAGACGAGGTCTTGCAAATACAAATAAAACGTCGATGCAAAGGATATACGGTAATCAATGGTTGCCTGTATAAACGCAGCACTACCAGAATTTTCCTGCGATGTATTTCGCCAGAAGAAGGCCGAGAAATACTGCAAGAAATCCATGTAGGAGATTGCGGAGATCATGCTCAATCAAAAAGCATAGTTAAAAAAGCATTATGTGCAGGGTTTTTCTGGCTAACAGCCAAGACAGACGCCGAACACATCGTAAATACATGTGCCGGATGTCAGTATTATGCCAAGCAGACGAATATGCCAACCCAAGCACTCAAAACTATCCCTATTACATGGCCATTTGCAGTCTGGAGGCTAGATATGATGGGACCATTCAACACTGCAAGAGGTGGACTTACACATCTACTTGTTGTAGTGGATAAGTATACCAAGTGGGTGGAGGCAAAACCCATCAAAAAGCTTGACGGTGTAACTGTCAGAAATTTCATCATTGACGTAGTCATGAGATATGACGTTCCACACAGCATAATTACTGAAAATGGGACAAATTTCTCTATTGGAGAGTTGGAAAAATATTGCCGACAAACGGGAATACGCCTAGATCTTTCATCTGTGGCACACCCGCAATCCAATGGACAGGTCAATCCTGCAAGGAATACGCCGAAGACTCGAATCTCCTCTTCATAGAGCAGCTGGAGCATGGGTGGGAGAGTTACCTTCTGTGCTTTGGAGTATTCGAACGACGCCAAACAGGTCAACAGGGAAACCCCGTTTTTCCTGGTTTATGGCGCAGAAGCAGTGCTTCCAACGGACATGATCTATGATAGCCCAAGAGTGCAAGCTTTCGATCAGTCGGATGCCGAAAGTGCACGACAGGATGCCGTCAATCTCATAGAAGAAGAACGAGAACTTGTGCTTCAAAGATATGTCATTTATCAGCAAGGATTACGACGTTACCATAGTCGGAAAATCAGGCATCGTTCTTTCAAAGAAGGTGACTTAGTGCTAAAATTGGTGCAAGAAAGAAAGCACGAGTTAGCTCCAGTTTGGGAAGGACCATTTGTCATTAGCAAAGCTATAAAAATGGATCATACTATATTATAGATATTCGGACACGGAATATGATCCAAAAAGACCGAATTGCAAAAGAAAGATAAAGATAGATGACGAACTAGGGGAGACCAAAAGACCTTGGAGCATCCAGCAGTTACGTCCCTTCTACACTTAGTTCAATTTCTATGTAAAACATATTTGAGATCATGAAATAAAGTTATCGGAATTCATACATCTATGTTTTTACATGCTTGTTATAGTACAACGCATAAATCCGTCTTATCTATTTCCCAATGATCTTTCAAAATACTCAATGTTAACCCGAATTGTGCCTGCGTGCTCGGATTTTAAAAAAACTGAATGATTTTCAGCCTAAAATGACTTAAGGAAACCCAGACTGTGCATGCGTTCCTGAGTTTCATTCAAAATTCCTTGTTATTCTCTAAGTATTATATGATTTTTTTTATGGTGGGTCACTGGGCTAGTAAGGAAAAATTCCTTTAGTATGATCCATGTCTCCGAGTTTCGACTAATTGGTTATACCCAGTCACTTGGAATGAAGATTAAAGTACTATCGAGCCATTTCAAACACTAAGGACAGTTAAAACATATAAACCAGAGAACTTAGAAGATAAAGGAATAAAAACCCAACTTGCAAAGACTTAATAATATAACTGCAAAAGTGGAGTACTTGTTTATACAAAAGAATAGAAAGCATTACAATAAGTTTACATTGTAAGAACAATGATGCTTCTATTTCCCTATCTCTACCCCAGGACCAGGCAGCTCCTTCAGGCATCGACTCGTCGTCTTCGCTGCTGGAATCCTCGGGAGTTTCCGGAATAGCTTCCTCCGGCTAGAAGGTCGATATGTTCACCATGTTCGCAATCTTGGTGGTGTGACCTTTGATTTCATCAAAGATGATGGCCCTCTGCGCCTCCGTGTATCCTCGAGGGATGTCGGACGCCACACGCCAAGATTTGGTAGTTGGGTAGTGCATACGCATGAGCCCAAGAGCCATGCGTGCACCACCACGAGCCGCGGAACGGAGAAGGGAATCCATGGATTCCGCCACCTCCACCATAGCCTCCGAAAGTTTTTCAACTTACGAGAACTCCCCAGACCTGGAAGGAAGGCACTTGTTGACAAGCAACATTCCTGCAGCCTTGATCGCGATGAATACCTTCCCGAAGGCCCGGATTTTTTCATTCCGAGTAAGGGGGCTATCTCCTGTTTCAATAAAAAACACAAAAGTGTTAGAGAAAACAGAAGAAGATGAAACATGGAAAATCCGGTAAAGGACAAAATACTTACCGAGAATCAGGTCCATCTCGGTGCCTTCCTCCAGGCGCTGGTTCAAGGCATTCTCCAGATCCCGGATGGTGGCCTTGTCCTTGGCAGCTTTGTTGGAGGCCTTAGACTCGGCAATGCCAAGAGCCAGTTGGCTGGCCTCCCGTTCCTACTGCATCTTCACATTGAGCTTGTGAAGATCCAGGTTTTCGCGGCGGAGGTTTTCGTCGTTGCCCGCATCTTCAGCAACTTGTTTGGCTTTCGCCAAAGAAGCTGAAAAGCAGGTAAAAAGAAGAGTTAGAAACTCGGAAAAATACTTAGAAAAAATTGCGAACCAAAAGAAGAGAAAAATTTCATACCTGCTAGTTCACTCAGCTGCTGCTGAGTAGATGCCAGCTCTGCATCCTTATCTTGAAGAATTTAGAGAAGGGTTTTAACCTCCTTATTCTTGATGGTAAGTTTGTCGAAAACCTCCACATTGATATTTTCAGCAGTTTGCTGAAACACGGAAAGAAAGAAAGAATGCTTTAGTTCAAAACAAGCATAACAATGGAAAAAGTATTAAGTAGAAAGTATACATTCAACTTATTACTTGGGGGCTAGAGATATTACCTGGCTCATCCTGGTCAAGTTCGCCAAGTTTTCGTTTAATTCTTTTGCATAATCTGCAAAAAGAATCCCGACGTTGTAGAGGCCGTCCTGGATGACCTGCCGAGGTGAAAATACGAAGTTATTCCTTACAATTAGTCTGCCTTGCGGCCAAGGACGGATTAGACGCGCTGGTGCGAAGAACTTGGTAGCCCACGGACGAATGTATCCGAGTTCATCAGATGGTTCTTTTTTTACCTTGAATTCTTTGTAAAAATTTGGAATGGGGTCCTCCTAAGTTGTACGAGAAGGACCACCCATATCCGGCACCGCCCTTTCCCTCGCGTCCATCTCAGACGCAATGGTATGGATGGGTATTCTTCCGCCTTCGCAGATTGATCTTCTCCCCCTAGAGCAGCTGGTGTAGAGGGAGCTGCAGTAGGAGATGGATGCACCCTCTTGCTGGCATCAACCTTATGCTTCCTCGGCTTCTTTGGTTTCAAAGAGGTTGGAGCAAGGATGAAAAGGAAAGGAGGCGAAAGAAAATCCGAGAAATCAATATTCCGAGAAACTAAAACAGCTCCTGCATCAAAAAGCAGAGACAGATGGAAACCGAGGAGATTACCTTGAAGTAGCGACGGGAACTCCGTTAAGTTCCACCACCTCTTCAGTAGTTGATGACCTCTTGCGATTCCGACCACCATAAATTTTGGCATGCAGTTCGTCAAGCTCGGCGTCAGTTGCAAGATCTTTGTCGGTAAGGTCATCAAACTATGGAATAAGCACAATATACGACTAAGTCAGGAAATCGGAAAAAGAAAAAAATCTGAGAAATTGTCCAAAGAGAAAAGAACATTACCTTTGGAACCTTGTTTCCCTCATGGTACATCTCTCGACTTTCTTCATATTGGTCGTGTGTGGCGACCAAATGATTGACCCGCTTCTTGAAGTTCCTCTTCGTGAATGCCTTGGCCGTTCCCCTCATTGTATCTTCCAGACCTTCGTATTCACACAAAAGACGGGTTCGATGCGCCAAAGGATGGATTCTTCTTCCTAACCAGCATAGAACGGTGTCGGTTCCAGTAAGAGGAGGTTTGGAAGAGGTGAGTTTGGCGATGCGCCGTTTGATTTTCATCAAATCATCTGGCGGAGTTTGAACTGCCTACACAGCCCAATTTCCTGGGGATTGGCGGCACAATTGGTGAAAGGTGGAATCCCCGTTTCCATTCTAGGAAACGAGATGTCTTGGTGGTAGAAGAAGGAACCCGTCTGATGGAGGGATGATAACCCGGTAGGCTAACGTCAAGGTGTAACTCGGCCCAAAGGAGCTGCGCAAGACCTGGCTTAAGGAAAAGGAGTTTCTAGAAGGCCCAAGAACGTAGGCCTCGTAACCCGGATTGTGGGTTCCGATAAGGAAACTTAGGGTTTGTATGCGGTGACCGGGTAGGACTCCGAGTGTGCCTTGGATAGGGAGCCATGGGGCCGGATAATATATAAGCCGGCTGCTAGGGTTAGATGAACAAGAGTTTTACTAGCTATTCGAGTATCCCCTGTAATACGAGAGTTGAGATTGTAAACCTAGATTGGAGACTCGGCGACTTGATTGCCAGAGCTACCAGATCGATTATCAGCATGATTTCCCCTGAGCAAAACCCTCTCCCAAACACCAGAGTCGAATTTCCCCAATATAAGTTACCCCCGGTAACGTCTGCCGTGATTATCCCACGACAGTTGGCGCCCACCATGGGGCCTACGTCCAAGGGTGTTTATATCACGGGAGAAGCTCGGGAGAACATGAAGAACCTCGTCGTCGGCGAGATCTACACCAACCCCGAAGGAGAGAAGATGGTGGATGATTTTGGCTGGGAGCCAGAGTCGGATCTGCTGGAATCTGATCTGTCGTCACAATCGGCTGGGTCAACGTCTTCATTGGCATGGTAGGTACGTCCGGTTCAATCCCTGACAATTTTGGATATGATTCTGTGTCAGGAGAGGCAACCTGCGTTCAATCGGATGGAGAAGAATCGGTCGGGACGGTAGATCCGAAAGAGAGCCCACCATGAAGAGGGAACAACCGGAGGAGCCGGCATGGACCCCGCGCGGCCGGGTCATGAGAGAAGATGATACCGAGTCTATCCTGCACCAGCTGGAGGACCGGTACGAGGAGGATAGCTGTGATGAGGAGGAATACGAGTCTTCACCAGGCATCGCGCGCCAGGTCGGGGTCTACACGGCCCCTGCAACCAATCTCAATCAGGGGAACGTGACTACGGCCGCAGTCGAAGCGGCGCGAGCGCTGGCCCAGCAGCAAAACTAGGCTGACGGAAACCCGGTTCTGACCCGGGTTGACGGAGAGTCGGCTTCGGTCACTAGCCGGGCAGCGGATAGCGAGATGCAGAGGAATATGTTTGGGTTCATGGCGAACAGAACACTAGGGGCGGGTCCTTCAAACCCACAACACCCGGCTCTGTTCAGTAACAACCTGATCCTGGATCCCACGGTGTTAGCTACGGTGATAACCCCGGAAAACGCAGCGGCACGCGCTAGGGATCTGGATGTAGCCTGCCGTGCATTGGAGCAACATAGGAAAGACGTGGAAGCTGAAAAGCAAGGGATAGCCATGCGTCAACGCGAGCTGGAAGCATTGGAGAACCGGCTCCAGGTTCAGTCGACCAGGATGCATCAGAGATACCAAACGAGATTACCGGCAACGGGTGGAACTTTAAACCTGGCCACGTTATTCATCACACCCCAGGATCAACCAATTCCGGCTGTGAATCAGGAAACCATACATCAGCCTGCGACTGGAGGAGGACAGCCGACGAACGTACAAGCCGGGTTACCCACATTGCAGACAAGGGGTTGCTGTTGGCAACACAGCGCCACCACCACCACCATCACGATTTCGTACACCACCAGGTCACTTCAACAACCCCATGGACAATGTATATGCAGCAACATTGGCATTGGATTGCAATCCCGTAAGAGAGTCACCCCATGCGGAGGAGACCCGGCGGGCGATAGATCTATTGCGTACAGCAGTGGCTCAGCAAGTCAATTACCCGGATAATAGGAGTGGAATGCACGGAACACCGTATATCAGCCGTCAACATGGTAATGCCGGCAATATTCAAACAAGTTCAGCGCGACGGAGGGCAGAGCAGCAGCAAATGCCGCCACCTCCCCGTGTTCAGGCGGCACCAGCGGCATCAGCAGCACAAGCTATTGTGGACAGTTCCAGAGCCAGGCGAGCCGCGGCCGGTCTGCGGTACACGGGCCAGCAGAAGTGGCACGCCCCGCCGTGCCCCCTGCAGGATCGCATGTTTCCCGAGTGAGGCCAGTACCGACTAATCTTGCCGGGCCTAAGTGTCTGTCGGATAACATCAGAGCTGAGCCTTACCCGGATAAATTCAAGGAACCGGGTAAACTGGTGAACTATGAGCCGACTATGGATCCAGAAACCTGGTTGAGCAGTTATGAGATGGCCATGTCGATTCGCAACGCATCTGAAAATCTTCAAGGCAAGTTCATGTACTTAATGATGTCAGAAGGAGCAGCAAAGTTGTGGTTCAACAATTTACCCGAAGGATCTATCAAGTCGTGGAGTGAGTTGAAAACCGCATTTATCAAGCACTTTCATGGAACGTGCAGGAAGTTATTTACTATCGATGATCTAGAACGGTGCGTCGAGAAGAAGGGAGAGTCGGCGCGCAGTTGGGTGCGCCGGGTCATGGAAATACTCCACTCATCTACGGATATTCAGCCAAAGGATGCACTACAAGCTATGGCAAAAACATGCAAGTACACACCCTTAGTGCAAAAGCTAACGCGCATGAAATCTAGTCGGAATGCTTCAGAGGTTACGATGGGAGAGTTAATGGACGCGTGCAACAACCACGCCGCCACAGATACCGTACGACAGAAGAGGATGTCGATGATAAGAAAGCAAAAGCAAACGCAGGCAACAGTGGAAGACCCGGCAACGGATCTGGCCTGGTAACAATGGAGGGAATAACGGAAACAACCAGAACAAGCGCCCATATGAGGGAAGTTCCGAGTTCGTCGCTAGCACAGAAGCCGGGTTTTCAAGACCCATGGCAGAAGGAAATTTCAATGGAGGAAACTTTAATGGAAATTACCAGGGACCACCGAGGCCGGCTAACCACTTAGATGCCTTCAGGATGCCGTGTCCGAGACACAACAGCAATGGTAGGCCGGCTAATCATTCATTGGAGCAGTGTGTGGATTTACAGAGATGGAAGAACGAGGAAATAAACAAGGCTATGCGAGGTGCAGGCCGGGGAGGCGGACCGGGTCCAGGTAGAAACCCGGGCAACGGCCCACCCCCAGCCGGCAACCCAGGAGGCGGTAATCCGGGTAATAACCAGGGAGGAGCTGGAGGTTTCCAAGCTAACCCCAAGCAGTTGGGACAGTATCACGTGCATACTACAGGAACTTCCAACAAAGATAGAAAGATACTCAAACGGGCAGTGAACGCGGTCAATTCAGCTGTTCCGAGATACTTGCGATGGTCGGATCAATAGGTAACATGGAGCAGAAGGGATCACCCGGAAACAATAGAGCATCCGGGTGTGCTAGCATTGGTGGTTGCGCCACAGGTCAATGGTTATGAGCTGAAAAAAGTCTTGATGGATGGCGGAAGTAGCATGAACATCTTATACTGGGAAACTTTCTTACGCATGGGCCTCAAGGAGTCCCAGCTACAGAAAAGTTCTACATTTTTCCACGTGATTGTGCCGGGTCACTCGGCGTGTCCTGAAGGGAAGATTACTTTGGAGGTCGTTTTCGGAGAATCAAAGGACATTTCCAAGTGGAGTGGCTCATGTTCGAGGTGGTAAAGTTGCGCAACCCTTACCACGCGCTATTCGGAAGGCCGGCTTATGCTAAGTTCATGGCCAGGCCGTGTTACGTGTACCTACAGCTAAAGATCCCGGGTCACAAGCAAACCATTACCATACATGGAAACCAGATCATAGCAGCTGAGTGCGACGAAGGAGACACGGCAATGGCAGAACTGGCCTGCAGAAAGGAAGAGCTCAAATATTACCGGTCTCAAGTAGACCCGGATGACAGAACAGCATTGAAGAGGCCGAACACTGAGGATGAGAGAGCAAAGTTCAAAGCAGCACAAGATACCAAGATGGTGGCCTTTGTCGAAGGCGATCCCTCTAAGCAATGTGATATAGGATCTAACCCGGACAACGAGCAGGAAAAAGCACTCGTGGAGTTTATTCGTTCAAATCCAGATGTTTTTGCTTGGACGCCTAGCGATATGCCGGGTATCCCTACCGAGTTAGGAGAGCAAAACTTGCATGTTGATCCCAAGTCTAGGCCCGTGAAGCAGGGCCTGAGGAAAATGAATGAGGAAAGAAGGAAAGCTATAGGAGAAGAAATTGCTCGGCTATTGACAGCCGGCTTTGTCATGGAGGTCTTTCACCCAGATTGGTTGGCAAATCCGGTTCTAGTGATGAAAAAGAGCAACGAGTGGAGGATGTGCGTAGATTACACGAGTCTCAACAAGCATTGCCCAAAGGATCCGTTTTCCCTTCCAAGGATAGATCAGATTATAGATGCAGTGGCTGGAAGTGACTTATTATGTTTCTTGGATGCATATTCCGGGTATCATCAGATCAAGCTCAAGAAGTAAGATTGGGAGAAAACATCGTTCATAACCCCTTTTGGGGATTTTTGTTACAAAACCATGACTTTTGGACAAAAGAACGGTGGCGCAACTTACCAGCGGTGCATTCAGAAGTGTTTCGAGGATCAGATTGGACGCAACGTTCATGCTTATGTGGATGATGTGGTGATCAAGACTAGAAAAGCGGAAACATTCATTGATGATCTAAAGGAAACGTTCAAGAATCTGAGAAGGTATCAGATGAAGCTTAACCCCACAAAGTGCGTATTCGGAGTTCCAGCAGGAAAGTTACTCGGCTTCATTGTATCAGAAAGAGGGATTGAGGCAAACCCGGACAAAATCAAAGCTATCCAGAGCCTGAAAAAGCCGGAAAACCTGAAGCACGTTCAGAAGCTTACAGGGTGCATAGCAGCGTTGAGCCGGTTCATATCCAGACTCGGATAAAAGGCAATACCCCTGTACCGGCTCTTGAGGAAATCCGACAAATTCGTTTGGGACCAAGAGGCAGATGAGGCGTTCGAGGCACTGAAAAAGCAGTTATCTGAGGCACCAGTCTTAGCAGCCCCGGGTCCTAAAGAGCCCATGCTACTATACGTTGCGGCTGGGCCCCGGGCTGTTAGTGCAGTGGTTGTTGTCGAGCGCAAAGAGGATAGAAAAGATCACCCGGTTCAAAGGCCGGTTTAGTACGTCAGCGAGGTACTATCAGAGGCAAAGCAGCGCTACCCACATTGGCAGAAGTTGGTTTTCGGGGTCTTCATGGCCAGCCGGAAATTGAAACCCTATTTTCAGGAACACCCCATAACAGTGGTTAGCTCTATACCAATGTCGGATATTATCAGAAACTGAGATGCAACAGGTAGAATAGCCAAGTGGGCCATCGAGATGGGAGATTATCACATCAACTACGAGCCGAGGTCAGCAATCAAATCTCAAGCCTTAGTTGATTTCATCAATGATTGGACTCATACCAGCATGCCCATAATGACACCAAGTTCCGAGTCTTGGGTAATGCACTTCGATGGTTCTAAGCAGTACGAGGGATCAGGAGCTGGGGTCGTACTTACATCACCAAAAGGAGACAAGTTGAGCTACGTGTTGCAAATTCACTTTGATTGTTCCAACAACATGGCCGAGTATGAGGCATTATTGCATGGATTGAAATTAGCCAAGGAGATGAACATCAGGCGGATGCGGTGCTATGGAGATTCGGATCTTGTGGTACAGCAGGTCTCAGGAACTTGGGATAGAAAAGATGCGACTATGGAAGCATATCGCAGAGAGGTGGACAGGGTTGCCGGGTGTTTTTCCGGGTATGAGGTGGAGCATATTGACAGACGAAAGAACGAGGCAGCAGATGCACTCGCAAGATTCGGCTCGCGCAGAGAGCCGGTTCCACCCAATGTTTTCCTGGACGAGCTATGGCGGCCATCGGTTAAAACCGAGTCTGAGGAAGAGGTGGCTAACCAAGACCCGGATTTGGAGCTCGTGGCCACAATACGTGCTGTTCCCGAGTGGACAGAGTCGTTTCTGGCCTACCTATCACGGGGAGAGTTACCACCACAAGAAGTATTAGCAAGGCAAATTCTGAGGCGAGCAAAGGGCTATTCTATTATCAATGGGGAGCTGTATAAAAGAAGCGCAGCAGGAGTCTTTTTACGCTGTGTAGGACCAGAAGAAGGCCGACAGATTTTGAAGGAGATCCACGAAGGTGACTGTGGGCATCATGCATCCACAAGATCCCTTGTGGCCAAAGCTTATCGACATGGTTTCTTCTGGCTCACGGCCCTAGCAGATGCGGAACGCTTGGTGGCAAGGTGCGATGGATGTCAAAGGTACGCTCGCCAAACCCATGTGCCGGCTAAGGAATTGCGGACCATCCCGCTAACCTGGCCGTTTGCTGTCTGGGGTATGGACATGGTTGGCCCCTTTCACATGTCACCTCGCAAAAAGACACATCTCTTGGTGGCTATTGATAAGTTTACCAAGTGGGTTGAAGTTATGCCAGTTACCAATTGTGAAGCAGTCACGGCAGTCAAGTTCCTGAAAAGGATTATCTATCGGTTTGCGTATCCTCACAGCATAATAATAGACAATGGAACCAATATGTCCTTAGGCAAGATGGAAAAATTATGCGGAAACAATGGCATCCGCCTAGACATAGCTTCAGTGGCCCATCCACAGGCTAATGGACAAGTGGAGAGGGCAAATCAGGAGTTACTTCGTGGATTAAAACCATGGCTGCGAGTCCCGTGCATCAGAGCTGCTGACGCATGGGTTGAGGAGTTACCATCAGTGGTTTGGGGAATTAACACCACAACTAAAAGATCTACTCAGATGACCCCGTTTTTTATGGTTTATGGTGCAGAAGCAGTATTACCGAGTGATATCATTCATGATTCGCCTCGAGTGTCGGCTTACGTCGAGGTGGAGAACGAGAAGACCCGGCAGGACGCCGTGGATATGCTAGAAGAGCAGAGAGAACAAGCCCTGGAAAGATCAGCCATATACCAGCAAGATTTGCGGAGATACCATAGCCGGCGAGTCAAAACCCGGGTCTTCCAGGAAGGAGATCTGGTTCTGCGCCTGGTACAGTCAAAGGAAGGAAAACACAAGCTATCTCCACCATGGGAAGGACCATTCATTATAAGCCGGAATCTGCACAATGGATCATATTACTTGATAGATGCAAGAGAAGAGTCGGCTACTGTCAATGACACCGCCCATACCACTTCATCTATGCAAGAAAGAGAAAGACCATGGAACGTGGCCCAGCTGCGTCCCTACTATACCTAGAATAGGCTAGATTCACAAGTGGAATTACACGATGTAACAGGCAGCAGGTTTCATACGCACTCCTTTCCTATCCAGGGTACCTAAGGGGACTGGAGGGTTTTTAATGAGGCGGCCTGCTGACCTAAATTTTCTCATATCAATAAAGAGATGGTTAAACAATAATATTGTTCCTTTTTGTGTGTCCCTTGTCAAGTTTTTATATTCCCGTTATTTTTCTTATTTTCTTTCAGGTAAGTGTTACTTATTGTTCGTAGTGTATTAATTATTTTAATAAGTTGCATATATCTAGGTCTTGGGGGCTGATTTCTTGAATAGCACAGTTGCAAACTCAAAGACTCGGCCATGATGCCACTAAGTTATAAGGGCTGATTACTTGTAATAAGTACGGCTGCAAGCTTATAACCGGACAGTAGAGCCAAAATTTTCTTGACTTTTCTTGCTTAAGCTCGATGTGACTCGCAAAAAAGTGGCGTGCTTTGCTAGCGTGTAATTACAATCGATCATGATGCCCAATGGGACTTGCCTGACCCTGTCTTTATACAGTTATAGCAGCATTGATCATCCACGCGAAAGCCGGCTTATAGTAAAAGAAGGTCAAAATGTTCATCTAAACCACAATTTATGCAGAGTACAAGGTTAACAGCCGGAAACTCAAAATATATTAAGCATAATTTCAAGCCTATGTGAGCATCTCTAGGTTTCGGGCCCTAGCAGAAACAATTTGTTCTTTTGTCGCACCCGGACTTCTAGAGGATACTCACCGTATGAACTGAACAGTAGTTGATTGGATTACGGGGCTTACCGGCACCCGCATCTCTTACGAGTAGGCCAACATTTATGTGTGACAACCAATCTCTACTATCCACCGTCGATGTAAACTATCCCATAGAAATCAGGATACTACCATTGACGTACTTCATACCATACACACATGGTACGTCAACGGCGTTGAACAAAATGATAACACAACAAATCTCTAAGACACAAAAGATGGAAATAAGTTGCAAATGGCTCTCACTAGAGCAGAGATAGCAAATACAATCATCCAGAGGACACATGTCCCAACAATTCATCATTACATCCCAGCGGAAGCATTCAAAAGGTCTGAGTACAGACAAATCCAAATAGGCTTAAGAAGCCAGGAATGAAAGGAAAACGGAGCCCACCCACGTAGTCTCGGATCCTTCCCGGGTCCGCTATCTACTCGTCAGCAGCCTCGTCAAACTCCACGTAGTAGCCGTCACGGGGATCCTCGTAGGCGTAGTCTGCGGAAACCACAGCCCCAAAGGGGTCAGTACAACAACGTACTGGCAAGCAAGACTCACAGTTCACCAAAGTGTAACCCGTCAACACCAAGCACAGATGCTTTGGGTTCAACGGAAGAAAGGGGATATAAAAGATGCTGCAACTGGCTGCTCTAAACAACTACAGATCATACTACAACTTCCGGCTAACAGAAAGAAGATAAGATAGCGTATCATAACCAACTATAACTAACCCCCAAACAAACCCATCCTGGATCTCGCCCCTTATCCAAAGAAGCAATCCGAGGATAACTCACACAGTTGGATTAATGATGGATCAAGTTATTGTGGCAATAAGACTATTACTAGTCAAGTTATCATTAGTTAGGTGTAAGTTGTTCTGAGTACTTGTTAGCCAGTACTTTCACCAAGTTAACCATAACCGCGGAAAACACGGCTTCTCGAGAAGATTTATCCCTGCAGGGGTGCACCAATTTGGCCGTACACGTAAGAATATCCCGCCAGATGGGAATCAAACCCACCAAGCGAGGCACTCTACACAACTCAATTCTTCTTCGCATCAAGCCCAAAGAACCCCGTGCAATTGAGCGCACGGCTAATCAAGCCCCACGAAGAAAAGGGGACCCTCATAGCACTCTAAGAACGTGTCTCCCTAAATGCCGACTACAAAAGTTTCCACCCTGGCCTCGGGTTCGTACCTGCATATGCGTGCGGCAAATGGAAAACCCGAACTAAATGAGGCGATTTGGACGAGATGCGAATCGAATCAAATTGAGGGGGGCGCCCATACACGCTTCCCACATGCGGTTAGTGCGGTCATCATGGATCAGTAGACAAGACCCTTTTCCTATTAGGATCGACACTAGCAGGCCTCAAAACCACGCCGGGCCTCCTGCCGGTGCCTTATCAGCAGATTATTATTACCTCAAAATTAACAGGTTGTTGTTTAACATCGAGCCCCAGAACATGATAGAACTAGTAACAGAAAGTAACGGGTAACAGACTCGAGCAAAACAACCCTAAGCATGCTAGTAAGACACGGGCAACAAACAATGGGGTGATAGGAGTGGAGGTGAGGCAATATCAAGGATAAAGGGTAACAGGTGATAGGTTCGTAACAGAAGCAACGATACATATGGCTAGCAGAAAATAGGCAACGGAAAGTATCGGTAACCAATGTTGAAAGGAACACAGTGGTTCATGTGAGTGATAACTTGCCTGCAAACTCAGCAGCCTGGTACTGAGCTAGATCCTCAGAAGGGGTGTTGTAAGTATCGTCTGTCTCAACGTCGTCGTCTATCCGAGAAGAAGCAAAGAAACAATGCAGAAAGATAAACAATCAATATCATGGCATAGTGCACAATCATGGGATGATGCATGTCAAGTTAATGGATGCATCAAAATAAACTAGTTGACATGGTAACACAATTTAAATGGACCCATATGCAATTTGGATTGCGTATGGAAGAGGTCCATGAATTAAGGTTGAAAACAAGGAAAACTATACCCAAAATCCTTTTTATCCGGCATTAATTTGGAACCGCGTGCATCTAAAGACAATTGTTTTATAACTAACCAACAGGTGAAAGTGGGTTAGTATGATGCATGGATGAGGAAAACAGCAAAATAACAACAATAGAACCAATTGGAAATAAGGTTTACCAATTTTGGAATTTTATTTATTAAGTAATGAAATTTTGGTTCCTTAAAGGTGTTACACAAGCATTTGTTGTTTTCAGCAAGTTAAATTGTTCAAAACAGATAACAAAGTTCATATTTTAAAAGAGCACAAAATTTTAGGTGGATTACATGTTTCAAACATTGAAAAAGGAATTAGGATGAATTTATTATGAATTAAACAAGATTAAACAAGTTTTAAATGAACTTAAAACAAGTTTGAATATTATTTGAATTTTATTTGTTCAAAACATTAAACCAAATTCATATTTGAAAAGGTTATGTTTTTCTGGTTTGAAAACATATTTTACAAGTTCAAAAATAATTTAATTTGAGCAAGTTATGAATTTAGCAAATTTAAATGATTTAAACAAGGTTTAAATTATTTAAGCAATTTTAATTATTAAAAACATGAAACAAAATTTATATTTGACAAGGTGGTTCAGAATAGCATGGAAAACATATTTTATTTTTGTTATTTGGATTAAGTATGAATTAGTTATGCAATTAATTAAATTTTAAATGAATTGTTTGAATTTGAAATTTGAGTGCATTTGAATTATTCAAAACAGAATACAAATGTTATAAACAGGTAGAGGATTAAATTTGGTTCAACAAACATATTTTGTTTATATTATTTGGAGTTTGGAAAAGAAAGTTATTAGAAATTTAAATTTGAGGACCAATCTGTAAATAAAAAGGATTTAAACTGAAAAAGAAAAGGCTGGAAAACAGTTTTTTACTCTGCAGTGGCCAGCCACTGCCACTGACAGAGGGCCCCTGGGCCAGCGTGGATGCACGCGTGGCAGCAATGCGCACACAGCAGCTGACAGGGGGGCCACCCTGTCAGTGCGCTGCGCAAAAAAATGTTTGGGATAAATCCCGCGGGCGCCAGGGCTCGAACATGTGCCCTGCTGCGCGCGCGCAAGCACTGCAACCAGTGTGGTGTGCATTCGTTCCTGTCAGATAGGGGTGCGCGGTGAGGTTGTAGTTCAGTTAATTTTAACTGAAATTTTAACTGACAAAGTTATGTACTTTGACAGAGAGGGACGGTGGCCGGCGGCGAGCCGCAGATGCTCGCGGCCGTGCGCGTGTTGCGTGTGCTGCTGGTGTGCGTGCTGGTGTTGCTCGCGCAAGCAAGAGAGGAAGAGAGGAGGGGGAAACGACTGCTCACCCTCGGCATAGGGGTTGCAGAGGCCCGAGGAAGAATTCCGGCGGCGACAGGTCGATGATGGCGGCGGCGTTGTGGTGAATCTCCGCGGCTGCTGTGGTGTCCAGGAGCTCGAGGAAGATGCGGTGTTCCGATTCCCCTGGTCAGCTAGGGATGAGGAGGGTGGCAACGACGACGGGCACCATGGTTTCAGAGATGGAACTCCGGTGAGGTTGCAGAGGTGGGGAAGATGGGTGGTAGAGAGAGGGAGAATGGCGGCGGAGCTCGAGGGAGAAGGGTGGGTAGGTGCTAGTGCTGCGCCAGGGGCCTATGGGTAGGCTATATAGGGCGCAGGGGCTCACAGTGGCCGTTCGCTGTCGACGGCGTCGATGTGGCGGGCGGCATCGCCCTGCCGTACGCGGGGAAGAAAGAGAGGGGAGTAGCGAAACGGTACCAGGCCGAGGGGAGTGGGTTGGGCCGTGCTGCTCCCCTCCTCTGAAGCGTTTTTTCCTTTTTTATTTTGTTCTGCTACTTTTTTTTTGCAGAAATGAAAATAGGAAGAAAATAGAGGGTTTTTGAGTTAGGAAAAATTTAGGAAAAATTGTGTTTCTTAGTTATTGTGTCAGTACCCATTGACAACTTTGTTTTCCAAAAGTTTCAAAATTAAATTGCTGTTAGTGATTTGATTCAAATTTGAATGCATTTGAGTTTAAGTGGTTTATTGGAAACAAGATTTAAATGTGGTGATCATATAGTTTTACTTGGAATCAAATGATTATAATTGTTTTGGTAATTTTCATTATTTCCAAAAGGTTGATGTTTGTAAATTGCAATTGGATTTGAAAGTAATTTGGAATTAAGTGGATTATTAAAGAACAATTTAATAGTTGATCTTTTTATTTCTCATGGAAACAAAATGGATGTTTCTGATTGAACCCTTTAATTGGAAAGTTGTAACATAACAAGTATGAAATAAAGGTTTGAATAAAGTTGAATTTCAATTGTGAAAACAAAGAAAAACAGATGCAAACAAGAAGGAAACAAATGCAATGAAGAAATGATTATGATGACATGATGCAAAACTTTAATAAAACAAGAAACAAACATTCTATGGATGGTTTTTCATACTTGGGATGTTACAAAATGCCCCCCCTTGAAGGAATCGCACCCCGAGATTCCTACTGAGAAAGGAAAAGGTCCGGATACTTCTTGCGAAGATCCTCTTCGGTCTCCCACATTGCCTCTTTATCGGAATGATGGGACCACTGCACTTTCAAGAACTTGGTGCTCTTGTTGCGAGTCTTACGCTCGGTCTCATCGAGAATACGAACAGGGTGCTCCTCATAAGATAGATCATCTTGCAGTTCAATGGAATCATGATCAACTGCACGATCTGGATCTTTGAAACACCTCTTGAGCTGTGACACGTGAAACACATCGTGCACCTTGGATAGTTTTTCTGGAAGTTCAAGACGATAGGCATTTTCCGCACGCCTTGAGAGAATGTTGAAAGGACCAATGTATCTTGGTGCAAGCTTTCCTTTCACACCAAAACGATGAGTGCCTCTGAGCGGAGTTACACGGAGATATGCCTTGTCACCAGGTGCATAGATCATATCCCTGTGTTTGCTGTCATAGTAGCTTTTCTGACGAGACTGAGCAATCTTGAGATTGTCACAAATGATGCGAACTTTCTCTTCGGCTTCCTTAACAATGTCAGGGCCTAAGAGTGAACGTTCACCAGCTCCAGACCAATTGATTGGACTCCTGCATCTGCGGCCATAGAGAGCTTCAAATGGTGCCATGCCTAGGCTTGTCTGGAAGCTATTGTTGTAGGAGAATTCAGCATATGGAAGGCAATCCTCCCATTTCATGCCAAAGGAGAGACCACATGCTCTGAGCATATCCTCGAGAATCTGATTGACTCTTTCGACTTGCCCTTGAGACTGAGGGTGATAGGCTGTGCTGAACAGAAGTTTGGTGCCCAAAGCATCTTGAAAACTCTTCCAGAAATGAGAAGTGAATATGCTTCCACGGTCTGAGCTTATTTCCAATGGAACACCATGAAGAGGAACAATCTTTGCTGTGTAGAGCTCTGCTAACTGGCTAGCTGAGATTGTTTCTTTGACAGCAAAGAAGTGAGCTACTTTAGTGAGACGATCAATAACAACGAAGATCGCATCGTTGCCCTTCTTGGACTTTGGAAACCCACTGACGAAGTCCATTTCAATCATGTCCCACTTCCACTCAGGGATTTTCAGAGGTTGGAGAAGACCGGCTGTTTTCTGATGAACTGCCTTAACACGTTGACAAACGTCGCATTCAGAAACGTATTGAGCAATTTCAAGTTTCATGCCAGGCCACCAATACAGTGTCTTAAGATCCTGGTACATCTTTGTACTTCCAGGGTGGATGGAGAGAGGAGTTTCATGAGGCTCCTTGAGAATAACATCTTTGAGACTTTGAATCTTAGGAACTGCAATGCGTCCTTCGAAGAACACAGTTCCTTTGTCATCAAATGAGAAGGACTTGAATTTCTCCTTGCCTTCTTTGATGTGCTCTACCATCTTCTTGATTTCAGCATCACGAAGTTGTTCAGAACGAATCTTGTCCTCGAGAGTTGGACTGGCTGTCAAGCTAGCAAGATAACCTTGAGGAACAAGACCAAGGTTCAGCTTCTGGAATTCTTCATGAAGTGGAGGTTGGCTTTCCATGATCATGAGATTATTGCAATAAGACTTGCGACTGAGAGCATCGGCCATAACATTAGCCTTGCCTGGAGTGTAAGAAATGGTGAGATCAAAGTATTTAATCTTTTCAATCCATCTCCTTTGCATGAGGTTTAGATCTGGTTGAGTGAAGATGTATTTCAGACTCTTATGATCGGAAAAGATTTCAGTGCGATTCCCCTACAAGTATTGCCTCCATTTCTTGAGGGCAAACACAACTGCTGCAAGTTCTAGGTCATGAGTGGGATAATTTTGCTCATGTGCGTTCAACTGACGTGAAGCATAAGCCACAACTTGACGTTCTTGCATAAGAACTGCACCTAGACCTTGGAGAGATGCATCGCAGAATATCTGGAAAGGTTTGGTAGTATCTGGGCCAACCAGAACAGGTGTAGAAGTGAGTTTAGTCTTCAGGAGATTGAAACTTTCATCACATTGTGGAGACCAAACGAACTTCTTGTCCTTCTTTGTGAGATCAGTGAGAGGTTTGGCAATGTTGGAGAAGTTTTGGACGAAACGACGGCAATAGCTAGCCAAGCCAAGAAAACTTCTGACTTGTTTCACCGTCTTAGGAGGTTTCCAATCGACAATTGCCTTAACCTTTTCTGGGTCAATGGCTATGCCCTTGGAAGAGATGATATGACCAAGATAAGCAACTTCTGGAATCCAGAACTCACATTTGGAGAACTTGGCATATAGACGATGCTCGCGAAGTTTCATGAGAGTGAGACGAAGATGTTCTTCATGCTCTTCCTCGGATTTTGAGTAGACAAGAATGTCATCAAGATATACCACAACGAACTTGTCAAGGTATTCATGGAAGACAGAATTCACGAGTCGAGAGAATGTTGCCGGTGCATTGGTGAGACCAAAGGACATGACGGTGTATTCATATAGACCGTACTGAGTGGTGAAAGCTGTTTTTGGAATATCTTCCTTTCTGATCTTTATTTGATGGTAACCCATCCTCAAGTCCAACTTTGAGAATATTGAGGCTCCAGCAAGTTGATCAAAAAGATCATCGATACGAGGAATTGGATACTTGTTTTTGATGGTTTTCTCGTTAAGAGGGCGATAGTCAACCACGAGGCTCTTTGTTTGATCCTTCTTCGCAACGAACAGAGTTGGGCAACCCCAAGCGGAGGAACTAGGTTGAATGTAACCTTTTTCCATGTACATATCGATTTGCTCCTTTAACAGTTTCAGTTCAGGAGGAGCTATCTTGTATGGATGCTTAGAGATTGGAGCAGTACCTGGTTCAAGCTCGATCACGAACTCAACTGCTTTGTCCGGAGGCATCCCTGGCAACTCTTCTGGAAAGACGTCAGGGAATTCGCAAACCACCGGAACATTTTCGAGTAGAGGTAGAGGTTTAGCATCGAGGGTGCATAGCTGAGCAGAACTTGATTCATGTGGAGAATAGACTATCTGGCCAGAAGGTGGAACAGAGTTATTGACTTTTGAGCACAGTCAATCGTAGCTTTATTGGCCTTCAACCAATCCATGCCCAGAATGACATCAATGTCAGAATTTCCCAGCAGCATGAGTGAAGCAAGGAATATGTGGCCTCCAATTAGGATTTGATTACCCTTACTTATCTTGGAAGTCAACATTTGAGATCCCGGAGAGTGAACGGTGATTTGATTGCTTAGTGGAACCACATTTAAGTTGTTTGTTGCGGCAAAAGTCTTTGACACGAAAGAATGTGATGCTCCGGTATCAAACAACACTTTAGCTCGAATAAAGTTTACGGGGAATATACCGAGAACGACGTCAGCAGCTTCCTCAGCTTTGTCGGCCTTGATATGATTCACCCTCGCGGTCCTCCCGACAGGCCTGTTGTTGGAGTTGAAGGCTTTAGCCGGGGGAGCACGCACCATTGCCTGGTTGGTGTTGGGACGAGGAGGTGGTGGAGGTAGATGCCTCTGAGTGCACTTGTCAGCGTAGTGCCCCGTCTGCTTGCACTTGAAGCAAGTGACGACACGAGGAGGATCTGGCCTTGGCTGCCCCATTGAAAACCTCTGACCATGCATCTGAGATGGGTTGGGTGGGCGGGGAGCAAAGCCTGGAGAAGCTTGGGCATATGGAGCCCTAGTGACAGCACCATTTGGCACCCAGATGCGGCGCTTCTGCGGAGGGGTGGTCATGTTGGAGGAGGAACCACCCTCACGCGAGTGCTTGCGAGACTCCTCGAATGCCTTGCGCCCATTTTCCTCATTGAGCGCGGTGTTAACGAGCTCCTCGAAGTCTTTGGTCTTGATGTTGGTGAGGGCATACTTGAGCTCCGGGTTAAAACCTCTACAGAACCTTGCCATCTTCTTGGCCTCAGTGGACACCTCATCACCAGCGTATCGAGCGAGGCGATTGAACTCACTCTGATAGCCAATGACGTCCAGCTTGCCTTGCTTGAGAGAGCAAAACTCTTCACGCATCCTTTCCATGAGACCATCTGGAATGTGGTGCTTCAGGGAAGCTTCCTTGAAACAGCCCAGTTGATTGGATAACCAGCTCTCATGGTCTGGTAGTTCTCCCACCAAGTAGCTGCCTGACCCTTTAGCAGATAGGAGGCATACTTGACCTTGTCTTCCTCAGCAACGTGAGCAATGTCCAGAGCCTTGGCCATCTCACGGATCCAGTCATCAGCATCCAGAGGCTCGCGTGTTGCCACGAAAGCTCTCGGTCCCAGACTCAGACACTCCTTGATACTGACTCGTGGAGCGGTCTGGTTGTTGTGCTGATTAGCCTGGAACTGGGCCATCTGCGTCACGACCTGAGTCATCTGAGTCAACAGCTCCGTGATCGGCGGTGGCTCAGGCGGGGTGTTCCTTGTTGGCGGCATCCTGAATGGAAATGCATTTTAGCACAACAACAGAAAAAGGATAGACTTTTAACCGTAAGAGAGATTATTCCGACGCATGAATAGATAACCAACAGGTACATCATAACATGTTCAAATACATCAGAATATCCAACACACCATAAATGGTTCGAATGCCAAAGGATAACTAAACATAGCTAAGAACGGATACATCAGTACTCCCATGCTCATCACGCAGGACGGCGGTGAGTAGTACGGCGAGAGGTACGGTGAGGAGGACGCCCACAAAAGTAGGTAGAACGACGATCATCATAGATCTGATGTGGTCTGAGCCCGACTCTCGGTGTGATGAAGTACATAGCATCGGCTCCCTGTCCTCCAAAGCGGGGAATCCCAGTGTATCCAGCACCGAGGTTGAGGAGTGGACCTCTGATCGGCTCGTAACCTCCAGCATCTGGCAAAGGACGACCAACTGGCTGCTCGAAACGTGCGAAGCGCTCGTCTCCAACAAAGTCTGTGGTGTACGTCGCCAGACGAGTCAAAGCGAGGTAGAGCTGCTCTCTGACTGAAGCCAACTCCTGAGAAACTGTGGTGGCAACTGCGTCACTATACCTCACAAACTGAGCGGTGGTGTGCAGCCTGGAGTTATCATGCTCATAAACATCCAAGTTGTCGTAGAGAGTGAAGTGAGCTCCCTCCGAAGTGATGTAACCACGGGGGATGTGGCGATAGATGGAATCGTCAAACCCCCAGTAGTCAGCACGAAGGACGGTGAGACTCACATAAGATGCCTGCTGCACGGCCATATCCACTGTGGAACCTACTGCCTCGTAGCGGTGGACAACGCTCATGCCATCATTTGACAGAATGTAGACGATAGCCTGGTAGTAGGTCTGGTCAAACTCTCGCTGCTGCTCGTAGACCTGGTACTCTGGTGCCCAACGGAACCCCAGATAAGTGCCCATGTCTCTCAGCATCTCCGGATAACCGGCGGTGCTCTCACAACGAGTCATCCGAACCACCTGCGGGTAGAACCTGAGATCCATCTGCAGATGATCGAGGAAGTTTTGATTAGACGCCGGTAGAAGAACTGAAGTGGAAAAGCAACAACGGGAAACACGAGACCAAAACACTCCTGAGGTACTACGGAAAACCCATCCGGGCTTCTAAAGGATTAATATCTACTGCTTAAGGAATAGAGGATCTTCTTCCGGGGCTTACACGCCTCCGTTCTCAATCGTGAGTAGGCAACATGATAAATCATGTCACAACCACCTCCATTCCTATGGTCTAGTAGATATAACTATCCCAGAGAAACCAGGATTCGTGAAAACCTAACTTGAAAGTTTAGTTGAGAAGGGAAAACAACGTTGCACTTCCTTACCAGAAAAGGGTGGGTGGGTGGGGAAAGAAGAAAAATGGCAGAATTCCTACTCTCACGTTTCATTTTTCCTATATAGCTACAAAATAGTTTCTAGACTCAACTGCGACCAGTAAAAGGGAACCTACAGGCAGACAGGCTCTGATACCATTTGTCGCACCCGGACTTCTAGAGGATACTCACCGTACGAACTAAACAGTAGTTGATTGGATTACGGGGCTTACCGGCACCCGCATCTCTTACGAGTAGGCCAACACTTATGTGTGACAACCAATCTCTACTATCCACCGTCGATGTAAACTATCCCATAGAAATCAGGATACTACCATTGACGTACTTCAGACCATACACACATGGTACGTCAACGGCGTTGAACAAAATGATAACACAACAAATCTCTAAGACACAAAAGATGGAAATAAGTTGCAAATGGCTCTCACTAGAGCAGAGATAGCAAATACAATCATCCAGAGGACACATGTCCCAACAATTCATCATTACATCTCAGCGGAAGCATTCAGAAGGTCTGAGTACAGACAAATCCAAATAGGCTTAAGAAGCCGGGAATGAAAGGAAAACGGAGCCCATCCACGTAGTCTCGGATCCTGCCCGGGTCCGCTATCTACTTATCAGCAGCCTCGTCAAACTCCACGTAGTAGCCGTCACGGGGATCCTCGTAGGCGTAGTCTGCGGAAACCACATCCCCAAAGGGGTCAGTACAACAACGTACTGGCAAGCAAGACTCACAGTTCACCAAAGTGTAACCCGTCAACACCAAGCACAGATGCTTTGGGTTCAACGGAAGAAAGGGGATATAAAAGATGCTGCAACTGGCTGCTCTAAACAACTACAGATCATACTACAACTTCCGGCTAACAGAAAGAAGATAAGATAGCGTATCGTAACCAACTATAACTAACCACCAAACAAACCCATCCTGGATCTCGCCCCTTATCCAAAGAAGCAATCCGAGGATAACTCACACAGTTGGATTAATGATGGATCAAGTTATTGTGGCAATAAGACTATTACTAGTCAAGTTATCATTAGTTAGGTGTAAGTTGTTCTGAGTACTTGTTAGCCAGTACTTTCACCAAGTTAACCATAACCGCGGAAAACACGGCTTCTCGAGAAGATTTATCCCTGCAGGGGTGCACCAATTTGTCCGTACACGTAAGAATATCCCGCCAGACGGGAATCAAACCCACCAAGCGAGGCACTCTACACAACTCAATTCTTATTCGCATCAAGCCCAAAGAACCCCGTGCAATTGACCGCACGGCTAATCAAGCCCCACGAAGAAAAGGGGACCCTCATAGCACTCTAAGAACGTGTCTCCCTAAATGCCGACTACAAAAGTTTCCACCCTGGCCTCGGGTTCGTACCTGCATATGCGTGCGGCAAATGGAAAACCCGAACTAAATGAGGCGATTTGGACGAGATGCGAATCGAATCAAATTGAGGGGGGCGCCCATACACGCTTCTCACATGCGGTTAGTGCGCTCATCATGGATCAGTAGACAAGACCCTTTTCCTATTAGTGTTGACACTAGCAGGCCTCAAAACCACGCCGGGCCTCCTGCCGGTGCCTTATCAGCAGATTATTATTACCTCAAAATTAACAGGTTGTTGTTTAACATCAAGCCCCAGAACATGATAGAAATAGTAACAGAAAGTAACGGGTAACAGACTCGAGCAAAACAACCCTAAGCATGCTAGTAAGACACGGGCAACAAACAATGGGGTGATAGGAGTGGAGGTGAGGCAATATCAGGGATAAAGGGTAAGAGGTGATAGGTTCGTAACAGAAGCAACGATACATATGGCTAGCAGAAAATAGGCAACGGAAAGTATCGGTAACCAATGTTGAAAGGAACACAGTGGTTCATGTGAGTGATAACTTGCCTGCAAACTCAGCAGCCTGGTACTGAGCTAGATCCTCAGAAGGGGTGCTGTAAGTATCGTCTGTCTCAACGTCGTCGTCTATCCGAGAAGAAGCAAACAAACAATGCAGAAAGATAAACAATCAATATCATGGGATAGTGCACAATCATGGGATGATGCATGTCAAGTTAATGGATTCATCAAAATAAACTAGTTGACATGGTAACACAATTTAAATGGACCCGTATGCAATTTGGATTTCATATGGAAGAGGTCCATGAATTAAGGTTGAAAAAATTGTTTTATAACTAACCAACAGGTGAAAGTGGGTTAGTATGATGCATGGATGAGGAAAACAGCAAAATAACAACAATAGAACCAATTGGAAATAAGGTTTACCAATTTTGGAAGTTTATTTATTAAGTTATGAAATTTTGGTTCCTTAAAGGTGTTACACAAGCATTTGTTGTTTTCAGCAAGTTAAATTGTTCAAAACAGATAACAAAGTTCATATTTGAAAAGAGCACAAAATTTTAGGTGGATTACATGTTTCAAACATTGAAAAAGGAATTAGGATGAATTTATTATGAATTAAACAAGATTAAACAAGTTTTAAATGAACTTAAAAGAAGTTTGAATATTATTTGAATTTTATTTGTTGAAAACATTAAACCAAATTCATATTTGAACAGGTTATGTTTTTCTGGTTTGAAAACATATTTTACAAGTTCAAAAATAATTTAATTTGAGCAAGTTATGAATTTAGCAAATTTAAATGATTTAAACAAGGTTTAAATTATTTAAGCAATTTTAATTATTCAAAACATGAAACAAAATTTATATTTGACAAGGTGGTTCAGAATAGCATGGAAAACATATTTTATTTTTGTTATTTGGATTAAGTATGAATTAGTTATGCAATTAATTAAATTTCAAATGAATTGTTTGAATTTGAAATTTGAGTGCATTTGAATTATTCAAAACAGAATACAAATGTTATAAACATGTAGCGGATGAAATTTGGTTCAACAAACATATTTTGTTTATATTATTTGGAGTTTGGAAAAGAAAGTTATTAGCAATTTAAATTTGAGGACCAATCTGTAAATAAAAAGGATTTAAACTGAAAAAGAAAAGGCTGAAAAACAGTTTTTTACTCTGCAGTGGCCAGCCACTGCCACTGACAGAGGGCCCCTGGGCCAGCGTGGATGCACGCGTGGCAGCAATGCGCACACAGCAGCTGACAGGGGGCCACCCTGTCAGTGCGCTGCGCAAAAATGTTTGGGATAAATCCCGCGGGCGCTAGGGCTCGAACCTGTGCCCTGCTGCGCGCGCGCAAGCACTGCAACCAGTGTGGTGTGCGTTTGTTTCTGTCAGATAGGGGTGCGCGGTGAGTTTGTAGTTCAGTTAAGTTTAATTGAACTTTTAACTGACAAAGTTCTGTACTTTGTTTCAAAAAAAAGTTCTGTACTTTGATAGAGAGGGACGGTGGCCGGCGGCGAGCCGCAGATGCTCGCGGCCGTGCGCGTGTTGCGTGTGCTGCTGGTGTGCGTGCTGGTGTTGCTCGTGCAAGCAAAATAGGAAGAGAGGAGGGGGAAACGACTGCTCACCCTCGGCGTAGGGGTTGTAGAGGCCCGAGGAAGAATTCCGGCGGCGACAGGTCGATGATGGCGGCGGCGTTGTGGTGAATCTCCGCGGCTGCTGTGGTGTCCAGGAGCTCGAGGAAGATGCGGTGTTCCGATTCCCGTGGTCAGCTAGGGATGAGGAGGGTGGCAACGGCGACGGGCACCATGGTTTCAGAGATGGAACTCCGGTGAGGTTGCAGAGGTGGGGAAGATGGGTGGGAGAGAGAGGGAGAATGGCGGCGGAGCTCAAGGGAGAAGGGTGGGTAGGTGCTAGTGCTGCGCCAGGGGCCTATGGGTAGGCTATATAGGGCGCAGGGGCTCACAGTGGCTGTTCGCTATCGACGGTGTCGACGTGGAGGGCGGCATCGCCCTGCCGTACGCGGGGAAGAAAGAGAGGGGAGGATCGAAACGGTACCAGGCCGAGGGGAGTGGGCTGGGCCGTGCTGCTCCCCTCCTCTGAAGCGTTTTTTCCTTTTTTATTTTGTTCTGCTACTTTTTTTTGCAGAAATGAAAATAGGAAGAAAATAGAGGGTTTTTGAGTTAGGAAAAATTGTGTTGCTTAGTTATTGTGTCAGTACCCATTGACAACTTTGTTTTCCAAAAGTTCCAAAATTAAATTGCTGTTAGTGATTTGATTCAAATTTGAATGCATTTGAGTTTAAGTGGTTTATTGGAAACAAGATTTAAATGTGGTGATCATATAGTTTTACTTGGAATCAAATGATTATATTTTTTTTTGGTAATTTTCATTATTTCCAAAAGGTTGTTGTTTGTAAATTGCAATTGGATTTGAAAGTAATTTGGAATTAAGTGGATTATTAAAGAACAATTTAATAGTTGATCTTTTTATTTCTCATGGAAACAAAATGGATGTTTTTGATTGAACCCTTTAATTGGAAAGTTGTAACATAACAAGTATGAAATAAAGGTTTGAATAAAGTTGAATTTCAATTGTGAAAACAAAGAAAAACAGATGCAAACAAGAAGGAAACAAATGCAATGAAGAAATGATTATGATCACATGATGCAAAACTTTAATAAAACAAGAAACAAACATTCTATGGATGGTTTTTCATACTTGGGATGTTACATCTTTCGAAAAAACTCCAACCCTTAGACTCGGAAATTCGAGCCTTGGGGACTTGGGAATTTGAAAAAAGTAACGAATTGTCAAAGCTATTCAGCTTAAAAAAACCAACAATCCGAGTCTTGGGGACTTAGAAAAATCCACTTGTCAAAACCCCCCAGACCCGGAAATCGAGTCTCACAAAAGGAAAAATAGCGAAAAGTCGGAAAACCAGCAATGAAAAGTTCAAAGATAAGAAAAATATCAAAATCACGCAAAAGGCCCGAAGGGCCACGAAATCTATTAAGGTTTTTAACGTATTACAAACCGAGGAAGTATTATCGAAAAGTGCACAAGCTCACTATCAAAAGAATAATTGTTTTAGAGGGCCATTGGCCGAATAAAATGTCTGAGGCAGTAGCAGATGGAATTTCACTCGGCCTCCTGGGTCGAGTCTTTAATGTTGTCCTTGGCAGCCGGGTCTTGGTCTTGGACTTGCTCATCGACGGTCTTCGCGGCTCCAGCATCTGGGTCAGCAGCAGTACCGGCGCGCGCTGGAGGAGGGACAACCGGAGTAGAGGTAGCAGGCGCAGTATCGGCCTCAGCCTTCTTCTTTGCGGCTTCTTCCCTCATCTGAGCAGCCTCCAGCTTCCACCGTGCCAGCATGTCATAAGGCTTAGGCGGATCCGACTTAATCGGCTTGTCTTCGGCATCGTACGGTGGAACTATCCGGCTCAAATCCAGACTGTCGGCGATCAGACTCGCCAAGTGACGCACCTCCGTTTGAATGGTTTTATAGTTCTTGGCTGAAAACTTGGAGCCGTCGTTGTTAAATTCTGGAAACCAGCCAACGAGCTTTGCCGGCTCAAGCTTGGGAAAGTAAGCCTTGTCCAGAGCAAGCCCCCGGGTCACTCCAGCCCGTCAAGATGAGCGTTTGCAGTGGTCGATCCACTCGGGGATGGTGGAACATGCATCGAGCAAGGTATCCAAACCACCGTGCCCGGTACCCGGCCACTTCACAGCTTGCAAAACCCATTTGGTGCCAGCACAGAGCTGCCGGATTGCGGCCTTTAAGGTTTTCAACTTTTTGATATCATCTTCATCCGGAATCTCATCATCCGGCCCTGTAGAGTAACAGTCAGGTTAAAACCAGAAATCCCGAGTGGTTAGCAGCATGAGAAATCCGGGTTATGATTAATTAGTCGGAAGGTATTACCAATCAAAGTGCGATAAGTGTCGGCAATTTGGGCGGAAAGCCTCGTCAGCTCACCCTCCACAGCGTGGGATCTCTTTCTATACTTCCTCACATTCTTCTCCAGTTTCTCGGCATCAGCTTCCAGCGATTCACGCAGCTTTGTATCCACTTCGAGGAGTTTGCTGGTTTTAGCCAACACCTCCTCATAGTGGGCTACATACGCCCGCGTGGAAATAAAAGGAAATGTTAGCCGGAGAAAACGGAAATGTTAGCCGGAGAAAAAGGAAATATCAGTCGGACATGATATAAATGTTCCAAGTAAATTATGCATAAGTTCACTCAGAACTTGGGGACTAGGCGAGTATGCAAGCAGTGTTCGTTAATTTACCTGGTGCTTGGCTGCCATGGCTTTTAGAATGCCCTTTTCATCAGTTTTCAGAGTATACAGAGCGCCTAGCATTTCATCAAAGCTCAGATCATCAAGTTTTACCCCGGAGGAACTGGGGGCCTGGTTATTTGGAGGAGGAGTCCTTTCCTGTTTGGGGGGGGGATACCCGGGTCGCCTGGGTGTTAGGGGTGGGATCACCCATCCTCGCGCCTAGCACCTCGACGTCATCACCTCCGAGTCCATGTGATGGAATAGGATACTCGGCCTCCTGCTCGAGCGGGTCTGTCAGCGGGGCTCTCTCTTTATCTTCTTCTTCAGCGCCGCAAGTTGCGGCATTCACATTATCTACCGGATCTTCCATCGCCGGGTTATCCAAGTCCATGTCGTCCGGGTCACTGTTTGTGACCTTGGCTCTAAGGAAAATAAAAGAGATGGTTAGTACATGATGAGTGAAGGTTATAGAAAGAGTCGGTATATCAAATAATAAGAAGTGCAGCTTACCCGGTATTCACCACGAAGTCTGGTGGAAGATCGTTGCTAGATCCGGAGGAAGCTGACAAAGGGTCTGAAAGTGAGACCCGGAATTGTCCAGCTAGTGGATGATTGGGAGAAGGATGTTTTTGAGGAGAATTGGAATGACGAGTTTGAGGAATACCGGCACGGCGGGCTGGGGACGAAGGGATACCCGGGTTGAGAGGGTCCTCTCCCGGGAAATTCCGGGTTACCCTGCGCTTGACTGGAGCGGGTTCCTTCAAGCATGATGAACCAGACAATTGCTGGTTAAGCTCGCACAGGTTAGCATATGAATATGGTTTGGAGGCGATGGTGGAATAAGGAACCTTGAAAACAACTGTCCGGGTCTTCCTCTTTGCCCCAGCTCCTAGGTCCGGCTCAGCGTCACTTTCATCGGACTATGTCTCCTCCTTATCCTCCTTATCATCCTTGTCCTACAACCCTGGAGAGCATAGTATATTATCAGAAAAAGGAAAACAAGTTGGAAAAATAAGTTAGCAGGAATAGAAATGGGTGAAACCCGGATGATACCTTCATCCGAGTCAGCCGGCTCTTCGTCCTCTTCCGAGTTTTCGGAGGGAGGGGGAGTCTCGATCTTCCAGAAAGTGCTATCTTCCTAAGATAAAGGTATAATGATGAAAGTTAGTGATTATATCGGATAAAGGTACAGGAATAAGGAGTAAGGGCCGGATCTTACCGCCGGAGCCGGGTTATCGCGAGTAAATGGCTCCAAGCCGGCTATAGTCCGGATCACTTCCATTTTCTCGGTCAAGAAACTCTTGATTATCTTGTTCGTGTCAGCGGCCGGGTAGTTCCTCAGTGAGTAACGGAGTGAATCCGTGACGTGCCCAGAATATTCGCACATCCGCTTGGCCCGGACGGCGTTTGGTTGGATTCGGAAGTTTACCCAAGTTTTAACTAAGTTGAGCCCAAGGAGGCCTTGGGCCGACAGAACGGCAAGCTTGGCAAGGAGGGGTTGGATGGACTGCCTATCCGACTCAGAAGCTAAAGAGTTAAGATTGTCGGAAAGATCGAGAAGATCTTCCGAGAAACCCAGCAGTGGTTTTTCACCGGCTAAGGAAGTGTCCTGGCAATAGAAGAACGTCTTTTGCCAGGGCTTAACATGAGAATTGAGGCTAAGAGTTGGCATTAATGAGTTTTTCCTCCTTTGAATGGAAACCCCCCGCAGGCCAGGAGGGCCCCGTCACCGCTTTCGCGGCACGGTTTGCATTGGAACAGTTCAAGAAATAGCGCAAGATTTGGGGGAATGCATAAATATGATTCGCACAAGACGATGAAGTGAGTGATGTTCAACATAGAGTTGGGACCTATATCAAACACTTGGAGTTTGTAGTGATCTAGTAATTCACGAAAGAAAGGGTGACCCGGGGGGCGAAAACCCCGGATCACGTGCTCTACAAAAATCACTACCTCATCGAGACCCGGAGTGGGCCGAGTCTCCTCTCCAGGGACGCGCCAGTGGATATCCTCCCGGGCGGGGAGGACGCCCGACTCTGCGAGCTCATCCAACTTTGCCTTGGTCACAGTGGACCTTACCCAATTGGCAGATATGGACTGAGTCGGCTTTGCCTTCGCCGGCTGCTTCCCCTTCGTCTTCGTACTGGTTTTGGGTGCCATATGCGTAGTCTAAAAACAGGAGATAAAAGTGCAGAATGTAAGTAACCTAAGACCCGGAAATGACTGATTATCCGGTTAACCAAAGAGCAACTATGAGATACCTTGACAGATTGGATCTAGACGGAAAAATCTACGGCAAAATTTGTGACTACAAGTAATAAAGGTGCATTGTGAGGTGTACTATTGGATCTAGCTTGAGTGTTGGTTGTGAAAGAGCGAAGCATGGGTTATCCAATTGATGCGGAGCAAGAAAACCATCTAAGAGCGGATCTAAATCTAATCTAGTTCGAGTAAGATTGAAGGTGAGATCCATGGAAGAAGATGACTTACCGGTGGAGTTGGGAGGAGAGCGCGGCGGCGGCAGATGGCGCAGTCGTGGTGGCCCTTTGGATCTTCCGGTGAGTTGCTCGGGGGCGCGACGGCGGTGGTCGACGGCGGCGCGGCGCGAGCTGATGCAGAGCGCAGACGGCGGCGGCTCGCTTCCGGCTGCGTGCCCGTGGACTTCGTGGCGGCGCGGCCTTGAGCTCGAATGAGAGAGCGCCGAGGGAAATTACGGGTGAAGGAGACGGGGAAATGGAGTGCTCGATCTAGGGTTGCCCCTAAAAGCACGTATTTATAGGTGCGGGTGGAGAGCCCTAGGCTAAGGAGCGGGAGCCAAAATTTCGGGAAAAGGATACCCGCCCGGATTTTTTGGGATAAGCAGTAAATGCTCCCGTTACGAGATATCCGGAAAAGATCAGAGCAGATCGTTTCCGCGATATTCGAATTAACTAATGAACAATGTGAGCCGGCTCTTCTGTGTTTTCCTCGGAGTGTTAACCCGGGAAAATGACGTTGGACTCGGAAAGAGCCGGGTTACTATATGGACCACCTATGGAGTTAGGCCTAGCTATTATCAAAGCATCCTAACCCGGAATTTTATGAACTTGTATGTTTATTATTTTTGCAGGGAATAGCATGCGCTTCAAGGAGGATCCTGTGAATCCCAGGCTATTCTGGGGACTATTGATGGAGGGATGATAACCCGGTAGGCTAACGTCAAGGTGTAACTCGGCCCAAAGGAGCTGCGCAAGACCCGGCTTAAGGAAAAGGAGTTTCTAGAAGGCCCAAGAACGTAGGCCTCGTAACCCGGATTGTGGGTTCCGATAAGGAAACTTAGGGTTTGTATGCGGTGACCGGGTAGGACTCCGAGTGTGCCTTGGATAGGGAGCCATGGGGCCGGATAATATATAAGCCGGCTCCTAGGGTTAGATGAACACGGTTTTTACTAGCTATTCGAGTATCCCCTGTAATACGAGAGTTGAGATTGTAAACCTAGATTGGAGACTCGGCGACTTGATTGCCAGAGCTACCATATCGATTATCAGCATGATTTCCCCTTAGCAAAACCCTCTCCCAAACACCAGAGTCGAATTGCCCCAAGATAAGTTACCCCCGGTAACGTCTGCCGTGATTATCCCACGACACCGTCCAAATCTTAACGGATTCCGACGTTATGATCTTGGGGAACCAATCTTGCCTGAATCTACGCAGGGTAAAAGATATGGTCCCGTAAGTCGGGAGAGCGCCCTCTGAGGGGTTTCGCTTAAACCCGAAGAAATACTGCCAAAAATCTAGCCTAGGTGCTAATCCTAGATACCCTTCGAAGAGGGCCTGGAACCCGGATAGATAAAGAATAGAATTTTGTGGCAGGTTGTGGGATTGGATGTTGTAATGGCTAAGGACCTCAAGGAAGAAGGTGGAAGGATGAATTCCCATACGTCGAGAGATGTGCGAGGTCAGGAGGACCCATTCCCCGGCATTGGGCAAGGGCTCAGACTCGTCTTCATGCCGCCATTTCCCCTCCACAATCAGCCCCTCCTTCTCCATTGTCGGAAGAAGAGAAGGGGCCAAGTTGCATCGGCTCCAGTTGCCGGAAAGCTCGCCCTCGTCTTCAGCTCCTGTCGTGGGATAATCACGACAGACGTTACCGGGGGTAACTTGTCTTGGGGCAAATCGACTCGAGTGTTTGGGAGAGGGTTTAGCTTAGAGGAAACCATGGTGATATGCGATCTGGTAGCCGGCAATCAAGTCGCCGAGTCTCCGATCTAAATATATTATCTCAACTCTCGGGCTACAATGGATACTCGATACTTCACAATCCGGCGATTGTATTCTTGCTCACGCTAAAAAGCTTGTCCAACCCTAACCTAGGGACCGGCTTATATAACATCCGGACCCCCTGGCTTACTCTCCAAGGCGTACTCTGAATCCTACCCGGACACTGCTTACAAACCCTAAACTTCCATACCGGAACCCACAATCCGGGTTACGAGGCCTATGCTCCTGGGCCTTCTAGAAGCTCCTTTATCTTAAGCCAGGTCTTGCGCAGCGTCCTTTGGGCCGAGTTACTCCTTGGCGTTAGCCTACCGGGTTATCATCCCTCCATCAGTAGTCCCCAGAATAGCTTGGGCTTCACGGGATCCTCCTTGAAGCGCAAGCTATTCCCTGCAAAATTAATAAACATACAAGTTCATAGAGGCCGGGTTAGGTTGCTTTAATAAACAGCTAGGCCTAACTCCATTAGTGGTCCATATAATAACCCGGCTTCCTATGAATCCATCTTTAATTTTCCGGGTCAATGCTCTGGTGAAAATGCCAAAGATCCGGCTTACTTCACTCGTTAATTGATCCAGATATCGCGGAAGAGATTTGCTTCCCATCCATTCCGGATATCCCGTCTAGCACTTAACCCGTATCCCAAAAAATCAGGACAGATATCCCTTATCCCGAAAATTTCGATTCCCGCCCGTTGGCCTAGGTTTACCCACCTATACCTATAAATAGGTACCCAGGGGGTGACCTAACCCCAACGGTCCATTCTTTCTTCTTCTTCCTCCTCGCCAGCACTTCCTCAACCGAGCCCACAGAGCGCCACCACGGAGACATCGCGCGCATCGCCGGAGCAAGGCCGCCGCCAAACCCCGCCGCCGCGCCCCCGAGCTGCCTGCCGGGAGTCGCACGTGGGCATCACGACTACGCCATCTGCCTCCGTCGCATCCTTCTCCAATCCGCGCCGGTAAGATTCCTATTCCCTTGATTCAATCTTGCAATTTCTCCATCTGACCTAGATTAGATCTAGGTCAGCCGCGGGCCATTTCTTGCCCCGTGCCGGATTAAGTCGTATAGATACATGCTAGCTCATCCAATCGCTTGAGTATTGATCCCACTTCACTCTCCTATTGCTCGTAGTCATCAATTTCTCCGCGAAATCGATAGTGAAATTTCCAATCTAGATTCAGTCCGCCCAAATTTTCCGCGGCTGCTATTGATACCCGGAAAGTCCACTTCTTCCGGTTCTCTTACCTGCACTAGATACATAGGCAATCAACCTTTTTCCATGAATGCTTGCCAATACGTAGATATCCCATATTTTCTGTACTGCTACTCGATACCCGGATAGTTCATAATTCTCATACTGTTTATCAATACTCGGAAAATCCACAGCTTCCGAGTCTCACGCTCTATACCTTTTTGTCTTGTGTTTTGCAGACTGAACCCATGGCTCCCAAGAACAAAGGGAAACAGCCGGCTAAGCCAAGGATGACTCAATCAATATCCGCCAACTGGGCGCGATCTACTGTGACCAAGGCCAAGCTGGAGGAGCTGGCCGAGTTAGGTGTCCTCCCCCCTCAGGAGGAAATTCAATGGAGGGTGCCGGGTGACGAGACCCGGCCCACGCCCAACGCTGACGAGGTAATATGCTTCGTCGAGCATGTGATCCGGGGGTTTCGCCCTCCGGGTCATTCTTTTTTCCGCGAGGTCCTTAGCCCCTATGGCCTCCGGGTGTTCGACATAGGGCCTAACTCTATGTTGAACATAACCCACTTTATAGTCCTTTGCGAGTCCTATTTGCGCATTCCACCAAATTTGGCTTTGTTTATCGAGCTCTTCCAGTGCAAACCGTGCCGCGAAAGCTGTGACGGGGCGCTCTTGGCTTGCGGCGGGGTTTCCATCCAGCGCCGCAAGAATTCACCCATGCCGACTCTCACCCTCAATTCTCATGTTAAACATTGGCAACTGTCCTTCTTTTATTGTCGGGACACCTCCCCACCCGGCGAAAGAAAGTTGCCGGGTTATTCGGAGGGTCTCTTAGATCTTTCCGAAACTTTCAATGCCTTTGCCCCTGAGTCGGACAGGGAAACCATCCAACCCTTCTTAGCAAAGATAGCCGTCCTCTCTGCCCAAGGTCTCCTTGGGCTCAATCTGGTTAAGACATGGGTCAACTTCCAGATTCAGCCCAACTCCACTCGCACCAAGTTAATGTGCGAGTACTTGGGGCACTCCACGGATTCGCTCCGTTACTCCTCCAAGAATTACCCGGCGGGCGATACCAACAAGACCATCAAGGGCTTCTTGACGGAAAAGTTGGACGTTATCCGGAATATAGCCGGACTAGAGCCTTTCACTCGCGAGAATCCGGCTCCTGCGGTAAGATCCGGCACATATACCTGTACTTTCATGCTTTCACTTGATACAATTACTAACTCTTATCTTTACACCTTTATCTCAGGCTGATAGTGATTTCTGGGACGTTGAGACCTCCCCTTCCTCTGGAGACCCGAAAGAAGATGAAGAACCGGCTGATAACGACGAAGGTATTGTCCGGGTCTTCGATCAACTTCACTTACACTGTTTTCCTTTCACATATCTGACCTTTTCCGACTATACATTCTCGGCTTTCAGGGTTGGAGGACAAAGACGACAAGGACGAGGAGGACCCGGAGGCCACCGAGTCCGATAAAAGCGAACCTGAACAAGAAGTAACGGTCGGGGCCAAGAGGAAAACCAGAGGGGTGGTATCCAAGGTTCCCTACTCCTTCATGTCCTCCGAACCCTATTATTTTGCTAACATGTGTAAACTTAACCAACAACTATCCAACTCATCACATTTGAAGGACCCTCCTCCGACCAAGCGTAGGGTGACCCGGAGTTCCTCGGGTGACGATCCCCTCAACCCGGGTATCTCCACGTCACCAGCTCGCCGTGCCAGTACTCCTCCATCTCACCCTTCCAACTCTCCTCACCGTCACCCCTCCCCCAACCATCCTCTGACCGGGCAGTTCCGGGTCCCGCAATCAGGTCCTGTGACAGCTTCATCTGCTTCCAGCAGCGAGCTCCCACTGGATTATGCTGTGAACACTGGGTGAGCCTTTGCTATATGATATCCTCGTATACTTGATAATTTTCATTCATTATCGCTAACTACGTATCTCTTTTATCCTTAGCGCCCAAGTCACACTTAGTGACCCAGAGAACATGGAGACAGACACCCCGGGACACTGAAGGCCCGGTTGATGATGTAGACGCCGCGACTGGCGGCCTTGAAGAAGAAGAAGAAGTCAAGGGGCAAGATTCCCCAATAGACTCGGCCAAGCAAGATGTCGGGTCTCCAAAGCATGCCGATGGAACCGGTGATGAAGACGCGGGAGTCTTGGGTACAAGGATGGGTACCCCCACCCCTGACCCCCAGGCTGCCCAGGTATCATCTCCAAAGCCGAATCAAACCTCTACTCCGGGTTGTCATGCAGCCGGGTCTTCCGGCACCAAGCCCGAAGACATGAGCTTCGCTGAGATGCTCAACGCTCCGCACACCTTGAGAGCTGATGAAGAGGGCATCCTGGAGGCCCTGATAGCGAAACACGAGGTAAACCGTGTTACAACCTCTTGTATACTCGTCCAGTCTCCAAGTTCCGAGTGAACTTATGCATAATTTGCTTGGAACTTTCATAGATAGCCGACTGATACTTTCGTTTTGTCCGACTGACATTTCTTTGTGTTTTCGCATAGGCTTACGTAACGCACGCTGACAGAGTTGGCTAAAACCGACAAACTTCTCAAGGCGGAGACCAAGCTGCGTGAATCGGCTGAAGCTGAAGCTAAGAAAGCCGGGAAGCAGGCAAGGAAGTATAAGAAGAGATGCAATGCTGCAGTGGACAGGGTGAACGAGCTGCCGGGCCAGATCGCCGACACTTATCGTTCCCTGATAGGTAAAATTTCCCGACTGACTGGTCTTGAAATTTGTTTGGATGTTCCGGAGGACACTCGGAGTTCCTAACTTTGGATGTTTCTGCTTTTCTGCAGGGCCAGATGAGGAAATTCCGGATGTGGATGAAGTGGTTCTGCTGAAGAAGGTGAAGAGCACCATCCGGCAGCTCTGTGTTGGAACTAAGTGGGCCCTGAAAGCTGTTCTGTGGCCAAACACTGGGGATGGTAGATTGAACTCACTGCTTGATGGGTGTTCTACCATCCCCGAGTGGATTGAACACTGGAAGCGTTCATCCTGCCAGATTGGGGTGACCCGGGGTCTTGCTTTGGCGAAAGCATACTTTTCCAAGCTTGACCCGGCGAAACTTGTTGGCGGGTTTCCACAGTTCAACCACGATGGCACCCCATTTTTACCTAAGCATTACAAGGCCATTCAGACAGAGGTTCGCCACGCAGCCAGCCTGATTGCCAGCAATTTGGATGTCAGCCGGATGGTGCCGCCGTATGATGCACAAGATAGGGCAATTAAGTCGGATCTTCCGAAACCCTTTGACATGCTGGCACGTTGGAAGGCGGAATCGGCCCGACTGAGGGAAGAGGCTGCGAAGAAAAAGGCTGAGGCCAATACTGCACCTGCTAGCTCCACGCCAGTTGTCCCTCCTCCTTCGCGTGCCAGTGCCTCTGCTAACCCGGATGTTGCTGCTACCAAGACTGTTGAAGAACAAGTCAAGGAGCAGGACCCGGCTGGTAAGGGCAAGGACAAGATGGATGCCTCAACCCGAGATGCCGAGTAATCTTTTTATCCGCTGCCATATCAAGTGCGTCATTCGGCCAATGGGCCTTGTAAACAATTATTTTTGATGGTGCGCCTGTGCACCTTTGATACTACTATCGCGGGATGTAATACGCTTTTAAAACTTTAATTGCTTCCGTGGCCCTTCTGGCCTTTGGATGAATTTGATATCTATCTGCTTTTGAGCTTGTTTTTGATATTCCGACTTACTTTATGGTTCCTTTTGTGAGACTCGGTTTCCGAGTTTCGCGGGTTTTGACAGGTGGACTTTCCTCTAAGTCCCCAAGTCCCCAAGACTCGGATTTTTGGGGTTTTGAGCTTAATAGCTAGATGATTTGTTTCTTTTTTCAAAATCCCAAGTCCCCAAGGCCCGAACTTCCGAGTCTAGGGTGTTAGGTCTTTCAAAGAGAACAAATTGTTTTTGCTAAGCCCAAAACCTAGAGCCGTTTCACATAGGTTTTGAAGTTATGCTTAATAAGCTGTGAGTTTCCGGTTATTAACCCTGTACTCTGCATAACTTGTGGTTTAGATGACCCTTTTGGCTCTCTTGTACTGTAAGCCGGCTTTCGCGTGGATAATCATGTTGCTACATCTATACGAAGACAGGGTCAGGCAAGTCCCATTGGGCATCATGACTGATTGTGATCATATGCGAGCAAATCATGCCACTTTAGTGCGAGTCACATCGAGCTTAAGTAAGAAAAGTCAAGAAAGTTTGGCTCCTTTGTCCGGTTATAAGCTTGCAGCCGTACTCGTTTGCGAGTAATCGGCCCTTATAACTCATAGGCATCGTGGCCGGGTCTTTGATTTTGTAACTGTGCTATTCAAGCAATCAGCCCCCAAGACCTGAATATATGCAACTGCTAAAGAAACTAATGTACTAAAAATAGTAAACAATACTTACCTGAAAGAAGGATAAAAAACCATAACAGAAATAAAAAACACATGAAAAGGAAACAATATATTGTTTAACCATCTCTTTATTGATATGAGAAAAGTTAGGTCAGCGGGCCGCCTCATTAAAAACCCTCCAGTCCCCTTAGGTACCCTGGATAGGAAAAGAGTGCGTCTGAAACCTGCTGCCTGTCACATCGTGTAATTCCACTTTGTGCATCTAGCCTATACTAAGTATAGTAGGGACGTAGCTGAGCCACGTTCCATGGTCTTTCTTTCTCTTGCATAGATGAAGTGGTATGAGTGGTGTCATTAACTGTAGCCGACTCTTCCCTTGCATCTATCAAGTAATATGATCCATTGTGCAGATTCTGGCTTATGATGAACGGTCCTTCCCATGGCGGTGATAACGTGTGTTTTCCTTCCTTTGATTGCACCAGGCGTAGAACCAGGTCTCCTTCCTGGAAGACCCGGGTTTTCACGCGCCGGCTATGATATCTTCGCAGATCCTGCTGATATATGGCTGATCTCTCCAAATCTTGTTCCCTTTCTTCTTCTAGCATATCCACGGCGTCTTGCCGGGTCTTCTCGTTCTCCTCCTCGACATAAGCCGATACTCGAGGCGAATCATGAATAATATCACTCGGCAACACCGCTTCTGCACCATAAACCATGAAGAACGGTGTCATCTGAGTAGACCTGTTGGGTGTGGTGTTGATACCCCAAACCACTGAAGGTAATTCTTCAACCCATGCCCCAGCAGCTCTGATACACGGGACTCGCAGCCGTGGCTTTAATCCACGAAGCAACTCCGGATTTGCTCTCTCCACTTGTCCATTAGCCTGTGGGTGGGCCACTGAGGCTATGTCCAAACGGATGCCATTGTTTCCACAGAACTTTTCCATCTCGCCAAGGGACATGTTGGTTCCATTGTCGGTAATTATGCTGTGGGGATATCCAAACCGATAGATAATCCTTTTCAGGAACTTAACTGCTGTAATTGCTTCACAATTGGTAACTGGCATGACCTCAACCCACTTGGTAAACTTATCAATAGCCACTAATTAAGAGATGTGTCTTTTTGCAAGGTGACATGTGAAAGGGGCCAACCATGTCCATACCCCAAACAGCGAACGGCCAGGTTAACGGGATAGTCCGTAATTCCATAGCCGGCACATGGGTTTGGCGAGCGTACCTTTGACATCCGTCACACCTTGCCACCAAGCGCTCCGCGTCTGCTAGGGCCGTGAGCCAGAAGAAACCATGTCGATAAGCTTTGGCCACGAGGGATCTCGTGGATGCATGATGCCCACAATCACCTTCATGGATCTCCTTGAGGATCTGTCGGCTTTCTTCTGGTGCTACACAGCGCAAAAATACTCCTGCTGCACTTCTCTTGTATAGCTCCCCATTGATGATAGAATATCCGTTTGCTCGCCTCAGAATTTGTCTTGCTAATACCTCCTGCTGTGGTAACTCGCCCCGTGATAGGTAGGCCAGGAACGACTCTGTCCACTCGGGAACAGCACGTATTGTGGCCACGAGCTCCAAATCCGGGTCTTGACTTGCCAGTTCTTCCTCAGACTCGGTTTTAACTGATGGTCGCCATAGCTCGTCCAGGAAAACATTAGGTGGAACCGGCTCTCTGCGCGAGCCGAGTCTGGCGAGTGCGTCTGCTGCCTCGTTTCTTCTTCTGTCTATGTGCTCCACCTCATACCCGGAAAAAACATCCGGCAACCCTGTCCACCTCTCTGCGGTATGCTGCCATAGTTGCATCTTTTCTATCCCAAGTTCCCGAGACCTGCTGTACCACAAGGTCAGAATCTCCAAAGCATCGTATCCTCTTAATGTTCATCTCCTTGGCTACCTTTAAGCCATGCAACAAGGCCTCATACTCGGCCACGTTATTGGAACAATCAAGTGAATCTGCAACATGTAACTTAACTTGTCCCCTTTGGGTGATGTTAGCACCACTCCGGCTCCTGACCCCTCGTATTGCTTGGAACCATCAAAATGCATTATCCAGGACTCGGAGTTTGGAGCCATGGTGGGCATGCCTGTGTGAGTCCAATCGTTAATAAAATCAACTAGAGCTTGAGATTTGATTGCTGACCTGGGCTCGTAGTTGATGTGATAATCTCCCATCTCGATCACCCACTTTGCTATTCTGCATGTTGCGTCCGAGTTTTTGATGATATCCGACATTGGTATAGAACTAACCACTGTTATGGGGTGTTCCTGAAAATACGGCTTCAGTTTCCGGCTGGCCATGAAGACCCCGAAAACCAGCTTTTGCCAATGTGGGTAGCGCTGTTTTGCCTCTGATAATACCTCGCTGACGTAATAAACCGGCCTCTGGACCAGATGATCTTTCCCATCCTCCTTACGCTCGACAACAACCACTGCGCTAACCGCCCGGGGCCCGGCTGCAACGTACAATAGCATGGGCTCTTTAGGGCCCGGGGCTGCTAGGACTGGTGCCTCAGATAACTGCTTCTTTAGTGCCTCGAACGCCTCGTCCGCCTCTTGGTCCCATACGAATTTATCAGATTTCTTCAAGAGCCGGTACAAGGGTATTGCCTTCTCTCCGAGTCTAGATATAAACCGGCTAAGCGCTGCTACGCACCCTGTGAGCTTCTGAACATGCTTCAAATTTTCCGGCTTTTTCAGACTCTGGATAGCTTTGATTTTATCCGGATTTGCCTCAATTCCTCTCTCAGAAACGATAAAGCCGAGTAATTTCCCGGCTGGGACTCCAAAGACACACTTTGTCGGGTTAAGTTTCATCTGGTACCTTCTCAGGTTTTTGAATGTTTCCTTAAGATCATCAATAAATGTCTCCGCTTTCCTGGTCTTGATCACCACATCATCCACGTGTGCGTGGACATTGCGTCCAATTTGGTCCTCAAAGCACTTCTGAATACACCATTGATAGGTTGCGCCAGCGTTCTTCAATCCAAACGTCATGGTCTTGTAACAAAAGGCCCCAAAAGGGGTTATGAACGATGTTTTCTCCCAATCTTCTCTCTTGAGCTTGATCTGATGATACCCGGAATATGCGTCCAGGAAACATAATAGGTCACTTCCAGCAACTGCGTCTATGATCTGATCTATCCTTGGAAGTGCGAACGGATCCTTTGGGCAATGCTTGTTGAGACTCGTATAATCAATGCACATTCTCCACTCATTGGTCTTTTTCATCACGAGGACCGGGTTTGCTAACCAGTCCGGGTGAAATACTTCCATGATAAAGCCGGCTGTGAGCAGCCATGCAATTTCTTCTCCTATAGCTTTCCTTCTTTCTTCGTTCATTTTTCTCAGGCCCTGTTTCACAGACCTGGACTTGGGATCAACGTGCAAACTATGCTCTGCCAGCTCTGTAGGGATACCCGGCATATCGCTAGGCGTCCAGGCGAACACATCCTGATTTGAACGAATAAACTCCACAAGTGCTTTCTCCTCCTCGCTGTCCAAGTTAGATCTTATAGCAAAATGCTTAGAGGGATCTCCCTCGACAAAGGCCACCATCTTGGTGTCCTGTGCTGCCTTGAACTTTGCTCTCTCATCTTCGGTATTCGGCCTTTTTAACGCTGTTCTGTCATCCGGGTCTACTTGAGACCGGTAATACTTGAGTTCCTCTTTTCTGCAAGCTTGCTCAGCCATTGCCGCATCTCCTTCGTCGCACTCAGCCGCTATATCCCGGCTCCCGTGTATGGTGATGGTCTGCTTGGGACCCGGGATTTTTAGCTGTAGATACACATAACACGGCCTGGCCATGAACTTAGCATAAGCCGGCCTTCCGAATAGCGCGTGATAAGGGCTGCGCAACTTAACCACCTCGAAGGTGAGCCACTCAACCCGGAAATTGTCCTTCGATTCCCCAAAAGCTACCTCCAATGTGATTTTTCCCTCGGGGCACGCTGAGTGACCCGGTACTATCCCGTGAAAGACTGTTGAACTCTTCTGCAGCTGGGATTCTTTGAGGCCCATGCGTAGAAAGGTTTCCCAATACAAGATGTTGATGCTACTTCCGCCGTCCATTAAGACCTTTTTCAGCTCATAACCATTAACCGGCGGCGCAACCACCAATGCTAAGACTCCCGGGTGTTCTATCCTTTCCGGGTGATCTCTTCTGCTCCATGTTACATCCTGCTCCGACCATCTCAGGTATCTCGGAACGGCCGAGGAAACCGAGTTTACCGCCTTTTTTAGTATATTTTTGTCCTTGTTGGAAATTCCTGTAGTATGCACGTGATATTGTCCCAATTGTTTGGGGTTGGCTTGGAAACCTCCAGCCCCCCTGGTTATTACCCGGATTTCTGCCTGCCGGGTTGCCGGCTGGGGGTGGACCGTTGCCCAGGTTTCCACCCGGACCCGGTCCTCCTCCCCGACCTGCACCTCGCATAGCCTTGTTTACTTCCTCGTTCTTCCATCTCTGTAGGTCCGCACATTGTTCCAATGAGTGGTTAGCCGGCCTACCGTTCCTGCTGTGCTTTGGGCACGCCATTCTAAAGATATCCCAATTGTTACCCGTCCTTGGCGGTCCTTGATAATTTCCTCCGTTATGGTTTCCTCCATTGAATTTTCCTTCCGCCCTAGGTCTCGAAGACCCGGCTTCTGTGCTAGCGACAAACTCTGAGCTTCCCTTGAACGGGCGCTTGTTCTGGTTATTCCCATTGTTACCTCCATTGTTACCCGGCGTTGATCCATTGCCGGTTCTTCCATTGTTGCTTGTGTTTGCCTTTGCTTTCTTGTCATCAACGTCCTCTTCTGTAGTGTCCGTTGCAGCGTGTTTGTTGCATGCATCCATTAGCTCTCCCATCGTAACCTCTGAGGCATTTCGGCTAGATTTCATGCGAGTTAACTTTTGCGCTAAAGGTATGTACTTGCACGTCTTTGCCATAGCTTGCAGCGCATCCTTGGGCTGAATATCTGTAGATGAGTGGAGTATCTCCATAACTCGGCGCACCCAGCTGCGCGCCGATTCTCCCTTCTTCTGGACACACCGCTCTAGGTCATCAATAGTAAATAGCTTTCTGCACGTCCCGTGAAAGTGCTTGATAAAAGCAGTTTTCAACTCCTCCCATGACTTGATAGATCCTTCTGGTAAATTGTTGAACCATAACTTGGCTGCTCCTTCTGACATCATTAAGTACATGAACTTCGCTTGAAGATTTTCAGATGCGTTGCGAATCGACATAGCCATCTCATAGCTGCTCAACCATGTTTCCGGATCCATAGTCGGCTCATAATTCACTACTTTACCCGGTTCCTTGAACTTATCCGGGTAAGGCTCAGCCCTAATGTTATCCGACAGACATTTAGGCCCAGCGAGATTAGTCGGAACTGGCCTCACTCGGGAAACGTGTGATCCTGCGGGGGGTAAGGCTGGACGCGGCACCGCTGCTGGTCCATGCACCGCAGACCCGGCCGCGGCTCTCCTGGCTCTGGAACTATCCACAATAGCTTGCGCTGCCGATGTTGCTGGTACTGCTTAAACGCGGGGAGGAGGCGGCATTTGCTGCTGCTCTGCCCTCCGCCGGGCTGAACTTGTCTGGATATTGCCGGTATTGCCTCGTTGCTGGCTGATATACGGCGTCACATGCATTCCACTTATGTTATCCGGGTAATTAACTTGCTGCGCCACCGCAGTGCGCAATAGATCTATCGACCGCCGGGTCTCCTCTGCGTGGGGTGACTCTCTCACGGGGATTTGATTCAATGCGAGTGTTGCTGCGTACACATTATCCATGGGGTTGTTGTAATGACCTGCCGGCGTGCGGAATCGTGATGGTGGTGGTGGTGGTAATGTATTGCCGGTAGTAACTCCAGTCTGTAATATGGGTAACCCGGCCTGCGTGTTTACCGGCTGTGCTCTTCCAGTTGCGGGTTGATGTACAGTTCCTTGGTTCGCCGCTGGAATCGGCTGATCCTGAGGTGTGATGAATAGTGCGGCCGGGTTTATCACTCCACCCGTTGCCGGTAATCTGGTCTGGTGCCTTTGATGCACACTGGTTGTCTCTTCTCGGAGCCGGTTTTCCAATGCATCCAGATCGCTGTCGGGGGGTTACCCCCGAGTAGGGTAAAGACAGGTGGTAAAGGCCGCTTACAGAAGAGAGGTTTGGTCGAGTAGCCGACTACCAGGTACTCGCTACCCGGTCGACTGCTACTCGGCCTCACCTCAAGATGACCAGAAGGAGATATCAATCAAGTTCTACCCTGACGAGTAGAAGGTTTGGCCCGAGTACAATTGGCGGGAACCGTTGGCGGGAACCTACTCGGGCCAGAAAGTCAAAGGAGTCGTTCTGACACAGGATCCCGCGTATCCTGGGTCCGTACTTGGCAGCATTCGAACTACTGTTCACGTGGGGACAGCCTGCCTGACAGTGACAGCATGGAAGCAGGCCGTGGCAGGATAAGGGGGGCCTACTCTGTGCCTAGGTACAGTGATACCAGTCTGTCCCCTAGTTTTGCCCAACGACTTTACAGAAGCAGCCAAGGTTAGGAACCAAAGCTGTCAGCGGGTACTCGGAGAAAGGACGATGTGCACACTATGTCGACACTTGTCTAGATTTGGACGTATCCGGCTGGGCACCGTGTATATAAGGTGCCCCGCCGCCTCCTGCGCGAGGCATGCTCTCACACGCTAACAGTGGCTCCCTGGAAACCCTAGAATCCCTAAGTCCTTGACCTAGCTCTACTCGGAGAGGAGAGAAAGGCTACTCGGTAGCGTTACCATTTGTACTGTGGCTACTCGGAGAGACATCGTAATACAGAGAGAGAGGCAGGAGTAGGGGTTTTACCTCCTCACGAGGGCCCTGAACCTGGGTACATCGTGTTGTTTGTGTTGTGTGGATCTTACTTCACGCGGCTACTCGTCGCGTGATCCCTCCCCGGACACCTCCAGCGTCCATCGTCCCCACATCTTTAGCCATCCCATGGCATCTGCCGTGACACCACCACGACAGTTGGCGCCCACCGTGGGGCAACCAGTGGCGCTGGCTGGAGTTTCTGTTCGGACGGGATCTTCATCGGCGGAGCGCGTAGTTTGTGGCCTTGTCCACAGATTCGGCTCTTTCGACTTCGTCACCGACAACGCCGGCTGTTTCGGCGGCATGGCCATGCCCGAGGGCGGCTCGGTGATCCCCTTCGGCTCTCACCTCGTCTACGTCGCCACCGTCGCCAACAACACCTACCCCGAGCTGGTGCACGACGCGGAGGATCCTCCCGCGGTGGTTGCTGCTCGCGGAAGGCCCGCATGCAGCTCTGCGTGCTGCGCTGAGGTGATGGTGACGGGCTTGGCGGCGAACACTGGCGCAGCTGCTATTGGCGCTGCGGCCGTCGTCGAGGAGGTTGACGACCCGCCTGCTGGTGGCAGGAACCACCGGCCCTACGAGAAGGAGAGCAACTTGCCGCCCTCCACGTCTACGGTCATCCCCGCGTCTGCTGCGCGAACCGGCATGCCCACTCCCACCGACATCGAGCTCCTAGCCGCGAGGGAGCAGCTCGAGCGGCAACGCCAGGAGCTGCTTGCCGAGCAGGCGGAGTTGGAGAAGATCAGGCTTGAGCTGAGTCTAGACCAGCTCGAGTACAACAAGGCTCACGGCTTCACGCCGGTCGCCAGGAGGCCCAGCAGGGTGGGCGCTACGCGGCGCAACCTGGGCGCCGAGATGGCGACAGTTGCGGAGGAGCCCGCGCAGTCCGCCACCGCGAACACCTTCACAAGGCCAAGGTACAGCACACCCGCCAAGACGCTCCGAGCTGCGCAGGCCGTGGCTGCCGAGTTGCCGCGCCTGGATGGAGAGGCGCGTCTCAGGCAGCAGGAGAGGCTCAACGAGTTGGTGTTGGAGGCCGCCAGGCAGAACGAGGAGTTCCGCAAGGCCAACCCGGGAGCTGGAGCTTCGCAGGTGGTTCACTCGCATGCGGCGAGATCTAACGATCAAGCCTCATCTCCGCATCCTAGCCGTGAGAAGAGCCGCAGCGGGCGTTCGGGTAGAGACAGGCAAATGCAGGTGTATGACCCGGCTGCTGCCGCGAAACAGGTTGCTGTGCCGCAGCAGCCCAGGCAGGAACACAACACTGCAAGAGCAGGCTCTCAAGCCCATCAAGCTCAAAGCCGTGTCCGAGAGGCCGCGCGTCCGGGTACTTCTCGGCAACCCGCAGCTCAGCCTACTCGGCAGAGGCAGCAGCCGCGCCCAGTTGCACCAGTCGCCAACCCGGTGGAGCAGCCTGCAGCCATGCAGGTGGATAGGTATGATGATGGCTACTCGGCTATGGAGATGGCTGGTTATGACATCCATGACCGTGTTGGTGAGCGCGTGTTGGCGCCTGGAGATGCAAGGCATCAGCTGGACCGTATCAGTTTGTCGGCGCGGCTTGAGAGCACGGGTCCTCCTGGCCCCGAGTGCTTTGGCCCGCGCATCATGAACGAGCCTTCCGTGAAGGGCTTCCAGCTTGCAAGAGGCACCAAGAGCTACAATGGTAGCACCAAGCCTGAAGATTGGCTCAATGATTACGTCACCGCGGTCCACATTGCGGGTGGCAACAGGAGATGGGCGGTGCGCTATGTGCCGCAGATGCTAGAGGGTCCAGCTCGCACTTGGCTCAACAACTTGCCCAAGCACAGCATTAACTGCTGGCTGGACTTCTCGGACGCCTTCGTCAGCAACTTCACCAGCACCTACAAGAGGCCGAATAGGCCACAGCAGTTGTCGGCTTGCCGGCAGCGAGAAGACGAGACGGACCGCGAGTACCTTACTCGGTGGAGCACCTTGAGGAACACCTGTGAGGGTGTGAATGAGGCACAGGCCATCACTTGGTTTGCGCAGGGTTGCCGACATGGCAGCATGCTTTGGCAAAGATTGCAGAGGGAGATGCCGAATACCCTGGCCGAGACCATCAAGATTGCGGATCAGTACGCACTCGGTGATCCTACTCAGCCACTGATGGATTCCTCTGAGCCGAGAAGAAACTTCAACAGCAGCAAGCGCAACGAGTTCCGCAACAAGCGCCGAGTAGATACTCGGTATGATCCTGAGGAGGTGAATGCGGTGAATGTCGGAGGCGGTGGTGGCCAAAGGCAGAAACCTGCTGGAGCCTACGGGCAGAACCAGAACCAGGGCCAAGGCAACAAGAAACCGTTCCGCACTGCGCAGCCGGGTAGCGGGAACTCCGAGCAGCCGAAGAAGTTCGTCTTAGACGACATGAAGGATGGCCCATGCAGCTTTCACACTCACCACCCCTCAAGGCCTGCCAACCACACTACTCGGCAGTGCGAGTGGTGGGATGTGATCAAGAGTGATGGCTTGCCTCCTCCACCTCCTCTGCCAGCCGCCAATGCTACTGTTCAGCCTACTCGCGCTCCCGCAGCTCGGCCGCCAGTCTATCCGAGAAGAGAGAATGTCAACCAGGTGGCTTTAGGAGCCAACCGGAACTTCAACAACGAGAGATACCGCAACAACAACAACAACTACAACCGCAACAACAACAACAGAGGCAACAACAACAACTATCAGGGCAGCAACAATGGGGGCAATGGCTCCAACCAGTACCAAGAGCACCATGAGAGCTATATGATCTTCACTTCTGAGGCAGTCGACAAGCAGTCGCAGCACAGGCGGGCCATGGAGGTCAACGCAGTGATCCCGGCTGTTCCTCACTACATGTACTGGTGTGACCAGGAGATCAGGTGGACTCGGGCAGATCACCCCAAGGTGATGCCCAATCCGGGTACCTATGCCTTGGTGCTGGATCCCACCTTCCTGGGTCCCGAGAAGAATGTGAGGTTCAGCAAGGTGCTGATCGACAACGGCAGCAGCATCAACATTGTGTACAAGGACACACTCGAGAAGCTTGGCCTGGCCGAGAACATGATGCTGCCCAGCAAGACCACTTTCCATGGCATTGTGCCCGGGATCTCATGCAACCCGATTGGCCGAGTGTGGATTGATGTGCTATTCGGTACTCGGGAGAACTGCCGCACAGAGCGCCTGCAGTTTGAGGTGGTGGATCATCGGAGCCCCTATCATGCTCTACTCGGCAGGCCTGCTCTGAGCAAGTTCATGGCCTCTACCCATGTGGCTTATCTAAAGATGAAGATCCCCGGTCCCAATGGCATCATCACCATCTCGGGAGATTACAAGAAATCCATGGAGTGTGCCTCTGCTAGCTCCCAGCTGGCGGAGTCAATGGTGATTGCTGCCGAGAAGAAGAAGATGTACGAGGTGGTGGCCATGGCTCAGTCCGCACAAGCTGGCGCACAAGGTGTGCCGAGTACTCAGCATGGTACTGCTTTCCAAGCTGCCAAGGAGACCAAGACAGTCCAGGTTGACCCCGAGTTCCCGGAGCGCGTGGCCATCATTGGTGCCGGATTGGCGGAGAAATAGGAAAGCGCGCTCATCCACTTCCTCCGTGAGAATCGGGATGTTTTCGCCTGGACCAATGAAGATCTACCAGGAGTCCCGAGGGAGTTGGTTGAGCACTCTTTGCATGTGCGTCCTGACGCCAAGCCCGTGAAGCAGGCTTTACGCCGCTTCGGGGATGAGAGAAGGAAGGCCATCGGTGATCAAATCACCAAGCTGCTGATCAGTAACTTCATCATGGAAGTGCTGCACCCGGACTGGTTAGCCAACCCGGTCATGGTCGAGAAGAAAAAGGAAGATCCCAAGGCTGCTACTGCATGGCGCATGTGCGTCGACTACACCGACTTGAACAAGGCATGCCCCAAGGATCCCTTCCCGCTACCTCGCATCGATCAGGTGGTCGATTCCACTGCCGGCTGTGAACTGTTGTCTTTCATAGATGCCTACTCTGGTTTCCACCATATTGCACTCAACCCTGCTGATCAAATAAAGACTGCTTTCATTACCCCGTACGGGGCTTATTGCTATCGTGTCATGTGTTTTGGCCTGAGGAATGCGGGTGCAACCTATCAGAGATGCATGCAGAAATGCTTGCACGACCAGCTCGGCAAGAATGTGCAGGTGTACGTAGATGACATTGTCATCAAAACGAATAAAACACATACTCTGCTTGCCGACCTGGAGGAAACCTTTGCTAACCTACGCAGGTACAAAATGAAACTGAATCCGAGTAAGTGCACCTTTGGTGTACCAGCTGGAAAGCTACTCGGCTTTCTCGTTTCTAGTCGGGGCATTGAAGCCAATCCGTCTAAGATAAAAGCTATTGAGAGTATGTCTTTGCCGAGATCATTGAAGGATGTGCAGAAGTTCACGGGTTGTCTGGCATCTCTGAGCCGTTTTCTGGGCCGAATGGGCGAGAAGGCTCTGCCTCTGTACCAGCTGATGAAGAAAAGCGACAAGTTTGTCTGGACTCCGCAAGCGGACGTGGCATTCAATGAGCTGAAAGCGATGCTCGCTAGCGCTCCCGTCTTGGCTAGTCCGCTACCCAAGGAGCCTATGCTGCTGTACATTTCCGCGACTAACCGAGTAGTCAGCGTGGTGATAGTGGTGGAGCGAGAAGAAGAAGGCAAGAGTGTGCAACGCCCAGTCTATTATCTCAGTGAAGTGCTGTCCAGTTCCAAGCAAAACTATCCGCATTACCAGAAGATGACATATGGTGTGTACCTGGGCGCCAGGAAGCTGAAACATTACTTCCAGGAGCACCCCATCACTGTTGTGAGCTCTGCTCCCATCTCGGACATCATGGGAAACAAGGAGGCGAGTGGCAGAGTAGCCAAGTGGGCAATTGAGCTAGCTGCGTACGCTCCCGCGTATACGAGAAGAGAAGCAATCAAGTCTCAGGTCCTGGCGGAATTTCTTGTGGACTGGGCCGAGATGCAGTATGAACCTCCTGCTCCAGTTTCCAACTATTGGAAAATGCACTTTGATGGCTCAAAGGTGAAAGAAGGCCTTGGTGCTGGCGTTGTGCTTACATCACCCCAAGCGGGATCAGCTCAAGTATGTGTTGCAGATTCATTTCAAGGCATCCAATAATGTAGCCGAGTACGAGGCAGTGGTGCATGGCTTGCGAGTAGCAAAGGAGGTTGGTGTGCAGTGCATTATATGCTATGGTGACTCAGATCTGGTGGTGCAGCAAGTCTCAGGTACCTGGGATGCTTTGGATGCCAACATGGCATCGTATCGCTTCCTGGTGCAGTCAATGACTGGGTTTTTCGAAGGCTGTGAGTTCCAGCACATTCACCGAGCAGAGAACGAAGCAGCAGACGAGCTATCCAAGTTGGGATCTTCTCGGCAGTCCATCCCGGCAGGGATTGCCTTGGAGCATTTGAGGAAGCCATCCATCAAGCCTTCCCCCAACTCGGAATCCATCTTTGTCCCCTCTCTGCCAAGTGAAGAATCTGACCCAATGGAGATTGACTGGGAGAGTGCTGCAGGGAACCCGGGGACTGCCGTCCTCTACTCGGGGACTGCCACTCCCTACTCGGGGACTGCCACTCCCTACTCGGGGACTGCCGTTCCCTACTCGGGGACTGCCGCTCCCTACCCGGGGACTGCCATTCCTTACTCGGGGACTGCCGTTCCCTACTCGGGGACTGCCGCTCCCTACCCGGGGACTGCCATTCCCTACTCGGGGACTGCCGTTCCCTACTCGGGGACTGCCACTCCGTACTCGGGGACTGCCGCCCTCAACCCAGAGGCTGTCGCGTTCATTGAAGAAGTTCTCGCCAATCGGCCAGGGCTGCAAAGAAGCGCTCCTACTCCTCCCGTGCAACCGCCAGAGCCTGTCCCAATGGAACTGGACGAACCAGTGTTTCCCATACGGGAGACGCCGAGTTGGGCTATGCCCATATTATCCTTTCTAAGGGACGGCACTTTACCTGAAGACGAGGTGACTGCGAGGCAGATTCAGAGAAGGTCCAAGGGCTACACCATAGTCCGAGATGTGCTGCACAAGAGAAGTGCTACCGGCGTGCTGCAACGCTGTGTGAGCCCAGAAGAGGGAGAAGAAATCCTGGTGGAGATACACCAAGGGGAATGTGGGCATCACGCCTCATCTCGGGCTTTGGTCAAGAAAGCTTTTCGGCATGGCTTCTACTGGCTCACTGCACTGCAGCAAGCTGAAGATATTGTGAGGAAGTGCGCCGGCTGCCAGATGTTCGCAAGTAAGATTCACATGCCAGCTTCCGAGTTGAAAACGATCCCTATCACATGGCCATTTGCTGTTTGGTGTTTGGATATGGTTGGTCCTTTCAAGCCGGCTAAAGGCAATATGACACATATCTTGGTCATGGTGGACAAGTTCACCAAGTGGATCGAGGTGAAACCTATTCGGAAGTGCGATGGGGTCACAGCCGTGAAGTTTGTGAAGGATATAATCATGAGATATGGCTACCCGCACAGTATCATCACCGACAACGGCACCAACTTTGCAGAGGGGGCAATGGTGCGGTTCTGCAGAGATAAGCATATCCGACTAGACGTTGCGTCAGTCGCGCACCCTGCCTCCAATGGGCAAGTTGAGAGGGCAAATGGGATGGTACTGGCAGGCATCAAGCCAAGGCTGATTGAGCCATTGCTGAAAACACCAGGGTGTTGGCTAGAAGAGTTGCCAGCGGTGTTGTGGAGTCTAAGGACTACCCCTAACCGGTCAACCGGCTACACGCCATTCTTCTTGGTATACGGGGCTGAGGCCGTGTTGCCAATAGACTTAGAGCATGACTCCCCCCGAGTAGCCCTCTACACTGAGGTGGAGGCGAGAGAAGCTCGAGAAGACGACGTTGACCTGCTTGAAGAAGCAAGAGAGCTGACTCTGTCACGTTCGGCTATCTACCAGCAAAACCTGCGGCGTTACCATAGCCGAAAGGTGAACCCAAGGGTTTTCCGAGAAGGAGACATGGTCCTTAGGCTTGTGCAGCGCACAGCCGGGATGCACAAGTTGTCTCCTCCATGGGAAGGGCCCTTCATTGTCAGCAAAGCGCTGCACAATGACGCGTACTATCTTGTAGATGTGCGCCCATCGCAGGCGAACAGGGCAGATAAAGCTGGAGAGGAGACCAAGCGTCCCTGGAATGTAGCTCTACTTCGTCGTTTTCATTCGTAAGCAAAGACGTGTATGTACCCTCTCATCCGAGTTGAAATTCTACTCTGCAATCTAAAATTGTTCTCGGGGACTGCCCTCGTCCAAAATTGCTCTAAGTGTTTTTACTCGGCTTGTTCCTTTGTCTATTCGGTTGCTCCACTTCAGAACTCATAAGTGCATTGAGTACTGTGTTTAAACCTATATGCCAACTCTTCGACTCTGCTGCTGTCCGAAACCCGGCTTCATGGCAAGCAAGAGAACAAGCAAAAGGTCAATGAGCACACGAAAATCACTAAGGAAGAAAGAGTGCAGGAACCGAGTAGATTGTCGGTTACTTTTTGTTCCCTGCTTTCGTCTTCTCGGCCAAGTGGTGGGCTGCGTTACCATGATTGTTTCTAGCGGCTAAGTATTTGCAGCCCTGCTACTTGATTCTTGTGACTCGAATACCAAGCAAGCGACAAGTCGCAGGTAGAGCAGAGATGAAAAGACAGGGTGAATAAGAAATGCTACTCGGGGACTCGCATGGAAACACAACTCGGCATTAAGCCACTGTTGTTCAAATTGATTAATGTCAACATAAACAGAGTGGGCATAAAAACTAAGTAGCAAGCAAAATAAAGATAGTCTGTTACATCTGCTCCCGGCATCCCGGGGATCTGATAAGTTTTCGAGTAAAAGAGAGTGCAGGTTGATTCAAGATGAGGAGGCAATGTTCTCGGCGCTGGCCTTGGCTGATGTTTCCTCGGCGGCGGTCTTGGCAGCAGTTTCTTCAGTGGCGGTCGCGGCAGCTGTTCCTTCGGAGCTGGCTTGAGTGGTATCCGCTCCCGTCTGGACGGTGGCGGATTCCGTCATCTCGGCATCCTCCTGGGTGGCCGCCTGCTCGGAAGTGGCTGTGGCCACCGAGACGGGTCCGGGAGCCGAAGAGGAACCTGAAGCGTGGCCAGGAGGGGGCACCGTGTCGTCGAGAGCAGCACCTGAGGAGGTGCCGAAGTCGAATGGCTCGGTGTCGATGTGCGCCCCTTCGTCCTCATCGCTACTCGCGACGACGGTGGCTTTCCCCTTTCCGGCCTTGCCCTTGGGAGATTCGAAGAAGTCGCCAAGGTCTTCCTCTTCGTCATCATCTTCTTCGTCCTCGTACACGGTGTCGGGTTCGGGGACGCCCTCGATGTAGACCTCCGTCTCGGCGCACTCTGCGACCTCATACGCAATCTGCTTGCGCAAGGCCACGCTCTCGGCATCCGTCTCCCACTTGGAATCATTGCGCTTCCCGCGGATGCGCTGCATATCCAGGTTTTCATACCAAGATGCTATGCAGAGAAGCATCACGTCCGCCCCGGCACGGGCTCCAGAGGCTCGCCATTTTTTCAGCTCGGCCTTCACATTCTCCAGCTTGAGGGCGAGATCCCGCATCTTTCTTGGCTGGGGGTCATGAGGCCAGAACAAACGGTGGAGCTCAAAGCCCGCATGCACCAAGTCAGTTCCGACGCCGGCCAGCTGTTCGAAGTAACCGTTGAGCACCAGCAAGCTGTCCTCGATTTCAGCCCTGGTGTCAATTGGCTCACCCAGCGAAAGGCGAACTGCTCGGGCCTTGGCTACCGTAGGCGTAGAGGAAGAATCAAGGCGAGGCCAGATATCTGAAATAGCAAGTGGCAAGATCAAAAACCGAGAAGAAAAAAGAAGCCGAGAAGGAACAAGACCGAGAAGAAAAGATGCAATGAAGAGAAAACTTACCGATCAGTTGGCGGCGCAGCTGCTGCAGCTTGGTTTTCCAGGACTCCTCGTTGCCAATGTGCTTTTCTTGGATCAGGCGCAAGCTATCCATCTGAGCGAAGAGATCAGCATTGGTCTTCTTCAAGGTTTTGCATTCAGACTCGAGGGCCCTTTCCTTGGCTCGGAAAGTGGTCTCGGCCTTGGCCTTCTCGGCGATTGCCTTATCCCTCTCAGCGCCAATCTTGACGGCATCTTGGAGTGCCTTCTGAAGCTGGAGCTGCAGCTTCTCCATCTCGCTGGTGTGGTCCTTCACCAGAGTAATGGCCTGGTCGGATAGCTGTTTCTCCACCTCCGCTGGCTTGACGCAATCTTGGTGTGCCTCAGCAAATGACTTATGATCTTCTGCGAAAAGATAGATGAGGTCAGTAAATAAGCAGAGAAGAACCAAACTCAAGGTCACACCGAGTAAACAGCAAACTCACCTTCAAGTCTTTTTATGGTGGCCTCGGCGTTCTCCACGAAGCTACGGCATTTTTCATGTTCATCTGCCAAGGCCTTTAGTTTTTCTGCAGAGAAGGAAGGGTTAGCGCATAAGAAAGCAAAAGCGGGCGTAAACATAAAACGCAGAAACCGCGTAGCTAAGAGTGTACCCTGCACTTCAGTCAGCTGCTGGGAGCTGTCCTTGGCATTCTTGCTGGCTGCCTCCGCAGCTGCCTTTTCCTTCTCTAGAGCAGCAATTCGCCTCCTGGCGATGGAATGGTTCCAGAGAAGATGGCGGTACAGGTTGGTCCGCTTCAGGACGCTATCCTGAGAAGCGAGAAGAAACGAGTTAGGCAAAGCAGAGAAGATTCAGCCCGAGTAGAAGGCTACTCGGAGAGTATCCATCTACTCGACCCGAATCTCGGGGACTGGGAGTGATGGTGAGAAAGACGAAAGGCGAGTAGAAGAGAAGGAAATCCAACTCGGAAAAGGCAAGAAGGACTTACCGCGTAGGACTGCTCGATGTCCTCGGCATTCTTGCGATGCAAGAACATCTTGGCTGCGAGCGTCGCGGTCTCGGTGGAGACGGACATGGGATTGCGTCCCAGGTCAACCTTGTTCCAATCCACGCGCATGTGGTCGATGCCGCCAAGGCTAAGACCGTGCCACTTGTCCACGCCGAGGATCTTGCTATCCCATTTGGCGTCGATGAAGCCAATGGTGTCCAGTACCTGCTCAAGGCCTTTGGAGGTTATTGGTTTGTCTTGGACTCCGCGAGAAGCGATGTTGATAGACTGGGGTGGTTGGCTTGGATCTGGAGGAGGGGAGTTCACGGCTACAACTTTCCTTCCCCTCTGGATAGCTAAAGCTTTGTCCTTGGGAGGGAAGCCGATTGAGTGTTGTTGGCTAACCTCGATCATATACTCCGGGTAGCAGGGCTGCCCAGCAGCGCGAGCATCAGCCGAGAGCGCAGCAGGGATCGGGCCGGACTCGTGGATCACGAGCGCTCCGCCTGAGGATGTACTCTGGTCCCTGGCCCGCTTCTTCGATTGCTCCTTCTCAACCTTCTGCTTCTCGGGATCTTCAGTCGCCTTCCCGTCAGTCTTGGCCTTCGCCTTCTCGGCGACTGCCTTCTCGGCAGCTTGTTTCTCGGCCTTCTTCTGTTCAGCCCTGGCTTTCTTCTGCTCGGCCTTGGCCCTCTCAGCAGCTTCCTTCTCAGCCTTGGCCTTCTCGGCGGCTTCCTCCTCGGCCTTGGCCTTCTCAGCAGCTTCCTTCTCGGATTCCCTTCTGACAACCTCGTCCCTCAGAGCTTCCAAGGCTCGTTGCCTGTTTACTCGCCCGGCAGGAGGGCTGGATGTATCCTTGGTCTTCGACGGCGAGGAGGAGGTTGGCGGTGTAGGGCCTTGCGCAGTTGGAGGTGTAGGGCCTTGCGCGGTTGTTGCGGTAGGGCCTTGCGCAGTTGGTGGCGCCGCAGATACATCGCCTTGTGCAGCTCCTGGCTGGGCGCTACTCGGTGTCACGCCCGGTTGCACGCTGCTCAATGGATAAGCAGTGGCATCCGTGGAGGTGGTGTCTCCTACTCGCTGCGCGGCAGCGAGGTTCTCTTGTGCAGCAGCCCCTGTGGCGGGCTGCTCTTGCTCTACTTCGGGCCGCTCGGCGGCGGCGTCGTCTTGCATCACTTGGTCTTGGTTCTCCTCGGCATTGCTGGCCGGAGGAGAAGGGGGTCTCTCATCGTGGACAGCAGTGTCCTGTGCAGCTGGTCCTGACGCTGCGCCTTGTGCTGGATTGGCAGCAGCAGCATTGGCGTCGTGGTCCTCATCATCATCGTCCAGATTGACCAGCGGCACTGGTTTTTCCTTGGCTTGGTCGGACGCAAGAGCTGCGTTCGCGTCCATAGGAGGACTGCAGAGAAAGAGAAATCGCAAATCAGAAGAAGATTGGGGAAAATAACACTGCGCGAGAAGGGAGGTAACCGAGAAGAGGGCTTACGCGGTGGTGCACTTGAGCTCTCGTCTGGTTCTCTTCGCAACCGCCTTCTTCTCGGCGGGCTTCCTCTTCTTGGCAGGAGGCGCTGGTGCCCCGCTACCAGCCCGTTTGCGGGTCTCAGGAGCGGCGAGGGACAGGGGCTTGACGACTAGGGGCTCAGCGCCCTCGTTCTCGTCCTCGTCCTCGTCGTCCTTGTCTGCGGCAGCTTCATCTGGGAATCCAAGAGGAAAGAGGAAAGAATCAGAAACAGCACACGAGGGATTGGTGCTTCTCGGAAGCAAACAGAATGGAAGTATACTTACCATCAAAATCCTCATCGGACCAGGTGCGTAGAGCGTCGCGCTTATCAGGGACGGGGGAGCGAGTAGGGTTGGCCTGCTCCGCAGCATCGAAAGAGGGCACGTCATCCTCCTCTCGATCAGGAGACCAATTGCCCTCGAAAACCTCGCAGCTCTCGATTATCTGGCGAGTAAGAACCTGAAAAACAGAGAGGGATCACAAAGCAGCCGAGTATCAGGGAGGAATCCTACTCGGATAGGCGTGCAGGTACAAAGCACACAAAGCCTAGGCAGTTTACTGAGCACTCTACCCGGATAGGCGTGCAAACACAAAGCATACTAAGCCTAAGCATGTTTGCCGTAAGGTGTTACTCGGAAGGCCGTGCAAGTATAAAACACATCGAGCCTAAGAGTTGTTCTCTAATAGGCTATCCGGCAAGGCGTGCAAGCATGAAGCACATTAAGCCTATGCAATTCGGCTAAGTGTCCTACTCGGAACACAAGGCAATTGCTAGCTAACGCAAGGAGGAGAAGTTATCTACTCGGAAAATGTATGCAGAGAGCAAAGTGAGGAAGGCGTACCCGCTCAATCGGTTTTGTACGGTTGTACGGGACGAACCCGTATTGCCAGTGGTCGCCAAGGCTTGTCGTCAGGATGTTCCTGGCATGCCAGGGGACGTCGATGTTGTCGATCTCGATGGTGGTGGTCCTGGTGCAGTCACGGGGCCCTCCCATGTAACACATGAGATGGCACCGCTCCTGCAAGGGCAGTACTCGGCGCTGGATCCAGCAGGCCACCGGGTCGTCGTTCTTGAGGCCCTCCGCCTTCAGCCAGCCGAGTCGATTCTCCATCTCGATGGCGTCATCGTCGTTGACGGGCTTGTCTTTCCAGTACATCCCGATTGGGGCTCGATTGCACCAAACGGGCAGATTGATTCTGTCGTTCACCGGGGCTCCTGGCGCGGCGGCAACGTTCCTGACGTAAAGGAACGTCTTCTGCCACAGCTTGACGGAGTCCAGCCCCTTGATGCGGGGGTGGTTCGTCCCGGACCGCTGCACCATCATGGCGCAGCCGGTGTCCGTGGCGCGGGCGACGCCCGCGGGGTCTTTCTTCCCGGTAGATTGTTGGCGCAGATGGAAGTACCTGAGCCACGTCTCCCACGTGGGCCGGATGCCGAGGAAGGCCTCGCAGACCACGGCGTGGTAGGCGAGGAAGACGACGGCGTTCGGCGGCAGATGGTGCATCTGGATGCCGAAGTGGTTGAGGAACTTCCTCATGAAGTCGGAGGCGGGTAGCCCGAACCCGCGTTCGAAATGCGCCAGGAAGACGACGCGCTCCCCTTCGCGCGGGGACGGCACGATTTCGCCGTCCGGCGCCCGGCACTCCACGCCGGGAGGGACCCGCCGGGTATTGACGAGCCAGGCGCAGTCTTCCGCAGTGACGCAGGAGCCAGCCCAGCCTGACTTGGCCATCGTGGCGAGTTGGGAAGGTGGAAGATTTCAAGTGGAGTTGGCTGGTGAATCGAATCCGCGGCGGCGCGAGAGCTTGCGCGGCGGCGGAGAGCACGGTGGCGGAGAAGAGCAGGAGACGGAGAAGGAATAGTGCGAGGAAGGGGAAAAGGAAGCTACCGGCGGGGTATTTATATCCCCTCCGCGAGTTTACCGTTACCGTCTTGGTAGTGGGATCGATTGCGGCGTGTGGTGGGTCCTGTGGCCGGCTAGAAACGCACACAAGCGCCGGTTACGCGCGTAATGGCCACAGTTAATCCCACCACCGAATCGTGGCCTATAACTGCACTTGATGGGACATGACGGCCGGTGGGCCCATCGCGTGAAAACTGGACGCGTGGCAGGTCGTGTCCTGGGCAACCAAACGACAAGGTCGTGGATGCTTGACACGTGTGCAGTTGCTGCGCGAAGGGCTGGATTGTGCTCTGTGCTGCAGAGACTCAATCTGAGAAATTTCGCTAAGTCTTTTTACTCGGTTACAGAGTAGAAAGCAAGTGCTACTCGGAAAGGAGGAAACTCAAGGTACTCTCCAGATAGCTACTCGGAGGACCTACTCGGCATCTTGAGGTTCGATGGCTGAGATGCAAAGGCTGGTTTTAAGCTGGCAGAGCCTAGTGAACAAGTTCGCAAGACTCAACCAGCTTCGGGGACTGCTGTCGGGGGGTTACCCCCGAGTAGGGTAAAGACAGGTGGTAAAGGCCGCTTACAGAAGAGAGGTTTGGTCGAGTAGCCGACTACCAGGTACTCGCTACCCGGTCGACCGCTACTCGGCCTCACCTCAAGATGACCAGAAGGAGATATCAATCAAGTTCTACCCTGACGAGTAGAAGGTTTGGCCCGAGTACAATTGGCGGGAACCGTTGGCGGGATCCTACTCGGGCCAGAAAGTCAAAGGAGCCGTTCTGACACAGGATCCCGCGTATCCTGGGTCCGTACTTGGCAGCATTCGAACTACTGTTCACGTGGGGACAGCCTGCCTGACAGTGACAGCATGGAAGCAGGCCGTGGCAGGATAAGGGGGGCCTACTCTGTGCCTAGGTACAGTGATACCAGTCTGTCCCCTAGTTTTGCCCAACGACTTTACAGAAGCAGCCAAGGTTAGGAACCAAAGCTGTCAGCGGGTACTCGGAGAAAGGACGATGTGCACACTATGTCGACACTTGTCTAGATTTGGACGTATCCGGCTGGGCACCGTGTATATAAGGTGCCCCGCCGCCTCCTGCGCGAGGCATGCTCTCACACGCTAACAGTGGCTCCCTGGAAACCCTAGAATCCCTAAGTCCTTGACCTAGCTCTACTCGGAGAGGAGAGAAAGGCTACTCGGTAGCGTTACCATTTGTACTGTGGCTACTCGGAGAGACATCGTAATACAGAGAGAGAGGCAGGAGTAGGGGTTTTACCTCCTCACGAGGGCCCTGAACCTGGGTACATCGTGTTGTTTGTGTTGTGTGGATCTTACTTCACGCGGCTACTCGTCGCGTGATCCCTCCCCGGACACCTCCAGCGTCCATCGTCCCCACATCTTTAGCCATCCCATGGCATCTGCCGTGACACCACCACGACAATCGCGCTGGCGCGCAGCTACCCCTTGCTTTTCTGCTTCCACTTGCCTTCTCTGTTGTTCCAATGCACGACGGGCCACATCCAGATCCCTAACACGCTCCACCGCGTTTTCCGGAGTTATAACTGTGGCTAGAACGGTTGGATCCAGAATTAGGTTGTTGTTGAACAGGGCCGGGTGTTGCGGGTTTGAAGGACCCGCCCCTGGCGTCCGGTTTGCCAGATATCCGAACGTGTTTGCCTGCAACTCACTATCCGCCGCATGACTGGTAACTGATGCCGATTCTCCGTCAACCCGGGTCAGAACCGGGTTTCCGTCAACCGGTCCCTACTGCTGGGCCAATGCTTGTGCTGCTCCGACGGCGGCCGCGGTCACGTTCCCCTGATTAAGATTGGTCGCAGGAACCGTGTAAACCGCGACCTGGCGCACAGTGCTTGGCGTAGATTCGTATTCTTCTTCATCACTGCTGTTCTCCTCGTACCGGTCCTCCAGCAAGTGCAAGATAGACTCGGTATCATCTTCTCTCATAACCCGGCCACGCGGGGTCCATGCCGGCTCCTCCGGCTGTTCCCTCTTCGTGGTGGGCTCTTCTGTCAGATCTATCGTCCCAACCGATTCCTCTCCATCGGACTGAACGCAGGTGGCCTCCCCTGACACAGAATCAAATCCAAAATCGTCAGGGATTGAACCGGACGTACGTACCATGCCAATGAAGACGTTGATCCGGCCGATTGTCACGACAGATCCGGATTCGAGCAGATCCGACTCTGGCCCCCAGCCAAAATCGTCCACCATCTTCTCTCCTTCGGGGTTGGTGTAGATCTCGCCGATGACGAGGTTCTTCATGTTCTCCCGAGCTTCTCCCGTGATGTAAACACCCTTGGACGTAGGCCCCACGGTGGGCGCCAACTGTCGTGGGATAATCACGCCAGACGTTACCGGGGGTATCTTGTCTTGGGGCAAATCGACTCGAGTGTTTGGGAGAGGGTTTAGCTCAGAGGAAACCATGGTGATATGCGATCTGGTAGCCGGCAATCAAGTCGCCGAGTCTCCGATCTAAATATATTATCTCAAATCTCGGGCTACAATGGATACTCGATACTTCGCAATCCGGCGATTGTATTCTTGCTCACGCTAAAAAGCTTGTCCAACCCTAACCTAGGGACCGGCTTATATAACATCCGGACCCCCTGGCTTACTCTCCAAGGCGTACTCTGAATTCTACCCGGACACTTCTTACAAACCCTAAACTTCCATACCGGAACCCACAATCCGGGTTACGAGGCCTATGCTCCTGGGCCTTCTAGTAGCTCCTTTATCTTAAGCCGGGTCTTGCGCAGCGTCCTTTGGGCCGAGTTACTCCTTGGCGTTAGCATACCGGGTTATCATCCCTCCATCAGCTCCAGTGGCGGCGGCCGCTGCGGCGAGCTCCTCCCCGACGATGAATTTTTTTTGTTTTGCCGTTTCAGGACCGAGTGGCGGAGGCGGCACAGAGGAAGAGGCGGGCAGGGTCTCGGCCACGAGAGAAGTTTCCTCGTGGGCCTGGTCGCCGGAGTTTTTCTCTGGTGCGCCGGCGGAGGCGTGGCTCGGCGAATCGAGCGGTGGGTCCATGGCGTTGATAATCTCGTCGATTTCGACGGAGATGGAGAGTTCTCCGTGGTGCACGGTGAGTCGCTCGAGTCCATTCGCGGGCGGCGCGGGGAAGTTCTTGAGCTCCCGACGGAGGAATTCCAGCAACGGCGCGGAGGTGCGTGAGCTCTGTTCGCTCTAATGGAACCTTGGCTCGGGTGGAGTGGCGCTTGGGGGCTGGGAGGTGGAGTGAGAGCAGAAGAATCGCCGGAGGGCTCGAGGTAGCCTATTTATAGACGGAAAACCTTTGAGATACGTTGCAACGGCTCTTTGGAACGTTAGATCTTCAACGTGTGTCGCTCGCCAAAAAATCCGAGAAATGAGGCGATGGGTGTTTATTGCTATCTCCTCATTTCCCGCGTGAATCTGTTAGAGATACGTTTCATGGTTTCAGACTCGAAACCCAAACGTCCCTGACGTCAGCATGATTTTATCGCTGACGTGGGAAATTCCTTCTCCATGAAGGCTCGTGGAAGAAAAAGCCGGATTTCCCGAAATCCGAGTTTCGTGTTAAAGCATGATTTGAAGAAAAGAAGAATCGAGACAAGGAGCCAACATTTCTCGGAAAGAATGCAAAATTGATGAAAGACGATGAATTGGAGTCTCAATCCTTCTTGGGGGCTACTGTCGGATATATACCGATTAGGGGTATATCAGATAGTGTCCTAAAGTGCCTGATTACCGGGGTGGCCTGAATGGTTATGGATTACGGTCAATTAGGCGGCCCAGTAAGCTGACGCATGGAAGCCGGATTCTAGAAGAACCCGGACCACGACCCACGTGGTATGTCTTGGAGTAGAAGGTGGATTCTTGCCTTCCAAGTTAGAACTTACCGTAGTCTTATATGTTTCCCTTTCTGTAAACCCTAACCCGACTATTATATAAAGTCGGATGGGAGAGAAGAAAGAGACAGACAATTAGCTAGAAGCCAACTCGCTGAGAAGTTGATCCTCGTCGAGTAGCTAACTCAACTCACATTGTACTTTATATACTTCAGGCTTCAGCCCTAATTTAGTGAGATTGCAGGAGTAGGAACGCCGCCTAGTTGAGACGTACCGATGTTTTCTCCCTAGTGGCAACAACACATCCCCCCCCCCACATTTCTATCACTCGATCGCATGCAACAAGGAGGCATGAACCCACACTCTAGCATATAAATCCTCTCTTGGAGGGGAAAACAACTATGTGGCCAAGGTAATCATAAACACTAGAGGGCATTGCAAGATAAGATAAAAAATCTCTAAAAATATAAGTGAAGCATCTCAGATTGAAAAGAACAAAATAATCATAATCTCATGGTTCATCGGATCCCAGCAAACACAACATGCACAATTACATAATGGTGGTCACGATCATTTGAGGAAGCTCATGACACTCTAAACATGGAGTCCTAAGGGAGAGAACAACCATCTAGCTACTGCTATGGACCCGTAGTCCCGAGATGAATTACTCACGCATCTGTATTGCGATGTAGAGACCTCCGGTGACGACTCGCCTCTCTGGCAGGGTGCCGGAGCGGGATTGCAGAAGCCCTAGACATGACTTTCGAGGTGACGACGCCTCTCTGTATGTTTCGTGGAAAATAACTCTGTCCACGATGGTTTTAGGGTTAAAGGCAATTTATAATCAAAGGGGGGGGGGTGAAGCGGTGCTCGGGTGATGACCCAAAAGTGCAGGGGATCACAACAGTCTTCGAGGGTACGTGTAACCCAATTTATTGATTCAGCACAAGGAGATCCAAACAATTCCTATAAGCCTCAGCAGCTGAGTTGTCATTTCAGCCACACCTGAGAAGCACTTACCAAATGATATTAGTAACACAAGGTGCAATAAAACAGTGGATGGAGTGGTGTTGTGATGTTTCTCTTACGTCCTCAACACACCTAATACAATGGCAATTGTATAAATGCATTGGATTAGCGAAACAAATGATATTTTTAATCTGTAATAAACGTACCAGCAAGGACACAAGTAGTAAAAGCATGTCAAAACAGTAGCAATAATAGTAAAAGATGGACCGGGGTTCACATGTTCACTAGTGGTAACTCTCCAAACAATAGAACAAGTGTTGGGTAAACAAATTGCAGCTAGGCAATTGAAAAATCATGGGGCATAACAATGCTAATATAACGAGATATAGTTCACGGGTTCTAACATGATAGACATTACGTAAGGCATATAGACCGCTATCCAGCATGCATCTATATCTAAAAGTCCACGTCAAGAAAGCTATCCCACAAGTCTCTCTGGTATTAAGTTGCAACAACGAAGTGATTTCTTTGGTGCAACATACAATAGCATTAATAACAAGACATAATGTAAGACATGGTTTTCATCCATAGACAAGAGCAACGCTGCTTTCTATCTAGTGGCAACAACACTTCCCCCCTCGACACGTTTCTGTCACTCAAGCACACACTAGAAGGAAGCATGAACCCATTATCTAGAATAAATACTCCCTCTTGGAGATGCATACAACTATGTGAACAAGATAATCATACACATCAGAGAGGATGCAAGAACATATTAAAACACTCTAATTATATAAGTGAAGGTACTCATATAATGACATGAACAAAATAATCATAATTCCATAGTTCATCGGATCCCAGCAAAGACAACACATAGCATTACATCAGATGGATCTCTATCATGCGAGGCATCTCAAGAGACCGTGGTATTGAACATCAAGGGGGAGAGAGTGCCAACTAGATACTACTATGAACCCGTAGTCCATCGGGGAACTACTCGTGCATCTGTATGGAGGTGATCATGGCGATGGAAAGGCCTCCGATGACAATTCCCCCTCCAACAGGTTGCCAGAATAGGGCTGCAGGAGCCCTAGATTGAACTTTCAAGGAGACAACGCCTCTCTGTATATTTCATCGAAAATAACTCTGTCCCCTGAGTTTTTAGGGTAAAATGAAATTTATAGGCGAAGAGGGGACGTGAGGCGGTGGCCAGGGCTCCTAGGGTCCCACTGGGCGCGGCCAAGGAAGAGGTCAGGCCTGGTGCCCAGCTGGCTCCCCTCCATCTCTCCTTTAGACTATGTCTTTGTTCCGGGTAAAAACGATCTCCGTGGATTTTCAGCCCTTTCCGAGAATATTTCCTTAAGAACTTTTCAGAAAATTGAAAAACAGCTGAAAACAACAACTAGCCTGGGGCATCTTGTTAATAGGTTAGTGTGTGAAAATATCTGGAAAACGAAAGAGAACATGTGGAAAAAAGGTATTGGGTAGAAAACAAGCCTGGAGCATAAAAAATTATAGATACGTTTGCAATGTATCAACATCCCCAAGCTTAACTCCTGCTCGTCCTCGACTAGGTAAGTGATAAAAAAATTGAGGTGACATGAAGCCAACACAAATTTTGATCAATGTTATGTAAAAGCATCACAAGGTGAGATCAAAGTACTTTAACAAAGTCATGCTAAATATTATTTCAACTAGTGTAAACTTAGCAACCATGTTGCACATGAAAAGAAACACAAACAAAAGAAAATGAATAATGAAACATTGAAAGTGATACTTTTGTTTCAATCATAAAGAAAAACATAATAAAGTGGTATCCAGCTAGTCCTTCGTGTGGTAGAAAAACATAAATGACAGGACACCTTCAAAGTTCAAATGGTGACTAGATACAAATAACTTGAGAGCAAGCAATACTACAATTATGAATCAATTAATAATAAATTTATGGACTATGCACACTATACTTGTCGTGGGATAATCACGGCAGACATTACCAGGGGTAACTTACTTTGGGGCAAATCGACTCTGGTGTTTGGGAGAGGGTTTAGCTCAGGGGAGATCATATTATCTGGTGATCCGGTAACTCGGGCTGTAATGTCGCCGAGTCTCCGATCTAGGGTTACAACTATCAACTCTCGTATTACTGGAATACGTGAATATCTAGAAAACTCTTGGTCTCTCTGTCCCAGGAGCCGGTTTATATATTACCCGGCTCTCTGGCTTCCTATACAATACATACCCGGAATCCTACCCGGAATACACACATAACCCTAGCTTTCCTAATCTTGGCTCCCAGGGTACGGATTACAAGATCCACGCTCCCTTTTGGGCCTTTTAGAAACTCCTCTACCTTGGGCCAGGTCTTGTGTGATTTCCTTCGGGCTGGGTTTCTCCTAGGAATGAGCCTACCGGTTTACCATCCCCCCAACAGTAGTCCCTAGAATAGCTTGGGCATCTTGGGATCAACCATGAAGTGCACTCTATTCCCTGCAAAACAATAAACATTCAAATTCATAACATACCAGGTTAGAGTGCTTTAACTATAGCCAGGCCTGTTCTTTGGGCGGTCCATATAATAACCCGGTTTTCCCCGAGCCAAGGCATCACTTCCTGGGTTAACACTCCAAGGAAACATGACATGACCCGGCATTCATATCTCTATCGGCCAGTCCGAGTAATACACCTTAAATCCGACTCACTCAACCGACTCAATCTTATCCGGATATCTCGCAGTAATTACCTTGATCCTTATCCCCAAATTTCCGGGCCGGATCAATCTTTTCCGAAAATCTCTCAGCTTACCGCTCAAACCCTAGGGTTTCCCCGCGCCTATAAATTGTCCCCAGGGGGTCAACCCTAAAATTCCCAACGGCCATTTCTCCTTCATCTTCTTCCTTCCACTCTGCCCCATGCCCACAAGCCCGAGACTAAGCTCTTAACCGCCAAGGCCGCGCCAGCGCCACCGAGCTCGCCGCCGGTCTCACCCGCGTCTCCGCCAGCACCCCTATTCGCATCTCCGTCCGCGTCATCGCAGCTCCCGGGACAGGCCATCTCCACCAGCGAATCGCCGCCGCACCGCACACCGTCGTCCGCGAATCACCACCGCCACGCACATCTCCATCAATGGACCACCCCGGTAAGTTCTATTGACCATTAGATCTAGATTTCTCTCTTTCTAATCTTATGTTGGCAATTTGGCTTGAATCTCATCTATATTTATCCGCCATTGCTCCACTAGCTAGATGTGTTTTCGCAGTTTCCAATCTCAGATTCATCCGCAATTGTTCTTATCTAGATCTTTTTCTGTATCCCTTGCAAGCACTTAGCTGTTTATCTCTCTTTTCTCGCTGCTTCTTTAGACACATTCTCCTTAATTTTTAGATCTATACTCACTTGCATTTTAACCTCGTCTAGATTTACACTCCATGGCACCCAAAGGCAGCGCCAAGCTGAAGGGCAAAAACCCGGCTTCAAAGAAAAAGTCGGGTCAGTTGATTTCCGCCAATTGGGCGAAATCGACTGTTACCAAGGCAAAACTTGGCGAGCTAGCGGAGCCTGGAGTCCTGCCCGCTGAGTCGGACATCCATTGGAGGACGTCAGGTGAGGAAACCCGGCCTTCTCCCGGCCCGGATGAGGTAGTTATTTTCCTTGAGCACGTGATCCGAGGTTTCCGCCCCCCGGGTCACCCTTTTTTCCGGGATCTTTTGGACCACTACAAGCTCTGGGTTTTTGATATTGGCCTGAACTCCATGCTAAATATTTGCCACTTCATAGTCCTCTGTGAATCCTATCTCTGCGTTCCTCCAAATCTTGCTTTATTTTTAGAGTTGTTCTAATGCAAACCCTGCCGGGAGAGCACGGACGGGCCCCTCCTAGTTTGCAGAGTGGTTTCGATTCAGAGACGTAAAAATTCTCTGATGCCGACTCTCAGCCTTCACACTCATGTGAAGCACTGGCAGAAGACCTTTTTCTATTGCCGAGACACATCCTCACCCGGCGAAAAGCCTTTGCCGGGTTTCTCTGATGACACCTTATCTCTTTCTGATAACCTAAACTCCTTTGCGCCTAAGGCCGATAGACAGTCTATCCAGCCCCTTCTCCACAAACTCGCCGTGCTATCAGCCCAGGGACTTATTGGGCTAAACTTAATAAAAACCTGGGTCATCTGCCGGATCCAGCCAAACAGTGTCCGCCCAAAGCTCATTTGCGAATACTCTAGACACCTCACCGATTCTCTCCGATACTCGGAGAAATCTTACCCGGTCGCAGATGTAAACAAGTCCATGAAGAACTTCTTGGCTGAGAAAGTTGATGTCATCAAAAGCATCTCCGGACTCAGCCCTTTTACGCGCTCTAACCCGGCTCTTCCAGTAAGAACCGGCTATCACCCTTTAATCCGACTGATATTTCTTATGCACACACACTAACTTTTGTCTCTGTGTTTCTTATTAGGAAACTGAGGCGTTCTGGAAGATTTTCACTCCTTCCCATTCTGAAAACTCGGAGGAGGAGGAAGAACCGCCTGATAGCGATGAAGGTAATTCCGGGTCTCTGCTCAATAAGTACTTTGTTAGCCTATTAGACCAAACTTCTCCAACTTCCGACAATGCCCCTCACTCACCAGCGCTAGAGGACAAGGACGACACTCAATCAGAAGAGAGTGAGGCAGAAGCGGAAGCTGAGGTTGGGGCAAAGAGGAAAACCAGAAGAGTTTCTTTCAAGGTGCCATACTCTTCCATGACCTCCAAGCCATACTCCTACGCCAATATGTGCGAACTTAACAGGCATCTAACCACTTCATCATCTCTGAAGGAGGCAACCCCAGCCAAACGACGGGTAACTCGGACTTCTCCGGGTGAAGATCCTCTTAACCCGGGTATCCCCATGTCGCCCGCTCGCCGAGCCGGTACTCCCCAACTTATCAACCCCATATTCCTCAAAAATATCCTTCTCCGAATCATCCATTAGCCGGACAGCTCCGAGTCTCACTTTCCGATTATTTACCAGCATCTTCCGGGTCCAGCAACAATCTCCCAACCGACTTTGTCGTGAATACCGGGTAATTCGCTTCCCTTACTGGCCAATATACCTTTACTTTCCATGTCTTCCGTCTATTACTTACTAACTTTGTCTTTTTCTTTCTCAGAGCCAAGGTTACACTTAGTGACCAGGAGGACGTGTTCGTTGATAACCCGGCCATGGAAGACCCAGAGAGTGCTACCAAGCCCGCATATGGTGGGGACACTACTCGAGATTTGCTTATAGCATCATATCCTACCACAGGCGAACACGCAAGTCGATGCGCCTGGGCTACTTAGCGCAGGCGAATAGGAGAACTATGCGCCTAGGGTAAGTCTGTTACCCCAGGCGAACCAATTCCGGAAGCGCCTGGGGTAAAGTGTGGCAGGGCCACCCATCACCACCCCTGGCACTCTTGCTTTACCCCAGGCGAATAACGTACCTGTTCGCCTCCGGTATAACACATACCCCAGGCGAATTTTTGCGGAAGCGCCTGGGGTAAGCCCTCGTTGTTGCTGCAAAAAATGAGAAAACCTCTGTCCCTGGGCCCCCCTCCCTGCAGCAAATGGCCGCAAGGCCTTTAGGACCGGTTTGTAACACAAACCGGTCCTAAAGGCCTTGCGGCCATTTGCTCAAGGGAGGGGGGCCCAGGGGACAGAACCTTTAGAACCGGTTTGTATCACAAACCTGTCGTAAATGCCTTGCGGCCATTTGCTGCAGGTAGGGGGGCCCAGGGGCAGACCCTTTAGAACCGGTTTGTATCACAAACTGGTTCCAATGTGCTTGCCTCAATGCTTTGTTTTCTAAGTGGTGGTCACCAGATCAAACTTCATCACCCGCACACGCACCCACACGCTGCCGTCGTCTCCCATCCCCATGCGAGTGTCGAGGAGGAGCAGAGCAGGTCGTCGAGCAGCAGATCGCCACTCCGTCGTCGCCCACTCTGTTGTCGTCGTCGTTGTGGATCCAGGTCAGCCCCCTCCCTCCCATCCCCCCTCCATCCCAGCCCACTCCCTCCCGTCGTCGTTGTGGATCCAGGATGCGCCTGCTCCTGGTGGCCGCGGTGAACTTCTTGTTTACAACCTTAGATGAACACGCGGTAGACACTTCACTTAACGGAGATGCTAATGCTTGTTCCTAGATTAGACGAATCTGAAATGGATTTAGGAATCCTTTGGTATAGTTTCAGTTAATGGAGATGCTAATGCTGTATCGAGAAAATAGAACATTTCCCCAACCGCCAATGAATACCAACTGTTTCCCATGTGGCTTCACAATGCTGGCAAAGCATCGGTTTCGTCACATGATTCAGGAATCCACCTACAAGTGTAGCTTTGTTTTTGGATAATTCCAATAAAGTAGATAGCCTTTCTGCATTTGTTTTGTGATAGGTAGGTGCTGCCATTTATCCAAAACTGTTTTCGACAGTTCCGGTGCAAATTGTTAACAGTATTCAATGCAAAATTTTTGTCACCGCTCTGTCTTAGTTTTCCTAGTGTTGTCCAGTGCATCCCTAGAACTCTCCTATTTTTTTCACTTCTTTATAATTGTAGGCAGACTATATATTATGAGTTCTACATTTTATCTTGAACAACTTCATATGAACCATTCTAGTTGTTCTTTATAACTCTTTGACAACGATCCATGTCTCAACAAGTTATAAGAATACAAGCAATTTACTCATGTCTACTTTCTTAATTTATGCACTGGATTAGTTGCCTCAAATTGTACTACACATGTATGCACTGGATAATAGCTATGCTCCTCTAACCTCTATGTATACTTTCTTAATTTAATAGAACATGGCTTGCAAAGTATGTCGGTCCCGATGTGCCCAAGGACGATTCACCGGGTCTTCTTTTATGCTTTAGCTCCACGACAGTGACCTTGATTCTATGGTAATTAACAAACGATTCTTTTTATGTTAACTTGCAACCTGTGTTCTTTCGTTTTACTATCCATCTTAGATTGGTATGTTTCTTAACAAAAGATTATTTTATATTTCTCTTTTAAATTGTACCATGCAATATTCCGGAAGAGTTCAACGAGTTAGTAGGCAACAACGTGGATTTCGATGTTCACGGGACCATTTACATTCTTCGAGTGAAGAAAGAAAGAAAGAAGACCTACTTCTACGGGGAACAATTGTGGTCTATCATCGCCACCTATAATTTAAGCGGAGGTGATTACATTCACTTCTCTATGGCAGGACCGCAACCTCGTATCAAACTTTTGTATATGGGCGGGATTGCGAGCAAGGATGGCGGTAGTGAGGAGGAAATTGGGAACAATGAGGATGATATGCACAATGAGGATGATATGGACGAGGAGGACCCATGGAAACATGTGGTGGTTGCTCAAAGAGCTAATCTTAGCGAGCTTGAGAAGGACCGTGTCCTTCAGAAACTAGCCCAGATAGATAGCTACATCGGGTTCCCTTTCGTGCATTGCATCACCAACACTAATATCTCCAATGGACATGTCATGGTATGTTTCTTAACACTTTCTTATTCCTATAGTTGCTTATGTTATAATGTGGCCGGTATGTGACATTGTGCTTTTATTCTTTCTTGGAATTGTGTGTTCTAGAAAATACCTATGGCGGTAGCGGACAGTGCTGGCATGGAGCAAGGTACCATTGGAGTACGCCGTGGAGAATCAGGAAATGTCACCGCAGTTCCGATCACCAGGGATAATGCTGATGGTTGCGTCATCCTCAACTCTCAAGCATGGAGGCAGTTCCATTCCGCAAGAGTTGGTATGGAGGCTGGCCGAGCTATCCTGATCACCATGAGCAATAGTGACATCCCCAACTTGGACATGATGATGGTCATCAACTACATCAGCCCGCTAGATAGATGACGAGTTTGTTCAAATTAGAACAAAAAATCATTTCCATAGGACTAACTCCTGGATTTATTAGTAGTATGGTTGTTTTCGAGACTATGTAATATTTGTTGAACTATGTGGTGATGATCGAGACTATGTGGTGATGATCGAGACTATGTAATATTTGTTGAACTATGTGGTCATTTTGCTGTCATTTTCATACTTATTTCTGTCAATTTGTTGTGATTCATTTATTTTCGTTTCTTTTATTTTTTGACACAGCAAAACACTGGTAGAAAATAGGCCTTCGGTACGCCCCCATTAGTCCCCAAAATAATCGGCCCGCGACCATAGGGGTATTTAGTCGCGGTTCGGGACGAGACCCGCGACCAATAGTCTGGGCCTAGCGCGCTCGGTCCACAGCTGTCGGAGGGGAGGGGCTTTAGTCCCGGCTGGCCAGACCAACCGGGGCTAATAGGTCATCGGTCTGGCCCCACGGCCTTTAGCCGCGGTTGTCCAGGTGAACCGGGACTAAAGGACCATCCCTATATATAGAACTCAGCTCGCTGCACTTAGCCACATTTGGTGTCACTTCTGCTCACAACATTCACAATGGGTGGTGGGTATGCTTTTGGTTCCTACTATGCACACAAGGTGTTCGATGAAATGCCCGATAGCATGAAACACACATGATATTAAGTGTCCGAGCCGCACTTGAGCGTTTTCATTTATTTTACCTCCGCGGTCGCGGTTAGCAACTTGAACCCTTTCATGATTTGTATTATTTCCAGCTAGTTAGTTTAACAAATGCATGATGGTTAATTATATACTTTATATAATAATAATGCAGATGAATCGGCAATGGATGTACGGTAACTGACTCTCCGGCGAGTTCACTACGGGTTTGAAAGATTTCCTCGTAGTGGCAAATGCGAACAAGCAGCGTGGTTTTATTATCTGTCCATGTGCTGAATGTAAGAATGAGAAGGGTCACTCCTCCTCAAGAGTCGTTCACATGCACCTGCTTCGGCACGGTTTCATGCCAAGCTATAATTGTTGGACCAAGCATGGAGAAAGAGGGGTTAGAATGGAAGAAGATGAAGAAGAGGATGATATCAATTTCAACTATCATGATGTTTTCGGTGATACTTTCATGGAGGATGATGCTGAAGGTGGGGAAGGGTTTGGTGAAGGTGAAGAAGAGGCACATGATGAGCCCGCTGATGATCTTGGTCGGACCATTGCTAATGCACGGAGATGCTGCGAAACTGACAAGGAGAGGGAGAATTTGGATCGCATGTTAGAGGATCACACGAAGTCGCTGTACCCAGGATGCGACAATAGTCTGAAAAAGCTGGGCTGCACACTGGATTTGCTGAAATGGAAGGCACAGGAAGGTGTAGCTGACTCATCATTTGAAAATTTGCTGAAAATATTGAAGAATATGTTTCCGAAGAATAACGAGTTGCCCGCCAGTACGTACGAAGCAAAGAAGGTTGTGTGCCCTCTAGGTTTAGAGATTCTGAAGATACATGCATGCATTAACGACTGCATCCTCTACTGCGGTGCATACGAGGATTTGAATGAATGCCCTGTATGCACTGCATTGCGTTATAAGATCAGAGGCGATGACCCTGGTGACGATGTTGAGGGCGAGAAACCCAGGAAGAGGGTTCCTGCCAAGGTGATGTGGTATGCTCCTATAATACCTCGGTTGAAACGCCTGTTCAGGAACAAAGAGCATGCCAAGTTGTTGCGATGGCACAAAGAGGACCGTAAGTCCGACGGGGAGTTGAGACACCCCGCTGATGGAACGCAATGGAGAAAGATCGACAGAGAGTTCAAAGATTTTGCAGCTGACGCAAGGAACATAAGATTTGGTCTAAGTACTGATGGCATGAATCCTTTTGGCGAGCAGAGCTCCAGCCATAGTACCTGGCCCGTGACTCTATGCATCTAAAACCTTCCTCCTTGGTTGTGCATGAAGCGGAAGTTCATTATGATGCCAGTGCTCATCCAAGGTCCGAAGCAACCCGGCAAGGACATGCATGTGTACCTAAGTGTAACACCTGGGGTGTAACCCTAATAGGAAGTTGTTTGTTTTCTTTTTTGCTTTGCATCACATGAGCATTGCATTCTGTTTTCAAAACAACTCAAATTCAAAACCACTTTTAACTTTCACCCCTGTTCAAAATTTCCAATTTCAAAATTGCAAACTAAATACCCCAAATTGTTTTCCAATAGTTTGAAGTTGTTTTAATCAAATTGCTTGTTAATGAAATTTTCCCTTTTGTTAAAAAACCCTAATGGTAAATTCAAATAACCAAATCCAAATCAAATCAATCCTACTTATCATATTTCAATATGGGTTTAAAGATTAAAATTTGGCAAACAAATTAAATTCAATAATGTTTGTATAATTGCTTGAACTTATTAAATAAAATTTGTTTATTTCCAAAATTCCCAAAATCAAACCTTATTTGAAATTCAACTAACCACTTAAAATCAAACTAATATTTCAAATTTTGAAATCATTAACTAACCTTGCTTTTAATTACTGTTTTGCAATTAATAAAAATTATTCATAAATAAACACCCTCCAACCCCAATTGAAAAATTCAACTAATAATTTTAAATCAAATTAAAATCTTCAAACCTGTGAAAATAATGTTAACCTTGCTTTTATTTTCTGTTTTGAAAATTAACACAAATATTCCTAAGAGAAACCCTAACCCTTCTCTATCTCTCTTCCCCTTCCAACCTTTACAAAAAAAAAGAGAAAAGGAAAAAAAAAATCAAAAGGACAAAGGAGAGAGGCAGCCCATTTCTTTTTCTCCTCCAGCCTGCTTCCTTCTGGCCCAATACCTTTCCTGTTGTCGTCTTCCTCCCCCCCCCTACGTCATCTCTGTACGACAGCAGCAGCGCCGTCGATCGTCTCCCCCCCCTCCACCGATGGCCTGCCGTACTAGCTCCTCTCCCCCCATAAAGCATCCACAGCCACCCCTCTGCCCTAGCCTCGTAACCCTAGCCTCCTCCTGCGCCGCCATCGCTCCTCTCCTTCCTCCCCCCCCCCCAAGTTCTTCTGTTCTGAAACCCCAACCGAGCACCACTGCCTCCCCATAGCCCCGATCGCCACGGCCACCTCGAGGAGCATCTGGTTCGGGGAATGGAACCGCGGCGTTGTCCTGTACCTCCCCGTTCCCTCGCCGCTTGCTGGGAGCAGCCGGGATGGCCGCGCCGTCGCCGGAATTTCCCCTCGCCGCTGCCATCGACAGTCTTCTCCGACAACCACCGAGGTGATCGCCTCCTTTTCCTCTCCCCACTCCGCTCTTTGATGTCCGTCTCCACACGCCAAGCAACTGCAAGCACACGCCCTCATCCCGAGCACCCCACCCTGTCGTGCACCGCCGGTGTATCGCCGTCGCCCGGTTTCTGAAACCTGACGAAGTGTTCGAGCCTGTGTTCGAAATTCAGTTAACCACCGAAACCACACCTCTTCTTTCGTCAGTCATCTGTACCAACACGACCGTGACCGCACCGCAGTGGTTCAGTTCCTTCCGTGCGCGCAGCGAGGTGTCCTGGGTTCGAATCCCAGGGGCGCACCCCCCCTTTTTCCTTTTATTCCCATCGCGCGCGTGGCCCCACCCGTCATAGACCCCTGTGCCACCTCAACAGCGCACCCGCCTCGTTGGCACGCCACAGGGGCACGGGCCCGCACGGCAGCGTCTCAGGCCAGGGGGCACTGGATGTGAAACGCCCCAGGGACCCCTCTGTAATTTCTTCTTCCTTCTTTAGGTCCCTGTGAATCACAAAACAGTCCCTGAACTTCCAACAGCTATAAAAATTGCAAACTAACTCCAAATTGCACAAATTTATATGTATCCCAATCAAAATTTCATGAACTTTTCAAATATGCTTTTTGTTTTCTGTTTTGATTATTTCAAATACATCCAAATTTCAAATTCAAACAAATCCTCTTAATTTTGGTTAATTCCATAAGTAATTAATACTTAATTCAATTAACTCAAATAAAATATGTTTTTCAGTCCAAATTCATTGTACTTTCTGTTTATCAACTTTGTTTTGCATTTTGGGCAATTAAAATTAATGTTATTTAATAATCCTTAAATTGGTTAATTAAATGGCATAATTAATAACTTGCAAATGGTTGCTCCAAATTAAATACTCAAAACATGAATTTCATCCAAAATCACATGCCACACTTGAATATCAATTTTGTTTCCTGGTTTGCAACATTTCAATTGAATAATTGTTCCATCTCTTATTTAATGCAATTAAATTGGTAACATGCTTAATTAAATCATTTGAAATTGTTTCCCAACAAATAAAATATGTTTTCCATGCCATTTTGAACCACCTTTTCAAATATAAATTTTGTTCCATGGTTTGAATAATTAAAATTGCTTAAATAATTCAAACCTTGTTTAAATCATTTAAATTTGCTAAATTCATAACTTGCTCAAATTAAATTATTTTTGAAATTATAAAATATGTTTTCAAACTAGAAAAATATAACCTTTTCAATTATGAATTTGAATTTATGTTTTGAACAAATAAAATCCAAATAATATTCACGCTTGAATTAAATTCAATTAAAACTTGTTTAATCTTGTTTAATTCATAATTAAATCATTGTAATTCCTTTTTCAATGATTGAAACATGTAATCCACCTAAAATTTTGTGTTCTAATCAAATATGAACTTTGTTATCTGTTTTGAACAATTTAACTTAATGAAAACAACATTTGTTTGTGTGACACCTTTAAGGAACCAAAATTTTCTAACTTAATAAATAAATTTCTAAAATTGGTAAACCTTATTCCCAACTGGTTCTATTGTTGTTATTTTGTTGTTTTCCTCATCCATGCATCATGCTAATCCACTTTCACCTATTGGTTAGTTGTAAAACAATTGTTTCAACCATAATTCATGGGCTTTCCATATGCAATCCAAATTGCCTATGGGTCCATTTAAACCTGTTTATCATGTCAACTAGTTTATTTCTATGCATCCTTAAACTTGTCATGCATCCATACCTTGATCATGCTGGATCTTTTGCCGTAGTAGTAATTGTTGCATCCGGTGTTTGTTCGAGGTTCATTGCTTCTTCCCGGATAGGACGTTGAGATGATGTGAGCAACGACAAGTTCTGTGGATGTACCTCTACTTGCTAGATTCCAGGCAAGTATACTCACTTGCTGCCAAATGGCTGCCTTTCATCACTTGTTATCGATTCTTTCCGTTGTTCTTATTCTAGCCTTTTGATACGATGCTTGTGTCTCGATCCTATTATATGTTTACCTTGCAGCCATGATATAGCCTACCTTCCACTTCCTATTAACTGTTGATTGTTTACTGTTGGCCCTCGTGTCGTAGTTGCATGCTTAGTGTTGTTTGCGCTCAAGTCTTGTTGTTCCTTTCATATCACCTGTTTAGTTGATAGTTGGGTTTCAATTCAATCAACAACATGTTAATGTTTTGGGTAATAATAATTTGATGATAAGGCACCGGCAGGAGGCCCGGCGTGGTGTCGAGACATCGTAGTAGTTTTCATAGACTGGGGTGCCATGAGACTACGGTAGAGACGTGGGGTAACGGGATAGCGTAGTAACACAGAACACGGGATTTTACCCAGGTTCGGTACGTCGCGACAGTACGGCGTACCTACTCCTGCACTTCTCACTAATTGGGACTAAAGCCCGTATAACAGGGTTACAATGTGAGAGAATAGATCTAGCTACTCGACGAGGATGAACTTCCCGGCGAGTTGCGTAGAGCTTTAACTTGTGTCTAACTTAACTTATGAAACTTGGAACTTATGTAATCTATCTCCCGTCCGGCTTTATATAATAGCCGGATTAGGGCTTACAGAACAACAAACCTAGAAGACTACGTTTAACTTGTAACTTGGAAAGTAAGGAATCCGTCTTCTCCTCCAAGCCAGATCACGTGGGCCGTGATCCGGGTTCTTCTAGAATCCGGCTTCTGCGCGTCGGACTACTGGGCCGCCCAATGGACCTAAGCCCATTACCATGTAGGCCACCCTGGTAGTCCGGCTCTTTTGTCTACCATCTTCTATACCCCTATTCAGTATATATCCGACAGTAGCCCCCAGGAAGGATCAAAACTCTGAAACTCCGCCTTTCGTCAAATACATTTTGTCCGGGAAAACTTGATTCAGCAGTCTTGATTCTTTCTTCTTTCCTTTTGAAGGAGATGGTAACATAAAACTCGGAACTATGACAATCCGGCTTTTCTTCTCGCGATCCTTCACGGAAAAGGAACTTATGACATCAGCGCCTTAATCATGCTGACGCAAGCGCCGCTTGGTTTCACGCGGGAAACCCTGCAACGTATCTCTGACAGATTCTCACGAGAAACGAGGAGATAGCCATCATTCCTCTGTCGTTCCGTTTCCCGGATTTTCCGGCGAGCGACACGCGTCGAACATCCAACGGTCAAAAGAGCCGTTGGCACGTATCTAGAGGGTTTCAGGCTATAAATAGCCGCCCTCGTCATCATCGGAAATCTTTCCTCACTCCACACTGCCCACGCCATTGACGCAAACGCGAGCACGAGAGCAAGACCTTGCCCCGACGAACTCTTTGCACGCCGGAGCGCACACACATCACCAAGGAAGATGGCCTCTCCGTCGTCCTCACCGGCTCGCGCCTCCATCGACGAACTTTTGGGCGACCTAGATCCACAGCTAGGGTCGCCCAAGCACGCCGGCGGCAAGCCGGAAAAGGCCACGGCATCCGCGGCGGGCGGAGGAAACGCTTCCGCCGCCGCGGACATCGCGGGCCCAAGTGCCACAACAACTCCGCCGTTCGCACCTGAAACGGCGGAGGAGAAAATCGAGCTCCTTGGCGAGAAACTCGCCGCCGCGAAGGCCGCCGCCGCCGCCGCCGGAGCGGACGAGGAGGAGGAAACTGCAGGCAACTGGAGTGCCTGCAGTATGCCCCCGGCTCTCCTTCCAAACTTGGAGAAGGAGGGTTTGGTGCTCAAAAAGAAATGGCGGCTCCCGGAAGAGGAGACCGAACCCTTGCCACAAGAGGGCGAAAGGGTGCTTCTTGCCTCCCACCTTTTACGAGGTATGGGGCTCCCACCTTCCTCTTTCTTCCTCCAGGTTCTGTCACATTACAGCATCCAACCTCACAACCTTCCTCCCAATTCCATTCTGTACATGGCCGGCTTCCAGGCCTTGTTCGAAGGTTACCTAGGAATAGAGCCTAGGTTAGATTTTTGGCTGTACTGCTTTGGGGTCAAGCGTAACTCTTCGGAGGGCGCACTCCCAAATTGCGGGACCATTTCCTTTACTCTTCGGAGATTCCGAGAGGATTGGTTCCCCAAAATCAAAACTTCAGAATCCGTCAAATTTTGGACGGGTTCTTTTTTCTATCATCCCGACGTGCCTTTTCCTAAAAAGGCCGTCGGGGTTCCACCTTTTGTGAACTCCGCCGCCGTTCCCCAGGATAACTGGGTAACAGAGGCCGTCCAAGTTCTGCCTCCAGATCTGCTAAGGATCAAGAGGCGCATCGCCAAGCTCACCTCCTCCAAACCTCCTTTGACCGGTATGGACACGGTCTTTTGCTGGCTGGATAGGCGGATTCAGCCATTAGCAAACCATGGAGGCCGTCTCCTGTGTGAATACACGGGAGCCAAGGATCCAATGCGGACAACCGACAAGGATTGGCCCGCAAAGTAACTTAGGCGGCGCATCAATCAGTTGGTCGCATCGCGCGACCAATACACGGAGAGTCGGCCAATGTACACGGCCGACAACCCAGCTCCTAAGGTAAATTTTCCGTCATTTGGGTATAATCTCACTTCCTGGATAATCTACCTTTTGACTCTGATTGGTTTTTCCGACAGCTTGTGGATCTTCCAGACTCGGAGTTAGCCTCCGAGGCCGAGCTGGATGCGCTGCGCACCGCCGCTACAGGTGGGCGCAAGCGCAAGAAGATAATTTCTTCGGATGAGATTATCGACCTTGACGGAATCCCAGTCGCCACTTCCAGGTTATTTTCTTCTGGGTTTTTCTTTTATGGGATGTTTTTCGTCCATCTTCGGTGTTTTAACCTTTTCCGGGTTTTTGGTTTTTAGCCTACCCCCCTCCAACCTGAAGCCGAGAAAGCTGAAGAAACTCAGGGTTCCTTCCAGCCGAGGCAGCCTACCATCTCCCGCCATCGCCCCGGACACGCCGCAGACAATGGCGGAAGAGCCTACTGCAACCCCCACCACCAAGCCCCCAGAGCCCAGCCAGCCGGTTGTATCCGAGTCGGATACGAGGGAAAGGGCGGCCCCAGAGGTGGGGAAATCTTCTCGGACTTTCGACGAGGAAATCCCCACCTTTGTCAAGGATTTTAAGGCTATCAATGACGGCTTGGACGCAGCCGGGAATCACTTCGCGGAATACGCGAAAGAGTTCCAAGAAAACTTAGCAGGTTTGCAGCGCATGAGCCAGGTATATAACTCTAGCCCCCAAGCATTAAACAAAATGCATGCTTTTTTGCTTTAATGTTTTTTGTTAACCATACTTTTCCTTGCTGTGTTTCAGCAAACCTCCGAGGCCATAAACCTGGAAGTTTTCAGGAAGCTCACCATCAAGAATAAAGAAGTTCGAAGTCTTCTTTCTATTCTTGAGGAGAAGGAGGCGGAGCTGGAATCATCTCAGCTCGCTTTGACGGAAACGAAAGGTAAGCTTTTTTCGTTTTGAAATTTCCGATTTAAGACTTTGTCTAAGTTTTTTCCCGAGGAAATTGATCAACTCGGATTTTCCCTTGCTTTTCAGCTGCCTTAGCTCAGGCTAAGCAAGCAGCGGAAGATTCTGGCAACGCCGAAATTCTCCGCAATGAGAACATTGAGCTTCACAAGAATCTTGTGAAAGCTCAACAAGACCTGGAAGCCAGAACCTGGCTCTTGGAATGGCTAATTCCAAGGCTTCCGAACAGGCGGAGAAAGACAAATCCACCATTCAGGATTTGACCGAAGCTCTGAACGTTCGCCTGGAGGAAGTTTCCGAGATCGACAAGCTCATCGGTAAATTTCTTACCCTTTTCCTCATATTTCCATGTTTTGCTTTCTCTGTTTGTCTGCTTAACCCTTTTGTATGTTTTATTGGATCAAACAGGAGACACCCCAGATGGCACTCGGGCTGCAGGCATCCGAGCTTTCGGGGAGACATGGAATTTGATGAAGGCTGCTGCAACGCAGCTAGTAGGCAAGTTTCTTCCCGATAAATCTGGGGAATGCTCGGAGGTTGAAAAACTTCCGGGTATCATCATGGAGGTGGCGGAGTCCAAGGAGTCTATTCTCCGCTCCGCTGCACGGGGTGGTGCGCGCATGGCCTTAGGCCTTATGCGCATGCACTATCCTAGTGCCAAATCCTGGCGTGTGGCCACCGGTGTCCCTCAGGGATACACGGATGCGCAACGAACCACCATCTTTGGTGAAGTTAAGGGCCACGCCACCCAGATTGCCGCCATGGTAAATGTCGCCGTCAACTATCCAGAAGAGGAAGCTCCTCCAATCCCCGACGAAGAAAGCAGCGAGGAGGAGTCGGATTCTTGAAAGGTTACCTGGAACCTGGATAGAAAAAGTAGACAATAGGAGCATTACTGTTCTTTCATTTGTAATCCAAAATGTAATGCTTCTTTTATATTAATGAGAATTCCGCCTTTTGCAGTTTAACCTACGAAATTACTTTGCAAGTTGTTTGGACTTTACCATTCCTTTATCTTCTAAGTTCTCTGGTGTATATGCTTTAACTGTCCTTAGTGTTTGAAATGGCTCAAATAGAATTATGAATCGTTATGCCGAGTAACTGGGGACGAACCAATCAGTTTTGAAACTCGGAAACATGAATCATGCTAAAGGCATTTTACTAACTAGTTCCAGTAACCCAGCATACACACAATCAGATAAGACTTAGAGAAACAAGGAAAGTTTTAAGTGAAACTTGGGCACACAGGCAATTCAAGCTTCCTTTAGCCGTTAAAATGCTGAAAAATCATTCAGTTATGTAACGCCGAGTACGCAAGCACAATTCGGGTTAACGTTGAGAAATTTGTAAGATCATTGGGAAATAGATGAGGCGGAAACACTTTGCACTTATAAGAAATATGGATGACAGCATTCCGACAACTTTATTTCATGATCTCAAAAGATGTTTACATAGAAATTGAACTAAGTACGGAAAGGTACATAACTTTCTATACGTTCCCAGGCTTCCGCAATCCACTTGACTTTGTCGAAATTTTTCAGCAGCTTGAAGAGTGGTAGGGTTTTAGCCCCCAGCCAACTGATAAATCTGCTGACGGCTGTGGCGGAACCCGTCAATCTTTGGATATCTTTTACACATGTAGGCTTTGAGATATTCAAGATTGCCTTGATCTTTTCCGGGTTAACTTCTATTCCTCTGTGAGAAACGATGAAACCCAGAAGTTTTCCTGAGGGAACCCCGAATACGCACTTAGATGGATTCAACTTCATCTTGTAAGTGCGCAAGTTTTCGAAAGTTTCTCGCAAATCCTCAAGGAGTGTATCTTTTTCCTTGGTTACGACAGCAATATCGTCCACGTAAACATGGACATTTTTTCCAATCTGACTATGCAAACAACGTTGCATGCAACGCTGGTAGGTTGCACCTGCGTTCTTCAGGCCAAAAGGCATGGTTACATAGTAATTCGTCCCATACGGGGTTATAAAAGAAGTCTTGATTTGATCTTCCTTTTTCATGCGTATTTGGTGGTACCCGGAGTATGCATCCAAAAAGCATAAAAGCTCGGAGCCTGCAGTGGCATCTATTATTTGATCGATTCGCGGTAGTGCGAACCTATCTTTCGGACATAACTTGTTCAATCCTGTGTAATCTATACACATTCTGAGGGCAGTTGTGTCTTTCTTCGGTACTAATACCGGATTTGCGGACCAGTCAGTATGGATTACTTCCTTGATGAAATCCGCTGCTAAAAGCCGGATAATTTCCTTGCCAATAGCCTTCCGTCTTCTTCCGTCAAATCGACGGAGACCTTGTTTGACGGGTTTTTATCCGGGAATAACCTTTAGTTGGTGCTCAGCAAGTTCCCTGGGTACGCCTGGCATGTCAGCTGGACACCAGGCGAAAATATCCCAGTTCTCACGGAGGAACTTGATGAGCTCGCCTTCCTATTTGTCGGTCATCCCAGTCCCTACTACGACAAATTTTGTCGGATCTTTGGGATCTAGGATTACCTGTCTTGTATTCTCGGACGCCTTGAAGCTATCTGTTGGCTTCCGAGTTTCTTTTCCTGCCGGCATTTCTTTCGGTGATACCTCCTTGGCTAACTCCTTCAGTTCTTCCTGAGCTATAACTCTTTGAGCGCAAAGGGCGTTTTGCTTCTCCAACTCGTTTGCCAGCTTGAAATCACCGGCAATGGTGATTACTCCTCCTTTGGGTCCTGGCATCTTCAGCTTGTTGTAGATATAGCAAGATCTTGCCATAAATTTGGCGAAAGCCGGACGTCCGAGTATTGCGTGATACACGCTCTCGAACGGCACAACTTCGAAGGATACTTTTTCCTGCCGGAAGTGATCTTTATCTCCGAAGGTGACATCTAGGGAAATTTCTCCTAGGGATCGTGCTTGCCTGCCAGGAACAATGCCATGGAAGCGTATATTGCTGTAGTTGAGCTGGGACTCGGATATCTTCAAGTGTTTCAGTGTATCCAGGTACATTATGTTGATGCTGGATCCTCCGTCCATCAGCACTCTTCTTAGCCTAGTGTTTTGAACAATAGGGCTTACAACAAGAGCTTGTGTGCCGGGTTCAGGGATATTTCCGGGATGATCTGACTGATCCCAGATTATCGGTGTGTTGGAGTACTTCAAGAATTTTGGGGTTGCAGGAACAACCGCGTTTATTTCTCGAAGTGTCCTTTTGGCCACCTTTGCTGACGGGGTTGCAAGGAAAGTTAACATTGCTTCTCCGGCAACTCTCGGAAATTTAGGTTCGCCTTTTCGCTGTTGTTCCTGGATTTTGTCATCAGTGTCCGATTCACTGTCTTCTTTTTCAGCTTCTGGCTTTTGTTTGGCAGGTTTCCTCTTGGAACCCTTCCCTTTATTTCCGGATCCTGCATTGCCTTTCATATGCTTGTTTAGCCGGCATTGCGCGTTTGTGTGGGTTGGTTTCCCAAATTGGGAGTGGTGGACGCAGGGTTCCGACTTAATTCTCTCCCATTCTTCGGGAGTATAATTGATTGGATCTGGACTGCGACCTTTCCACTTATTCCCTTTTTCTCCTCCAAAGGCTAAGTTAACCTCCTTGGGCTTTGTTGTTGACTCCGGAGTTCCTTTTTTATCAGAACGAGGTGTTTTCTTGGCCAGTATCAGTGACTCAATATTGCCTCCTCTTGCTCTGATATCGTCTTCGGCTGCAGCGTGCTCATTAGCGGTTGTAAGCATAGATCCGAGATCTTTGTGCTTTTTAGAACCAACCATGAACGGTACCAGTCCGGGTTTTAGGCCATTGACGAAAGCATGCATTGCTTGTACGTCAGTTACTCCAGAGAAACTATTCTTCATTGCAGTCCATCTGGAGATGAAATCCACGTATGGTTCGTCTTCAAATTGGGTGCAACGGTTCAGCTGGTTGATGCTATTTGGGCGTTTGTATGTTCCCCGAAAATGCTGAGTAAATACTCTCGCCCTATCATCCCAACTGTCGACAGTTCTTGATGGTAAACCATTGATCCAATCTCTGGCTCCGTCTAGCAACATTAGGGGAAGAAACTTGACAGCTTCCAGGTCTGTCCCGTTGTTGATTTGGACGGCTGTGTAATAATCTGAAAGCCAGGTATCCGGGTTTGTACTGCCGGTATATTTTTGGTAGGTTGGACCAACTTTGGCGAAGCCCGAATGCAGGGTTATCCTTCGGATCCTGTCAGTAAAACACTTAGGACCAAAGTATAGATCATCCTTTTCTGCTCTATCAATATGTGCAGAATATCTCCCGGCTGAATGGACAGAAGGGGATCTGCTCCTTTCTTTTCCATTGTTGCGCGGACGCGTTTTTCCGAGGTTATCTCTATCTCTTCCGTTGTCACGCCCCCTGGGATTAGGTGGAGTCCTGCTCCTGTACCTTTCCTTATCTTTAGGCGGTGTCCGAGATCTTTCACGTCTGTGAGGTGTATCGTATCTTCCAGCTTTTTCAGCTGGGTTTCTCGGAGGTGGCATTATTTTGCCGTCATTCCGGTGTTTGTCTTCCCGATCGTGTGGTTTATATCCATCTTTCGGGAGATGAGGTCCGGTTCTAGACGCTGCGTCCCGGTTGTCGGGGTTTTTCTTGTCTTTTCTCGGATCCTCTTTTTTATCCGAATCTCCGGGTTCTTCCGGTCCAGGTGCTCCAGCAGCGCAAGTAACAGTTTTGCAGAGGGCGGAATTATCATGCAGCCTCCCTGATCGCTCTTGTCCTCGCTGTTGCTGCTGTAATGCTTTTCCTAGGAAAGCATACACCCCTTGGAGTTTTTCCCCGTTGGAGTACAGATCATTGTTTAGGATGGCGAACGCTGCTTCCGCGTTTTCTGCTGCGGTTTTGTATATTGGCTCGCCCTTGGCATCTTTGCCGTTTAACTGCTTTTGCCAAGATGGGTTATAGAACCTTTCTTTCGGCGGCAGTTCTTCCGGTTTTGCAATTCCGGGTAACCTAGTAGGTTTTAAGGCAGATCTATGCTTTCTCTCGTACTCCTCTATTTCTTCCTTCATGACTTTGATGTCATTATGGGTTTGTTGGAGATGTTGCCGAGATCTAAGCAGATGTTGCTGTTGCCATTGGAAAGCTTGTCTCCTGGCTTCCAGCATCTCAGGGGGTTCATTGGGTCCCACTGGAGTTTGTAATAGTTCTTGCTCTTCCAGTTCTGTCATTGGCGGAGCAGTGATTTCCTTAGATTTCTTTTCCGCGGGCTTTGTGCCACTAATATCTCCAACTTCCAGGTTTTCATCAGCGAGATCAGCTGACTTTTTCTTCCGGAGTTTGTACTGGAGTTTTTTAGAAGCACGGTGCTTTTTCTTGGAAGACGGAGGTTTTTTGACAGGCTCATCCTCTGTCATCTCCTTGACATTAGGGAATATCGGAGAAGTTTCTCCGTATTCCCTCTCTTCCACTGGCGGAGGGGTTTTAGGGATTTCCTGGCTATCGGCACCCGTTGTATCAGCTGGTTTTTCCATTAGCACTTCATGGAACCCTTCTTGAAAGGACTTAACTTTTCTTACGAAGGCATCATCGTCCTCGTCTTCGGAGTCGAAGTTATCCGATCCGGTTTCCGACTCCAATCTCGCCTCTATGGCGGCAAGCACGGACTCTGTTTCCGAGTTCATCGTCTGGTTGACGGATGTCGGATCTTCCGTCTCTGTGACGGGTATTGGTTCTTCCGTCTCTGTGACGGGTGTATTGTTATCTGCCTCCTGCACGGGATTTCCGTCATCCGTGTTTTCAGCGATCTCGGATTGCACCATGCCGATAAAGTGCGTATCACTGTTTTGTCGGCGATCTGAGCAAAATCCGGCATCATAGTCGTCTTCGACTGGGTATAGGGCGGGTGGGATAAATTTGCTTCCACCGCAAAACCCCATTGCCTCCGCGGTTAATCCGATAAAGATGTTAGCAGATCCAATCGGTAAAACGCAGGCACTTAGAGCCCGTTCGGCAACAGACCACTCCTGAAAAAATCGTCGCTCCGCTCTGCTCCAGCCTGAGAGCGCTCTGCCGATGTACTGGAGTGGTCGACCAGCGTTCGTGAACGCTCTGCTCCGTGAGAGCCTGGGCTGGCAGCCCATGCGAGGCACTTGAAGCCCAATGATGCACCGTGAGCCCACTAGTACTACAAACGTATGTGTAAGCAACATGGATCAACGCTAGGATTTTTTTTTGCCTTTTCCATCCAATCCTTTTAACAGAGACCTGTACAGACTATATCGTGTCTACTTTCCAGATAAAAGTTTCTACTGAAATTGATGTGTGCATCATAGGAATACCTTTTTATATCAAAAACTCAAAATATCACATTAGCAAAAAAATCAAAAGGACCACATTTGCATATGTATGCAGATTAAAATCTCATGCATCATCCATGTTATAACTCGCTAACATGCCTTAACATTACCAACCTAGAGCAATGGCGGTAGCTAGTTGATCCCTAAATTCATCCATGTCACGACCACTCGTCTCGCTAGTTGATGAATCGGATGCACCTGCAGGGACTGCATATCGCTTATACCGTTCTGGAATTGTTGGCACATAATTTGGATCCCTGTCACACCGAGCAAAGTGGACATCTTCTCTGTCATGCGCGCGGACATAATTGTGCAATGTCATAGTAGCAGCAACAATCATCTTCTGGGTTTCAATTGAGTAACCAGGCATGTTAAGCAGAATTTTCCATTTCATCTTCCAGACCCCGAAGGTTCTCTCTATGCAATTGCGTTGTGATGAGTGTATCTTGTTGAACTTCTCCTTCGGAGTAGTTGGTGCTACACCTCTATGGAACTCGGGGACATGATACCGTTCTCCTTTGTATGGTGCGAGATATCCAAATCTATTCGGATAGCCTGCATCTACAAGGTAGTACTTTCCTAAACATAATAAAATAAAGAGATCAATGCATATATATTAAGTTTAGGATACATGGAATTAAATGGAATTAGTAGAAAAACTCACCCTTTGGAGGATGGGGAAAGTTGGCACGGTCATTATCAATCGAATGATATAGCACACTTGTATCATGCATAGCACCAGGTTGTCCAATTGAAGCATACATGAAATGCATATCAAAATCACATATTGCCATCACGTTCTGAGTAACTGCGCCTGTTCTTCCAATGTATCTTATTTTCTTATGCTCGGGAATAACAGCCCTAATATGAGTCCCATCTATCGCACCAATGCAGTCTTTGAGATGTGGGAACGCTCGTCTATCATTTCTAATTCTAGGATGCACTGTGCGAAAATTGGGGTCCTTTGGCTTTATGTAGTGAGCTGCCATCTTGACAACACAAATGAGTACTTCATGAAATTTGCGATGGATAGTATCTGCGGCATGTTTGAAACGGTTTTGGGTTCTTCTATTTGATTCACACCCACCCAAGATCCACAAGAACATAGCAAGAGACTCATAACTACTAACAAATGGGGAATGTGTAAGACCATACCGCTCCACTAAGATGTCATGAAGATCAAAGAAAACCTTTGCACTCATTCTCAGCATTGTGTATGTCTCTCCGGGCGTGTCAATGGTCTCCTGCAACCATCCAAACCCACTCAAGATAGATGTCCTAGGATCGGCCTTTATTACCCAATTTTCACAATACTTCCCAACAATGTTTGCTGCACCCGAACAGATGATGGACATTTTTTTTGCATGCTGACAAACCATTCTTTTCTTCATTTCGTACTCGGAGTCATCATCACTCTCACTATCAGATGACATCTGCACATACACAACACATAAGTAAATAAGGTCATACAAAACCTAGTAGAAATACATAGAAGCCAACATGCAATAATAATTTCCATGTATTTATTACAAGCCAAATAACTAGCAATTGGTCAAGATCGTGCACATATAATGTTTAGAACATAGTAAATAAGAAAAATCCACTCGGACAAGAAATAGAAACATCTACTTCGTATACTTGTTGTCATACTTCCTACGCAGCCAACCCAGTCGAGATGCAACACCCATGTGCAAAAACATCTCTCTTTGTTCTCTCTTGATGAATAACTCGGTAGCAATGAAGTACTCATCGCTACCTTCTTGGGCGCCACAAGAAACCACCTCATCCATGATAGAGGTGACAGATATGGTTTCATCATTCTTTATGAAAGACTCAAATGATGATTGAGACCTCTCAGCAATGTCACCAAGCCTTTTGATCTGCTCCTGCATCACTTGTGCCGTCTTGGGTTTCTTGTTATTGTCATGAACAAACTTTCCAAGCCTCTTAACCGTCGAACCACTTGCTCCTTCATCACTCGGAGTCGGTGGTACTTCGTCCAAATCACAATCCTGGATGTCATCAACATTGATAGCCGAAGCTAATACTTCACTAGAAGGAGGGGGTATGCCTGATGCAGGATTCCAATGATCAGAACCATCATTACTGATGTCTTCAAACATGACCTTCAAATTCTCTTCATTGCGAAGTCCTTGCTTCCGAAACTTCCCAACACCTTTAATTTCCTGTGATACATCAAAGATAACATTGGTCAATAAAGAGAATAAATTATTATATGCAGAAACTAAGTAATGAGAACTCACTTTTTTTGCTTTCTTCCACCACTCATCATCTTGTTTCACTGTGTTCCGCTCATAGTCCCATCCAGCTCCAGTCTCCCTAAGCCTAAGCCTTTTAAATATGTTGTAGTCAATTTTTAGTTTATCCCACTTGTTCTTGAATTGGTCTCTTTTATACTCCAATCCTGTACTTATTTTGAACTGATTTGCCACCTCCTCATATGCATTGGGAGTCAGGTGAGTGTTTGGCCTGTTTCCCATCCTCACTTGCTCGGCAAACAACGCAGTGACTATCCGGGTGTTGTCGTCAGTCCATTCGGCGGCCATGATTGAAACTAGTCTATAAAAATCCATGTCACTTGTGTATACTACCGAAAAGTATGTAAAACGAATATTCTGGACTTTAACAAATTTTTCATACAAAAAATGCATCAGTTATATACAACTTTATTTTATAAGATGTGACTAGTTAACTACTACTAATTTTATCAAATCTGTACGCATCAGTTTTATCATCTATGCATACCACTTTCTATACACGCCAAAATTCATACAGCACATCGAGCTGGACAGTACTAATTAGCAGAGAACATAGCACATCTACTTTGCAAAGCACACATAGGTCAATCTTATCAAATCTGTACTGATCAGAACACAACACAACTACTTTGCAAAGCACACGTACGTACTTTATCAATTCTGTATACCTATATAGCACAACACATAGAGATGGGTCGTAGATTGGTTTGGTAACTAGGTACAGCATGAGCTGATCCTTATCAATTCTGTATACCTATATAGCACAACACATAGAGATGGGTCGTAGATTGGTTCAGTAACTAGGTACAGCATGAGCTGATCCTTGCGCTGGATGTCAGGACGCGGAAGAAGTACCTTGTTGCGGTGCTGTCAGACCTCGAGGCGGTGGTCGGGAACTGGAGGCGGTGCCGGCAGAGCTCCTATCGGCGGCGGCGGCGGCGGTTCGCACCTGTCCGACACTTGCGTCCCGCCAGATCTTTTCCTTTCTGTCTTTCCCGCGAGATCTACCAGAAAATATAACGAGGAGAGCCTGGGCTACGTACCTGTTCGATGACTTATCGGTGGCAACAACACGTAATTTCCAGCAACTCCTGATTTTTCCGTTTCGTGGATCGGGGGTACGGCCACTCTGCAGTTTCGCACCAAAGAGCGAAGCGCTCCGGCCCTCCCGATCCGCAGAGCGCAACCGTTCGGTACAGCTTCTTGTGCTCCGGCCGAGGATCTAGGATCTGGAGTGTTGCCGAACGGGCTCTTACCAGGTGGTTTTGCGCCGGTATGTAGGATCCATTGTCGAGGAAGCGCCCGACGTCGTCGTCGAATTCCAAGCTTCCGACAGTGATCGATCTTCCAATTCCGCCTAGTATCCCAGATCGGAATTTCACGCCTGACGTCGTTTGCCCCACGGTGGGCGCCAACTGTCGAGACATCGTAGTAGTTTTCATAGACTGGGGTGCCATGAGACTACGGTAGAGACGTGGGGTAACGGGATAGCGTAGTAACACAGAACACGGGATTTTACCCAGGTTCGGTACGTCACGACAGTACGGCGTAGCTACTCCTGCACTTCTCACTAATTGGGACTAAAGCCCGTATAACAGGGTTACAATGTGAGAGAATAGATCTAGCTACTCGACGAGGATGAACTTCCCGGCGAGTTGCGTAGAGCTTTAACTTGTGTCTAACTTAACTTATGAAACTTGGAACTTATGTAATCTATCTCCCGTCCGGCTTTATATAATAGCCGGATTAGGGCTTACAGAACAAGAAACCTAGAAGACTACGTTTAACTTGTAACTTGGAAAGTAAGGAATCCGTCTTCTCCTCCAAGCCAGATCACGTGGGCCGTGATCCGGGTTCTTCTAGAATCCGGCTTCTGCGCGTCGGACTACTGGGCCGCCCAATGGACCTAAGCCCATTACCATGTAGGCCACCCTGGTAGTCCGGCTCTTTTGTCTACCATCTTCTATACCCCTATTCAGTATATATCCGACACGTGGTTTTGAAGCCTGCTAGTGTCGACCCTAATTAGGAAAAGGGTCTTGTCTACTGATCCATGATGAGCGCACTAACCGCATGTGGGAAGCGAGTATGGGCGCCCCCCTCAACTTGATTCGATTCGCATCTCGTCCAAATCGCCACACTTAGTTCGGGCTTTCCATTTGCTGCACGCATATGCAGGTACGAACCCTTGGCGCCAGGGTGGAACTTTTGTAGTCGGCATTTAGGGCGGCGTGGTCTTCCAGTGCTATGAGGGTCCCCCTTTTCTTCGTGGGGGCTCGATTAGCCGCGCACGCACAGCACGTGGTGCTTTGGGCTTGATGCGAAGTAGAGTTGGGTTGTGTTGAGTACCTCGCTTGGTGGGTTGATCCCCCGTCTGGCGGGATATTCTTACGTGTACGGCCAAATTGGTGCACCCCTGCAGGGTTAAATCTTCTCGAGAAGCCGTGTTTTCCGCGGTTATGGTTGACTTGGTGAAAGTACTGGCTAACAAGTACTCAGAACAACTTACTCCTAACTAATGATAATTTGACTAGTAATAGTCTTATTGCCACAATAACTTGATCCATCCTTAATCCAACAGTGTGAGTTATCCTTGGGTTGCTTCCTTAGTAGGGGGTAACATTGGATGGGTTTGTTTGGTGAGTAGTTGTAGTTGGTTCCAATACGCTATCTTATCCCCCTCTTTTAGCCGGATGTTGTAGTGTGTTTCTGTAGTTGGTTAGTGCAGCCCGCTGTCGCTTAATTGCAATCACCCCTCCCTTTCCGTTGATCCCAAAGTATTTGTATCTTGTGATGACTGGCTATGCCGCTATCTTGTGAGTATGGTTTATCCACTTGCCAGTACTTAACCGTACTGACCCACGAATCTTTTTCTTGGCTGCATATTCAATATTGCAGTCAACAGGTTTGAAGTCTGACGACGTTAGCTTGGGAATCCCTCCGGCTTGGCCTGGGCAGGGATTGGACGCTCTCGGTTATCTTCAGGACTCTTAGTCCAATTTGTATCTTGTCCGTAGTCGGACGCTCTGTTGTTTCTTCCGCTGTTATTTGCATCTTTGTATTGTATCAGTTGTATCCCTGACTCGTTTGAGTCCTCTTGTATATATCTTTTCTGTTGTTGTTGTGGATTATTCGTGAACCGTTGTAATGTTATCACAAGTGGCAACCTGGAATCGGTTATTATGTGGATTTTGGCGGGAATGTTGAAATCTGCATAGTGCCCGAGCTAGGGGCGTCACAAATGGTATCAGAGCCTTGGTTCCGATTCCCGAGATTGTTTCGATACGAATGGTTATCGAAGCAACGGGTCCGCAAAGCCTGTAGGATAACCTCGCTAACGGTCGTTGTTTCTAGAGTGTCAAAACCTATTTCTGCTAAACTATTTTGGAAAAACATCTCAATAGGATTCTTGTTTTCTCCTTATCCCTATTCTATTTCCCCTCACATCTTATTTGTTTTGGAGTCTCCCCCCCTTGTCTATCTTTCAAAGTGTTAGGATCCTACGTGGGTGGACGTTTTCTGAGCCTTTAACCTAATAGGTTCGATCATCGGAAGATTCCTGGTGGAAGAACATCGTCGTCACTCCGAGCAAGAATCCCTTATTAGTGGTGTCGAGAAGCCCTTGTTAGTGGTGTCGAGGAGATCAACTGGAAGCACGAAGAATCGATAGTCGAACTTCTTTCCCCTCCCGGGTTAGCAGGTGGATTGCGAGGGCGCAATCCCTTGTTAGTGGTGTCGTCTGTAACACCTGGGGTGTTACCCTAATAGGAAGTTGTTTGTTTTCTTTTTTGCTTTGCATCACATGCATCACATGAGCATTGCATTCTGTTTTCAAAACAACTCAAATTCAAAACCACTTTTAACTTTCACCCCTGTTCAAAATTTCCAATTTCAAAATTGCAAACTAAATACCCCAAATTGTTTTCCAATAGTTTGAAGTTGTTTTAATCAAATTGCTTGTTAATGAAATTTTCCCTTTTGTTAAAAAACCCTAATGGTAAATTCAAATAACCAAATCCAAATCAAATCAATCCTACTTATCATATTTCAATATGGGTTTAAAGATTAAAATTTGGCAAACAAATTAAATCAATAATGTTTGTATAATTGCTTGAACTTATTAAATAAAATTTGTTTATTTCCAAAATTCCCAAAATCAAACCTTATTTGAAATTCAACTAACCACTTAAAATCAAACTAATATTTCAAATTTTGAAATCATTAACTAACCTTGCTTTTAATTACTGTTTTGCAATTAATAAAAATTATTCATAAATAAACACCCTCCAACCCCAATTGAAAAATTCAACTAATAATTTTAAATCAAATTAAAATCTTCAAACCTGTGAAAATAATGTTAACCTTGCATTTATTTTCTGTTTTGAAAATTAACACAAATAATTCCTAAGATAAAACCCTAACCCTTTTCTATCTCTCTCCCCTTCCAACCTTTACAAAAAAAAAGAGAAAAGGAAAAAAAATCAAAAGGACAAAGGAGAGAGGCAGCCCATTTCTTTTTCTCCTCCAGCCTGCTTCCTTCTGGCCCAATACCTTTCCTGTTGTCGTCTTCCTCCCCCCCCCTATGTCATATCTGTACGACAGCAGCAGCGCCGTCGATCATCTCCCCCCTCCACCGATGGCCTGCCGTACTAGCTCCTCTCCCCCCATAAAGCATCCACAGCCACCCCTCTGCCCTAGCCTCGCTAACCCTAGCCTCCTCCTGCGCCGCCATCGCTCCTCTCCTTCCTTCCCCCCCAAGTTCTTCTGTTCTGAAACCCCAACCGGGCACCACTGCCTCCCCATAGCCCCGATCGCCACGGCCACCTCGAGGAGCATCTGGTTCGGGGAATGGAACCGCGGCGTTGTCCTGTACCTCCCCGTTCCCTCGCCGCTTGCTGGGAGCAGCCGGGATGGCCGCGTCGTCGCCGGAATTTCCCCTCGCCGCTGCCGTCGACAGTCTTCTCCGACAACCACCGAGGTGATCGCCTCCTTTTCCTCTCCCCACTCCGCTCTTTGATGTCCGTCTCCACACGCCAAGCAACTGCAAGCACACGCCCACATCCCGAGCACTCCACCCCGTCGTGCACCGCCGGTGTATCGCCATCGCTCGGTTTCTGAAACCTGACGAAGTGTTCGAGCCTATGTTCGAAATTCAGTTAACCACCGAAACCACACCTCTTCTTTCGTCAGTCATCTATACCAACACGACCGTGACCGCACCGCAGTGGTTCAGTTCCTTCCGTGCGCGCAGCGAGGCGTCCTGGGTTCGAATCCCAGGGGCGCACCCCCCCCTTTTTCCTTTTATTCCCATCGCGCGCGCGCGGCCCCACCCGTCATAGACCCCTGTGCCACCTCAACAGCGCACCCGCCTCGTTGGCACGCCACAGGGGCACGGGCCCGAACGGCAGCGTCTCAGGCCAGGGGGCACTGGGTGTGAAACGCCCCAGGGGCCCCTCTGTAATTTCTTCTTCTTTCTTTAGGTCCCTGTGAATCACAAAACAGTCCCTGAACTTCCAACAGCTATAAAAATTGCAAACTAACTCCAAATTGCACAAATTTTATATGTATCCCAATCAAAATTTCATGAACTTTTCAAATATACTTTTTGTTTTCTGTTTTGATTATTTCAAATACATCCAAATTTCAAATTCAAACAAATCCTCTTAATTTTGGTTAATTCCATAAGTAATTAATACTTAATTCAATTAACTCAAATAAAATATGTTTTTCAGTCCAAATTCATTGTACTTTCTGTTTGTCAACTTTGTTTTGCATTTTGGGCAATTAAAATTAATGTTATTTAATAATCCTTAAATTGGTTAATTAAATGGCATAATTAATAACTTGCAAATGGTTGCTCCAAATTAAATACTCAAAACATGAATTTCATCCAAAATCACATGCCACACTTGAATATCAATTTTGTTTCCTGGTTTGCAACATTTCAATTGAATAATTGTTCCATCGCTTATTTAATGCAATTAAATTGGTAACATGCTTAATTAAATCATTTGAAATTGTTTCCCAACAAATAAAATATGTTTTCCATGCCATTTTGAACCACCTTTTCAAATATAAATTTTGTTCCATGGTTTGAATAATTAAAATTGCTTAAATAATTCAAACCTTGTTTAAATCATTTAAATTTCCTAAATTCATAACTTGCTCAAATTAAATTATTTTTGAACTTATAAAATATATTTTCAAACTAGAAAAATATAACCTTTTCAATTATGAATTTGAATTTATGTTTTGAACAAATAAAATCCAAATAATATTCACGCTTGAATTAAATTCAATTAAAACTTGTTTAATCTTGTTTAATTCATAATTAAATCATTGTAATTCCTTTTTCAATGATTGAAACATCTAATCCACCTAAATTTTTGTGTTCTAATCAAATATGAACTTTGTTATCTGTTTTGAACAACTTAACTTAATGAAAACAACAATTGTTTGTGTGACACCTTTAAGGAACCAAAATTTTCTAACTTAATAAATAAATTTCTAAATTTGGTAAACCTTATTCCCAACTGGTTCTATTGTTGTTATTTTGTTGTTTTCCTCATCCATGCATCATGCTAATCCACTTTCACCTATTGGTTAGTTGTAAGACAATTGTTTCAACCATAATTCATGGGCTTTCCATATGCAATCCAAATTGCCTATGGGTCCATTTAAACCTGTTTATCATGTCAACTAGTTTATTTCTATGCATCCTTAAACTTGTCATGCATCCATACCTTGATCATGCTGGATCTTTTGCCGTAGTAATAATTGTTGCATCCTGTGTTTGTTCGAGGTTCATTGCTTCTTCCCGGATAGGACGTTGAGATGATGTGAGCAACGACAAGTTCTGTGGATGTACCTCTACTTGCTGGATTCCAGGCAAGTATACTCACTTGCTGCCAAATGGCTGCCTTTCATCACTTGTTACCGATTCTTTCCGTTGTTCTTATTCTAGCCTTTTGATACCCATGCTTGTGTCTCGATCCTATTATATGTTTACCTTGCAGCCATGATATAGCCTACCTTCCACTTCCTATTAACTGTTGATTGTTTACTGTTGGCCCTCGTGTCGTAGTTGCATGCTTAGTGTTGTTTGCGCTCAAGTCTTGTTGTTCCTTTCATATCACCTGTTTAGTTGATAGTTGGGTTTCAATTCAATCAACAACATGTTAATGTTTTGGGTAATAATAATGTGATGATAAGGCACCGGCAAGAGGCCCGGCGTGGTTTTGAAGCCTGCTAGTGTCGACCCTAATTAGGAAAAGGGTCTTGTCTACTGATCCATGATGAGCGCACTAACCGCATGTGGGAAGCGAGTATGGGCGCCCCCCTCAACTTGATTCGATTCGCATCTCGTCCAAATCGCCACACTTAGTTCGGGCTTTCCATTTGCTGCACGCATATGCAGGTACGAACCCTTGGCGCCAGGGTGGAACTTTTGTAGTCGGCATTTAGGGCGGCGTGGTCTTCCAGTGCTATGAGGGTCCCCCTTTTCTTCGTGGGGGCTCGATTAGCCGCGCACACACAGCACGTGGTGCTTTGGGCTTGATGCGAAGCAGAGTTGGGTTGTGTTGAGTACCTCGCTTGGTGGGTTGATCCCCCGTCTGGCGGGATATTCTTACGTGTACGGCCAAATTGGTGCACCCCTGCAGGGTTAAATCTTCTCGAGAAGCCGTGTTTTCCGCGGTTATGGTTGACTTGGTGAAAGTACTGGCTAACAAGTACTCAGAACAACTTACACCTAACTAATGATAATTTGACTAGTAATAGTCTTATTGCCACAATAACTTGATCCATCCTTAATCCAACAGTGTGAGTTATCCTTGGGTTGCTTCCTTAGTAGAGGGTAACATTGGATGGGTTTGTTTGGTGAGTAGTTGTAGTTGGTTCCAATACGCTATCTTATCCCCCTCTTTTAGTCGGATGTTGTAGTGTGTTTCTGTAGTTGGTTAGTGCAGCCCGCTGTCGCTTAATTGCAATCACCCCTCCCTTTCCGTTGATCCCAAAGTATTTGTATCTTGTGATGACTGGCTATGCCGGTATCTTGTGAGTATGGTTTATCCACTTGCCAGTACTTAACCGTACTGACCCACGAATCTTTTTCGTGGCTGCATATTCAATATTGCAGTCAACAGGTTTGAAGTCTGACGACGTTAGCTTGGGAATCCCTCCGGCTTGGCCTGGGCAGGGATTGGACGCTCTCGGTTATCTTCAGGACTCTTAGTCCAATTTGTATCTTGTCCGTAGTCGGACGCTCTGTTGTTTCTTCCGCTGTTATTTGGATCTTTGTATTGTATCAGTTGTATCCCTGACTCGTTTGAGTCCTCTTGTATATATCTTTTCTGTTGTTGTTGTGGATTATTCGTGAACCGTTGTAATGTTATCACAAGTGGCAACCTGGAATCGGTTATTATGTGGATTTTGGCGGGAATGCTGAAATCTGCATAGTGCCCGAGCTAGGGGCGTCACACTAAGGCCATTAGTTGATGAACTTTTACAATTGTGGGGCAGACCTGGTGTACCTGTGTGGGATGAGCACAAAGAAGAGGAATTTAACCTACGAGCGTTGCTTTTTGTAACCATCAACGATTGGCCTGCTCTCAGTAACCTTTCGGGACAGTAAAGTAAGGGATACAAAGCATGCACGCACTGCTTACATGAGACTGAAAGTGTATTTTTGGATAATTGTAGGAAGAACGTGTACCTGGGTCATCGTCGATTTCTTCCCCGAAATCATAACGTAAGAAAGAAAGGCAAGCATTTCAATGGCAAGGCAGATCACCGGCCGAAGCCTGCGGAACGTACTGGAGCTAAGATAGTTGATATGGTCAAGGATTTGAATGTCATCTTTGGAAAGGGTCCTGGCGGACAATCAGTTCCGCAGGGAGTTGACGGGCACGTACCCATGTGGAAAAAGAAATCGATATTTTGGGAGCTACAGTATTGGAAAGTCCTAGATGTCCGCTCTGCAATCGACGTGATGCATGTTACAAAGAATGTTTGCGTGAACCTGCTAAGCTTCTTGGGCGTGTATGGAAAGACAAAGGATACAAAGGAAGCACGGCAGGATCAGCAACTTTTGAAAGACCCATATGACCGGCATCCGGAATGGTTTCAAGGTCGTGCCAGCTACGCTCTTACGAAAGAAGAGAAGGTCATTTTTTTTGAATGCCTGAGCAGTATGAAGGTCCCGTCTGGCTTCTCGTCGAATATAAAAGGAATAATAAACATGGCGGACAAAAAGTTCCAAAACCTGAAGTCTCACGACTGCCACGTGATTATGACGCAATTTCTTCCGATTGCTTTGAGGGGCCTCCTACAGGAAAATGTTCGAGTAGCCATTGTGAAGCTGTGTGCATTCCTCAATGCAATCTCTCAGAAGGTAATCAGTCCAGAAGATCTACCACGGTTACAGAACGATGTGGTCCAATGTCTTGTCAGTTTCGAGTTGCTGTTTCCACCATCCTTCTTCAATATTATGACGCACCTCCTGGTCCACCTAGTCGAAGAGATTTCCATTCTCGGTCCTGTATTTCTACACAATATGTTCCCCTTCGAGAGGTTTATGGGAGTATTAAAGAAATATGTTCGTAACCGTGCTAGGCCAGAAGGAAGCATTGTAAAGGGCTATGGAAATGAGGAGGTAATTGAGTTCTGTATTGACTATGTTCCTGACCTTAAGCCGATTGGTATTCTTCAATCGCGGCACGAGGGGAGACTAAGTGGAAGAGGCACGATCGGAAGGAAATCAACGATATGTATGGACGGTCATTCTATGACTGAAGCACACTACACAGTTCTGCAAAATTCGAGCTTGGTGGCTCCGTACTTCGAGCAACACAAGAATATTTTACGCTCGAACAACCCGGGGAAGCCTGAATCATGGATTAGAAAGGCCCACATGGAGACTTTCGGCAGTTGGTTGCGAAAACATTTAATCAATGACAATGATGTTGGACATCAGCTGTACATGTTGGCCAAGACACCATCTTCGACTATAACGACTTTCCAAGGGTACGAGATTAATGGGAATACATTTTACACGATCTCCCAAGATAAAAAGAGCACCAACCAAAACAGTGGTGTCCGCTTTGATGCAGCAACCAAGATTGGGGAAAAGGTCACATATTATGGTTACATAGAGGAGATATGGGAACTTGACTATGGACCCTCCTTTAAGGTCCCTTTGTTCCGGTGCAAATGGTTCAAGCTAACAGGAGGTGGGGTAAAGGTGGACGAGCAATACGGAATGACAATGGTGGATTTCGACAATCTTGGTTACCTTGACGAACCATTCGTCCTAGCCAAAGATGTCGCTCAGGTTTTCTATTTGAAGGACATGAGTAGCAAACCGAGGAAACGGAAAGATAAGAAAACGATCAGTACATCATGTGATGATCCAAAGCGCCACATTGTTCTTTCAGGGAAAAGAAACATCGTGGGAGTGGAGGACAAGACAGACATGTCAGAAGATTATAATATGTTTGGTGAAATTCCGCCCTTCAAAGTCAACACTGACCCAAGCATTAAGTTAAATCATGAGGATGCTCCATGGATACGGCCAGATCGTAAGAAAGCAGGGACACAAGGGAAGAATTGATGTGTAATAATTTATTGTGTACCAAACTTTTTTGAATGGATCATGTGAATTATATTATCTCTGATGTGTTTAAGACTAACTCCTTTGCAAAATATTTGAGAAAACGAGTGGAAAGCATGGAAAACAGAAAGTTACTTAAATGTCTCAAAACTTTGTGAGATAAAATATCTGATTTCATAACTTTTATTAAAAACAGAAAACATATGAACATACGAACCTTGCGGAATACAAATTCTTTTATTAAAAAGAGAGAACATACGAACACTACTCCTCGTCGTCGTCGTCGGGGAACTCGTCGGTGACCTCCTCCGGGTCATCGACGTCGGCGAACTCGTCGGTGACCTCCTCGTCATCGTCGGAGGTGCATGATGGTATGTCCGAGATAGGCCCCCACCTCGGATCGTCGGAGGCCCAGACTTCATCGGCGCGGTCGGCCCGACGAAGCTCTTGCAGCGCCCTCGTCCTCGCCTCCCGAGCGGCATCTAACGCGAGGTGGCGTTCGAGGCGGCGCTCCTCCCGCTCAGCCGCGCGGGTCTGCCAGAGCTCCTCGTCGGCGCTCTCCTCCCCCGGGTTGTTCCGGTATTACTCGCGGACGACGCGTTCTTCCCTGGCGTCGACTAGGCCCTGAAACGCGCGGTGACAGAGGTGGAGGTGGTCGGCGGCAGTGACGATCTGCGGCTTCGGCGCCCTGGCCTCCGCTTCCCAGATGGTGTGGCAGTCGTTGAAGTTCATCAGCGAACGCGGGCGGTTGAGGCGCCAGGCCGCCGCGTCCCAGGCGCGGGCGGCCTCCGCCGCCGTCGCAAAGGAGCCGAGGGGGATGCGGTCGTCCCCCCAGCGGATATCTGCGCTGAACATTCCGTTATGCCGTGCTCGGACGCCGCGAAAGCCGGTGGTGCTAATCCTCCTCGGAGGCATGGTGGAAGCGCGACGGTGCGTGGAGAGGAGAAGACGCGCTCGAGGCGCGACAGTTTATACCGCGCCCTCCTGGCCACGCGTCACAACTCCCGCGCCACGCGTCGCAACTCCCGCGCCACGCGCCACCCTAACAGAACCAAGCAAATAGTTGCACATTACTAACCGAGCTCAAAGTGAACACTGACCCATAGCATGGATGGATGTGTTAAAGGGGGGGTGTAGAACAAAACAATCGGTATCACCATCATACAACCCTACCGTGGCTACTCGGTGCAATATGCATACCAAATGCACGGTAGGACGTATGATGGTGAAACCGGATGTTTTGTACTTGCTCGATAAACTGAATATATGATGTATCAAACCTTAAAGGGGGATGTAGAACAAAACAATCGGTATCGCCATCATACAGCCCCACCGTGGCTACTGGGTGCAATATGCATACCAAATGCACGGCAGGACGTATGATGGCGAATCCGGATGTTTTGTATTTGCTCGATGAACTGACCGGTGTATGAAGGTGGGCTATATATAGGGTCCTCTGGCTCACAAAGTGTTGTGCTAGGGTTTTGATCCAACGGCTAAGAAACCACCTCATCCAACGGCTCACAACAGCTCGAAAGAAACACACCGTAGCCCTGATCGAACGGCTCACAACAGCTCGAAAGAAACACACCCCGGATCCAACGACTCACAAGCGCTTTAAAGAAACACACGATCCGTGTGATTCTATCTGATTGGTCCAAACGAAACCCTAACCCATTTAGTCCCGGTTGGTGTCCCCAACCGGGACTAAAGGGATGTTTTCTTCTCGCTATATATATGTATGCATTGCCACACCATTGGCATAAACACATACAAACTCACCACTCTCTCTCATGGCTTCTACCGTACCCACTCTAACATTCATCCAGGCGGAGCCACTTTCCGCCTCGAACTACCCCTGCCCGTGCGGCTACAACGTTCCCGCCGATTGGATGCTGAGCGCCGGAGGAGTGCCGGTCCCTCCTCTTCCTCAAGGTGTGGCGCGTCGGGCGGCCATCACGAACCACTACTATCACGAGCTCACGCCGGAGCAGCGGAGGAATCCCAGTTGGCATCCCGATAACCAGCATACTTGGGATGCCTTCTTCATCAATCGGCGTGAGAGGGCGCTCGCCAGGTATGAGGAGGACGGCCTGCCTCCTGGGAACTTTCACGAGGCCGGTCGTCGGCTATGGTGGTCCGGCCGAACTCTACAGAGCGTCATGGACTACATCAGGGCCGGCGATATCCCCCGCCTGCGCTACCCTCAGGCCCAGTCCTGGAGTCGTGATCCTCCGAGGGAGTGCAGAGCACCGTTAGACGATAGTGACGACGATGGCGGCGGCGACTACGACGACTACGAGTACATGTATTATAGGCCTAGGCAGGAGTATGACTAGCAGATATCAGATCATGCATCTATGCTCTCCGTTTAGGTTTAGATCCACTCTAGCCATTATGTACTGCCTTTTTTATCTATATATATATTCAAGATGTGTGTGAATCTTTATGATTAGTTTTATTTTTCTGAATTTTCTGATATATTATTTGTATTTTTAAGATTTTAAAAAGAATTAGTTTTATTTTTCAAAATTTTCTGATATATTATTTGTACTTTAAGAATGGAAAAAGGAAAAGTATTTGAAAAACCACCTTTAGTCGCGGTTCCTGTCAAGAACCGGGACTAAAGGCTCTTTCCGCGCGGGAACGAAAACGCCGCGAAAAAAATACCCCTTTAGTCCCGGTTGGGGACACCAACCGGGACTAAAGGTCCGCGGGGGGGCCTTTAGTCGCAGTTGGTGTCCCCAACCGGGACTAAAGGCTGCCCCTATATATTCTCTGCCCCCAAAAATTTCCAAGTCCCAAACACATCTCGTCTTCTCCGCGCCGCCCTCGCCGATTCCGTCTCCGGTTGCTGCCCGTCGCCCCCACCGATTCCGTCTCCGGTTGCTGCCCGCCGCCCTCGACGATTCTGTCTCCGGTAGGTGCCCGCCCGTGCGTTCTTGAGGATCTCTGGAGGACCGTGCACGACGATCGGAAACGACGACGACGGCCGTGGCCCCCGCCGGAGGATCTGTTTAGGGTTTGGCCGTGCCCGTGCGTGCGTGCTTGGCCATGCCCGTGCCGTGGTCGTGGCCGTGCCCGTGGCCGTGGCCGTGCCGTGGTGCGTGGCCATGGCCGTGGCCGTGCTCGCGGGGGAGAGAGGAGAGTGGCGCCGTGGCCCTCGCCGGAGGAAGACGAAATAGAGACGCTGACGTCACGGCCTGCGGGAGAGAAAAAAAAACGCTCTTGGGCTGCACTCGGATTCTCAAAAAAAAAAAAAGTTGGGCTGCACTCTTTTTTTGCAAAGTTAAAATAAATCCTAAGTCAAAAAAATTCCTAAGTCAAAAAATTTCCTACTAAGTTAAAATAAATCCTAAGTCAAAAAAATTCCTAAGTCAAAAGTTGGGCTGCACTCTTTTTTTGCAAAGTGCTAACCCTAAGTCTACTAACCCTAAAAATATATTTGTACTAATATTTGCTAATTCTACTAACCCTAAATATTCCTAAGTCAAAAAAATAATGAAAATAAGTTTTAATTCAATAAATTCAGAATATTAAGTGTAATATACCAAAATGACCAGAAAAGCAAATGCAACGTAGCTATGGGGTTCTCCAAGTCATTTGAGAAACTAATCTTGGACACACCTCTAAAGTATGGTTTTCCCCCTCCGGTGGTCATCGTTCTTCCACCGGAGTGACATATGGCGGACAATTTGAGAAAGAGGGTGTAATATTTGCTAAGTCTCCTATATACTTAATTAATTTTTACTATATGCATGTCTGCAGGAGTGACATATGGCGGACAATGGAGCCTTGCCGTATACGGATCAGGAGGCTGAAGGTATTATATACGGCATGATAGCCAACCAGAACCCTTATGTGCCGGACCCAGAAGATGAGCAACAAGACGATGTAGTCTCTTCTTATCTGAACCTTGATGATCAAGAACGTGGAGGAACGGACATTGTCGATGATGAAACAGGTGAAGGAACGGACATTGTCGATGATCAAGGAGGTGAAGGAATGGACATTGATGACGGAGGTCAACCGTCGACAAACGACGATCTCCAATTGCAAAGAACAACCACCTCCGGCGAGGTATATATATATATATATACATTGGGACTCTCGTGATACAAACTTACTGAAATGTGAATACATATGCACTAACGCGCGCGACTCTCTTTCTTATTTTAGCCCTTGGCCGGATCTAGTATGACAAAGCGTGGCAAATCCAAGTCGATGAAAGATGGAGAAACATATACCATCGAATCAGTCAGTGAAATCGGCAAGCCCCTACAGCACACCACAAAGTTTATCAACCAATGTGATGAGGGGACGATAACCCGGTATGCCAAATTCCAAGGAGTAACCCGGCCCAAAGGACGCTGTGCAGGATCCGGCTAAGGATAAGGAAATTAGTGAAGGCCCCAGCTTGTAAGCCCAGTAACCCGGGTTGTGGGTTATGGTAAAGGAAAGTTAGGGTTTGTGCGCCGTGTCCGGGTAGGATCCAGGGTGCGCCTTGGAGAATAAGCCAGGGGGTACGGATGCTTTATAAACCGACTCCCAGGTCTAGTTTAGGCAGAGATCTAAGAACCCTAGCAACATCGTGTGATATCGAGCATCAAGTGTAATCCCAGAGTTGAGTTATTATATCAAGATCGGAGACTCGGCGACTTTGATTGCCGGCTACCAGATCGAATTGCACCATGTTTTCCTCTGAGCTAAACCCTCTCCCGAATACCTGTGTCGTCTTGCCCCAAGATCAGTTACCCCCGGTAACATCTGCCGTGATTATCCCACGACAGTTGGCGCCCACCGTGGGGCCTGCGTCCAAAGGTGTTTACATCACGGGAGAAGCTCGGAAGGGCATGGAGAATCTTGTCATCGGCGAAATCTACATCGACCACGAAGGAGAAAAGGTGGTGGACGATTCCGGCTGGGGGCCAGAGTCGGATCACCTCGAAACCGGATCCGTCGTGACAATCGGCCGGATCAGCGTCTTCATCGGTATGGTATGTGCTTCCAATTCGGTCCCTGACAACGTTGGATCTGATTCTATGCCAGGAAAAGCCACGTCTATCCGATCAGATGATGAAGAATCGACTGGAACGACATATCCGGCAGAAGAACCCATCGCGGAGTGGGAACAGCCGGAGGAGCCGACATGGACCCCACGCGACCGGGCCCAAGGAGAAGATGATACCGGGTCTATCCTGGATCTACTGGAAAACCGGTATGAGGAGAACGGTGAGGAAGAACAGCCTGGACTCATACCGGATATCGTGCGCCGAGTTGCAGTCTATGCGGCCCCCGCGGCCAACCAAGGAAACGCAACCGCGGCATCACTCGGGGCGGCTCAGGCAGTGGCCCAGCAACAGGGCGCGGCTAACGGAGACCGGGTCTTGACCCGGGTTGATGGAGAGTCGGCGTCAGTAACCAGCAGAGCAGCGGATGAGGAGTTGCATGCAAACACGTTCGGATTCTTAGAAAACCGGACACCAGGGGCGGGTCCTTCGAACCCGCGCCACCCGGCCCTATTCGATAACAATCTAATTCTAGACCCCACGGTTCTCGCGACGGTTATCACTCCGGAAAACGCAGCGGAACGCGTCAGGGATCTGGATGTGGGGCATCGTGCGCTGGAACAGCAAAGAAGGCAGGTAGAGGCAGAAAAGCAAGGGATGGCCACACGACGGCGTGAGCTAGATGCGTTGGAAACCCGGCTTCGAGAGGAAACGTCCAGAATACATCAAAGGCACCACACCAGGTTGTCAGCAACGGGCGGGGTTATTAATCCGGCTAATTTATTCGTTACACCTCAGGACCAGCCGATACCAGTGGTGAACCAGGGAACCGCACCCCAACAGATGACAGCAGCGACACATCCGGCGAATGAACGGACCGGGTTACCCCCACCACAAACTAGAGTCACAACCGGCGACGATCTACTGCCGCCGCCACCATCACGATTCCGCACACCAGCCGGCCACTACAACAATCCTATGGACAACATATATGCGGCGACACTCGCATTGAATCAAATACCTGTGGGAGAGTCGCCCCATGCAGAGAAGACTCGGCAAGCCATCGAGCTGTTGCACACTGCGGTGGCACAGCAAGCCAATTACCCGGATCACAGAAGCGGTATGCACGGGACGCCATACGTCAGCCAGCAGCAAGGGAATATACAAACAAGTTCAGCGCGGCGGAGGGAAGAGCAGCAGCAAATGCCGCCTCCTCCCCACGCTCAGGCAGCATCAGCAGCACAGGCCGTCGTGGACAGTTCTAGGGCTCGGAGGGCCGCGGCCGGGTCTGCAGCGCATGGACCTCCCGCAGCACCGCGCCCAGCCGCGCCCCCCGCGGCATCACACGTTTCTAGAGCAAGGCCGGCTTCAACCGTTCTTGCGGGACCCAAGTGTCTCTCGGACAATATTAGAGCTGAACCTTACCCGGAAAAATTCAAAGAGCTAGGGAAAGTAGTGAATTATGAGCCAACCATGGATCCCGAAACATGGCTAAGCAGTTACGAGATGGCAATGTCAATTCGCAACGCGTCCGAGAACCTCCAAGCCAAGTTCATGTATCTGATGATGTCGGAAGGAGCAGCAAAATTGTGGTTCACCAATCTACCAGAGGGATCGATCAAGTCTTGGGAGGAATTGAAGACCGCGTTTATCAAACACTTTCACGGGACCTGCAGGAAATTATTCACTATTGATGATCTAGAGCGATGCGTCCAGAAGAAGGGAGAATCGGCGCGCAGTTGGGTGCGCCGGGTTATGGAGATACTTCACTCATCCACGGATATCCAGCCCAAGGATGCACTACAGGCCATGGCAAAAACATGCAAGTATATACCTTTAGTGCAAAAGTTAACTCGCATGAAGTCCAGTCGAAATGCGTCGGAAGTCACAATGGGAGAATTGATGGATGCGTGCAACAAACACGCTGCGACAGATACTACAGAAGAAGAAGCTGATGACAAGAAGGCAAAAGCAAACACAAGCGGTAATGGAAGAACCGGCAACGGAACAGCATCAGGTAACAATGGAAATAGCCAGAACAAGCGCCCTTTCGAAGGAGGCTCCGAGTTTGTCGCCAACACAGAAGCCGGGTCTTCGAGGCCAAGAGCAGAAGGAAATTTCAACGGAGGTAACCACAATGGAGGAAACTATCAAGGTCCACCAAGGCCGGGTAACAATTGGGACATATTCAGGATGGCATGTCCGAAGCACAGCAGGAATGGCAGGCCAGCTAACCACTCCCTAGAACAGTGCGCCGATTTACAAAGATGGAAAAATTAGGAAGTGCACAGAGCTATGCGAGGTGCAGGGCGGGGAGGAGGACCGGGTCCAGGGGCAAACCCGGGCAACGGCCCACCCCCAGCTGGTAACCCGGCGGCTGGAAATCAAAGTAATAACCAAGGGGGGGCAGGAGGCTTCCAGGCTAACCCCAAACAATTGGGTCAATATCATGTGCATACCACAGGAGGCTCTAACAAGGACAAAAAGATACTGAAGCAAGCGGTCAACTCAGTTTCGTTAGCCGTCCCGAGATACTTGAGATGGTCAGAACAGGAGGTAACATGGAGTAGAAGGGATCACCCGGAAAGAGTGGAACACCCAGGAGTCTTGGCACTAGTAGTCGCACCGCAAGTCAATGGGTACGATCTGAAGAAGGTTTTAATGGATGGTGGAAGCAGCATCAATATACTGTATTGGGAAACCTTCCTACGCATGGGTCTCAAGGAATCTCAACTGCAAAAAAGCTCAACAGTTTTTCATGGGATAGTGCCGGGTCATTCAGCATGCCCCGAGGGAAAAAATCGCATTGGAGGTAGCTTTCGGAGAGTCAAAGGATAACTATCGAATTGAGTGGCTCACCTTTGAGGTAGTGAAATAGCGCAGCCCCTATCACGCGCTATTTGGAAGGCCGGCTTATGCCAAATTCATGGCTAGGTCGTGTTACGTATATCTACAGCTAAAAATCCCGGGTCCCAAGAAGACCATTACCATACATGGAAATCGAGACATAGCAGCTGAATGCGACGAAGGAGATGCAGCAATGGCCGAGCAGGCCTGTAGAAAAGAAGAACTCAAGCATTACCGGTCTCAAGCAGACCCGGAGGATAGAGCCACATAAAAAAGGCCGAGTACTGAAGGTGAAAGAACAAAATCCAAGGTAACGCAAGATGCTAAAATGGTGGCCTTAATCGAGGATGATTCCCCCAAGCGGCCCGCTGTAAAGGAAGAAGCTACACGGCCGCTTACAACCAGCCAGGTCATTGGAACACCCCACCCGGGTTGGCTAGCAAACCCGGTACTCATCAGGAAAAGGTCCAACATATGGAGAATGTGCATTGGTCAAGCCAGACCGGGACCAGTGCTTATGAAGAACTAAACAATGTAACGGGAAGCAGATTTCAGATGCGCTCTTTTCCTACCCAGGGTACCTAAGGGGACTGGAAGGTTTTTAATGAGGCGGCCTGCTGATCCAAAAATTTCTAGTATCAATAAAGAGATGGTTATCAAGTCCTATATCATTACATCCTGATTACAAGTAAGTAGTATCCACGCGACATCAGTAATTCAGTATCATTAAAGGCATCAAGTGCATGTAGGTCTTGGGGGTTGGTTGCTCAAGTGACCAACCACTAACCCGAAAGACCCGGCCTTGATGCCTATAAGTTATAAGGGCCGATTATTCGCAAACGAGTACGGCTGGAATTTTATAACTGGACAAAGGAGCCAAATTTTCTTGACTTTTCTTACTTAAGCTCGATGTGACTCGCACTAAAGTGGCATGATTCGTTCGCTTACGATTACAATCAGCCATGAAGCCCAATGGGACTTCCCTGACACTGTTCTCGTATGGATGTAACAACATGGTATCCACGCGAAAGCCGGCTTACAGTACAAGATAGTCAAAAGGGTCATCTAAACCACAAGTTTATGCAGAGTACAAGGCTAAAAGCCGGAAACTCAACAATTATCAAGCATAACTTCAGTATTTACACGGAATGGCTTTAGGCTCGCGACTCGGTAAAAATAATTTGTTCTCTGAGAAAGGCCACACCCCCATGACTCGGACTTTGGGTCATGGGGACTGGGGGACTTCGAAACAGAAACAAACTACTTGGCTATCGCAGTCCGAAAAACCTCACCATCCGAGTCTTGAGGACTTAAAGAAAAAGTTCACGTATCAAAGCCCCTGGTACTCGGAAAACCGAGTCTTCCGAAGGGAGCCAAAATAGAGAATTGGGTATCGAGAAAAAAGTTCAAAGCATAGGCAAGCAATACGGTTATCAAAAGACCAGAAAAGCCGCAAAGTACATCACGGGCTAAAAAGTACGTTACAAGGTGCGACATCAGTATCAGGGGTGCACAGGCGCACCATCAAAAGCATAACAGTGTGATTACAAAGCATTACAAGGTATTATGATAATACGGCCCTATTCGGCCTCCTGAGTACGGCCTTCCGGGTCTGAATACTGGGTTTGCTGCTTAGCCTTCCTGGCACCCTTACCCGGACTCATGGCATCAGGGCGGACTGGTGGAAGGACGGCTGGTGTAGAGGCAGACGGGCCCGATTTTAACTCGGCCTCCCTCTTCGCAGTCGCTTCCCTCTTCCTGGCCGAGCTAGAAACCCACTTCTCCAAGATATCAAGAGGAGGGGGCGCATCCTCCGTAATAACTTTGCCATCAGCGTCATATGCACTCATAATCGTATTTAGATCCAAGCTATCGGCCAAGGCGGTAGCTGAGGGGCGCACTGCGGCTTGTATGGCTTTGAAATCCTTGGGTGTAAATTTGGAACCGTCAGCCTTGAATTCGGGAAACCCGGATGTTACCTTTGCCGGGTCAAGCTTTGGAAAGAAAGCCTTGGCCAGAGTAAAAGCCCGGGTCATTCCAATTCGGCATGATGAGCGTTTCCAGATCTCAATCCACCCAGGCACAGTAGAACAGGCTTGAACGAGATTCTCGTCACCCGGATATACTTCCGTGGGCCACTTCACAGCATCCAATATGAATTTTGTGCCGGCAAAGAAAGTCCGGAGTACAGTCTTGAGGGTTTTAGCCTTGGTAATGGCATTTTCCTCTGGGGCCGCAAGGTTGGCGCCTGCAGTCGTAGCAAACGAAAGAGCGTATCAGTAATCCCGAGTCTGTTATAATAAATTGAAGACATTAAGCCAATCAGCAGCAGAAAACTTACTGAGCAAGATCTGATAAGTATCGGAAACCTGGTCCGATAGTTTCTTCAGTTCGGTCTGAGCGGCATTGCACTTCTTCTTGTATTTGGACACATCTTTCTTCAAGGTTTTCATGTCATCCTCAAGGATTTCCCTTCGTTTCATCTCGGCAAGAAGAAGTTGCTCGGTCCTCAGTAAAGTTTCATCAGACCGGGTTATCTGTGCCTGTAAGTAGCAAGGAATGTAAGTATTAGTTGAATTGTATGGAAAGCCGAATGTGGTGTAAAGTACCAAGCATCACTTTTGCAAGTCATACTTGGGACTTGGGGACTAGGTATGCAATATGGGATACAAAGTGTCCTTACCTGATGCTCTGCAGCCATGCGCTCCAAGATCTGGCTCTCTGAAGCCTTCATAGTAAGGAGACTGTTCATCAACTGATCAAAAGTATCTTTACTCGTATCAGAAGACCCGGGGCCTTGGAAATTCCGGGAAGGAGCTTTCTTCTTAGTAGGAGGCGGAACCCGGGTCATCCGTGTGTCGGAATCCGACGCTCCTTCTTCTTCACCCAAGACGGTGGTTTTGTTCTTCTTGCTTGCATGGGAAGCGATTGGATACTCGGCTCCTTGCGTGTCCGGGTTTGGCGGCGACGCTTGTTTTTCAGCGCTGGACGCGGCTGTAGCCTTATTAGCCGGGCTCCCCTTACCCGGGTCCTCGGTCTCCGCTTCCTCTTGATCGCTGACAACGACCGTGGCCCTATAAGGTGTTGTCAGTCAATAGTTAAATACACAGTCAAGAAAGGGTGATGGAATATGGCGGAACATCAGGAAAGGGATCTTACCCGGTATTCACCGCAAAGTCACAAGGGAATCCATCGCTGGACTCGGGAGAAGCTGGAAATTATCAAGTTAAATGTCATGTGGGAATGGTTTAAAGGGAATGCCTTGACCCAGAAAAGATAGGGTAATTACCAGCCCGCCGTGGGGGGGTCGATGTAATACCCGGGTTAAGGGCTTCATCACCCGGGTGGTTTCGAGTTGACCTACGCTTAGGCACGGGCGACTCCTTCAAGAGCGGCCAATGGGATAATGTCAAGTTAGCTCAAGTATATCATTAAAGTAATGCGAGTTGAATGCGAGAGGAAGATATGAAACCTTGGAGGTGGCCTCTTGGGTCTTTCTTTTGGATCCGACCTTGATTGTCGGCTCCAGTTCTTCCTCGTCGCTGGCAGATTCCACCTTGCCATCGGAGTTTTCTTCCTCGTCATCTTCTTGTTCTGGATATCATCAAAGTTATGGTTAGAAAGGAAGGGGCTATGGTGAGTTCAAGGGAACCAAATAAAATTCGGAGAGTACCTTCTTCCGAGTTAACCGTATCTTGCTCCTCTGGACTTTCGGAGCTAGGGGAGCCATTAGTTTTCCAAAAATCATCATCAGCCTGAAAAGTGTTGACATAAGGGTTATTAACCGCGTAGAGTGGAAAGAGTAAAAGTAAAGGCATCAAAGTCGGATTTTTACCTTGGGGGCTGGATTCTCAAGTGTGAAGGGCTCTAACCCGGATATGTTCCGGATTACATCGAGCTTTTCCGTCAAGAAACCCTTGATGGTTTTATGAGTGTCGCCAGCTGCGAAGATGTTGTCGGAGTATCGGAGCGGATCAGAAGGTTCCCCTGAATACTCGCACATCAACTTCGTGCGGATGGAATTGGGCTAAATCCTGAAATCAACCCAAGTCTTCACCAGGTTGAGCCCGATGAGGCCTTGGGCTGTAAGAGTGGCAATTTTGGCTAGAAGAGGTTGAATTGCCTCCCTGTCCGGGTCAGGGGCGAAGGCACTAAACTTATCGGAAATATCAAGAAGACCCTCCGAGTAACCCGGCAGTTTCTTTTGACCGGGTGGGGAAGTGTCCTGGCAGTAAAAGTACGAGAGCTGCCAATGCTTGACATGGGAATTGAGGGTGAGGGGTGGCATCAGAGAGTTTTTGCGGCGTTGGATTGAAACCCCGCCACAAGTGAGAAGCGCCCCATCACCGCTTTCGCGGCATGGTTTGCATTGAAAAAGCTCAATAAAAAGAGCTAGACTTGGCGGAGTGCACAAGTAAGATTCGGAAAGGACAATGAAATGGGAAATATTTAGCACAGAATTGGGTCCGATATCAAAGACACGAAGGCCGTAGTGGCTAAGGATGTCACGGAAAAAGGGGTGACCCGGTGGTCGAAAACCCCGGGTCACATGTTCCACGAAACAGATTACCTCATCTTTTGTAGGGGTGGGCCGGGTCTCTTTACCCGGCACCCTCCATTGGATATTTTCCTGAGGAGGAAGAATTCCCAGTTCCACCAGCTCCTCCAATTTGGCCTTTGTGACCATAGACCGTGCCCAGTTGGCAGAAATGGTGTTGGTGGCCTTAGTCTTGGTTGGAGTTTTCCCCTGTTTCTTGGGAGCCATGTGGTGGACCTGCAAAGTACAAGGTAAGAAGAAAATTAAGGCATGGAAGTTGCGAACCGGCCAAGTATAAGCCGTGTAATATAGAGACATGAAAAATTGCGAGTGATCCGGGTGTTAGTTCGCAGAGCAAAGTTTGAAATTACCCGGGTATCAGGCATTATGGCGAAAACTATGGGATCTAAATGCCGAAGAAGTTTTTTGAAGACAGTAGACGGCTTCCTGGGCACTCAACGTGATTAAAAGAAACTAGAAAGGAAAGGTCCAGCCGGGTGATTAATGCAAAGGCGGAAATTTCGGGTAGTTCGAGCCTAGATTGGAAGCTCTATTTTCGAATTTGTGGTGGGAATAACGATTGCGGGCAGTAGGAGAGTGTATTGGAGTATGCGCTTTATTCATTGTGCATGCTAGGAGAGAATGTGGGCAATCTAATTCGGCATAGCCGAGAAATCCGTGTCGGGCAGATTTGGATCTAGTTTAAGATGAAATTCAAAAATTGCAAGGGAAAATTAATGGGCGCAAAAGGCTTACCGGAGGAGATCTGAGTGAAGCCTTGCGGAGGCAAATGGCGCAGCCCTGGTGTCCCTTCGCGGTTCTTGATGGGCCGGATGGAGATTCGCCGGCGGGTCTCGGCGGCGGCGCGGGGCGAGCGGTGGCGGAGCGCAGCCTCCGTCCGATGGGCTCCGGTGACGCGCGCGGGATTTCCGTGGTGGCGCTCAGCGGGAGTGAGCTCTGAGGGAGAGAGGAAGCAGAGTGGGGGGAAATGAGCCGTTAGGGTTTAGGTTACCCCCCAGGGAGCTTATTTATAGGGTGAGTGGATAAGCCCGGTTCACTGAACGGGAGCCGGGAGTTACGGAAATAAACGGCTGTTAATTTGAGTTTTGGCGAGATATGCGCCAAATATTGTGCAAGGCCTCTGGGTAAAAGGAAGAAGGAAATTAACCCCGCGATTTCAGGGTCGATTATCGGGTGCGAAATTTTGGCATTTTGGGATTTTATCTGGGAAAGTAAGTTGGGTAATTGGGAAAGAGCCGGATTACTATATGGCCACCATGGAGTAAGGCCTAGCTGAATATCAAACATCTTAACCCGGTCTCTATATGCCCGTACGTTTAATATCTTTGCAGGGAATAGCAAGCGCTTCAAGGAGGATCCATGAAGCCCAGGCTATTCTGGGGACTACTGATGAGGGGACGATAACCCGGTATGCCAAATTCCAAGGAGTAACCCGGCCCAAAGGACGCTGTGCAGGATCCGGCTAAGGATAAGGAAATTAGTGAAGGCCCCAGCTTGTAAGCCCAGTAACCCGGGTTGTGGGTTATGGTAAAGGAAAGTTAGGGTTTGTGCGCCGTGTCCGGGTAGGATCCAGGGTGCGCCTTGGAGAATAAGCCAGGGGGTACGGATGCTTTATAAACCGACTCCCAGGTCTAGTTTAGGCAGAGATCTAAGAACCCTAGCAACATCGTGTGATATCGAGCATCAAGTGTAATCCCAGAGTTGAGTTATTATATCAAGATCGGAGACTCGGCGACTTTGATTGCCGGCTACCAGATCGAATTGCACCATGTTTTCCTCTGAGCTAAACCCTCTCCCGAATACCTGTGTCGTCTTGCCCCAAGATCAGTTACCCCCGGTAACATCTGCCGTGATTATCCCACGACACAATGCGGAGTCATTGTTAGAGACACCGTCCCGATCACCGTCCAGGAATGGAAGGAGCCAAAGAAAGCACGTGTTGGTTTCACTTATGTCGACAAGAGAACGAAAAAGATTATGTTTAGAAAGCTTATTGCACATTTCATTCTACCTCCGGAATACAACAAAAAAGATGAATTCGGTGAGGACGTTCCGGGTGGACGTCAGAGGAGGAGGATAGTCAAAGAGTTCGCTTTTCAGAAGATGGCCGAAGCATTCCGGAACTTCAAGAAAAAATTGTTCCGTGAATATGTCAGCAAGGGCAAGACTCCGATTTTCACTGGACAACATGAGAAACTGAGAGATGATTGGACAGAATTTGTGACGCAACATAAATCGGAGCATTTCAAGGAAATGTCGGCAAAAAATAAGGCTAATGCGGAAAAGAAACAGTACCATCATGTTATGGGGCCAGGAGGATAGCGCGTTTCGGCGCCTAAGTGGCAGGCAATGGAGGACGGCCTGAGGGCAAGAGGAATCCGTCTAGGTACAGAGGGATGGGACGAAAGAGCCAAAATGTGGTGGTACGGGCATGGGGGATCGCTAGACCCGGAGACAGGGGAGTGTGTTCACCGGCAGAAAAAGTTTGCTCCCACAAAAGACCTTGTTGACGCAATGACCAAAGCTCAACAGGCCGTGCTCACGTTCAACAGAGAGAGAGACCAACTGACCCATGCCCTCGGGAATCCTGAACACGGAGGACATATACGAGGCAAAGGCAGATTGCAGTGGAAAGTAGGGTTTTCCCAGGAGGGTGACCTGTACTGTTACAGAAGCCGTAAGAGAGGTACGGACCGGGCTGGAGATCAAATGTCGCATCTTGCAATGGAAGTCAGTGAGCTGAAGAAGATCGTGGCGGGAATACTTGAGAAAGAAAAAGCGTCAGCTGCAGGGCCGCATGAAGATGCAGCGGATCTCGGAAGCCAGCATCAGCTGAGAAGCAGCGTGGCTTCCACGGAGGCCCCGACTCCAGGGCCGCATGATCGAGAGTCATGCACCGGAGCCTCACTACCCCGTGGATGATGTAAAGGAGATGAAAGAATGTGATCTGCATTATCCCGTGGGGAACATTTCCATGAAGGTAGCTACCGGCAGTGCTTTACCCTATACACCTGGAGCACTCCATCACAACAACCCCATTCCATATGGCTATGCTCGTGTCACGGTGGAAGACATAGTCCAAGCGTTTGAGGACCTGGAGATTGACATAGCTACACCCGAAGGGGAGAGAAGACTTGGAGATGTCAAGCGCCAGTTCATTCTATGGAAAAAGAAGTACATAGTGTTTCCAGGCGAGACGCCAAGGCTAACAAGTCCACCCCCCTCCGATGGTGCAGGTGCTGGTGGTGGTGGTGGTGGTGGTGCTGGTTCACCTACGCCTCCTTCACGCCATTAGACGCCGTCCCCCGATCCACAATCTCCGGCGGGTAAGCTGCCGTCGCCCCGGATTCCTCCTCCGGCGGTTAAGCAGCCGTCCCCCCCCTCCATTCCTCCTCCGGCGGTTAAGCAGCCGTCTCCCCCCATTCCTCCTCCGGAGGAAAAGCAGCCGTCTCCCCCCATTCCTCCTCAGGAGGATAATCAGTCGTCGCCCCCCATTCCTCCTCCGGAGGATAAGCAGACGTCGCCCCCCATTCCTCCTCCAGCGAAGAAACAGAGGCAGGCGGACAGCAAGGGAACCTGCTCTTGGTCTATTAACCCGGAGCCTTATGTACCTAAGACCACACGGGTACCGGAGCCATCACTGAAGCCTCTCCCCCCAAGGCCTTGGGAATTTAGTGATGCTGAAACCAAATTGGCCGTGAAGGCTGACGTTGACAAATGGAAGGGCCGACTGAAGGCGCTAAAGGAGCCTGAGCCCAAGGAAGTATTCCCTCCGATTGTAGACTATTGGGCTACGGGTTTTTTGTCGACAGTGTCCCAAGCCGTGAAGAATTTGCCTAAAGACTATGATATTGAACTTCGTAAGCAAGCAGGAATATTGGAGGAGGAGAAAGCAAAAATAGTGGAGGAGGAGAAAGGAAAAGGAAAAATGAAAAAAAGCGGGAAACAAGTTGCCCAGCTCGGGATGCAGAGTAAACAATCGACCCCCCCGCTCATAGTGAAAGCCGCTCCGGAACAGGACCCCGAGGTCATAAATGCTGTGGCAGCAATGGGATTGACTGTACCTACTGCCATGCAAAATGCGTCTGAGGCCGGTATATCTCTTCGTCTCTTTTTAGGCCTAGACGATGCGCCAGTGGCTGAGGTAGGATTACAATATGAGAAGAAAGGGCCTCTCGTCGAGCCTGCGAAGGAAAAGATCTACCACCACTAATGCAAGCTCTGCTACGTTGGTACAAACATTTCATAACATGGACCGACAAAGAATTTGTGTATGTGGATTATACAGAGGAGCATCACACTAAAAAGTACTCTGTAACAGTTGAGATGAGTGAATTGTTCCAGCTGTTCAATCCGCGTGAGCTCGACAAATCTATCCTGAGTTGCTACGTTCTGTAAGTGATTTATTTCTACCTCATCTCGTTCTTCATTGCCTACACTATATATATATATATATATATATATATATATATATATATATATATATATATATATATATATATATATATATATATATATATTGTCCTAACTATATTGTTGCGTACGCTATTATGCAGATTGAAGATTTGGGAATGCAAAATAAGACTCATCCATGATGTTGGGTTCATTGACCCACAAATCATTAATGGAACTATGTTAGAACGTCACCCCAAAGACGTGGAGAAAGACTTGCACAATTTTTTTAAAAAGCATGAATCCAAAAGATATATTCTATTTCCTTACCTTTTTGGGTGAGTGTTTCTCTCATGTTCCCATTCTCTTTTGGTTACTCCATGCATGGTATGTCTAATCGATAAGTTATGCATGACTGTGCATCTAACGTGTCCGCAGGTTCCACTGGATTCTGCTAAAAATTGATCTTCAGAACTCCATAGTTTTGATCTTTGACTCTATGAATTCAAATACAGATCTTTGGATCGACATGAGAAAAATGATGCAAAGGTAATTATTTTTCAATCATTTGCGCTCTATATCGATCGGTCTCTTTTGTTCATTTCCTAAGCTAATAACTCCCTTGTTCATTTAATTTTATTTGCAATGTACAGTTTGGAGACGGTTCTCACTTGGACATGTCGGTGGATTCAAACATCAGCTACAATTTAAAAATGTGGTCAAAGGTGTGGATAAGCAGCCACCGGGGACCGGTCTATGTGGATACTATGTCTGTGAGAACATACGGAAAGAAATCTCTGAGAGGAAGAAGGACGAGATCACGCGGAGTGGTCTCAATAACTTGCGGAGGGAGCTTACTCCAGAAGCTCGCTTCCGACCAATTCAAGAGGAAATAGCAGGATTTTTCCTTAGGCATGTCATCGCTAAGGAAGGAGAGTACCATGCGTCTACCGACGATGACTATTATACGCATAAGCCATCTTAATTGTTCGAATTTGTGTATGGTCATCCATCTTAATTGTGTAATATGGAAACTTGTTCGAGGTTGTATATATGGTCACCCGATATTGAATATATATTATATATTCCTATTGAATTCTCCTTGTTTGAAATTTCATATATATATATATATATATATGCATGTATATAGTATCGTAAATATATATGTGTACTGAAACTTCATAAAAATTAAAATAAAACACAAAATAAAATATAAAAGAAATAAAACAAAACAAATTAAAAAGGAACCAGGTTTAGGGGGCCTAAAACCCTAAACCTGCGCAGGTTTTCAGTCCCGGTTAGCCACAAGAACCGGGACTAAAGGTCCTCCGCCGCGACGGATCCCTGGCACCCACGTGGACGGGCCTTTAGTCCCGGTCCGTAAATGGCGGGACTATAGGGGGGGTCTTTAGTCGCGCATAGCTAGTCCCGGTTGCGCGGCCGGGACTACTGGCCCTTGCGAACCGGGACTATAGGCCTATTTTCTACCAGTGAAACCATACCCTAGGCGAACAGGAAATGATACCCCAGGCGAATTTGTACCCCAGGCGCACAGTGCCTGTTCGCCTCAGGTAAAAGGCTTACCCCAGGCGCACAAGGCCCGTTCCCCTGGGGTATGCAAGTTACCCCAGGCGCATTCTGATGTTCGCCTGCGGTAATTCATTACCGCTGGCGATGTGGTCCCAGGCGAACCAAAATTCGCTGCGGTAGCATAATTTGGTGCGCCTGCGGTAGCCTTTTCCCTAGTAGTGGGAAGAAGAGCTGAATGACCCAGTTGTCCCAGAAACCGAGTTCCCCCTGCCCACACATCAATCGGCCGACGCTGACATCGAGTATCTGGGAACACAGATGGCAGCCCCTTCTCCTAACACCCAGGCGACCAGAGTCGGCCCGCTGAAGTAGGAGAGGACGCCGCGACCGGGTAATCAGCACCCTAGCTCCTCAAGGCGGAATCTCAGCGGCCTTGATTTTGAAGGGATGCTAGAAGAAAATTATTCTCTGAAAGCCAGTGAAAAAGATATTATCGAGTCTCTAGCGGCTGAGCATCAGGTAACTTTACCGATATTGTTTACATACTCATCTAGTCCCCAAGTTCCGAGTGAATTGTATATAGTTTGCTCGGTACTTCCATAGCTGTGTAACCTTCCATACTCGGTTTTTACCCTGGAGCCGACTGATTTTTCCTTGTCTGTTTTTGCTGGCTTACGTGACCCGGACGGAGGAGATGTTGGCGAAAACCAACGAACTCCTCCAGGTTGAGACCAAACTGCGAGAAGAGCTGGAGGCCGAGGTGAAGGAGCTTTTCAAGGATTGCAAGAAATACAAGAAAAGGCTCCATAATGCTAAGGGTTTACTGAAGAAATTATCAACCTTTGTTGCCGATACTTACAGCTCCCTAATTGGTAACGAAACTAACTTCCTGATTATCACTCGGGCTTCTCATTTTGTAGGGTCTATAACCCGAGTCTTACCACTTTACTTTTTCTTTTTATTCTGCAGGCCCGGGTGAAAAGGTTGATGATCAAGATGATATAGAGAAAACTATAGACCCTGAAGGCGGTTATCCGGCAGTTTTCTGTGGGGACCAAGTGGACCCGTGAAGCCGTGAAGTGGCCTGGTGCTTATGGCGGTGTATCCCAAATGCTCAATGCGTGCTCGACGATCCCTGCCTGGATCGATCACTTGAAGCGCTCGGCGTGCCAGGTTGGGGTGACCCGTGGCCTCGCGTTGGCCAAAGCCTACTATCCTAGGCTTGAGCCGGCAACGCTTGTGAACGGATTCCCCGAATTCAACACAGACGGCTCTCGATTCTCGGCAAAGGACTTCAAAGCTCTCCACACTCAAATTCGTCACTCGGCGAGCTTGATTGCCGAGAAACTTGACCTGAACAAGCTTACCCCTCCGTACAACGCTGAAGATAAGCCGGTACCTTCTGCTCTCCCTGCTCCTTTTGATATGCTAGCCCGGTGGAAAGAGGAAGTTGCCAAGAAGAAGGCCGAGGCCGACTCTGCGCCAACATCATCCACTCTAGTTGTCCCTCCTTCAGCTCGCGCTGATACCGTGGTGACCCGGACACAGAGGCAGGCAAGGCTACAGAAGAAACCGCCGAAGACCCGGCTGCCAAGACTACTGCTGATGACTCGGCTATGGACGCCGAGTAAAGTTTATCATTTTTCGCCCACAAACACTCATTCCGCCAATAGGCATTTTGTAATATGCCTGATACACTTATTTATTTGATAGTGCCCTCTGCACTTTTGATACTATTCCCTTGGTTTGTAACACACTTAAACTTTTATGGCTTTGATGGCCTTTTTGGCCATCCACCCTGATATGCACTTTTCAGCCTTAAGCTTGAATATTTTCGCTTTGATGCACTTTCGTCTTTTCCAAATCTATGATACTCGGTTTCCGGGTCTTAGGATGTTTTAACCGGGTGAACTTTGCTTCTTAAGTCCCCAAGTCCCCAAGACTCGGATATTTGGATTTTAAGCTCAATAGCTAGACAGTTTGCTGTTTTTTTTCTCAAATTCCCAAGTCCCCAAGACCCAATTTTCCGAGTCTAGGGATTTGTAGTTTTAAGAAAAGCTCCCTGTTTTTGCCAAGGCCCAAAACATATAGCTACACGTATGAATTTTGAAGCTATGCTTAATACATTGTGAGTTTCCGGCTATAGCCTTTTACTCCGCATAACTTGTGTTTTAGATGACCCTTTTGATCCTCTTTGTTGTAAGCCGGCTTTCGCGTGGATATACAATGCTGCTATAACTTTATAAAAACAGGGTCAGGCAAGTCCCAGTGGGCATCATGACTGATTGTAATTATACGTTAGCAAAACACGCCACACTATTGCGAGTCACATCAAGCTTAAACAAGAAAAACCAAGGAAAAGTTTGGCTCTATTGCCCGGTTATAAGATTGTAACCGTACTTATTGCAAGTAATCGGTCCTCATAACCTATTGTCATCGTGGCCGGGTCTGAGATTATAACTGTGCTATTCAAGCAATCATCCCCCAAGACCTGGATATGCAATCTATGAAAACTTTAAACCTAGTATATTATGAATAGACAATAAATACTTACCTGACATGGAGTAGAATAAGACATAAGAACTCAAAAAAAAACTAACAGAAAGAAATAGGAAACAAACAATATCATAGTTTAACCATCTCTTTTTATTGATATGAAAAGGGTTAGGTCAGCAAGCCGCCTCATTAAAAACACTCCAGTCCCCTTAGGTACCCTGGATAGAAAAAGAGTGCGTCTGAAACCTGCTGCCTGTTACATCATGCAATTCAACTTGTAAACTAAGTCTATGCTAAGTGTAGTAGGGACGCAGCTGAGCCACGTTCCATGGTCTTTCCCGTTCTTGCTTATATGAAGTGGTATGGGCGGTGTCATTGACAGTGTACGACTCTTCCCTTGCATCTATTAAGTAGTATGATCCATTATGCAAATTCCGGCTTATGATTAACGGGCCTTCCCATGGTGGAGATAACTTGTGCTTTCCTTCCTTTGATTGTACTAAGCGCAATACCAGGTCTCCTTCTGTCGGACCCCGGACCTAGAGATATACACACTGTTATGTGCTCCTAGCAGTGGACTCGCAAGGGCTTCAGGGTTACCAGCCCCGGCCGCAACAAACAACGGCAGGCAGACCGGATTCATCGGCACGCAGTCCGGATCCCCGGTCTACTACTCCTTGTGTCCATGCTAGTCATAACCAGATATGCATACCCAAGCGTCCACGAGTCGGATGAAACTGAAGGAACGGGACCAAAGTTATACAGAGCTGCTATGTGTCCAGAAAGTGCAACAACAATCGAGGGTTACTGGGGTTACCTCGCCCCAGGCCGATCACATCGACAGGCGGGCTCGGACATGGATCATCGGCTCCACAACCCCTCGACTGCGACAACTATGCAGGCATAGCCAAAACTGTATAACAATGGGCTCGAGACCAACAACCGATCAAAGCAGCACTCTAGACATGAAGCTTTATTAAACAGATGTTACTAGAGTATAGCTTACAAACAGAGGTCACATGACCCAACATTACATCAGACAACGAAAGGCAAATTATGTTGCTAATCAACAAGAACCAAAAGGGCCTAAGAGGCCGCAACATAAGGCGACGCCCCAGCCCATAGATTTTAGGCTGCTACCTAGGAACCCCAAACTACTCGTCAATGTCCACGTTGAAACACCACCGAAGTGAGTAACTTCACCTGAACCAAGTTGAAGCAAACATGAGTACGGGAGGTACTCAACAAGACTTAGTTAACCTATTATATATCTGCTGGTTTCAGAAAGGGTTTTATGAAGGTTGTTTGGCGTAAAGCAATCTTTGTTTTGCAAGTTGAGGAAGGAATAGCACGTCTAATAGAAGGTTTTAAAAGCAGATGAGAAACTCACTACTGATATCATCATCTTTTCATCCACCAACATCATCTCTCAGCATCTCACATGCTACAAGGATCACCCCTCCCGCATCTCCGGGGAGGCACCCTTGATCTACTGCCTCCATGCATTGTCAACATCTTTTACGGCACGTTCAAGTTATCTATGACCTCGTGGCTTTCACCAAGTCGTCCTTAACCGTGGACACGGCTTTCCAAAAGATTTATCCCTGCAGGGTGGTACACTTTACCCACACGTACCATCCGACTCTTAACGCCACATGTACGCTCGTCCATGGAGCGCGGCAGAGGGTGGTTGGCCACGACCTTTACCTTGTCGAGCCCTATCCATGAGTCAACCCAAACAGGGCCACCCCGTCAACAGGGAGTTGGCCACCTCCTGACGGCACCTGTTCTGTGAGCCGGGAACAAGATCCGTGTACGTCCATCACTTGTCCCGGTCACGCCCTAAACACCTCCAAAAGGTTTTTGACTCACACGCAGATGGAAATCCCAAACTACGTGACTCACGGATAGAACCAAACAAGTTAGTTAGTCGAGCGCGGTCTGTTAGGCTCCGCGTGTGGTTGCACGCTCAGTCTTGGTTTCCACGGAGAGACCTTACTCCTAGGGTTGGCAAGTACAGGACAAACAACCACTTCCCAAGTGGCCTCCCGTCAAAGCCTTAGTCAAGTTAACCACACAGTGCTCATCTCACCATGTCATCATATCATACTAAGTTATCGCAGCTCTGATTCATCAACCGGATGGAGCAGAGGTAAACAAACATGCAAAGCTAAGCGAAGCAGATATGAGGCTTTGGCGATGCGCACAAGCAAATCTATGGCGGCTAGGAGCAGTGGATCAGGATATTGAGGCAATGCAGTATATAGGTGAACTATGTCTACTAGCATCAAATACTTTGGAATCGAATGCAAATTACGAGATCAAATGTTGTTGGAAAACATATATGAGCAGATAAGAGGTTATGCTTGCCTTGGTTATAAGAAAACCAGATAAAGACTTCAGGAATAAGTGCTTGACTTGTCGGTTAAGATCAAGTATTCACCATTGGATTGCTGGCCATCTCTTCGGAGCCACGTTCTACCGAGGGGGAACAAACACCGAAAAGAAGAATAACAATCAACACATGGCATCGATGCAATGCGCAATATGTATGCATGAGCAAGTTAATGCACTGAAATAAAGCCCTAAACATGTTCGTTGGGTTGCTAGGGTTCGTATGTCAGTTATGCAATTTTTACTGAAATTAGCCCAAAATAGACCCCGAAGGGGCAATTCGGGTGATTATGAAAGTAAGTACAAGTTAAAGTGCTCAAATGGGTTTGAAAACATCATAAACAGGTTGTATTTGTTATTTTGAGAATTTTGGTATATGACTTTTAATTTCTAATTTTATTGAATCAAACCTTATTTTTCTATTTTTAAAAGATTAAACAACATTAAATAAAGGCCATTTTTCAACTTGGTCAAACAGGTATGAAAATGACATAAACAGGTAGCTTATATTTTTCTGAACATTTTGGTACCTCACTTTTATTTTTCTGAATTATAAAACAATAGTTATTGATTTTACAATTATTAATCATTTTCTATAATTAATAAACAATTTCTGGAAATAGGAAAAAAAAACAGGATTATGACGTCATCGTGATGCAATGGTGACATCACCGTTCTCTGTTCTTCACAGATGAACTCAAATTCGACGAAACACGCGCGCAATTCGCGGAACAAATTGCACCAAGACGTAGAGTGGCTCGAGGAGGTCCTAGGGGAGGCGGCGGATGGACCAAATGGTCGCCGGAACTTCGCCGGCGGCGAGGAACCGCGGCGGCCGGACATGGCGAGCGGCGACGAGGGGCTACGGTGCACGGGAGGCTAAGGAGAGGGCATGGGGAAGCTCACCACGGCGAGGGGAAGCAAGTGGAAGTGTCGAGGTAGGCAGGGGCGGCCGGAGTTGGCCGCATCGAGTCCGGCGGCCGGCGGCCGGACTTCGGGAATATGGCCCCGATTCGTCTCGTGGAGGCCATCCCGGGAAACGTCCTTCGACGGGGAGACGTCGGGCGACCTAGTGAACCTCGTGGGGTGCTCCGTTGGGCGCGGGAGTGCTCGAATCGGCGGCGCCATGGAAGTTGAGCCAAGCCAGGGTTTCGGCCTCGCGGCAAAAACACAGAGAGGGAGAGGGAGGATGGGGAGGTAGAGAGAACGATGGGGACGACTCTCCTTCATCTTATCCGCACCGGGGAGGGAAGCAGGACGTGGAGAGGGCGTCGTGGGCGGCCGGCTCTCCTACTGGCAGGAGGTAGAAGAAGACGTTAAAACAGAACTTTTGCGAAAACTCCCCTGGAATCCGGAAAACTACGAAGAGGCCCTTTTCTCTTTTAAAACATGACAGGAAACAACATTTTAAGGACCTTTTTGTTAACAGAAAAATTGGCAAAAAATAGTTTTTGAAAAGCTCATGAAATTTCCAACAAAACCATAACTTGGGTTGGTGCATTTGAATTACTTTTCAATACAAAATTTTGGAACCCAAATTAAGTACTTTTTGTGATATTTTCTGAAACCATTTAAATTCACAATTTAAATTGGTGAAAACATGATTCAAATTTTTGTTTTCATGCATGTATGAGATGAACACAACCCACACACCCTAGTGTCGCAAAATTGGGATGTTACAAATCTACTCCCCTTACAAGAATCTCGTCCCGAGATTCCCGAAGGAGAAGAAACAAGGAACACCGGTTTTGAACGATCTTCTCGAACCTTACGGTTCTCTTATAGAAGAGGTTGATTCGTAGCACTTGCGAAGATATCCAGCGGCTACACCTTAGGTAAGAGCGAAAACTCTTAGGATTTGATCTTTACGAAGATCGAGTATCCCATGGGTAACTCACGACATGAATGTTCATAAAGAACTTTTTGAGTTAACGTGCATGAAACACATCAAGGTAACGGAGGGAATAGGAGATGGTTTCAAGTTTGTTGACGATGGTTCTTCAAAGGATTTAGAATATGAGCTTTGCACAGGACTTCAAATCCCTTTGAAAAAGAAAGGTTGAACAACTTATGACATCGAGGTTTCTTCGAACAATAACACCAAGATTGGAAAGGATTGTCTTAGATCGTAATATCCGTAAACGAGGGAAAACACGAGAAAACACTATAATCGTGCGTCGGAGAGAATTTGATACAAGATCATGTTCACTCTTCGGAATGGACACGGAAGATAACGGAACTTTCACTCCGTCAAAACTTTGTCGAAAACTTTGTCAAGATCGGGATGTTACTTCATGACAGAAGATGAGTAACCGAAGGATATTGGAACACCATAACAAAGAAAGAATCCTTGGTCACACCATAAAGATGAGTAACCAACAAGGATTGAAACACCGGAAGGAATACGGAATCTTTTTCCTATTGTGGATTTGGACGTAACAATACATCTACCACGTGGTTAAGATCCCATGGCTGAAGTTACTGACAAATTCGCACAATGTGTGAGATAAACAGAACTTCAAGTACAAACCACTTGAAAAAGGAAGTTGATCAACGGCGGTTACAAAACACCACGAGATGATTCTCATGTTGAACTTGTTTCCACTGAAAGATAGGTTTGGAGGATTTGGTAGAGAGACATTGGACATAGTAAGTTCCAAGGTCTTCTTGACGTTCCCGACACCAATATCCAGCTTACATAAGCCTTCAATAGGTCATCAAGTGGAAGTTAAACTCCGGTTTGGAAGAACGGTAAGGGAAACTTGTTAGAATGAGCCACACAAGAATTCTCATGGAGAGTGGTTGTTCTTACGGATTCAAGGGGATATGACATTAGGCCTTCCGGCTAATTGTGTCAACCACAACATCAACCATGCCGGATTTTTAAATGGACCTAGCTCAATACCCTTGAGGGAACACCAACCATCGTTGCTGCTTGAGATTCATCTCTAGTTAGTGGGTTGATAACTCATACTCAACATGTTTGATCAAAGAGTTTGCACCGGTTATCAACGGGATACATTTACTAGATTCTCAAGACATGGACTATGATGTCAAGCTCGAAAAGATGAGCGAGATTGCAGGACTCATGTATTAGCAACATACGAAAGACGGTTGCACCTACATGGACTACTTGCAATGAAACACATCGGAGTCCTTGTTGGGAAGACGGTCACAAGGATAACGAGGTTCTTAGACTTCTTCTCTTTCAACGAACGATCAATCAGTGGCTTGGTGTGGATGCAAACTTCTTCAACTAAATGGAGGTAACAACCTACCATCTCAAGAATACTCCACACATGCATGACCAACTGGAGATTATTCCGAGGGAACAATGGAACTATACTCGGATCCACGGCGACAACTTTCACCATAAGCACATGAACCGGGGTGAGTTACTTCGAACATCCAGAACACAACTTCATGATGACAGAAAGATGGTTCTCAAAAGTTTACCACGTTAATGCCAATTGTTCAACATGAACCCCTCGCAACTTGGGGAAAATAGGAATGTTGTCGTTGGGCTCGAAAACACACTTATCAAATCAATCCAAGAAGAGGGATTCATATGATATTTGAGCAAAGCAAAACATTGGTCTGACCAAAGGACATGAAGGTGTACTCGGGCAAAACACTATGAGTGAAGACACCGTCAAGATAGTCCTCGAACCTGAACATGATCTGACGCTAGCCCAAATCAAATCAAGGTAGAATGATAGCATGTCCACTAAGGAGATACTATCCTGCTTCAACACAAAGGAACCTAGACATCCCTTCACAAAGGATCAAGTTAGGCGAAGCTTTTGCCTTTCAACTCTCCAAGTTGTTGTTTAAGCTCAACCAACTACTCCAGGATATCCAGCACAGTTTCTTGGAGAAAGGAGTAGTTAAATTACCCCGTGTTTAGACATCACTGTCAGGTAACAACCTAGTGATACTTCTAGAAAGACAACCAGAATATCACGAACCACCGGTATGTCTTGGAGTTCGGAAGGGAGGTTTGCTTTTCAAAGCAGTCAATACGTTCTTGAGAGCTTCGGCATGAACCTAACTCCCTGACCAAAAATGTGCACCAGAATGAACGGATTTGGTAACACAGTCAACTTCAAATAGAGACCGGGTGAACAATAGTGCTAGGAAGGATACGTATGTTTCTTAGATCTGTCAAAGGAATAAGAATTGCTAGGAATATCTTATACACACCTCAATGCACACCCAACATTCTCGAGTATTCAAGCTTGGAGGAAGGGAAATGAAGATGTGTAAGAGCATCACTTCATCAATAAGGCCATGAAACTCAACACAACCTCTTGATATAGAAGGGTGTGACACTTGAAGGTAGAACAGAGCAGAAGCTAATGAAACTTCTTCAATCCGCGGATTACAAAACTTTGACCTGGTCCTAGAGATGAACGATTTACTCAAGTTTGTTTCTCCTAACATTCCAAGGTGGAATATTTTGAGGGAACACAATAGCAAATGCATTGGAAAACTCCAACACAGATATGCAACTTGGTGTCCAAAACAACGGATGGAGATTCAAGAGCAACTGGAAGGTGGAAAGATTCCCAGGAGAATTCCTAAGATCACATTGATTGCACAGGGTAATACTTATTTGTAAAACCCATGCTAAAAAGAGAGGTATAGTTGAATCAAGAATAAAGATGTGGAATCCATAATGATCACTCTTGTTGTGACCCATTTCTGTTCCAAAAGAGAACCTATGGCTATGAGAGTTGGAATTTCCTAACCACCCTGAGGTAAAATAGATTCCTCAGGATTCAACGAAACAGAACTTGGGTTAAAGGTCACCATCCTGTACTGATAGAGTGAGCATCACATGGTTATAAAACCACCTGATTCAACCCCACCGCAATTCAGCACATTCCGGGACCTTCGGTTCAAGTCCAAGGGTTAAAAACTCAGAGAAAGGAGTAACTACTATCTTAGTGCCTCGAAAGACACTACGAATAGCAATCACAAAGTATCTTTCAGAAGACAACATAACTCCGGAAGAATCGAAGCGAAAGGATAACAGATACCTTCGAGATGGAAAGTAAATCTCGAGGGTCATGATTTCAGACTCTAGAACATGATAATGTGGAATCCACACAACTCTGAGAGATTAGGAATGGAAGGGAAATCTCCCATTTTAAGAGATAACAAAACATGGAACACACACGACTCTAGAAACTTTTTAACACTAGGTCAACTTGGGTAAAAGACGGCCTTGCCAACGAAGGCACCTAGGTTTTGAATGACTAGAAGAGATAGCAAAACCTTTTCAAGTCAAAACAGGTAAGGTGACCCAGAGTTAGGGCGATACCAGATAAGGAGTAAAGAGAATGCTAAGAAGGTTTTTACAATTCATTTTGAGTTTCAAAGTAGTTTCCACAAACACTAGACTCAACATCGACCAAGCAATAAGGTTTTCCTACAGGCAGTCCTGCTCTGATACCAAGACCTGTCGGACCCCGGACCCAGAGATATACACACTGTTATGTGCTCCTAGTAGTGTACTCGCAAGGGCTTCAGGGTTACCAGCCCCGGCCGCAACAAACAACGGCAGGCAGACCGGATTCATCGGCACGCAGTCCGGATCCCCGGTCTACTACTCCTTGTGTCCATGCTAGTCATAACCAGATATGCATACCCAAGCGTCCACGAGTCGGATGAAACTGAAGGAACACGACCAAAGTTATACAGAGCTGCTATGTGTCCAGAAAGTGAACAACAATCGAGGGTTACTGAGGTTACCTCGCCCCAGGCCGATCACATCGACAGGCGGGCTCGGACATGGATCATCGGCTCCACAACCCCTCGACTGCGACAACTATGCAGGCATAGCCAAAACTGTATAACAATGGGCTCGAGACCAACAACCAATCAAAGCAGCACTCTAGACATGAAGCTTTATTAAACAGATGTTACTAGAGTATAGCTTACAAACAGAGGTCACATGACCCAACATTACATCAGACAACGAAAGGAAAATTATGTTGCTAATCAACAAGAACCAAAAGGGCCTAAGAGGCCGCAGCATAAGGCGACGCCCCAGCCCATAGATTCCAGGCTGCTACCTGGGAACCCCAAACTACTCGTCAATGTCCACGTTGAAACACCACCGAAGTGAGTAACTTCACCTGAACCAAGTTGAAGCAAACATGAGTACGGGAGGTACTCAACAAGACTTAGTTAACCTATTATATATCTGCTGGTTTCAGAAAGGGTTTTATGAAGGTTGTTTGGCGTAAAGCAATCTTTGTTTTGCAAGTTGAGGAAGGAATAGCACGTCTAAGAGAAGGTTTTCAAAACAGATGAGAAACTCACTACTGATATCATCATCTTTTCATCCACCAACATCATCTCCCAGCATCTCACATGCTACAAGGATCACCCCTCCCGACGTCTCCGGGGAGGCACCCTTGATCTACTGCCTCCATGCATTGTCAACATCTTTTACGGCACGTTCAAGTTGTCTATGACCTCGTGGCTTTCACCAAGTCGTCCTTAACCGTGGACACGGCTTTCCGAAAGATTTATCCCTGCAGGGTGGTACACTTTACCCACATGTACCATCCGACTCTTAACGCCACATGTACGCTCGTCCATGGAGTGCGGCAGAGGGTGGTTGGCCACGACCTTTACCTTGTCGAGCCCTATCCATGAGTCAACCCAAACAGGGCCACCCCGTCAACAGGGAGTTGGCCACCTCCTGACGGCACCTGTTTTGTGAGTCGGGAACAAGATCCGTGTACGTCCATCACTTGTCCCGGTCACGCCCTAAACACCTCCAAAAGGTTTATGACTCACACGCAGATGGAAATCCCAAACTACGTGACTCACGGATAGAACCAAACAAGTTAGTTAGTCGAGCGCGGTCTGTTAGGTCCCGCGTGTGGTTGCACTCTCAGTCTTGGTTTCCACAGCGAGACCTTACTCCTAGGGTTGGCAAGTACAGGACAAACAACCACTTCCCAAGTGGCCTCCCGTCCAAGCCTTAGTCAAGTTAACCACACAGTGCTCATCTCACCACGTCATCATATCATACTAAGTTATCGTAGCTCTGATTCGTCAACCGGATGGAGCAGAGGTAAACAAACATGCAAAGCTAAGCGAAGCAGATATGAGGCTTTGGCGATGCGCACAAGCAAATCTATGGCGGCTAGGAGCAGTGGATCAGGATATTGAGGCAATGCAGTATATAGGTGAACTATGTCTACTAACATCAAATACTTTGGAATCGAATGCAAAGTACGAGATCAAATGTTGTTGGAAAACATATATGAGCAGATAAGAGGTTATGCTTGCCTTGGTTATAAGAAAACCAGATAAAGACTTCAGGAATAATTGCTTGACTTGTCGGTTAAGATCAAGTATTCACCATTGGATTGCTAGCCTTCTCTTCGGAGCCATGTTCTACCTAGGGGGAACAAACACCGAAAAGAAGAATAACAATCAACACATGGCATCGATGCAATGCGCAATATGTATGCATGAGCAAGTTAATGCACTGAAATAAAGCCACATATTCGTTGGGTTGCTAGGGTTCGTATGTCAGTTATGCAAATTTTACTGAAATTAGCCCAAAATAGACCCCGAAGGGGCAATTCGGGTGATTATGAAAGTAAGTACAAGTTAAAGTGCTCAAATGGGTTTGAAAACATCATAAACAGGTTGTATTTGTTATTTTGAGCATTTTTGTATATAACTTTTAATTTCTAATTTTATTGAATCAAACCTTATTTTTTCTATTTTTAAAAGATGAAACAACATTAAATAAAGGACATTTTTAACTTGGTCAAACAGGTATGAAAATGACATAAACAGGTAGCTTATATTTTTCTGAACATTTTGGTACCTCACTTTTATTTTTCTGAATTATAAAACAATAGTTATTGATTTTACAATTATTAATCATTTTCCGTAATTAATAAACAATTTCTGGAAATAGGAAAAAAAACAGGATTATGACGTCATCGTGATGCAATGGTGACATCACCGTTCTCTGTTCTTCACAGATAACTCAAATTCGACAAACCCGCGCGCAATTCGCGGAACAAATTGCACCAAGGCGTAGAGTGGCTCGAGGGGGTCCTAGGGGAGGCGGCGGATGGACCAAATGGTCGCCGGAACTTCGCCGGCGGCGAGGAACCGCGGCGGCCGAACATGGCGAGCGGCGACGAGGGGCTACGGTGCACGGGAGGCTAAGGAGAGGGCATGGGGAAGCTCACCACGGCGAGGGGAAGCAAGTGGAGGTGTCGGGGTAGGCAGGGGCGGCCGGAGTTGGCCGCATCGAGTCCGGCGGCCGGCGGCCGGACTTCGGGAAGATGGCCCCGATTCGCGCCGTGGAGGCCATCCCGGGAAACGTCCTTCGACGGGGAGACGTCGGGCGACCTAGTGAACCTCGTGGGGTGCTCCGTTGGGCGCGGGAGGGCTCGAATCGGCGACGCCATGGAAGGTAGGGTTTCGGCCTCGCGGCAAAAACACAAAGAGGGAGAGGGAGGATGGGGAGGTAGAGAGAACGATGGGGACGACTCTCCTTCATCTTATCCGCACCGGGGAGGGAAGAAGGACGTAGAGAGGGCGTCGTGGGCGGCCGGCTCTCCTACTGGCAGGAGGTAGAAGAAGACGTTAAAACAGAAATTTTGCGAAAACACCCTGGAATCCGGAAAACTACGAAGAGGCCCTTTTCTCCTTTAAAACATGACAGGAAACAACATTTTAAGGACCTTTTTTTGAACAGAAAAATTGGCAAAAATAGTTTTTGAAAAGCTCATGAAATTTCCAACAAAACCATAACTTGGGTTGGTGCATTTGAATTACTTTTCAATACAAAATTTTGGAACCCAAATTAAGTACTTTTTGTGAGATTTTCTGAAACCATTTAAATTCACAATTTAAATTGGTGAAAACATGATTGAATTTTTTTTCATGCATGTATGAGATGAACACAACCCACACACCCTAGTGTAGCAAAATTGGGATGTTACACCTTCCTGGAAAACCCGGGTTTTGACTCGGCGACTGTGGTATTGCCTCAAATCCTGTTGATATATAGCTGATCGCTCCAAAGCTTGCTCCATGTGCTCTTCTAACATGTCCACGGCGTCTTGCCGGGTCTTCTCGTTCTCCACCTCAACATAAGCCGCCACTTAGGGCGAGTCATGAATAATGTCACTCTGAAAACCGCCTCTGCACCATAAACCATAAAAACGGGGTCATCTGAGTAGACCTATTAGGTGTAGTGTTAATTCCCCAAACCACTGATGGTAACTCCTCAACCCATGCTCCAGCAGCTCTGAGGCACGGGACTCGTAGTCATGGTTTCAACCCACGAAGTAACTCCTGGTTTGCCCTCTCCACTTGTCCATTAGCTTGTGGATGGGCTACCGAGGCTACATCAAGGCGGATGCCATTGTTTCCACAAAACTTCTCCATCTCACCTAAGAACATGTTGGTTCCATTATCTGTTATTATACTGTGAGGATATCCAAACCGATAGATGATCTTTTTCAGAAACTTGGCCGCTGTAGCTGCTTCACAATTTGCGACTGGCATGACTTCAACCCATTTGGTAAACTTATCAATAGCCACCAAAAGATGAGTCTTTTTGCACGGAGACATGTGAAAGGGACCCACCATATCCATACCCCAAACCGCAAACGGCCAAGTCAGTGGGATTGTTCGCAACTCCATAGTCGGCACATGGGTTTAACGAGCATACCTTTGACATCCATCACATCTTTCCACCAAGCGTTCCGCGTCCGCCAAAGCCGTGAGCCAGAAGAAGCCGTGTCGATATGCTTTAGCCACGAGGGATCTTGTGGAGGCATGGTGCCCGCAATCACCTTCATGGATCTCCCTCAGTATCTATCGGCCTTCCTCTGGTGTTACACAGCGTAGAAAGATACCTGCAGCACTTCTCTTATACAACTCACCGTTAATTATAGAATATCCCTTTGCTCGTCTCAAGATTTGCCTGGCTAAAACTTCCTGTCGTGGTAACTCGCCCCGTGACAGGTAGGCCAAGAACGGCTCCGTCCACTCAGGAATAGCACGTATAGCGGCCACAAGCTCCAAATCCGGGTCTTGGTTTTGCCACCTCTTCTTCAGATTCGGTTTTGACAGAGGGCCACCATAACTCGTCCAGAAAGACATTAGGAGGAACCGGATCTCGACGCGAGCCTAGTCTTGCGAGCGCATATGCTGCCTCGTTCTTTCGCATATCAATATGTTCCACCTGATACCCGGAAAAAGATCCGGCTACCCTGTCTACTTCTCTGCGATATGCTGCCATGGTTGCATCCTTTCTATCCTAGGTTCCTGAGACCTGCTGTACCACGAGATCCAAGTCTCCATAACGCCGTATTCGCCTGATATTCATCTCCTTTTCTACTCGCAGTCCGTGTAATAGGGCCTCATACTCGGCAACATTGTTGGAGCAATCGAAGTGAATTTGCAATACATAACTAAACTTGTCTCCTTTTGGTGATGTGAGTACCACCCCAGCTCCTGGTCCCTCGTATTGCTTGGAACCATCAAAGTGCATCACCCAAGACTCGGAACTTGGCATCTGTCGGATATATACTGAATAGGGGTATATCAGATGGTAGTCATAAGTGCCGGATTACCAGGGTGGCCCAAGTGGTAGTGGGCTATGGTCCATTGGGCGGCCCAGTAAGCTGACGCACAGAAGCCGGATTCTAGAAGGACCCGGATCACGGCCCGCGTGATCTGGCTTGGAGGAGAAGACGGATTCCTTACTTTCCAAGTTAGAAGTTGCCGTAGTCTTCTAGGTTTCCTATTCTGTACGCCCTAACCCGGCTATTATATAAAGCCGGACGGGAGATTAGATTGAACAGACAAGAAGCGATAGGCTAACTCGCCGGGAAGTTGATCCTCAGCGAATAGCTAAACCTAACCTCACATTGTAACTGTATACACAGGCTTTAGCCCTGATTAGTGAGATTGCAGGAGTAGGAACGTCGTATTATCACGACGTACCGAACCTGGGTAAAACCCGTGTCTTTGTCTTCAACGCGATACCGTTCCCCCACGTCTCTACCCGTAGTCTCATGGCACCCCCGTCTATGAAAACTACTACGATGTCTCGACAGTTGGCGCCCACCGTGGGGCAAACGACGTCAGGCGTTAAGTTCCGATCTGGGATACTCGGCGGGATCGGCAGTTCCATAACTGTCGGAAGCTTGGAGTTCGACAACGACGTCGGACGCTTCCTCGACAACGGATCCTACATACCGGCGCAAAATCATCTGGTAAGTGCCTGCGTGTTACCGATCGGATCTGCTAATATCTTTGTCAGACTAACTGCAGAGGCCATGGGGTTTTGCGGTGGAAGCAAATTTATCCCACCCGCCCTATACCCAGTCGAGGATGACTATGATCCCGGATTCTGCTCAGATCGCCGATATAAAAGTGATACACACTTTATCGGTATGGTGCAATCCGAAGTCGCCGAAAACACGGATGATGGAAATTCCGTGCAAGAGGCAGACAATAGCACAACCACCACAGAGGTGGAAGATCTGACATCCGTCAACATGACGATGAACTCGGAAGCTGACTCTGTGCTAGCCGCCATTGAGGCGAGATTAGAGTCAGAAACCGGATCGGATGAGTTCGATTCCGAAGATGGAGATGAGGACACTTTCGAAAAGAAGGTAAAATCTCTTCAAGAGGGATTCCATGAAGTACTAATGGCAAAACCGGCTGAAACCACGGATGTCGGCAGTCAGGAAAGCCCTAAAACCCTTCCGCCAGAGGAAGAGAGAGAAGACAGAGAAACCTCTCCGATATTTCCCAACGTCAAGGAATCGACAGAGGACGAACCTGCTAAAAAGCCTCCCTCTTCCAAGAAAAGGCACAAGGCCGCTAAAAAACTCCGGAAGGAAAAATCGGTGGATCCAGCTGATGAAAGCCCAGAAGTAGGAGATGCAAGCGGAATAAAGCCTGCGGAGAAGAAAACTAAGGAAATCCTTGTTCTGCCAATGACAGAACAAGAAGAACAGGATCTGTTACAAACGCCAGTGGGTCCAAACGAACCCCCTGAGATGCTGGAAGCCAGGAGACGAGCTTTCCAACGGCAACAGCAACATCTACTCAGATCTCGGGAACACCTCCAAAAAACCCAGAATGACATCAAGCTCATGAAGGAAGAAATCGAGGAGTACGAGAGAAAGAATAGATCTGCCATAAAACCTACAAGGTTACCCGGAATCGTAAGACCGGAAGTACTGCCGCCAAAGGAAAGGTTTCATAACCCATCTTGGCAAAAGCAGGTAAACGGCAAGGATGCCAGAGGCGAACCAATATACAAAACCGCAGCAGAAAACGCGGAAGCAGCGTTCGCCATCCTCAACAATGACATGTACTCCAACGGTGAAAAACTTCAAGGGGTGTATGCTTTCCTAGGAAAAGCATTGCAACAACAGCAGCGGGGCCAGGAGCGATCAGGGAAGTTGCACGACAACTCCGCCCTATGCAAAACAGCTACTTGCGCCGCTGGAGCACTTGGACCAGAAGAACCTGGAGATTCAGACAATTCAAAGGATAAAAAAGCGGATCCGAGAAAAGACAAGAAAAATCCTGACAATAGGGATGAAGCGTCTAGAACCGGATCCCATCCCCCGAAAGGTGGACTCAAACCCCAGGATCGGGAAGAAAAACACCGGAATGACGGCAAAGCAATGCCACCTCCGAGAAACCCAGCTGAAAAAGCTGGAAGATATGATGCGCCTCACAGACGTGAGAGATCTCGGACACCTCCTAAGGATAAAGAAAGGCACAGGAGTAGAACTCCGCCTCATCCAAAAGGACGTGATCTCGGAAGAGATAGAAACGATCCCGGAAAAGCGCGTCCGCGCAACAATGGAAAAGAAAGGAGCAGATCCCCTTCTGTCCATTCAGCCGGAAGATATTCCGCACACATGGATAGGCCGGAAAAGGATGATCTATACTTTGGACCTAAGTGTTTCACTGATAGGATCCGAAGGATAACCCTGCATTCTGGCTTTGCCAAGGTCGGTCCAACGTACCAGAAATACACCGGCAGTACAAACCCGGATACCTGGCTCTCAGACTACTATACAGCCGTCCAGATTAACAATGGGACAGACCTGGAAGCTGTAAAGTTTCTTCCCCTAATGTTACTGGAGGGAGCCAGAGATTGGATCAATGGATTGCCATCAAGAACTGTCGACAGCTGGGATGATATGGCTAAGGTATTCACTCAGCATTTCCGGGGAACGTACAAACGCCCGAACAACATCAACCAGCTGAACCGTTGCACCCAATTCGAGGATGAACCATACGTGGATTTCATCTCCAGATGGACTGCAATGAAGAATAGTTGTTCTGGAGTAACTGACGTACAAGCAATGCATGCTTTCGTCAATGGCCTAAAACCCGGACTTGTACCGTTCATGGTTGGTTCCAAACAGCACAAGGATCTCGGATCTATGCTTACAACCGCCAATGAACACGCTGCAGCCGAAGACGACATCAGAGCAAGAGGAGGCAATATCGACGCACTGATACTGGCCAAGAAAAATCCTCGCACTGAGAAAAAAGGAACTTCAGATGCAACACCTAAACCCAAAGAAGTTAACATAGCCTTTGGAAGTGAAAAAGGGAATAGATGGAAAGGACGCAGCCCAGAACCAATCAACTACACTAAAGAAGAGTGGGAGAAGATTAAGTCAGAACCCTGCGTCCACCATTCGCAATTTGGGAAACCCACCCATACGAACGCGCAATGCGGCTGAATAAGCACATGAAAGGCACTGCAGGATCCGGAAATAAGGGGAAGAATTCCAAAAGGAAGTTCTCCAAACAAAAGCCAGAAGCTGAGAAAGAAGACAGTGAATCGGACACTGATGAAAAAATCCAGGAACAACAGCGAAAAGGCGAACCCAAATTTCCGAGAGTTGATGGAGAGGCACTGTTAACGTTCTTAGCAACTCCATCAGCAAAGGTGGCCAAAAGAACGCTTCGAGAAATAAACGCGGTTGTTCCGGCAACCCCGAAATTCTTGAAGTATTCAAACACACCAATTACCTGGGATCAGTCTGATCATCCCGGGAACATCCCTGAACCCGGCACACAAGCTCTTGTTGTAAGCCCTATTGTCCAGAACACTAGGCTAAAAAGAGTGCTGATGGATGGAGGATCCAGCATCAACATAATGTATCTGGATACGCTGAAGCATCTGAAAATCTCCGAGTCCCAGCTCAATTACAGCAACATACGCTTCCATGGCATTGTTCCTGGCAGGCAAGCACGATCCCTAGGAGAAATTTCCCTAGATGTCACTTTCGGAGAGAAAGATCATTTCCGTCAGGAAAAAGTATCCTTCGAGGTGGTGTCGTTCGAAAGCGTGTATCACGCAATACTCGGACGTCCAGCTTTCGCCAAATTTATGGCAAGATCATGTTATATCTATAACAAGCTGAAGATGCCAGGGCCCAAAGGAGGAGTAATCACCATAGCTGGAGACTTCAAGCTAGCAAATAAGCTGGAGAAAGAAAACGCCCTTTGCGCTCAGAGAGTTATAGCAAAGGAAGAACTGAAGGAGCTGGCCAAGGAGGTATCGCCGACAGAAATGCCGGCAGGAAAAGAAACCCGGAAGCCAGCAGATAGCTTCAAGGCGTCCGAGAATACAAGACAGGTAATCCTAGATCCCAAAGATCCGACAAAATTTGTCGTAGTAGGAACTGGGATGACCGACAAATAGGAAGGCGAGCTCATCAAGTTCCTCCGTGAGAACTGGGATATTTTCGCCTGGTGTCCAGCTGACATGCCAGGCGTACCCAGGGAACTTGCTGAGCATCAACTCAAGGTGATTCCAGGCTCCAAACCCGTCAAACAAGGTCTCCGTCTATTTGACGGAAGAAGACGGAAGGCTATTGGCAAGGAAATTATCCGGCTTTTAGCAGCAGATTTCATCCAGGAAGTAATCCACACTGAATGGTCTGCAAATCCGGTATTAGTACCGAAGAAAGACACTACTGCTCTTAGAATGTGTATAGATTACACCGGCTTGAACAAACTGTGTCCAAAAGATAGGTTCGCGTTACCGCGAATCGATCAAATAATAGATGCCACTGCAGGCTCTGAGCTTTTATGCTTTTTGGATGCATACTCCGGGTACCACCAAATACGCATGAAAAAGGAAGATCAAATTAAGACTTCTTTTATAACCCCATATGGGACGTATTACTATGTAACCATGCCATTTGGCCTGAAGAACGCAGGTGCAACTTACCAGCGTTGCATGCAACGTTGTTTGCATAGTCAGATTGGCAAAAATGTCCATGTTTACGTGGACGACATTGCTTTCGTAACCAAGGAAAAAGATACACTCCTTGAGGATTTGCGAGAAACCTTCGAAAACTTGCGCACTTACAAGATGAAGTTAAATCCATCAAAGTGCGTATTCGGGGTTCCCTCAGGAAAACTTCTGGGTTTCATCGTTTCTCACAGAGGAATAGAAGTTAACCCGGAAAAGATCAAAGCCATCTTGAACATCTCCAAACCTACGTGTGTGAAAGATGTCCAAAGATTGACGGGTTCCGCCGCTGCCGTCAGCAGATTTATTAGTCGGCTGGGGGATAAAGCCTTACCACTCTACAAGTTGCTGAAAAAATCCGACAAGTTCGAGTGGACAGAAGAGGCCGATGCAGCGTTAACCCAGTTAAAGGAAACTTTGATGAAAGCTCCGATTTTGGCATCCCCAAAAGACGAAGAACCTATGTTATTGTACCTCACGGCTACAAACAGGGTTATTAGTGCGGTAATCATTGTGGAACGGAAGAAAGACGAACAAAGCATACCAGATCAGCATCCGGTATATTACATAAGCGAAGTTTTCTCCGAGTCCAAGCAAAGGTACCCACACTATCAAAAACTGGCATATGGCGTATTTTTCGCATCTAGAAAATTGCGCCATTACTTCCAAGGACATTCCATAACAGTGGTATGTAAAGCACCACTAGGGGATATAATAAACAATGCGGAGGCAACTGGCCGAGTAGCCAAATGGGGTATCGAGCTAGCAGCCTTCGACATTAAGTATCAGCCAAGGACGGCAATAAAATCCCAGGTTCTGGCAGACTTTGTCGCCGACTGGACGGAAGCAATGGAGAAAACACCAATGCCGGAGTCCGAGTACTGGATCATGCACTTTGACTGATCCAAGATGAAGGAGGGCGCTGGAGCTGGTGTAGTCTTAAAATCCCCTAAAGGAGATACAATGGAGTACGTATTACAAATACACTTCAACGCCAGCAACAACGTGGCAGAATACGAAGCTTTGCTTCATGGCTTGCACATTGCAAAAGAAATAGGGGTTAAACGCATCCTGTGCTACGGCGACTCGGATTTGGTACAGCATCAGCTTAACCAAACCTGGGATGCAAAAAGCCCTATAATGGCCGAATACCGGAGAACAGTGGACGAGTTCGCCATTTGTTTTTTCGGATTCGAAGTACTCCACGTTAAAAGGGAGGAAAATTGGAACGCGGATGCGTTAGCCCGCATGGGGTCAGAAAGGGTAAAAATCCTACCACCAGGTGTATTCGTCCAGCATTTGCACGAGCCATCCATAAAAGGTGGAGATATTGATTATCCTCTGGCTTCCGAGTCAATTGAAGTTATGTTCGTCACCCCGGACTGGACAATTCCATATTTAAACTTCTTAGTTGATCAGAAGTACCCGGAAGGAGCAGACGAAGTCTTGAAGAGACAAATTCAGCGTCGATGCAAAGGATACACGGTAATTGATAATTGCCTGTATAAACGCAGTACTTCCGGAATTTTTCTGCGATGTATTTCACCAGAAGAAGGACGAGAAATCCTGCAAGAAATCCATGCCGGAGATTGCGGACATCATGCTCAATCAAAAAGCATAGTTAAAAAAGCATTCCGTGCTGGGTTTTTCTGGCTAACAGCCAAGACAGATGCCGAGCACATAGTTAACACATGTGCAGGGTGTCAATATTACGCCAAGCAGACTAATATGCCGGCCCAAGCACTCAAAACTATCCCAATTACATGGTCGTTTGCGGTCTGGGGGCTAGATATGATGGGACCGTTCAAAACTGCGCGAGGCGGACTTACACATCTACTTGTAGCAGTGGATAAGTATACCAAATGGGTGGAGGCCAAACCCATCAAAAAGCTTGACGGTGTAACTGCCAGAAATTTCATTATTGACATAGTCATGAGATATGGCGTTCCACACAGCATAATAACCGACAACGGGACAAATTTCTCCATTGGAGAGTTGGCAAAATATTGCCGACAAACGGGAATTCGCCTAGATCTCGCATCTGTGGCACACCCGCAATCCAATGGACAAGTTGAGAGAATGAATAGCTCAATCCTGCAAGGAATACGCCCAAGACTCGAATCTCCTCTTCACAGAGCAGCTGGAGCATGGGTAGAAGAGCTACCTTCCGTGCTTTGGAGTATTCGAACGACGCCAAATAGGTCAACTGGGCAAACCCCGTTTTTCCTAGTTTATGGTGCGGAAGCTATTCTTCCAACGGACATGATCCATGATAGCCCAAGAGTGCAGGATTTCGATGACTCGGATGCCGAAGAAGCACGACAGGATGCCGTCGATCTCTTAGAAGAGGAACGAGAGCTTGTACTTCAAAGATCCGCCATCTACCAGCAAGGTTTACGACGTTATCATAGTCGGAAAATCAGGCATCGTTCTTTTAAAGAAGGTGACCTAGTGCTGAGATTGGTGCAGCAAAGGAAGCACAAACTGGCCCCAGTATGGGAAGGACCATATGTCATCAGTAAAGCCATGAAAATGGATCATACTATCTTGTCGATATTTGAGATACGGAAGACGATCCCGAGAAGCCGAATCGCAAAAGAAAGAGAAAGATAGATGATGAACTAGGAGAGACAAAGAGGCCTTGGAGCATCCAGCAGTTACGTCCCTTCTATACTTAGTTCAATTTCTATGTAAACATCTTTTGAGATCATGAAATAAAGTTGTCGGAATTCTGATATCCATGTTTTTACAAGTTCATTATAGTACAAAGCATGATTCCACCTTATCTATTTCCCAATGATCTTACAAAATACTCAATGTTAACCCGAATTGTGCCTGCGTGCTCGGCGTTTAAAAACTGAATGATTTTCAGCCTACTAACGGCTAAAGGAAACTTGGATTGTGCCTGCGTGCCCAAGTTTCATTCAAAAAATTCCTTACTTTTCTCTAAGCATTATCTGATTGTTTATGTGTTGGGTCACTGGAGCTAGTTAGTAAAAATGCCTTTAGTATGATCCATGTTTCCGAGTTTAAACTGATTGGTTATACCCAGTTACTCGGCATGATGATTTACAATACTACTGAGCCATTTCAAACACTATGGACAGTTAAAGCATATAAGCCAGAGAACTTAGAAGATAAAGGAATACTAAAACCCGAAAAACCTTGCAAAGAATTTCATAATTAAGCTGCAAAAGGCGGAGTTCTTGTTTATACAAAAGGAATAGAAGCATTACAATATGGATTACATTTTGAAAGTGCAGTAATGCTCCTATTATCTACTTCCACCATCCAGGTTCAAGGTAGCCCTTCAAGCATCCGAGTCTTCTTCGCTGCTGTCATTCTCGGGGGCTTTAGGGATCTCCTCTTCCGGATAGGTTATGGAGATGTTCACCATGGAGGCGATCTTGGTGGCGTGGCCTTTGATTTCATCAAAGATGGTGGATTGCTGAGTTTCCGTGTACCCTTGAGGGATACCGGACGCCACGCGCCAAGACTTTGCACCAGGGTAGTGCATAGGCATAAGGCCGAGTGCCATGCGTGCACCACCCCGTGCAGCGGAGCGGAGGATGGACTCCCTGGACTCCGCCACCTCCAAGATGGCACCCGAAAGTTTCTCAACTTCCGAGAACTCCCCAGTCCTTGTGGGAAGGAACTTGTTGACCAGCTGCATGCCAGCAGCTCTGATCGCAGTCCACGTCTTACCAAAGGCTCGGATTCCATCAATCCGAGTGAGATCTGGGTTATCTCCTGTTTTTTCAGGCAAAACAACCAAAAAAGTTAAGTGAAAAAGCAGAGAAAGAAAGGAAGACAAGGAAATGTGGTAAATGAAGTAAAACTTACCGATAAGCTTGTCGATTTCAGAGCCTTCCTCCAGGCAAAGGTTGAGAGCATTTTCCAAGTCCTGAATAGTGGACTTATCCTTCTCAGCCTGGTCGGAAGCCTTGGAATTAGCAATTCCAAGGGCCAGATTGCTGGCTTCCAGATCCTTTTGGGCCTTCATAAGTTTCTTATGAAGGTCCAGATTCTCCTCACTGAGACTGGCAGCATTGCCGTCATCTTCAGCTATTTGTTTGGCCTTAGCCAAAGCAGCTGGAAAGCAAGGAAAAATTCCGAGTTAAGAAAAGTCCCAGAAAAGTACTTAGATAAAAAGCTGAGTCAAAAACTTCAGAGGAAAAAATTTACCTGTTGTTTCATTCAGCTGCAGCTGAGACGATGCCGGTTCCGCCTCTTTCCCCTCAAGAATAGAAAGAAGATTTCTAACTTCTTTATTCTTGACGGAGAGCTTGTTGAAAACTTCCATGTTAATGGATTCAGCGGTTTGCTGGAACATGACAAGGAAAAGAATAACTAAAAAGCATCAAGGCAAAAAAGTATACATTTTGTTTAATGCTTGGGGTCTAGAGTTAAATACCTGGCTCATTCGCTGCAAACCCGCCAAGTTTTCATTGAACGCTTTTGCGTATTCCGCAAAAAGAATTCCGGCCGCGCTTAGGCCGTCGTTGAGATTCTTGAAGTCCTTGTCGAAGGTGGGAATCTCCTCATCGATTGTCCGAGAAGAATTTCCCACCTCTGGAGCCGCCCTTTCCCTCGTGTCCGTGTCCGGCACAACGGGCTGGCTGGGCTCCAACGACTCGGTGGTGGGGGCTGTGGCGTGCTCTTCCGCCTTCGTGGACGGTGTGTCCGGTGCGATGACGGGAGGAGGTTGAGCGCCTCTGGTGGACACAACCTTGTGCCTTTTCAGCTTCTTTGGCTTTAAGGTGGAGGGAGGCAGGCTAAAGGCAAAAAACGAAAACCCGGAAAAAGTTAAAACTCCGAAGACGAAAGAAAACTTCGACAAAAGAAAATAACCCGGACGTTCTAACCTGGAGGTGGCGACGGGAATTCCGTCAAGATCGATGATTTCCTCAGAGGAGGAAACCTTCTTGCGCTTGCGCCCACCTACAGAGGCGGCGCGCAATGCCTCCAGTTCAGCTTCGGAGGCCAGCTCCGAGTCTGGAAGTTCAGCAATCTGTCGAAAAGAAAAATCAGAGTTAGAAGCGAAAAATCCGAGAAAGCATGGCAAAGTTCCACCCAAATGACGGAAAAAATACCTTGGGAGCCGGATTGTCGGCCGTATACATCGGCCGACTCGCTTCGTATTGGTCGCGTGATGCGACCAACTGGTTCACGCGCCACCGCAGATCCTTCACGGCCCAGTCTTTGCTGGTTGTCCGCATTTTGTCGTTGGCGCCGGTGTAGTCGCAAAGAAGACGGCCACCATGGTTAGCCAATGGCTGGATCCGCCTGTCCAACCAGCAAAGGACCGTGTCCATGCCGGTTAGTGGCGGATCAGAGGAAGTAAGCTTCGCGATGCGCCGCTTGATCCTTAGAAGATCAGGCGGCAGGACTTGGACGGCTTCTGTTCCCCAATTTTCTTGGGGAACAGCAGCGGTGTTTGAGAAAGGTGGAACCCCGATGGCCTTTTTCGGGAAAGGGTCATCGGAATGATAAAAGAAGGAACCCGTCCAGAATTTGACAGATTCCGAAGTTCTGATCTTGGGGAACCATTCCTCTCTAAATCTCCTAAGAGTGAAGGAGATGGTCCCGCAAGTCGGGAGTGCGCCCTCCGAAGAGTTCCGCTTAACCCCGAAACAGTATAACCAGAAGTCTAACCTAGGTTCTATGCCTAGGAAACCTTCGAAGAGGGCCTGAAACCCGGCCATATAAAGAATAGAGTTGGGTGGCAGGTTATGAGGCTGGATGTTATAGTGGGAGAGAACTTGGAGGAAAAAGGCAGAAGGGGGCAATCCCACACCTCTTAGGAGATGGGAGGAGAGAAGAACCCGTTCGCCGTCGTTTGGCAGGGGTTCGTTCTCGTCCTCCGGGAGCCGCTATTTCCCCTTTAGCACTAACCCCTCCTTTTCCATGTTTGGAAGGAGGGATGGGGGAATGCTGCAGGCAACCCAGTTGCCGGCAGTTTCCAGTTCTTCGTCCGCTCCGGTGGCGGCGGACGCGGCAGCTTCTGCAGCGGCGAGCTCGTCGCCGAGAAGCGTGATCTTCTCCTCCGCCGTCTCAGGAGCGAACGGCGGAGAGGGCGCGGAGCTTGAGCCCGCAAGATCCGCGGCGGAAGGATTTCCTCCGTCCGCCGCGGAACCTGCGGTCTTCACCGGCTTGTCGCCGGCGCGCGTTGGGGAATCCAACTGCGGATCCATGTTGTTGATTATGTCCTCGATGTCCTGCGCCACGGTGCGCGCGGGTGAAGGCGGCGCGGATGCCATTGGCTGGCGGCGCGGCTAGCCTCCGGTGACGTTCTGGGCGCGGTGTGCGTTCGGAAGTGGTTCTTTGCTCGAGAGCTTGGGCGCGATAATGGCGTTGGAGTGAGAGCGGAAGGTTTACCGGGAGGACGAAGGAGGCTATTTATAGCCGGAAATCCGTCACGATACGTGCTAACGGCTCTTTTGACCGTTGGATGATCAACGTGTGTCACTCGCCGGAAAATCTGGGAAATGAATCGACAGGGTGATTATGGCTATCTCCTCGTTTCCCGCGAGAATCTGTCAGAGATATGTTTCTGGGTTTCCCACTCAAAACCCAAGCGTCCCTTACGTCATCATGATTAAAGCGCTGACGTAGGAGGTTCCTTCTCCGCGAAGGATCGTGTGAGAAAAGCCGGATTACCAGAATTCCGAGTTTTACGTTACCATCTCTTTTCAAAGAAGAATAAGAAGAATCAAGACTGTTGTCCCATATTTCTCGGACAATATACAATTGGCGAAAGGCGGCGAATCAGAGTTTTAATCCTTCTTGGGGGCTACTGTCGGATATATACTGAATAGGGGTATATCAGATGGTAGTCATAAGTGCCGGATTACCAGGGTGGCCCAAGTGGTAGTGGGCTATGGTCCATTGGGCGGCCCAGTAAGCTGACGCACAGAAGCCGGATTCTAGAAGGACCCGGATCACGGCCCGCGTGATCTGGCTTGCAGGAGAAGACGGATTCCTTACTTTCCAAGTTAGAAGTTGCCGTAGTCTTCTAGGTTTCCTATTCTGTATGCCCTAAACCGTCTATTATATAAAGCCGGACGGGAGATTAGATTGAACAGACAAGAAGCGATAGGCTAACTCGCCGGGAAGTTGATCCTCAGCGAATAGCTAAACCTAACCTCACATTGTAATTGTATACACAGGCTTTAGCCCTGATTAGTGAGATTGCAGGAGTAGGAACGTCGTATTATCACGACGTACCGAACCTGGGTAAAACCCGTGTCTTTGTCTTCAACGCGATACCGTTCCCCCACGTCTCTACCCGTAGTCTCATGGCACCCCCGTCTATGAAAACTACTACGATGTCTCAACAGCATCATTATAGGCATGCTTGTGTGAGTCCAATCATTGATAAAATCAGCTAAAGCCTGGGACTTGATTGCAGACCGAGGCTCGTAGTTGATGTGATAATCTCCCATCTCAATGGCCTACTTGGCTATTCTGCATGTCGCATCTGAATTTCTGATAATATCTGCCATTGGTATAGAGCTGACCACCGTTATGGGGTGTTCCTAGAAGTACGGCTTCAATTTCCGGCTGGCCATGAAGACCCCAAAAACTAGCTTTTGCCAATGCGGGTAATGCTGCTTTGCTTCTGATAAGACCTCACTCACATAGTAAACAGGCCTTTGTACCGGATGATCCTTTCCATCCTCCTTGCGCTCAACTACAACCACTTCGTTGACCGCCCGGGGCCCGGCCGCAACGTATAACAACATGGGCTCTTTAGGACCCGGCGCTGCCAGAATCGGTGTCTCAGATAACTTCTTTTTCATAGCTTCAAATGTCTCGTCCGCCTCTTGGTCCCATACGTATAAGGGTATTGCTTTTTCTCCAAGCCTGGATATAAACCGGCTTAATGCTGCTACACATCTTGTGAGCTTCTGAACGTGTTTCAGGCCTTCCGGCTTTTTCAAACTTTGGATGGCCTTGATCTTTTCTGGGTTTGCCTCAATTCCTTTCTCAGAAACGATAAAATCGAGTAACTTTCCTGCTGGGACCCTGAATACGCACTTTGTGGGGTTAAGCTTCATCTGATATATTCTCAGATTCTTGAATGTCTCTTTTAAGTCATCAATGAACGTTTATTCTTTCCTTGTTTTAATCACCACATCGTCAACATAGGCGTGGACGTTGCGTCCAATCTGATCCTCAAAGCACTTTTGAATGCACCGTTGGTACGTCGCGCTAGCGTTCTTCAGCCCAAAGGTCATAGTTTTGTAACAAAAAGCTCCAAAGGGGGTTATGAACGATGTTTTCTCCCAATCTTTCTTTTTGAGTTTGATTTGGTGATACCCGGAATAAGCATCCAGGAAACACAATAGGTCACTTCCTGCCACTTCATCTATGATCTGGTCTATTCTTGGAAGGGAAAACAGATCCTTTGGGCAATGCTTGTTGAGACTCATGTAATCTATGCACATCCTCCACTCGTTGTTCTTTTTCAGCACTAGAACCGGATTTGCCAACCACTCCGGGTGAAAAACCTCTATAATAAAGCCGGCTGCAAGGAGCCGAGCTATCTGTGCCCATATAGCCTTTCTCCTTTCCTCATTCATTTTTCTTAGACCCTGCTTCACAGGCCGGGACTTGGGATCGACGTGCAAGCTGTGCTCAGCCAACTCGGTCGGAATACCCGGCATGTGACTGGGCGTCCAAGCGATGACGTCCTGATTCTCACGAATAAATTCGATAAGTGCCTCTTCCTCCTTGTTGTCTAGGTTAGAACCTATGGCAAATTGTTTGGTGGGGTCACCCTCGACAAAAGCCACCATCTTGGTGTCCTGGGCCGCTTTAAACTTTGCTCTCTCGTCCTCCGTATTCGGTCTCTTCAAAGTTGTTCTATCTTCCGGGTCTATCTGAGACCGGTAATACTTGAGCTCTTCCTTCCTGCAAGCCTGTTCTGCCATTTCCACATCTCCTTCGTCACACTCTGCTGCAACAACCCGGTTCCCATGTATAGTGATGGTCTGCTTAGGACCCGGGATTTTTAGTTGCAGGTACACGTAACACGGGCTGGCCATGCACTTGGCGTAAGCCGGCCTTCCGAACAGCGCGTGATAAGGACTGCGCAATTTCACCACCTCAAACGTGAGCCACTCCACTCGGAATTTATCCTTGGATTCTCCAAAAGCGACTTCAAGCGTTATCTTTCCTTCAGGGCACGCCGACTGACCCGGCACGATTCCATGGAAAACTGTGGAACTTTTCTGCAGCTGAGACTCCTTGAGCCCCATGCGTAGAAAGGTTTCCCAATACAGGATATTGATGCTTGTTCCGCCATCCATCAAAACCTTTTTCAGCTCATAACCATTGACCTGCGGTGCCACCACCAAAGCAAGCACACCCGGATGCTCTATTGTTTCCGGGTGATCCCTCCGGCTCCACGTTACCTCTTGATCTGACCATCTCAAGTATCTCGGAACACCTGAAGAGACCGAGTTTACGACCCTTTTAAGTATCTTTCTCTCTTTGTTAGAAGTCCCGGTAGTGTGGAAGTGATATTGTCCTAGCTGTTTTGGGTTGGCTTGGAAACCTCCAACACCTCCTTGATTATTACCCGGATTGCCACCTCCTGCGTTGCCAGCGGGGGTTGGTCCGTTGCCCGGGTTTCCACCCAGACCCGTTCCTCCTCCCCGGCCTGCACCTCGCAGGTCCTTCTGTATTTCCTCGTTCTTCCATCTCTGCAAGTCCACGCATTGCTCCAATAAATGATTTGCCGGCTTTCCATTCCTGCTATGACGCGGACAAGGCATCCTGAAGGCCTCTATATCGTTAGCCGGTCTCGGTGGTCCTTGGTAATTTCCTCCATTGAAGTTTCCTCCGTTTTCGCCATAGCTTGTAATGCGTCTTTTGGCTGAATATCAGTGGAAGAGTGGAGAATTTCCATGACCCGGCGCACCCAGTTGCGCGCTGACTATCCCTTCCTCTGGACACATCGTTCCAAATCGGCAATCGTTAATAACTTCCGGCATGTCCCTTGAAAGTGTTTGATGAAGGCAGTTTCAACTCACTCCATGAATTGATGGACCTTTCAGGCAGGTTATTGAACCACAATTTTGCTGCTCCTTCTGACATCATAGGGTACATAAACTTGGCTTGAAGCTTCTCGGATGCGTTACGAATCGATATAGCCATCTCATAACTGCTCAACCAGGTCTCCGGGTCCATGGTTGCCTCATAATTAACCACTTTACCCGGTTCCTTGAATTTGTCCGGGTAAGGCTCAGCCCTGATGGCGTCCGACAAACACTTAGGCCCGGCCAGATTTGCCGGTACTGGCCTCACTCGAGAAACGTGCGATCCCGCAGCGGGTGCAGCAGGGGGTGCAACCGCTACCGGCCCTCTTACCAAAGACCCGGCCGCTGCACGCCTGGCTCAAGAACTGTCCACAATGGCTTGCGCCGCTGACGCTACAGGAGTTGCCGGCCTATGGGGAGGAGGCGGCATTTGCTGCTGCTCTGCCCTCCGCCGTGCTGAATTTGACTGAATATAGCCGGTATTCCCGTTCTGCCGACTAACATATGGGGTTCCATGCATGCCACTCCTGTTATCCGGGTAATTGGCCTGTTGAGCAACTTCTGTGCGTAACAGGTCTATCGCCCGCCGGGTCTCTATTGCATGGGGTGATTCTCCCACAGGAATGCGACCGAGTGCCAATGTTGTTGCATACACGTTATCCATGGGGTTATTGAAGTGACCTGGTGGAGTATGAAATCGCGGCGGTGGTGGTGCGGCATTGCCAGCAGCGATCCCAGTTTGCAACATGGGTAACCCGGCTTGCACGTTCGCCGGCTGTCCTCCCAAGGTTGTAGCTTGATACCTGGTTTCTTGATTCACAACCGGGGATTGGTTGATCCTGAGGGGTAATGAACAATGTAGCTAGCTGTAAATTTCCACCTGTTGCCGGTAATTTTGTCTGATGCCTCTGATTATAAATCCTAGTCGACTGAACTTGAATACGATTCTCCAGTTCTTCCAACTCGCGCTGGCGCGCGGCCATCCCTTGTTTCTCAGCTTCCACATCTCTTCTCTGTTGCTCCAATGCACGGCCAGCCACATCCAGATCTCGGGCGCGTGCCGCCGCGTTTTCTGGGGTTATCATCGTCGCTAACACTGTGGGATCTAAGATTAGGTTATTGTTGAGCAGAGCCAGATTTCACGGGTGCGAAGCTCCCGCTCCTGGTGTTCTATTTGATGTGAATCCAACCATATTCATGTGCTGCTCGCTTTCTCCTGTATGGCTGGTGACAGAGGCCGGCTCTCCATCAACCCGGGCTATGACCAGATTTCCGTCAGCCGGTGCCTGCTGTTGGGCCAGCGCTCGCGCCGCTCCGACCGCGGCCGTCGACACATCTCCCTGATTAAGATTGGTTGCAGGGGTTGTGTAGACCGTGACCCGGCGCGCGATGCCTGGTGAGGATTCGTACTCTTCCTCTTCGCAGCTATCTTCCTCGTACCGATCTTCAATTAGGTGCAAGATAGACTCGGTATCATCTTCTCTCATGACCCGGCCACGCGGGGTCCATACCGGCTCCTCCGGCTGTTCCCTCTTCGTGGTGGGCTCTTCCTCTGGATCAAATGTCCCGACCGACTCTTCTCCATCCGATTGAACCCATGTCGCTTCTCCTGATACAGAATCATACTCAATTTCATCAGGAACAAAACCGGACGCACGTACCATACCGACGAAGACGTTGACCCGGCCGATCGTGACAACAGATCCGGTTTCCAGCAGATCCCACTTTGGTCCCCAACCAAAGTCGTCCACGATCTTCTCTCCTTCAGGATTGGTGATGATCTCGCCGATGACGAGGTTCTTCATGCTTTCCCGAGCTTCTCCCGTGATGTAAACACCTTTGGACGTAGTCCCCACGGTGGGCGCCAACAGTCGTGGGATAATCACGGCAGACGTTACCAGGGGTAACTTACTTTGGGGAAAATCGACTCTGGTGTTTGAGAAAGGGTTTAGCTCAGGGGAGATCATATTATTTGGTGATCCGGTAGCTCGGGTTGTAATGTCGCCGAGTCTCCGATCTAGGGTTACAACTATCAACTCTCGTATTACTGGAATACTCGAATATCTGGAAAACTCTTGGTCTCTCTGTCCCAGGAGCCGGTTTATATATTACCCGGCTCTCTGGCTTCCTATACAAGACATACCCGGAATACACACGTAACCCTAGCTTTCCTAATCTTGGCTCCCAGTGTACGGATTACAAAATCCACGCTCCCTCTTGGGCCTTCTAGAAACTCCTCTACCTTGGGCCGGGTCTTGTGTGATTTCCTTCGGGCCGGGTTTCGCCTAGGAATGAGCCTACCGGGTTACCATCCCCCCAACAATACTGAGAATGACAACTATGCTCTCTTAGTTGGTGCATAAAGTAAGAAGATGAAGACTCAGCATAAAAGTAAAAGAAAGGCCCTTCACAGAGAGAAGCAGGGATTACTCATGTGCTAGAGCTTTTTATTTGATAAACAGAGATATTGAAAACAATTTTGAGAGAGTTGTATGTCTATGTCAACGAATGGTAATGAAAAACTTATCATAATCCATTTCTAGCAAAGTATTTAGACTTTTGAGAGCGGTTTCCTTTGTTTATTAGTTTGACACTTCCCCTCACCTTTTCTTTTCACAAACCAGGGCTAGCCGTGTTCACGGGTACTCACCAGCTTTCATCGAACCATGAGGAAGTGCCTTTTTGTTATTATTTGGCACAAACTCTCTGCAATTTTAAATGAGCATAGATTCCATACTCATCGGGTGAAAGAAGGAAGAAGAACTTTTCTTGACACCAGCCATAATTAACTTTAAACTACTTTCTCATGAGCTAAAACAAGAACACAAAATATGTTATAATTTTGAAGGTTTCAATGTAGCACATGAGAAATCCACTTGTGTGGCGGTTAAATACCACATATAGGTAGATATGGTGGACACATTTGGGTGGAGCTCATACTCAGTACATGTGTAGGCTAGCAGAAGACTGGGAGCAACCAACTAAGAGAGCACTAACGGCCATAATCATGTATAGAGAAAAACATCATTAATCAAAGTATGAAGTGATATTACAGGTAGAAAAAATAAATGATCATCAAGGATAGAAGTGACTTTGTTTGTAGTCAAAACATGGTGTTAGAATGCACCAAGCCAATTGAGATAAAGCATTCAAAGGAGAAATACCACAATACCATGCTTCAATTTGAGAGAACATCACATGATTAAATTAAATGGCACATTAAGCACTCTCAGCTATTTGAGATTGGTCAATATACATCATAAATACATAAGCACACAATTAAAATAACATCTAACATGACATGCCAAAGCCTATGCCACAGTCAAAACAAGCTTCCTATTGCACCACTATAAGCATGAAACAATTTACTCTTCTCCAACACCAATCGATTTACTCGAAAAACTCTCAAAGCAAATAATCATGAAATACCAGATAGCTAATAAAATACAACTTAAGAAAACCAAAAAGATCTGAACAAAATCGAGTGAAAATTAAAAGCTAAATGCAGTACTAGCAAAAACCGAACACTCGCAGAATAATAAGAGTGAAAACTAGAGTGTTCTAGGCTATGAAAACGGAGCCTATCTCTCCAAAATATAAGTGATAGGATCCAACCAAAAGCTAGAGTAGATAAAACAAAACAAACTGAAAGTAAAATAAAAAGACGCTCCAAGAATAACACATATCATGTGCAGCAATAAAAACATGTTGAAAACAAAAGGTATTGGGTAGATAACAAGCATTTCGCATAAAAAAATAGCTATGTTTATCATCGGGCCCCAGGGGCCCACCAGGCGAGGCCTAGGGGGGGCACTCCTGACACCATCCTAGTGGGCTCCTGGCTCCCCTTCGTCTCTCCTTTGGACACCGTCTTCCTTCTGGGTAAAAATTGATCTCCATAGATTTACAACCCTTTTCGAGAATATTTTCTTAAGAAATTTTCTGAAATAGAAAAACAGCAGAAAACAACAACTCGTCTGGGGCATTTGTTAATAGGTTAGTCAGTGATAACATCCGGAAAACGAAAGAAAACATGTGAAAAAAAAAGGTATTGGGTAGAAAACAAGCATGGAGCATAAAAAATTATAGATACTTTTGCAACGTATCAGTCTACTTCTATTGTTACTCTAAATCAAAAAGGGGTACAATCCATGAAAATGGAGCTTCGTTAGTTAAATATATTTATTTGAGTCAATAAGAACTGAAGTCAAATGTTTCTACTACTTCTTGTCTTCTGTCTGTCGAGGCAGCAACAACAATTCTTCTATTATTCTTGCTAAAAATGGTAAGAGCAATAAACTAGTGCATGCTAAGCCTTGTAATTTTCAAGAGCTTGGTCATAGTGGAGAGTATCATACACTAATATTATGCATATGATACTAGTCTATGTTACTACTCTTATAATGAGTGTGTAACATGTTTATGGTATCATATAGTACTGCATGTATTACGTAGTAGACTCATCTTGTCTTGGATTGCTTTATGTTACTGTATCTACCTATGATATCACCATCATCTCTCTCGCCTGTAATTGCATTGGAACAATAGCTTTTTGCCAATATGGCATGCATGATACTATCTATGATACCCCAACTGTGACTAGTCTTAGAGGTAGTATGTGACACATAACACCGAGCTTCACCATTCACCATACATTTATATTGGTTTTTTACAATTAATACACCTTTCAAGGACCTCAATTCCGACACGCTAAACTACTAGGAATTTGCTAATCCTACTTTGCTCGGTATGACATATTGGTAGGCCATGTGGACCCTACATATTATAGCCCCCCAATGTCAACTGACTTTGGGGCTTGTAAAGTGAGTCAATCCTTTCCTCTCAAACTCACGTGGCACACCAAATCGGAATCACTTTGCATACGACAAATCTGGTACTATACTTCTACGACGGTGCAATGGCCCGGTAGATACATAGTCAAGTTGCAATGGGCCGTCAGGATGCTTTGTCGTACACGGATTATTCATACTTATAGTATTCCTCCACCAAATAGTGAAAGACAGCCTCAAATGCAAAATTAGAAGAGAAAAAACTATTCAATAAAAAGAGTATTTATACACAATATTCTTTCTAGGATCCTCTTTTTAGGGGTAAAACCACAAGGCTTGGCGCTCCAGACCTTCTCCTTTTCATTGAATTGGAGATCCATGTTTCAATCTTGTGGTACATGTGTTCGAACAACTTTCTATTTCCTCTGTCGATACGAATTTCTTCAAGAACATTGGCATTCTCAACGAAGAATCTGATCAGCTTGACGCCAAAACAGTTCATATCCTCTAACCGGAATTGCAAGCTCACTTTCCTCAGGGTGGTTTCTAAGCATTCAAAGGAATGCCGACTCAAGCCCGGCGTTTCATAAACCTCATCATCATCCATATCTAGAGAAATCGCCGCGGTCTCTACACTACAACGGTTGATAAGATTGAGCGACTTGTCACGGTCGGATTCAAATTTCCGTAGCAGATACTCGTGGACATAGTTATCTTGGTTGTCGTATCTTTTCGGTGCCCCGTGATGCGCCGCTGTGAGGTTGATCCGGAGGTGACGGAGCACGGTGGAGCAACGAAGCAGGTTCGCGATCGCCACTGTAGCGGTTTTGCCTTTGGACCTGTGCCATCCTTGCAGCTCAAGGCACTCGAGGTTGGAGAACACGGGCAGGAGCTCGACCCGCCTCGCCTCGCTGAGCACGGCGATGTCCTCCAGGTTGTTCACCCTCAGTTTCAATTCTCTGGCGCTGCTAAAGTTTTCAAGGAATCCCCAAAAGGTCACGTGCTTGATGTCGTCGCCACTGTCGCCGAATATGTGTTTTCTTGTAACGGTATGCTGGAAGAAATGCAGGTCCACCCGTGCCAAGTGCTGCGGCCGCGGACTCAGCGAGAACTGCCCGAGAAGGCCCTTGTATACGAAGCGCCGCAGCCTCGGCGCGTGGATCTCCAGGGCGATGGGGATCTTCTTGGGTCCGTCTCCGTGACAGCTTTGATCCTTCTCTGTCCAGTTGCACCTCTCCAGCATGAGCACGGTGGCCGCCGGACATCGGAGTACGGCTCGCGTCGCTGGCGAGGTTGCGTCGTATGTCGGTGTCCGCAGGATGAGGACGGCCTCAAGGTGGACGGTGGCCAGCATCGGTGCGGCGTCGATGAGGCTTTGGAGGACATTGAGTTGCACGGCACTGCGCTGCAGCCGTAGGAACGAAAGCCGCGGGAATACGGATCCGGCGGCCGGCGGAAGGATGTCGTTGCAGTAGACGAGTTCGAGCACGCGGAGTGTCCCGGACGGGAGGGATCCCAGGCTGAGCGTGTAAACTCCTGTAAATTTCGCCGTTATCTCCTTATTCTGGTTGTCCTCGGCGTCGGCGCCGGCACGGTAGTACCAGCATTCACCGGCGAGTCGGAGCTCCTCGACGTGGCGCGCCACTTGGTGGGAGAGCAACCTGGCGATCACACAGCGGTCCTGCGACCGGGACTGCGATCCGTCGCTCTCATAGTTCAGGAACCTCTCGACCCAACTAGCGCAAAACTCGAACTCCACGCGCAGGGTGAGCCTCGTGACGTGGTCAGCGGCGGCGTCTAGCGCCGCGTCGGCCGCGGAGACGAAGGCATCTCGCCGGGAGAAGAAAACAGCCTCGAGGTCCTTGCGCTCCTTTCCGTAGGTGTAGCCGAGCACGCTGTCGTAGTTCTCGACGCGTGTCTCGAGATTTACGGAGCCTGAGGAGCAGAGGAGCGGCGAGCGCCACCGCCGCGAGAGCGCTCTCGCGGAGGCGGCCTCCTTGGCTGGGGCGAAGTGGAGGATGCGGCGGAGAAGCTTGTCGGGGAGGCCGGACAGGCGGTCGTCGCCTGCCATCGTGCTGACGATCTCGAAGCGATGGGATCGGATCGGATCGTTCAAGAAGATACGAGTTGTACTATGTACAACGAGTCGGTTGGTATGAAATAAATCGGGCTTTCCGGTCAAGCAAAGAACAGAAAAAGGAAATAGGCCGACTCCCTCCCTCCAAAAATAAACGGATTTGAAAAGAAAGTTGTGGTGAGCCCGTAAATACGTATTTGAAAAGGCAAGGTAGTTTTTTTTTGAGAGAAAAGGCAAGGTGATTAGGACCGATCTGTAAACCTTGGCGTCTCGCAGATCCGCGCGCAGCGCCGCCGCAATGGATCACTCGCAGCAGATCGCCGGACGTTGCCACGGCGACCGCTTAAGCACTCTCAGCGACGCTGTTCTCGGTCACATCCTCTCCTTCCTCCACGCCGAGGAGGTCGCGCGCGCCACGGCGCTCGCAAGCCGGTGGCGCGACGTCATGGCCATCGTCCACACGGTGTCCCTAGAGGAGCCGAAACCGCCCCTCTCCGAGTATGGGAAAGATTATTACGGCCCCGACACGACGGATCCGCGGGACTTCAAGGACGCCGTCACCGGCGCCCTCTTGGCCCGAAGCCGCCGGTCATCTCCCGCCCCCGCTGCCGTGCCCCTCCGTGCTCTCCGCGTCTCCATACGGTCTTACAATGCGGGACTTTACGGCACGGACGACGACAAGTCCACGGTGGACCAGTGGGTCACCTACGCCCTGAATCATGCCGCCCGCGGGTTGGAGCTCGACCTCCGCCTCAGCTGCCACCCCGTCTGCGAGCGCACGCCCCATGTCGGGGCCGCCATGCCAGATGAGGGTAAAGATAAATCCGTCGGCGGGAATCCTCCCGAGACCGACATCAACGATGATCCCCTCCCTGACGACGACGACGATGGTGATGATGTGGGCTCCAGCTCTGAAGAGGATTTCCGTATACGGCGTCATCTGCGTGGAGACGGAAACACGTACACCGTCCCGTGGGGGCTCTTCTCCTGCGCCGCGTTGCGATCGCTCCGACTGGGCACCTGCGGGCTCTCCCCACCGGCGGCCTTCAGCATGCCTTCACTGGAGACACTCCACCTCACCAACGTCCCCGACCAGGAGGAGCACGTGCAGAGGCTCATCTCGGCCTGCCCGCGCCTCGCCGACCTCACGCTCGAGGCCTGCGGCAGGGTGACCACGCTCTCGCTCCTGGACAACAAGCGCCTTCGTAGGCTCGCCCTGCGGTGCTGCCACAAGCTGGCCACCGTCGCCATCGACCCCCTAGAGCTCTGTTCCTTTGAGTACCGCGGCGCCACCGTCCCCGACGACTCGTTCATCACCGTGGGCGGCGGCTTCCCATCTGTCACGTCGTGCAAGGTCGACATCTGCGCGGTCTGCGTCGAGCAGGCGACGTCAACGTCAGAGGAGGAGCTCGTCAAGCTCGGTTCCTTCCTGAAGAAGTTCGCGGCCGCGGAACACCTCCACTTGTGCTCCGACCGCATGGGCTCATGCTTCGTGCACCTCCCGGCGTTCCCGGCCCTCCGCCACCTCCAGCTCCACGGACGCGTGCCGCACGACGACAGCCATGCCACCGCCGCCGCGATGGGCAGAATCCTCGCGCAGGCCCCGAACTTGGAGACATTGTCCCTGTTCTTCGAAGTAAAGCCTCGCCAGCGCCCTTCGTACGACTACTACTACTTCAACGGCAGCGAAGCGGTGCTCCTGGACGCGCACCATCTCCACTACAACCAATACGAGACCCTCAACATGCCCGCGGCAAGTGTGCCGCCATGCCTGGGGACACAGGTGAGGAAGATCAATCTGCTGCATTACCAGGGTGGCAGGGCGCAGAGGACGCTGGCCAGGTTCTTGCTCCGCAACGCCGAGGTTCTTGAGAAACTCTACTGTGGATTCGCCGAGGGGCCGGAGTGGATTCAAACTGAATTGATGCGCGAGATGGAAGGCTGGGTGGCCAAAGAGACAGCCACCACGGTGTTCCGTTGATACAAAATAATTGTGGAACCTAATTTGTTGTTCTTTTTCTGGATTTCGCGCCGCGTACGTGGTCCTATTTTGAAGTGATCATGAGCTGAAATTTTGTTCCTGATGGTCGTCATATACACATTGAGTTGAGGGAAATCGGCCTTTTTTATTCAGTCAAATAGTATAGGAGTGCTCGATCTGCTCGGTGGTTTCACCGTTCCACACAAATTGTTCTTCATTTCAACTGGTTATCACCCTGATAGAAGACTCTACACAACAAAACTTCTCCACGGAAAGAGCTCTAATATGCAATCATGTTCATGCACTAACGGAGGAGGAAACATTACATCGCCTTTTTGACATGCCTGATCTCAAATTTCAACGAAAGTTCTAAAGTTTTGTAGTTTTTTTGAGGGTCCCAAAAAATAGTTTCCTCGAACTTTTGGACTATGTAGATTCGAGCCAAATTAATATGAAATTCCTACTTGCTCAAATTTTTGTTTAAAGGAACTTTAGATGAAACTATTTTAGTTTTATATAATTTGTGAAATTTCCGAGATTTATGTGTTTTCAAAAATAATATCTAAACTTGAGCCCTTTCACCTGGAATACTCAAAATATGTATGCCTTTCAAAGATGTAAAACTATTTTCTGAACGCAACATGAGCTTTGCAATTTGATTGATATAGAAGAGCATAACCAATGGCCTAGACAAAAGCATAAAGGTTTACAAGACAACCAACATAAAGCCACAACACGCAGGTCGGGAAGTCACAAACTGCGGACACGCAAGCAGTAGTAGGGTACTAGGGTACGAGTTGACCAAAGTGATGAGCACCAGCAGCAATCCCTTGATTTTCGAAAACATCATTAGCGCTAATGGCAGATTTATTATTGAAGACCCGTGCATTGCCCTCTTTCCAAATCTCCCAACAAAACAGAGTTGTTGCGGAACGGAACCCTTTCGGCGGGTAGCCAGGGTGCTTTAAGAACTGGTCCCAAAGAAGGCCGGCGGAGTCTGCGGGGCCAGCTGGGTAGAAAAGCGTCATGTCGCCCAGCCTAGATGCTACGACAGACCAAATGCGCTTAAGAGTACCGATGTTGGAAGAGCATGCGTGCAACTGTCTTCGTAGTCACCTTACAGTGTTGGCAAAGCTGCTCGTGAGGCTAGCCCCTGGCGACAAGGTGATCAGCCGTCCACACCATGTTTTGAGCGTTTTCAAAAAAAAAAATCTAAACTTGAGCCCTTTCACCTGGGATGCTCAAAATATGTATGCCCTTCAAAGATGTAAAACTATTTTCTCAACGCAACAGGTGTTGGGAATATGCCCTAGAGGCAATCATGTATGATGTAATTTCCAATGTATTCATAAAGTTATTAAGTTGTGCTTGTTTTGAACATCTGATATATTTCATTGAATATATGATTCGATTGTGGAACTATGTATTTATGTTGTTCGTGCAAAATTGTCCTTGGTCATTAAGGTTGTGCTGGACACACACCCTAGACTAATGTGAGTGTTGGCTGATGACACGGATCCACTTGTCATGGGCATGGCGATGACATGCATTCCAACGTTCACCGACCTGGCTAAAGAGTTTAGCAAGTCGGACCGACCCATGTTGAGATGCAACGAGTAAGACGTCATTTGCATGTCTCAATCAATGTAATCCTTAGACCTGAGGTTGTCGCACAATCTGAGTTGTGGATCACCGACTTAGGTTCTGTCAAACATTGTTCCGTGACAAGGCAGTTATAAAGCCAGAGTTCGGATCGAATGAGAAGCAAACTGCGTGATGTGGATAATCAAGATGGGATTTTGCACCTCCAAATGGAGAGATATTCTCTGGGCCCTGTCGAGTGATATGATTCCGGAAGCATGGCCATGCAAGACTCGGTTAAATATTAACTGATGTTGACTAAGAGTTAGTCAGATGAATCATATATCACGGAACGGGAAGAGATTTGAGCTATTAAGGGATGCCGATAATTCGCCTATAGTTCGACAAGGTATATCGTGCGTCAAAAGGGACTCAGATGAAAGTCCCATTGGAAGCGTATGTCGTCATGACTCTATGGCACTTGGGAGTCGGCACGTTCTGCTAGAAGCCGCTACCGATTGATCGATTGGGAGTCGGAGTCCAATGGTGTCCAAGTCGCCATGAGCCTGCAAGGTCGCACACTTAAGAGCGGGAGCAAGTGTATTGGTCGGGTTGAAGGGAATATGCCCGAGAGGCAATAATAAAATGGTTATTATCTTATTCCTTGTTTATGATGAATGTTTATTTCTCATGCTAGAATTGTATTAACCGGAAACGTCGATACATGTGTGCTTAATAAACAAACAATGGTTCCTAGTAAAGCCTCTCTTTTAACTAGCTCGTTGATTAATAAATGATCAACGTTTCCTGATCATGAACATTGGATGTTATTAGTAACGGGGTCATGTCATTAGAAGAATGATGTGACGAACATATACCCAAAGAGAATATAGCAATGCGATCAAGTCATTTAGTTTACATTGTTATATCAAATATACGAAGTAACTTATTCCTTAGACCATGAGATCATGTCAATCGCATATACCGGAAGAGTGCTTTGATGGCATCAAACTTCACACCGTAACAGGGTGACTATAAAGGTGCCATTAAGTATTCGGAAAGTATTAGTTGAGGATTATGGATCAAGAGTGGAATTTGTCCATCCAAATGATGGAGAGATATACTCTGGGCCTTCTCGGTGATATCACATCGAAACCGCTTGCAAGCACGTGATATGATCACAAGGATGTTATATCACGGGAACGAGAAAAGAATACTTGTCGGTAACAAGATTGAACAAGGTATGGTTGATACCAATGATCGAATCTCGGACAAGTAAAATATCACGAGACAAAGGGAATAGTTCACGGCGTTGTTGGTTCACACGATCACGAGAGTCATCGTTGAATATATAGGAGTCATCACGGATCTCCAGATCCCGCTGTTGATTATTGATCGGAGAGGAGTATCGATCATGTATATCTTATTCGCGAACCGTAGGGTGACACACTTAAGGTTCGATGACGCATTTTGAGAGGATACGGAATATCGGAGAAAAGTTTGGACAGCACCGAAATTGTTTCGCGGAATATTGAACTAATCACCAAAATTGTTTCGGGTAATTTTGAAATAGTTCAAGGGGATTCTTATCAAATGTTTGTTAATAGATTTAACGACTAACTCAAGGGGTTATATGTAATGTTTGTTAATGGAATTAACAAATATTAAAATAAAGAAATAAAATTGTTTTATTTACTTATTAAAGAAAACCCTTGGGATTTTGAGTGGGAATTAATGCAAGAATGAGTGGGTTGAGTGGAGACTCCACTCACATGATGAGGGAGAGGTGGAGAAACCCACAAATTCGTGGCTGCCATCCCCTCCTATAAAAGGAGGGGTGGGAGGTCCCTCTCCCCCCCACACACACACTTGTGTCATCTCTTCCTCCCTCCTCCCGCTGCTCCACCACTTGTTCATGCGCTTGGCGAAGCCCTGAACGAAGTTTTCTCCACCACACCACACCGTCGTGCTGCTGGAGTTCCGAGGGATCCTCTACTTCCGCGCCCCGCTGGATCGAGGGAACGGAGGTCGTCAGCAACCGTACGTGTGACTGATCACGGATGCACCGCCGGATTGCGGTGCCCATCTTCTCGCTATCGGGGTCGGTATGAGTACGACTACGCCAACAACGAGATTTGATCTCGTACCACTTTGAGTCTTCGAGGGTATGTGTTCTACTTAATCCTCTCGTTGCCCGTTGCACTTAGTATCCTAGGATTAGATCTTGGCCTTTCGGGTGTCTGTCGCGTAGGAAATTTTTTGTTTTCTATGCTACGACCCCTTCAGTGGTATCAGAGCCGGATCTATGCGTAGATGTTTTGTACGGGTAGAACACATATGAGTATGTGGGCGTTGATGATCATGTTATTGCCTCCTTGAGTATTTTATGATCTTGGTGGCATAGTAGGATGAAGCTGCCCCAGACTAAGTTTACGTATACTATGTACGCGAGAGTTGTCTCACTTGTGGCTAAGGGGCTGTCTATTGCTCCTACTATAGTTAAGATCTAACTACGAAGGGTTGTTAAAAATGTGTTTATCAACGTTGTGGTTGATGTTTGTAGGTATGAACGGTTCTATCATCGAAAGCCCTAAGCCACGTAAAATATGCAAAAATAAATTAGAGGCGTCTAACTAGTTTTTGCTGGGCATGTGATGTGATATGGTCAATATTACAAATTTGATTATGTGTGACGCCCCGAAATTATTTTTCCACTTCAATTTGATTTGAAAAAAAAATATGCATTGTTTGAAAAAGTTTAAGTTGGTTTGAATTTTCAAGTTGGTGTGAAAACAATGCAATGCATATGATGCTTGATGCAAAGCAAAAGGAAAACAATCAATTTTCTAAATTGGGGAAAACACCCCAGGTGTTACAGACGACAGCACTAACAAGGGATTGCGTCCCCTCAATCCACCCACTAACCCGGGAGGGAGAAGAAGTCCGACTATCGATTCTTCATGCGTCCAGTTGATCTCCTCGACACCACTAAGAAACTTCTCGACACCACTAACAAGGGATTCTTGCTCGGATTGATGACGATGTTCTTCCACCAGGAATCTTATGATGATCGAACCTATTAGGTTAAAGGCTCAGAAAACGTCCACCCACGTAGGATCCTAAAACTTTGAAAGATAGAGAGGAAGAGAGACTCCAAAACAAATAAGATGAGAGGAGAAATAGAATAGAGATAAGGAGAAAACCAGAATCCTATTGAGAGCTTTTCAAAATAGTTTAGCAGCAAATAGTTTTTGACACTCTAGAAACACGACCGTTAGCGAGGTTATCCTACAGGCTTTGCGGACCCGTTGCTTCGATAACCATTCGTATCGAAACAATATCGGGAATCGGAAACCATGCTCTGATACCATTTGTGACGCCCCGAGATCGGGCACTATGCAGATTTCAGCATTCCCGCCAAAATCCGCATAATAACCGATTCCAGGTTGCCACTTGTGATAACATTACAACAGTTCACGAATAATCCACAACAACAACAGAGGAGGTGTATACAAGACGACTCAAACGAGTCAAGGATACAACTGATACAATACAAAGATCCAAATAACAGCGGAAGAAACAACATAGCGTCCGACTACGGACAAGATACAAATTGGACTAAGAATCCTGAAGATAACCGATGGCGTCCAGTCCCTGCCCAGGCCAGGCCGGAGGGATTCCCAAGCTAACGTCGTCAGACTTCAAACCTGTTGACTGCAATGTGGAATATACAGCCACGAAATGGATTCGTGGGTCAGTACGGTTAAGTACTGGCAAATGGATAAACCATACTCACAAGATATCAGCGTAACCAGTCATCACAAGATACAAATACTTTGGGTACAACGGAAAGGAAGGGATTATTGCAAAGAAGCGGCAGCGGGCAGCACTAACAACTAGAGAGACGCGCTACAACTTCCGGCTATTAGAGAAGGATAAGAGAGCGTATCAGAACCAACTACAACTACTCACCAGACAATACCCATCCAATGTTACCCCCTACTAAGGAAGCAACCCAAGGAAACTCACACGGTTGATTAAGGTGACATTCATTTTATGGTGGAGGTAATCTATATTACTAGTCAAGTTATCATCGTTAAGTGTAAGTTGTCTGAGTACTTGTTAGCCAGCACTTTCACCAAGTCATCCATAACCGCGGACAACACGGCTTCTCGAGAAGATTTAACCCTGCAGGGATGCACCAATTTGGCCGTACACGTAAGAATAACCCGCCAGACGGGGGATCAACCCACCAAGCGAGGTACTCAACACAACCCAACTCTTCTTCGCATCAAGCCCAAAGAACCACGTGCTGTGCGTGCGCGGCTAATCGAGCCCCCACGAAGAAAAGGGGGACCCTCATAGCACTCTAAGACCACGCCGCCCTAAATGCCGACTACAAAAGTTCCACCCTGGCGCCAAGGGCTCGCACCTGCATATGCATGCATCAAATGGAAAGCCCAAACTAAGTGTGGCGATTTGGACGAGATGCGAATCGAATAAGAATTGCGGGGGGGCGCCCATACTCGCTTCCCACATGCGGTTAGTGCGCTCATCATGGATCAATGGACAAGACCCTTTTCCTAATTAGGGTCGACACTAGCAGGCCTCAAAACCACGCAGGGCCTACTGCCGGTGCCTTATCATCAAATTATTATTACCCAAAACATTAACATGTTGTTGACTGAATTTAAACCCAACTATCAAACTAAACAGGTGATAAGACGGACAACAAGACTTGAGCGCAAACAACACTAAGCATGCAACTACGACACGAGGGCCAACAAGGTAAATAAGCAATATGTAATAGGAAGTGGAAGGAAGGCTATATCATGTCTGCAAGGTATACATATGATAGGATCGAGACACCAACATCGAATCATAAGGCTAGAATAAGAACAACGGAAAGAATCGGCAACAAGTGATGAAAGGCAGCCATAGGCAGCAAGTGAGTATACTTGCCTGGAATCCAGCAAGTAGAGGTACATCCGAAGAACTTGTCGTTGCTCACATCATCTCAACGTCCTATCCGCAAAGAAGCAACGAACTAGCACAAACACCGGATGCAACAATTACTTCTACGGCAAAAGATCCAGCATGATCAAGATATGGATGCATGACAAATTTAAGGATGCATCAAAGATAAACTAGTTGATAGAGTAAACACATTTAAATGGGCCCATATGCAATTTGGATTGCATATGGAAAAGCCCATGAATTTTTTTTTTTTTTTTTTTTTTTGACACCATTACTGTGGGGGAAACCCCCACAGCCCCCCATTTATTAAATAAATAAAAAAAGTTATTTACAAATGTACAATATGTACAAGAAGATTATGGGAGTGAATTAATCCATGATGTCAAAAAAACAGAGTCTGCACTCTTCACCCTGTACTTAAGCAGAGTGACTTCCTGTGTAAACAGGGCCTTCCAACCTCTGAAAGTTGGCTTGATGTTCTTGAAGATCCATCCATTCCTTTGCTTCCAGATGCACCAGCAAGCCAGGATCACAATCTCCACAAAACAAGAACCAGCAAAATGCTTTCTGGCATACATGATAGCATAAGATGGTGTGCCAGGTATCCAAGGAATCTGCAAGTAGTTCCAAATCCTTGTACTGAATGTACAATTGAAAAATAAGTGTCTCCAATCCTCAAGAACATGGTCAGGGCACAGGACACAATCAGATGATGAATTAATGGTCCAATGTCGTCGAATTAACATGTCCCTGGTATTAATTCTATCATGCAGGATAAGCCAAGCAAAAAATCTATGCTTAGATTGACACTTGCTCCTCCAAATTGCAAAAGAAATTGGATCATCAGGGACATTATCTCAAGGCAAGGATGATAACACAGAATTCACTAGCACCAGTCTATCTCCATATGACAAAAAAGAGGAGGTGGCAGAAAGTCTCCTTTCAACTCTATCAATAAAATGGTGTTTATAAAATGAGCTAGGACGTAATCTGCCACTAGAATGTGGGCTCTTCCATTGATCTGTAATATCAAGTTGCAATGTAAAATGACCAATCATGCCTTTCAATAACCTAATCTCTTCATTTGCTTGAACTGACAGGGGTAAAGCAAAGTTCTGGAGACAATCTGTGCCAAGCAGGAAATCATTTACAGACTGAAATTTGTCTTTGGCAAAAGAAAAAAGTCTTGGGAAGGTTATCTTAAGAGGTTGAGGCTGCCATTTGTCTTCCCAAAACAATATTGTGAAACCATTGCCCACACAGCATGTAGTGTAGTTCCTGTAACTCCCAGATAATGCCAATATATTTTTCCACCAAAAAGAACCAGACTCAACCACAGCATGAGGAACAGCCTTATAATAGTAAGCATCAGTAACAAGTTGCACCCAAGGCAAGGCTTCCTGATTATAAAGTTTATCAAGATGTTTTAATAAAAGGGCAGAGTTCTGGATTTTCAAGTTAATTACTCCCAGCCCTCCCTTTTTCTTTGGTTTGCACACCATATGCCAAGCTGCAAGTGATTGAGCTTTTTCTTTTCCTCTTTTACTCCACAAGCAATGCCTTCTTGCTCTGTCAATAACCTCAATGACACCAGTAGGAATAACAAGAGGAAGCATATAATAGGTTGGCAAGGATGATAACACAGAATTCACTAGCACCAGTCTATCTCCATATGACAAAAAAGAGGAGGTGGCAGAAAGCCCATGAATTAATGTTGAATTAAATGATCTACAAATAATCATCATGTGAAAGTTTATTAGAATGATGCATGGATGATAAAAACAATAAGAAAACAACAATAGCTTCAATTTGAAATGTTGTTTACCAAGTTTTGGAAGTTTATTTATTAAGTTATGAAATTTGGCTTCTTAAATGAGTTACACAAGCATTTCTTGTTTTCACCAATTTTAATTGTTCAAAATAGATAACAAAATTCATATTTGGAAAGAACACAAAATTTTATATGGAATACATATTTCATTTGTTGAATTTGGATTTTAGATGAGCAAGTTATTAAATTGTCCATTTTAAATGCATTAATTAGGAAATAGTTGTTTTCAGCAATTTAATTTATTCAAAATAGAAAACAAAGTTGATATTTGGAAAGCTTGTTCAATTTTGCATGGAAAACATATTTTACATGTTGGAATTGGATTTGAATTGCCCAAGTTATGAATTTTGCAATTTAAAAGGTTTAATTAAAGCATTGAATTATTGCACCACTTTTAATTAGGAAAAACAGTAAACAAATTGTATTGAAAAGGTTGAAAACATGTAGCAAATGTTTCACTGAACATTTTGAGCTATTAAACATAATTTTTTGATCATTATTGAATTTATTATGCAATTTTTCATAAGCATTTTTATTCTGCCCTTTTTAGTAAACAGAAGGAAACATGTTCAAAATTAATTCAATTGTGACCAAATAAAATATCAATGTGTAGAGTTTGTTAAGACAAATTTTTAGAGCCCAAGTTTGCTCAAATTGGATGAACAGAACTCAAGTTATGAAATTCCAAAGTTTCAACTTTTAATAGCCATTTAGGTATTTAATTATTTAGTGCAAAAATTATTACAGAAACATGTTGCAAACTTGACATTAACAGGAAGAGAACAAAATTATGAATCCACAGAAACTTGAATCATTGGAATTGGAGCAATATTCAATTTGTTATTGATTTTACAATTAAAGGTGCAGATCTGTTTTTCTGGAATTCGGGAAAATAAAAGAAAAAGGAGGGAAAAAAGAGGTGGCTTTGCGCCAGGGGGGGATCGAACCCAAGACCTGCTTGGCGCGCGCAAGGGGTCCTAGCCACTGGGCTGCTGTCATGTTTGTGGTTGGGTACAGATCTGAAGAAACATAAAGTGTATACAGGCGGTGGTAACTGACGAATCTGAAGATGGACGGGGGTGCAGCCCGACGGTGACGGCGTATGGAGAACTACGGCGACCAGACGTGGGCGGCGCGCGAAGGCGCCGCTCCCAGAGCACAGGGAGGGTAGGGGAGATGTCCCAGAGGTGAGGGCTCACCGTGGGTAGGCCGGAGGTGCTCAGAGGCGGACCGAGGAGGTGACGTAGACGAGGTAGACGTACACAAACAGCTGTAGTTGGTCGGCGCCTTGGCGACCATGGCGGGGCCGACCTGGGCAGCTCCGGCCCCGGATCTCCGGCGAGGAGGAAGACGGGTGTGGGGGCTTTCCATTCCCGGCGAGGGAGAGGGCCGAGGGTGCCCGTGGAGGCAGCGCCATGCCCTCAAAGTGGCGGCCATGGAGGGGTTCATCTGAATTTTTCAGAGAAGTACAGGGAGAGGTCGGGGGATCTGAGAAGAGACAGGGAAGGAGGTGATGGCGATGCGTGGAGAAGAAGAAGATGGAGCGGGAGGGCTTGGCTTGGGAAGGAGGAAAGAAAAGGGAGAGGGGAGGAGCGGGTGGAGGTGCGGTCCTGGCTGCCTGTTGTCTGTGCTTGCTTTCCTGATGGAAAACGACAGGGGAAAAAAGAAGGGAGAAAGGAGCACGCCTCCTGCGTGGTTGGATCGTACGGAGGAGAAAGGAGACCTTGGTGGGCTGGGTGGTAGGTGGGCCAAATGGCCTGCCTCCCCAGCTGTGTGTTTGCTTTCCTTTTTTTTTTGTAAAAGAATAGGGAGAGAAAAGAAATGGAATTGGGGGAGTTTTAATACTCAGAAAAATATGATTTTAATTTCTTTGCACTTGGCAACTAAAATTCCTAGTTGCACAAGTGTTAGTTTTCAAAATCTCAAATATTTGCTTGTTGTTTGAATTTGAATTTGGAAGTCAAAAATAGGGTTTAATAAAATAGGGTTTTTATTAACCAAGCCAAAATTATTTTTCCACTTCAATTTGATTTGAAAAACAAATATGCATTGTTTGAAAAAGTTTAAGTTGGTTTGAATTTTCAAGTTGGTGTGAAAACAATGCAATGCATATGATGCTTGATGCAAAGCAAAAGGAAAACAATCAATTTTCTAAATTGGGGAAAACACCCCAGGTGTTACATTATGAGATGATCTATTTTGTAAATTATTGATATACCGGAAGGTATCCATATGATTGTCTTCTTATTGATGGACAATCAAGTTTGGGGTGCCATGGTACTTGGTACCACGCCGGTGGAATGATGGAGATCATACCATGATGCACATGATGGTGATCAAGTGCAAGGAGGACCATATCATATCACGTTATCCTTACATGTGATGTTTGTGATGTTAATCCTTTTTATGCATCTTGTTTTGCTTAGATAACGATGGTAGCATTATAAGATGATCTCTCTCACTTAATATCAAGATAATAATGTGTTCTTCCTTAAGTATACACCGTTAAGAAAGTTCGTCGTTTCGAGACACCACGTGATGATCGGGTGTGACAGACTCAACGTTCGCATACAACGGGTGTTTTCAAGCCTAGCATGTACAGACATGGCCTTGAAACACACGCAATACTACGGTTCTACTTGGCGAGCCTAGCATGTACAGACATGGCCTCGGAACACGTAACCGAAAGGTAAAGCATGAGTCATATGGATGCTATGATGAACATGTCGATGTTCGCCTTTGAAGCTACATCATCTCACGTGATGATCGGTTTTGATGTAGTGAATTTGGTTCGTGTAATCACTAAAGACGACTAAGAGGGATGTTGTTTTTGAGTGGGAGTTCATGGTATAACTTTGAATTAACTTGAACTTATTTATCATGAACAACAAATCAAAGTGAATTTGCACAAAATATAGTATTCATTGGCATCCACAAAACTACCATACACTTAGATTATTAATTGAGATATAACTGTTATGATCTGGTAAAACCATTTAAGATTGGTACCGTATTAGTGAAATTTAAAAATGAGTCATATTGTAGTTTTTTGGTATTTCCTACCTAGCTCCATATGGTTAATGATTGATTCATCTAAAGAGCAACCAATTCCTACTTAGAATCTAGAGTCATGGTTGCTTCCATATTACTTTATCTTCAAAAGAATGTTTTGTTGATCAAGGTGATTTAGGAACTGAAAAGAGTTGTTTTCAGAAACAATCAAGTGAGAGATATATTGATATCTAGAAACTTATTTGTAGCAACATGACTGAGTATAATTTAGCGTGACAATGTTTGCTTATATTATCTGAATATATGCAAATTTAGCGTGACAATGTTTGCTTATATTATCTGAATATATGCAATGATTGAAGACGCTAGGCATTTGAATATTCCAAGAAATTGGTTATTAAAGTTTATCCTCTAAATTCCTTTCTTCGAGCTATAGTAGCTTAATCATAAAATTGTTATGATGGGTTGGAATAGAAGTATGGGTAAAGTAGTTTACCTTACTTGGAAATTGCTAAGAGTGAAATCTAGAAGAATGCTATTAATATGGTGATATTAGTAGAACAATCAAACTCAAAGTATGACTCAATGGGTGGTAGTATATGACTAACACGCCAAATAAAATGAGCTAGTACGACTAGCATTGTTTGACATTGAATGATTCTTCTATAAAGGAAAGGGAATATTGAAAATAGAATTACAAAAAGATATATGGCAGAAAAAGAAGATAACTGAAAAAGTCCAGCTCAGGAGTATATGCTTGATATACAAGTTATAGATGTATTACTAGTTAACAAAGTATTTTTTGGGTATTTTGATACCACATTGGTTGGTATGAGTTGTCATACAAAGCAACGCAATGCAAGAAATACAAGGGCCTAAAAAGAACTAGTAATAGATGTGGAATTGATTATGACAAGAACATAAATAAAGTGTTATTGTGTTCATTGTCATATCAAACCAAACAGTCAAGATTTATTTGAAGAACTTAATAAGTTGTTATTTTGTTCTAGTCTTTTGTGAGAACAAATGAGATTGTTCAAACTATGACCATATTCCATAATTGATGGATATGTTAATATAAATCATGTTGGTAAAGTAAACGTCTATAAGACTAAATGCTAAACGTTGCAAGACGTAGAAGAGTTTCACTTAAATTGTGACACCACCATTTTAGTTCATATCGGAAAGGAAAACATGAAGGAACTCCATATTGATGGACTTCCGGAGTCATTTTATTTTGAATAAATTGACGCTTGTGAGACTTCTTCCAAAAGATGACTAGAATTCCGTTCTTAGGCCAAAGTAGAATGGACGACTAATTTAGTGGAGATTATACATATTGATGTATATAGTCCATTATGTGTAGTCATGTATGGTGGATTAATTTTTTCCTTCATAAAATTATGTCGATGACTTGAGTAGATATGTGAGTATATCTATTTAAAGAAAACGGAGTTTGACATTTTGAATTGGTTCAAAAGGGTTGTTAATATGAAGTTAAAATCATTTTGACAAGATAATCAAGTATTTATGATTGGATCATAAAGGATAAAGTTTGAGTTACAAGTTTAGCAAAACATCCGAGAAGTTGCAGAATTGTTCTACAACTTATACTTCTCGAATACCCCACATTAGATTGGAGTATTCAAAAGACAAAATCAAACCTTGTTTGACATGGTAAGATTAATAAAAATACCATTATAATTTTATAGTTTATACATTAGTGACAACTGTTTTTCCACTGAAAAGAGCACCATCATGATCCGTTGAAATTGACAACATATAAGGTATGGTTTGGGTAGTGACCCGAATTGTCATTTTCTTAAATTTTGGTATGTCTAGCATGTGTAAAATGTTTACAACCAAAATAGGATAAATATATGTTTATAAGGTTATCCCAAATAAAACATTTGGTATTTCTCCTATCACCAAACCAAAAGACCAATGTTGTTTGTCAGAAAGGGTTGATTTCTCGAGAAAGTAGTTCTTGCGAAACAAGTGAGTGGGAGCACAGTACAAACTCAACGAGATTAGAGAATCTTCGTTATCATGTCAAGAGTAGCGCAGCACTAGAAGTTGTTCTGGGGTTTACTATTTTGACTAAGTAGAAGACACTACAAATGTTGTAGATACTTCAAATGAGTTTGCGAACTGTACTAGAAAAGTCCAAAACTTTGTACTTAGAACAACTTGTGGTTTAAGTGTAAAGTGTTTTTTTTACAACAAAAGGACCTGGACCTTATAAAGGAAGCAAATGATGGGCCCTGACTTCGTAAAATTGACTATGTGTCATTATATCCACCATAGTATCCCTGTATGAATATCAAGTATATGACTTGGTAGTCCTTTCGGTAGGCTTGATGCCTAACAATAGCAGAAGGGTCTATATAGCGACAAAGACATGGATTTTTACATCCTCTGAAAGTTGTACTTATCGAAAAGTTGTTTTCGACGAATTTCAAAGAGTTGACTACTACAAGATTTTGATCTTCCGTAGTGATGTTTTAGTCTTTGCGGATAGTTCTAGCAAAAGTTACATATTATGATATGGCAGTTGAATAACAAAACCAACTCTCCTCTCGAGGAAGTTTGATCAAAGATGTGTACTTGACACAGCCTGAAAGTTTTGTAAAATTCAAAAGGTTGCTACAAAGGTATACACACTTCAATGGTTAAAGTGAGCATAACGAAGTTGAAATATTTACCTTAATGAAGTTATCAAAATAGTTTGATTCCATCATGAAAGATAAAGATGCTTGTAGAGTTACAAGAAATTAAGTGGGAGCGCTGTGACATATTTCCAATACTTTATGTAGATGACATATGGTTGATTGGAAAATATGTATTTTAAATTAACATGGTTAAGATTTTCATATTGGTGAAAGGCTTAAAAGATATTGGGCATCGATATCTATAAAATATGGATTGACGCACCTGATATGATTGAAGCCAAATTACATAGATGAAATATTGAAGTAAGTCAATATCAAAATGACAACAAGGAGTTCTTGTCACATGGAAAATAATTGAGCAAGATTCATGTGTTTTGACACATGATGAGCATCATTGAAATTGAGATTTCTAAGTCATGTTTCCATGCTATGTACACAGCCAGATGAGTCCTATGCTATAAAATGTTATAGCAGGATAATTCATATGATAATTAGACAACAGTGGGAGAGATCTTTGTGTCATTTTAGAAATGCTAAGGATATGTTTTCCTATGTACCAATGACAAAATGTTAGTTGTAATATGTTACACTAATAGTCTTGTCATTTATTCAAGTATTTTTATCTCAATTAAAATATGTGATGAAGGGTAGCACAATAGGATGGAAGAAAGTTCCATGCTGGATTTGAAAGAGTTTCAAAATTAAAATATTGTGACAGATAATACAACAAAGGCTAAAGTATATCGTTGTGTTGACAACTGATAATAATCGTATTTTGTGTCAAGGAGTTCTTTATTGAACTTGGTGAAATTCCAAGAATGCTGACACTATGAAGCTACATTTTCAGAATGTTAGTAACATCAGTTTAAGCTGAGGAATTAAGGTATCACCGGAACTTGGTGAATTTCCAAGATTGCTAAACACTATGAAGCTACATTTTCACAATGTTAGTGACAATGGTTTAAGCCGAGGAATTAAGGTTTCACCGATTGACCATATATATGCAAAGCCATCTCATTAGAGAATGAGTGATGCGTGTAGACGCAAAGAACATGCAAATACAATAGGACCTGAACAGTTCAGATCTTTTTGATAAAGTTTACCACATGCGAAGCATGATAATAACACTGGTACACCACATGTGTTAAGTGCTTACAGACTAGATTATTGACTCTAGTGCAAGTGGGAGACTGAAGGGAAGATGCCCGAGAGGCAATAATAAAATGGTTATTATCTTATTCCTTGTTTATGATGAATGTTTATTTCTCATGCTAGAATTGTATTAACCGGAAACGTTGATACATGTGTTCTTAATAAACAAACAATGGTTCCTAGTAAAGCCTCTCTTTTAACTAGCTCGTTGATTAATAGATGATCAAGGTTTCCTGAGCATGAACATTGGATGTTATTAGTAACGGGGTCATGTCATTAGAAGAATGATGTGATGAACATATACCCAAAGAGAATATAGCAATGCGATCAAGTCATTTAGTTTACATTGTTATATCAAACATACGAAGTAACTTATTCCTTAGACCATGAGATCATGTCAATCGCTGATACCAGAAGAGTGCTTTGATGGCATCAAACGTCACACCGTAACAGGGTGACTATAAAGGTGCCATTAAGTATTCGGAAAGTATTAGTTGAGGATTATGGATCAAGAGTGGAATTTGTCCATCCAAATGACGGAGAGATATACTCTGGGCCCTCTCGGTGATATCACATCGAAACCGCTTGCAAGCACGTGATATGATCACAAGGATGTTATATCACGGGAACGAGAAAAGAGTACTTGTCGGTAACGAGATTGAACAAGGTATGGTTGATACCAATGATCGAATCTCGGACAAGTAAAATATCGCGAGACAAAGGGAATAGTTCACGGCGTTGTTGGTTCACACGATCACGAGAGTCATCGTTGAATATATAGGAGTCATCACGGATCTCCAGATCCCGCTGTTGATTATTGATCGGAGAGGAGTCTCGATCATGTCTATCTTATTCTCGAACCGTAGGGTGACACACTTAAGGTTCGATGACGCATTTTGAGAGGATACGGAATATCAGAGAAAAGTTTGGACATCACCGAAATTGTTTCGCGGAATATTGAACTAATCACCGAAATTGTTTCGGGTAATTTTGAAATAGTTCAAGGGGATTCTTATCAAATGTTTGTTAATAGATTTAACGACTAACTCAAGGGGTTATATGTTAATGTTCGTTAATGGAATTAACAAATATTAAAATAAAGAAATAAAATTGTTTTATTTATTTATTAAAGAAAACCCTTGGGATTTTGAGTGGGAATTAATGGAAGAATGAGTGGGTTGAGTGGAGACTCCACTCACATGATGAGGGAGAGGTGGAGACACCCACAAATTCGTGGCTGCCATCCCCTCCTATAAAAGGAGGGGTGGGAGGTCCCTCTCCCCCCCCACACACACACTTGTGTCATCTCTTCCTCCCTCCTCCCGCTGCTCCACCACTTGTTCATGCGCTTGGCGAAGCTCTGAACGAAGTTTTCTCCACCACACCACACCGTCGTGCTGCTGGAGTTCCGAGGGATCCTCTACTTCCGCGCCCGCTAGATCGAGGGAACTGAGTCGTCATCAACCGTACGTGTGACCGATCACGGATGCACCGCCGGATTGCGGTTGCCATCTTCTCGCTATCGGGATCGGTGTGAGTACGACTACGCCAACAACGAGAATTGATCTCGTGCCACTTTGAGTCTTCGAGGGTATGTGTTCTACTTAACCCTCTCGTTGCCCGTTGCACTTCGTCTCCTAGGATTAGATCTTGGCCTTTCGGGCGTCTCTCGCGTAGGAAATTTTTGTTTTCTATGCTACGACCCCTTCACGGGTTGGACCCGAACCAGAAATGGACTGAGTTTGTGAGTCGGACTCACAGAGGGAATGGGGCACAAGCGTTGTGAAGCCCACTACCACTCGCCATATAAAGAGGGGAGCAGGTTGCCCAGCGGGCACGTTACTCCACTCCCATGGGTTGGGAACCCAACCCCCACTCAGTCCAGCCGTCGCACCGGACCTAGCAATCCGCCGTCGGAGCTCCTCCTCGTATGTGTGGGTACCGGCAGAGGTGTTGTACGTTCAGCACTTCGTCGATGGCGGGATTGGATCGGCTGGATCAGATCATGGGACTACACTGCATCGACGTGCTTCATCGATAATCCGCACCTGCGCGTCTAATGGTAATCCTCGTGGCCTTCTACCTCGGCTAGATCTTGGAAGTACCGCGTAGAAAAGTTTTGTTTATCTCTACACGTTCCAACAACAGGGGCTCTGCTATTTGATTGATATAGAAGAAGATATAAATGGCCTAGGCAAAAGTAGAAAGGTTTACAAGACAACTAACATAAAGCCACAACACGCAGGTCGGGAAGTCACAACTGCGGATACGCAAGCAGTAATACGGTACTAGGGTACGAGTTGAGCAAAGTGATGAGCACCAGCAGCAATCCCATGATTTTCGAAAATATCATTAACGCTAATGGAAGATTTATTGTTGAACACCCATGCATTGTGCTCTTTCCAAATCTCCCAACAAAACAGAGTTTTTGCGGAACGGAGCCCTTTCGGCGGGTAGCCAGGGTGCTTTAAGAACTGGTCCCAAATAAGGCCGGCGGAGTCTGCGGGGCTAGCTGGGTAGAAAAGCGTCATGTCCCCCAGCCTAGACGCTGCAGCGAACCAAATGCGCTTAAGAGTACCGACGTTGGAAGAGCGTGCGTGCAGTAGTCTTCATAGTCACCTTTCAGTGTTGGCAAAGCGGCTCGTGAGCCTAGCCCCTAGCGGCAAGGAGATCATCTGTCCACACCATGTTTTGGGCGTTTTCAAAAAAAAAAATTCTAAACTTGAGCCCTTTCACCTGGAATGCTCAAACTATGTTTGCCCTTCAAAGATGTAAAACTATTTTCTCAACGCAACACGAGCTCTGCTATTTGATTGAAATAGAAGAACATAACAAATGGCCTAGGCAAAAGTAGAAAGGTTTACAAGACAACCAATATAAAGCCACAACACGCAGGTCGGGAAGTCACAATTGTGGACACGCAAGCAGTAGTAGGGTACTAGGGTACGAGTTGAGCAAAGTGATGAGCACGAGCAGCAATCCTTGATTTTCGAAAACATCATTAACGCTAATGGCAGATTTATTGTTGAAGACCCGTGCATTGTGCTCTTTCCAAATCTCCCAACAAATCAGAGTTGTTGCGGAATAGAGCCCTTTCGGCGGGTAGCCAGGGTGATTTAAGAACTGGTCCCAAAGAAGGCCTGTCGTAGCGCCTTAGATGTCGTTACGAGTTTCACAACGCCGGTAGATATCGTATCTATGCTTAACTTGTTTTTGCAGGACGTTGTGAATGGTATGGCTTATGTGCATGTGATGTGTGTAATCCATACATGATCTGCGTATCATGTTTTTGTTAGCCGGCTGGAGCGTAGGTGCTGTGATTTTATCGTATAACGGCATGTGTATCGGATTCTCTATGTAATTTTTCATTTACTAGCTAGTGTAGCTTGTTGGAGAACCCGGATGACATGCAAGTCGTTGTACAAGTCGGCTATATGGAGTAAGATGGCACGTGACAAGAGTTGGCACAAGTCGACTTACAAGCTTTATGGAGATGGAGATCATCATGAAGAGAGCCATACCATTTCACATTATAATTGTTTTATTTGTGTTATTGTTATGTCTCTTTTTACCTCTATTTAGATAGTTGGTAGATTTTGATCCCTGAAAGAAGGTCTAGTCGGTCGCCCCGCTAGTGCTGCACCATCACAAATCGGACATTCTTGGTAGTGGGCTCATAAAATTGAGATGCTACCAATTCTTTCCGATTAGGTGGGTTTTGAGTCGGACTCTTACTGCGGAAGCATATGGTAATCTAGACTTGTCAATCACAACGGTTGTGGGGCTCGGGGCGAGGTAGGTTGGGAGCCGGGGCATTTGATGCCACCCGACTAACAGGAGTCGTATTAGATACGATTGGCAAGATGTTGCCAACCTAGATCACTTCACGGCTAGTGGTGATGCTAAAGCTCACTAGTCGGCTTGCTTATTTAGGATCTTGAATCACTTAGCAGCCATCGGAGGGGTGTTGGTTCTAGTGGGAGCATAAATATTAAAGCGTTTAATATGCCTACTCTTTTATGAATACATGTTTTAAGTGTTTTGCATATTTTCTGTTGTAGATCAATGGCACCTAGCAACCTTCCTCAGTTGTACACTTTTGCGTTGAGGTCAATCCTAGAGAAAGGTAAGCTTCATGGAACTAATTTCACCAAGTGGTACCGTATTCTGAGGATAGTCCTCCAGCATGAGAAGAAAGAACATGTTCTAGAAACTCCACTTCCAGATGAGCCTGATGATGATGCGACTGTCGCTGTCATGAATGTCTACCGTAAGACTAGAGATGAGTCTACGGAAATTAGCTGTCTTATGCTTGCACTCATGGAACCTGACTTGCAGCAGTAGTTTGAGAATGTTGAGGCCTACGATATGATCGAAAGCCTCAAAAGTATGTTCCAGGCTCAGGCAAAGACCGAGAGGTATCAAGTCTCTCAAGCTTTGCTGGGCTGTAAGCTCAAAGACGGCGATCAAGTGAGTCCTCATGTAATCAAGATGACTGGTTACATGCAGTCTCTGGATAGGCTGGGCTTCCCAATTAACTAAGAGTTCGCTGCTGATATAATTCTGAACTCTCTTCCTAGTGCGTATGGTCCGTTCATTTCGAACTACCACATGTATATCTGGAAGTGGATCTCAACTGTCCATGGACTTTGGACCTGAAATACGCTGGACTTAATTGGATTGGGCTATGTTGGACTTGGACTTTAGCTGGACCTTAGATCCAATAGCATTGGATGGGCTTGGATGTGAGAGTTGGATAGTCCACAATCCAATGGACTTGTGTTGCATCGCTAATCGCTATCGACATCAAACATGATTTTCCATCCCCTTATCAGACCAGCGCCGCTGCTCGTCTCTCCCCGCCGCCGGCTACTCCATGGTCGCTCCCCGGAGACCCAGCCCCGCCGCTCGCCGGCGGCCACGCCGTCCTCGCAGCTCGCCGGTGACCCATGCAACCCTGTCGCTCGCCGGCGGCCACGCTGTCCTCGCAGATTGCTGGCGACCCAGCCCCGAGCCCGCCGTCCTCGCAGCTCGCCGGTGACCCACGCAACCCTGCTGCTCGCCGGAGACCCAGCCCCGAGCTCGCCGTCCTCGCAGCTCGCCGGTGACCCACGCAACCCTGCCGCTCGCCGACGACCACGCTGTCCTCGCGGATTGCCGGCGACCCAGACCAGCCGCTCGCCGGTGACCACCCGTCCTCGCACCTCACCGGCGACCCGGTTGCCGGCTACACGTCGCACGCATTAGCCATCCCCCGTCTCACCTTCAGTGTTCATATCTGGTGGAAGAATGTACGCAGGATGGTAACGTTCTATTCAAGGATTAATATCCATTGGATCATGGATATCCAATTTTACGATGTTTTGGATATGGATGGATTTGGATACTAGGTCAGAAAGCGTGGACTGGACTTAGACAAGCGAACATTAAAGTAGATACTTTTTTGGACTCTTGAGTTTTGGATTTGGACCTTGATCTGGTTCCAGATTTAACCACATGCATGGTATGGATAAGAAGATCACTGAATTACATGGGATGCTCAAAAGGGAAGAGGCTGATCTCAAGAAAGGCGTCAGTCAAGTGTTGATGGTGCAGAATAAGGCTAAGTTCAAGAAGAGTTCTTGGACCAAGAAGAAGAAGGATAAGTCATGAGGCAGCGCCCATGGCCCTGTCTAGAGCGCTTCCTCAAAGACTAAGCCATCTCCTACAACCGGATCCAATTGCTTCTATTGCAAGCAGGATGGCCACTGGAAGAGGAACTGCACCAAGTATTTGGCTGACAGAGCGAAGAGTGGAGGTGTGACATCCAACTCAGGTACGCTTGTGTGCAATGTATAGACATTTATCTTGCTGATGCACCTAACAGTTCTTGGATATATGATTCCGGATCAGTTATTCACATATGCAACTCGTTGCAGGGACTGGTAAGAACTAGGAGCGTGGCGAGAAGAGAGTTTGATATTCATGTCGGCAATAAGGCGAGAGTCGCTGCGTTGGAAGTCGGCACGATGCAACTTCATTTACCTTCAGGATTTTTAATGGAGTTGAATAATTGTTATTATGTTCCAGTGCTTAGTCGAAACATTATTTCCGCCTCATGTTTGATGAGACAAGGTTATGAGTCGAATATTAAGAATATTGGATGTTCTTTATATTTGAAAGACATGTTTCATGGCTTTGCACCCGTTCAGGAAGGGTTATTTATTTTGAATCCTTATAGTGAATCGTTCTATAACATAAATGTGAAAAGGTTGAAACTAAATGATCTCAATATGGCTTACTTTTGGCACTGTCGGCTTGGTCATATAAGTTGGAAGCGCATGAAGAAGCTCCATGATGATGGACTTCTAACTTCGTTCAACTTAGTCATTCGAGACATGCGAATCATGCCTACTAGGCAAAATGACCAAGACACCTTTTGCAAGGAGTTGTGAAAGGGCGTCCGACTTGTTGGAACTAATACATAATGATGTATGTGGTCCAATGAGCACAACAGTCAGAGGTGGTTATGAGAACTTCATTACCTTCACTGATGATTTGTGTAGGTATGAATATATCTATTTAATGAAACACAAGTCGGAAGCCTTTGAGAAATTCAAGGAATTCCAGAGTGAGGTACAAAATCAACTCGGAGAGAAAATAAAGTTTCTACGGCCGGACCGTGGAGGCGAGTACATGAGCCATGAGTTTGATGACCATCTAAAGAATTATGGAATAGTTCCTCAACTCACTCCTCCGGGTACACCGTAGAGGAACGGTGTATCGGATTGGAGAAATCAGACCTTGTTGGACATGGTACGATCAATGATGAGTCGGACAGATCTACCTTTATCATTTTGGGGTTATTATCTAGAAACTACAGCGTTCACACTAAACAGAGTATCATCAAAGTCAGTAGAGAAGACACCGCATGAGATGTGGACTGGCAAAATGCCAAGTTTGTCTTTTCTTAAGATTTGGGGTTGTGAAGCATTTGTCAAGCGACTTTAGTCGGACAAGCTCGCGCCTAAGTCGGATAAGTGTATTTTTGTTGGGTATCCGAGGGAAACCTTCAGGTACTACTTCTACAACCGAGAAGAGGGCAAAGTGTTTGTCGCTCGGAACGGTGACTTTCTTGAGAAAGAGTTTCTCAATCTGGGAGTCAGTGGGAGTATAGTGCAACTTGAAGAAATTCGAGAGAAACCATCTAGGGGCGAGTCGGCAAGGGCCTTGGAGGCTGAACCGGTCGTGGTACCTACACCAGTAACAGCACCTGAACCACGGAGATCTGCCAGATTACAAAATGCTCGTGATGTTTAAATGTTCGACAGTAATGAGCCGGCAACGTATTCGGAAGCGATGGTGGGATCTGATTCTGAGTCATGGCTTAGAGCCATGAGATCGAGTTAAAGTCCATGGATGAAAACCAAGTTTGGAATTTGGTTCATCTGCCTGACGGTACAAGACCCGTCGAGTGTAAATGGGTCTTTAAGAAGAAAACTGATATGGATAGAAATATTTCCGTCTATAAAGCACGACTTGTCGCGAAGGGGTTCCGACAGGTTCAAGGAGTTGACTACGATGAGACCTTCTCGCCTGTATTGATGCTTAAGTCAGTTCGGATCATGTTAGCCATAGCAGCCTATTTCGACTATGAGATATGGCAGATGGATGTCAAGACGGCTTTCCTTAATGGAAATTTAACTGAGGACGTGTATATGATACAGCCCAAAGGTTTTGTGGATCCAGCTAACGCTGACAAGGTATGCAAACTTCAGAAATCCATTATGGGTTGAAGCAAGCATCTCGGAGTTGGAACATTCGCTTTGATGAGGTTGTAAAATCGTTTGGCTTCATCAAGAGCGATCATGATTCTTGTTTATACAATAAGTTTAGTGGGAGCAAAATAAATTTTCTAATCTTATATGTGGACGATATATTACTGATTGGGAAATGATGTCATGATGTTTCAAGAAACCAAAGAATCATTGGAAAGAAGTTTCTCAATGAAGGATTTGGGTGAGGCGACTTATATATTGGGAATCAGGATCTATAGAGATAGATCAAGGCGACTCATTGGATTGAGTCAGAGTACATATCTGGACAAAGTTTTGAAGAAATTCAAAATGGAAGAGTCTAAGAAGGGGTTCTTACCGATGTCCCATGGTGTAAAACTTAGCAAGACTCAGTGTCCTTTGATGACTGATGAGCGAAGTCGGTTGAGTGTGATCCCGTATGCTTCGGCAATCGGATCCAGCATGTATGCCATGATTTGTACTAGGCCAGATGTTTCCTATGCTCTAAGTGTAACGAGGAGATACCAGGCTGACCCTAGAAAAGCCTACTGGGCATCGGTTAAAAACATCCTTAAGTACTTGAGAAGGACTAAGGAAACGTTCCTAGTTTATGGAGGTGATGAGGAATTCAGTGTAAAGGGTTAGACGGATGCGAGTTATCTCACCGACTCAGATGATTCTCGTTCGCAATCTGGATACGTGTTCATAATGAACGGAGGAGCTGTGAGCTGGAAGAGTTCCAAACAAGATATTGTGTCTGCATCTACAACAGAGGCTGAGTATATTGCTGCCTTGGAGGCTGCAAAGGAAACTGTTTGGATCAGGAACCTCCTGATAGATCTTGGTGTGGTTCAGGGCGCGTCCAATCCATTGGACGTATGCTATGACAATAATGGTGCTATCTCACAAGCCAAGAAACCTAGACAACACCAGAAGAACAAACATATACTCATGCGTTACTACCTCATTCGCCAGTTTGTCGAACAAGGTGATATCAAGTTATGCAAAGTACACACGGATGCAAACATTGCAGATCCTTGACAAAGGCGCTACCACAGCCAAAGCATGAGGCACACATGAGAGGTATGGGCATTTGATTCCTAGGCATATGATGTCGAGATGATTGACTCTAGTGCAAGTAGGAGACTGTTAGGAATATTCCCTAGAGGCAATCATGTATGATGTAATTTCCAATGTATTCATAAAGTTATTAACTTGTCCTTGTTTTGAACATTTGATATATGTCATTGAATATGTGATTCGATTGTGGAACTATGTATTCATGTTGTTCATGCAAAATTGTCCTTGGTCATTAAGGTTGTGCTGGACACACACCCTAGACTAATGTGAGTGTTGGCTCATGACACGGTTCCACTTGTCATGGTCATGGTGATGCCATTCCAACGTTCACAGACTTGGCTAAAGAGTTTAGCAAGTCGGACTGGCCCATATTGAGATGCAACGAGTAAGTCATCATTTGCATGTCTCAATCAATGTAATCCTTAGACATGACGTTGTCGCACAATCCGAGGTGTGGATCACCGACTTAGGTTCTGTCAAACGTTGTTCCATGACAAGGCAGTTATAAAGGCAGAGTTCGGCTCGAATGAGAAGCAAGTTGCGTGATCTGGTTAATCAAGATGGGATTTTGCCCCTCCGAATGGAGAGATATTCTCTGGGCCTCTCGAGTGATATGATTCCGGAAGCATGGCCGTGCGCGACTCGGTTAAGTGTTAACTGAGTCTGTTGACTAAGAGTTAGTCAGATGAATCATATATCACGGTCCGAGAAGAGAGTTGAGCTATTAAGAGATGACGATAATTCGCCTATACTTAGATAAGGTATATCGTGAGGCAAAAGGGACTCAGATGAAAGTCACATTGGAAGGGTATGTCGTCATGACTCTATGGCACTTGGGAGTCGGCACGTTCTGCTAGGAGCCGCTACTGATTGATCGATTGGGAGTCGGAATTCAATCGTGTCCAAGTCGCCATGAGCGTGCAGAGTCGCACACTTAAGAGCGGGAGCAAGTGTATTGGTCGGGTTGGACCCGAACCGGAAATGGATTGAGTTTGTGAGTCGGACTCACAGAGGGAATGAGCCACAAGCGTTGTGAAGCCCACTACCACTCGCTATATAAAGAGGGGCGTAGGTTGCCCAGCGGGCACGTTACTCCACTCCCATGCGTTGGGAACCCTAGCCGCACTCAGTCCAGCCGTCGCACCGGACCTAGCAGTCCGCCATCGGAGATCCTCCTCGTATGTGTGGATACCGGTAGAGGTGTTGTACGTTCAGCACTTCGACGATCGCGGGATTGGATCGGCTGGATCGGATCGTGGGACTACACTGCATCGATATGCTTCATTGATAATCCGCACCTGCGCATCTAGTGGTACTCCTCGTGGCCTTCTACCTCGGCTAGATCTTGGAAATACCTCGTAGAAAAGTTTTGTTTATCTCTACGCGTTCCAAAAACAGTAGATGTGCTATTTGATTGATATAGAAGAACATAACAAATGGCCTAGGCAAAAGTAGAAAGGTTTACAAGACAACCAACATAAAGCCACAACTCGCAGGTCGGGAAGTCACAACTGCGGACACGCAAGCAGTAGTAGGGTACTAGGGTACAAGTTGAGCCAACTGATGAGCACCAGCAGCAATCCCTTGATTTTCGAAACCATCATTAACTTTAATGGAAAATTGATTGTTGAAGACCCGTGCATTGTGCTCTTTCCAGATCTCCCAACAAAACAGAGTTGTTGCGGAACGGATCACTTTCGGCGGGTAGCCAGGGTTCTTTAAGAACCGGTCCCAAAGAAGGCCGACGGAGTATGCGGGGCTAGCTGGGTAGAAAAGCGTCATGTCGCGCAGCCTAGACGATGCGGCGGACCAAATGCGCTTAAGAGTACCGACGTTGGAAGAGCATGCGTGCAGCAGTCTTAGGAGTCACTTTACGGTGTTGGCAAAGTGGCTCGTGAGGCCAGCCCCGAGCGGCAAGGAGATCAGCCGTCCACACCATGTTTTGAGCGTTGAAAAAATATATCTAAACTTGAGCCCTTTCGCCTGGAATGATGAAAATATGTATGCCCTTTAAAGATGTAAAATTATTTTCTGAACGCAACAGGAGCTCTGCTATTTGATTGATATAGAAGAACATAACAAATGGCCTAGGCAAAAATAGAAAGATTTACAAGACAACCAACATAAAGCCATAACACGCAGGTCAGGAAGTCGCAACTACGGACACGCAAGCAGTAGTAGGGTACCAGGGTACGAGTTGTGCAAAGTGATGAGCACCAGCAGCAATCCCTTAATTTTCGAAAACATCATTAGCGCTAATGGCAGATTTATTATTGAAAACCCGTGCATTCCCTCTCCCCAAATCTCCCAACAAAACAGAGATGTTGCGGAACGGAGCCCTTTCGGCGGGTAGCCAGGGTGCTTTAAGAACTGATCCCAAAGAAGGCCGACGGAGTCAGCGGGACTAGATGGGTAGAAAAGCGTCATGTCGCCCAGCCTAGACGCTGCGGCGGACCAAATGCGCTTAAGAGTACCAACGTTGGAAGAGCATGCGTGCAGCCGTCTTCGTAGTCACCTCACAGTGTTGGCAAAGCGGCTCGTGACGCTAGCCCCTATCGGCAAGGAGATACACCGTTCACACCACGTTTTGAGCGTTTTCAGAAAAATATATCTAAACTTGAGCCTTTTCACCTAGAATGCTCAAAATATGTATGCCCTTTAAAGATGTAAAACTATTTTCTCAACGCAACAGGAGCTCTGCTATTTGATTGATATCGAAGAACATAACAAATGACCTAGGCAAAAGTAGAAAGGTTTACAAGATAACCAACATAAAGCCAGAACACGCAGGTCGGGAAGTCATAACTGCGGACACGCAAGCAGTAGTAGGGTACTAGGGTACGAGTTGAGCCAAGTGATGAGCACCAGCAGCAATCCCTTGATTTTCGAAACCATCAATAACTTTAATGGAAAATTTATTGTTGAAGACCCGTGCATTGTGCTCTTTTCAAATCTCCCAACAAAACAGAGTTGTTGCGGAACGGAGCCCTTTCGGGGGGGAGCCAGGGTGCTTTAAGAACTGGTCCCAAAGAAGGCCGGCGGAGTCTGCGGGGCTAGCTGGGTAGAAAAGCGTCATGTCACCCAGCCTAGACGCTGCGGCGGACCAAATGCGCTTAAGAGTACCGACGTTGGAAGAGTATGCGTGCAGCCGTCTTCGTAGTCACCTTACGGTGTTGGCAAAGCGACTCGTGAGGCTAGCCCCTAGCGGCAAGGAGATCAGCCGTCCACACCATGTTTTGAGCGCTTTCAAAAAAAAAATCTAAACTTGAGCCCTTTCACCTGAAATGCTAGAAATAGGTATGCCCTTCAAAGATGTAAAACTATTTTATCAATGCAACAGGAGCTGTGCTATTTGATTGATATAGAAGAACATAACAAATGGCCTAGGCAAAAGTAGAAAGGTTTACAAGCCAAACAACATATAGCCACAACACGCAGGTCGGGAAGTCACAACTGCGGACACGCAAGCAGTAGTAGGGTACTAGGGTACGAGCTGAGCAAAGTGATGAGCACCAACAGCAATCCCTTGATTTTCGAAAACATCATTAACGCTAATGGAAAATTTATTGTTGAAGACCCGTGCATTGTGCTCTTTCCAAATCTCCCAACAAAACAGAGTTGTTGCGGAACGGAGTCCTTTCGGCGGGTAGCCAGTGTGTTTTAAGAACTGGTCCCAAAGAAGGCCGGCGGAGTCTGCGGGGCTAGCCGGGTAGAAAAGCGTCATGAGGCCCAGCCTAGACGCTGCGGCGGACCAAATGCGCTTAAGAGTACCGACGTTGGAAGAGCATGCGTGCAACCGTCTTCGTAGTCACCTTATAGTGTTGGCAAAGCGGCTCGTGAGGCTAGCCCCTAGCGGCAAGGAGATTAGCCATCCACACCATGTTTTGAGCGTTTTCAAAAAAAATATGTAAACTTGAGCCCTTTCACCTGGAATACTCAAAATATGTATGCCCTTCAAAGATGTAAATTTTTTTTCTCAACGCAACAGGAGCTCTGCTATTTGATTGATATAGAAGAACATAATAAATGGCCTAGGAAAAAGTAGAAAGATTTACAAGACAACCAACATAAAGCCACAACACGCACGTTGGGAAGTCACAACTGCGGACACGCAAGCAGTAGTAGGGTACGAGTTGAGAAAAGTGATGAGCACCAGCATCAATCCCTTGATTTTCAAAAACATCATTAGCCTTGCTGGTAGATTTACTTTTGAAGACCCGTGCATTGCGCTCTTTCCAAATCTCCCAACAAAACAGAGTTGTTGCGGAATGGAGCCCTTTTGGTGGGTAGCCAAGGTGCTTTAAGAACTGGTCCCAAAGAAGGCCGACGGAGTCTGCGAGGCTAGCTGGGTAGAAAAGCGTCATGTCGCGCGGCCTAGACGCTGCGGCGGACCAAATGCGCTAAAGAGTGCCGACATTTGAAGAGCCTGCGTGCAGCCATCTCCGGAGTCACCTTATAGTATTGGCAAAGCGGCTCGTGAGGCCAGCCCCTGGCGGCAAGGAGATCACCCGTCCACACCATGTTTTGAGCGTTTTCAAAAAAAAATCTAAACTTGAGCCCTTTCACCTGGAATGCTCAAACTATGTATGTCGTTCAAAGATGTAAAACTATTTTATGAGCGGAACAGGAGCTCTGCTATTTAATTGATATAGAAGAACATAACAAATGGCCTAGACAAAAGTAGAAAGGCTTACAAGACAACCAACATAAAGCCACAACACGCAGGTCGGGATGTCACAACCGCGGACACGCAAGCACTAGTAGGTTACTAGGGTACGAGTTGCGCAAAGTGATGAGCACCAGCAGCAATCCCTTGATTTTCGAGAACGTCATTAGCACTAATGGCAGATTGATTGTTGAAGACCCGTGCATTGCGCTCTTTCCAAATCTCTCAACAAAAACAGAGTTGTTGCGGAACGGAGCCCGTCGGCGGTCAGCCGGGGTTCTTTAAGAACCGGTCCCAAAGAAGGCCGACGGAGTATGCGGGGCTAGCTGGGTAGAAAAGCGTCATGTCGCGCAGCCTAGACGTTGTGGCGGACCAAATGCGCTTAAGAGTACCGACGTTGGAAGAGCATGCGTGCAGCAGTCTTAGGAGTCACTTTACGGTGTTGGCAAAGTGGCTCGTGAGGCCAGCCCGGAGTGGCAAGGAGATCAGCCGTCCACACCATGTTTTGAGCGTTGAAAAAATATATCTAAACTTGAGCCCTTTCGCCTGGAATGATCAAAATATGTATGCCCTTCAAAGATGTAAAATTATTTTCTGAAAGCAACAGGAGCTCTGCTATTTGATTGATATAGAAGAACATAACAAATGGCCTAGGCAAAAATAGAAAGATTTACAAGACAACCAACATAAAGCCATAACACGCAGGTCGGGAAGTCACAACTACGGACACGCAAGCAGTAGTAGGGTACTAGGGTAGGAGTTGTGCAAAGTGATGAGCACCAGCAGCAATCCCTTGATTTTCGAAAACATCATTAGCGCTAATGGCAGATTTATTATTGAAGACCCGTGCATTTCCCTCTTTCCAAATCTCCCAACAAAACAGAGATGTTGCGGAACGGAGCCCTTTCGGCGGGTAGCCAGGGTGCTTTAAGAACTGATCCCAAAGAAGGCCGGCGGAGTCTGCGGGACTAGATGGGTAGAAAAGCGTCATGTTGCGCAGCCTAGACGCTGCGGCGGGCCAAATGCGCTTAAAGGTACCGACGTTGGAAGAGCATGCGTGCAGCCGTCTTCGGAATCACCTTATAGTGTTGGCAAATCGGTTTGTGAGGCCAGCCCCTAACGGCAAGGAGATCAGCCGTTCTCATCATGTTTTAAGCGGCAAGCCAGGTGAACATTCTGCATTTATGTGGAGCTGGTACGTATCCAACGTATCCATAATTTCTGATGCTCCATGATCATATTATCACAATTGCTACATGTTTTCTCCCTTATTTACATCATTTTTATACGTTTTCCAGGATTAACCTATTAACAAGATGCCAAGTGCCATTTCCCTATTTTCTGCTGTTTTTGGTTTCATAAAAGTTGTTCTGGAAACATTCTCGGAATTGGCATCTTGTTAATAGGTTAGTCCCGGAAAACGTATAAAAATGCTATAAATAAGGTAGAAAACATGTAGCAATTGGCTTAATATGATCATGGAGCATTAGAAATTATAGATACGTTAGAAACGTATCAAGCATCCCCAAGCTTAGTTCCTACTCGTCCTCGAGTAGGTAAACGATAAAATAATAATTTCTAAGGTGACATGCTACTATCATAAACTTGATCATTATAATGTAAAAGCATATGTACGCTGAGAACATAAAACTTCAAGCACAAACATGATTAATAGAACTTCCATAATAAATCATAACAATCACTTTGCACCATGAAGAGTATCTTAAACTAGGCGAAAAGCGAGCTTCGCCTCGCCGCCTGCATTTGGTTTGGCAAAGCATGGTGGATTTTCACATGTTTTGGTCATTTTAATTAGGGCATCTCCAGCCGTGCGAACCCCCCCCCCCCCCCAGCACAAAAAAACCACAAAAAGTAGCGAAAACGGCGCAAAATCAAAACTTGGGCGAGGTCATTGACCAGCCGTAGCCCACCCGAGCAGCGAAAATGGGGGGATTTTGCATGCAAAGTGGGGCAAAAGTAGGAGAGAGAGGCATTTTTGCATGCAAAGTGGGGCAAAAGTAGGAGAGAGATGCCTTTTTGCATGCAAAACGGGGCATTTTGTCCCCCAGGCCAAACCCAGCCCCTTGGGTTCGGCTGTGGGTACGCCGGCGCTAAAACGGCGCTTTTTGACACATAAAGTGGTCCTAGGGGGCATTGGGGGGACGGCTGGAGATGCCCTAAGAAAATGTTAGGAGGTTGTCGCATTATGCCTGCTCTCACATGTGGTCGGTCACAAAGTTTAAGCACCTGTGATATTTTTATCCAAATCCCAATATATATTTCATAATCTTTAATAGCAGTACCAACATCATGCGTTGCGGTAAAATGATAAGAAGAATCTCATGTATATTCTCTTGGGATCTTCAATGTCAAAAAAGCGTATTCGTAAAAATATTTGGAACAAAAAGACTTATTTTCCATAAGTGACATGCTAAGAAACATCATGTCCGTAATACAATATTCAAACAAAAATACAAAAGAACTTTCTACATATCATCTGACAAACAAAGGCATGTAATGCAATACGTACATATCAAACTCATAAATACATCAGAAAGAATCCGTAGTAGCGTGTAGCCTTAATATTGGCGGAGCTAGCTTCCCAGACTTCTTTGGTATGTCTCAATTGAACAATGTAGTCACAGGAATGTTAGTGATGATCTTTGATGAGGGGGAGAAAAGCTGTCCAGCTTCAAAGACGACAGGCCTCCACCACTGCCTAAAGTTCCCTTCACTCAGAGATCATGAAACAACAATGAAATCACAAAATAATTTCTGAAAAGAAACAAGCAAACCTGAGAACTAACCTCTAACACTGAATATATAGAAGTAAATCATGCTTAGCTTCTAGAAAAAAGTGTCAGAACCAAATTCATATTAAGGCTAAATTTATTCCTGCTGATAAGAATAAGATAAGCTAACCATTAGGTATAAAGGGTATTCATACAAGAGTACTTATAAAATGACTCACATTGTTTGAATGTATCAAAGGGGCTTAATGGTTTGCAATGCCGAATCAATGTGCGTCTAAGAAGCTATGAGTGACTGTGACACATGGTTAAATTTACTCATAGCTTCGGACTGAATCTATTATAGAAGTGACTATACGCGCAGGAATTCGTAGTTTAAGGGATATAGAACAACAATTCGATAATTCATGAAGTGTCTGAATAACTAAATCATTTTACTACACCCATGTCCGAGGAGCCAAGCACCAACCAAATGCAGTTAGTGGTCACAAGTGAGGAGTTAATATACAATAAAAACTTACTAATATTGTTGCGGGGAAGACTGCCATAATAAGATAGAAAACCAAAAATGAAGTCAAATGAGCAGTCAATAAAAAAGCACCCATGTCGCCTTTTAGTAAATTTTATCGGAAGTGACCCTCACCCCACCACAAAAAATAAATTATCACTACGGGTATCCTGAGATGACACAACAATGGAGGTAGAGTGTTTAAGATAGCAACAACAATACATAGGATCGTTGAAGATATATAGTTTCCGCCAAACTAACTAAATATATACCCTATTTAATCTTTTTGTATTCATCTGCTTTAATACTACAACCTCCATGTAATGAATGTATATTACATTACAACCTTGATCTGGAATTTGCCAAAAACTGCAACCACACACTATAATCACAATATTTATCTAAGGCGTAATAAGCATTGCATCTACAGAAAGTACAGTTTTGCGACCATGGATTATATCTTCTAGGATCATTATGATTACATGCCTGTAAGACAAATGATAGACACATAGTGACGATGAAAGTAGGAAAGAATATCATACCTTTCAATGGCTATTTCCAGTTTTATATTTTTGTTCCACTTTCCAACAATCTAACTTAATTGACGGAATTATGTTATGAATCTCCCACCGATAATTATTACTGAATTGAGCTTTCCTATTTTTAGGATTCCAAAAATAGATAGCACGGTATTTCAGCCATAGAAAATGCCCCTTACCAGGTGAATCATTCAACTCACCACTGTATATGTTTCAGATTCTGAAAATTCAAAATTCATCTACCCTTGATGCCTTTGCTTTCATATGTTTTAACCACTCAGTGGCCATCTTACCATCATTTTTGGAGCTCATAAGCATCAAGCTCACCCTCCTTTCTTGCATGTCTCCCAACTCATTAGATTCGCTGTCCACCTTTTGCGTTATCTATTATCTATGTTCTACACGACACAAAAAATGATTCAAATATCCAGAACAAAACAGAGAATGGCAAACTGAAAGAGATATATAGTATATACAGTTATCCAGCATGCTAAGATAAATAGCATAATCTAACATGTGTTTGAATTTTGTATGCAGCAAAACATCCAATAGAAGAAAATTATGAAAGACTGAACATAGAAAGAGCTCCATGGACAACATAAACTACAACTTACACTTTGATCATAAGTAAATAAATATTTAAAATTCAGTCGTGAGAGAAATCAAAGCGTGAGCAAGGTAAGAGGAAGGAGTGAATATCGACGGATTAACCAAAACACCATCCACCTGCTGCAGCTACTAAGAACGGAACAAGCCTGCATATTGGTAGTTCCGAAATTATTATTTCAATGATGACAGTGACACACATGTAGATTACTGTGTTTTTCATTATTTTTTCCATTTAGAGAAAAATACTGATACCTTTTACTAAAACTGTAACAAGAACCTTTGTACTTGTATAAAAAAATGTGTATAAAGCTCTCATTGTCAACCTCACAGACAGAAAAACATACTTCTAATTAACACTTATGCACATTTCATACCGAAATACATGGTATATATGTATTCCAAGCAACTCAAGAAATGAATACCTTGTGATATAAAGAACTTCACGTAGATTATATATCAGAATCAACCCCCCGCATAATTGCCAACCTCTTAACTACAACAAAGAACATGTGTGATTAGAGGTCCATACTCAATCAGCCACTCCTAAACATTTTAGTTTTATTTATGGAGAAGGAAAAACAAATAAGATCAGTCAATCAGCAAGTAATATACAATCTAGTGATCCACTGCTTATAAAACAATAAAGGTATCAACCACCAAAGCAAATAGCGGGCGCACTCGCCTTCCAGTCGCTGCATAGACCAAGACGAAAAGCCCCCAAATCATCTCACATACTTCACTGGACAGAAGGAAGGAAATAAAAATCCATGAACACAAAATTATAGAGGACTGGGAAGCACGGCGCTGCCCGGGAAGCAACCTTGTCTGGTTCGACGGAGGGCTAGGCGTCTCCTTCCTCATGATGTGCGGCAGCGGCATGTGGAGTGCAGCGTCGGCAAAAGCAAATGAGCACCCTATCTAGCATCGACCAACATGAAATGAATGGAAAACCTTACTAAGCATTGATCCACACAACCAAAGAACTATTGCAGCAAAAAAACATGTATATATGGCATCTCCATAACTTAGATAGTGTCCTCATCTTTACTTCTTCACTGGAGCTCATGAAAAACCAGATTCACACGCCCCAACTGCCGCGGTCTTCGCTCGAGGGATGTGTAGGCCTACTCCCAAAATCAGTTCAGAAAAAATCAGCAGCAAAATCTTTGTTTATCCTAATGATATTTTATTTAACTTCATTGGCTTGAAAAATCAGCAAGGATTACTCAAGACAAATGGAGAAAGAACCGTACCAAAATTTATCTTGCCAGATATCATATGTACAGAAAAGTAATAAGTGTCTTCTTGTATATAATACAACAAAAGGGAGAAAACAATGGTCCATGGTTAAAACTATCTGTCTCGATTGCATCTGAATGCCATAAGAGTGGTATACATCACAGATTGACGACACAAATTACAAATTTCAAGGAAGTAGAGGTTGACTACATATTACATCTAGGAGTCTGTTTCAATGCTAATACATGTGTAACAATTAAAAAAAGTATATGTACGTGCATACAGTCAATGACAAAGCAATACAATGTTTTATCAAACAAGTAAGTAACAACTGATTTGACCATTATCATACATATAATGCATACGTGGAGTAGCTAATACTGGTTTCCCGAAGAGAACAGAAAATGCGACTAAGTATGTTAGGCGAGCACAGCCACTGATCCCGTGGAGATTAGGCGAGCTTGCTATGTGATTGAAAAGTTCAGTGGCTCCACCAAAGGCACCAACTGAGGATAATAATGATATGGTTTGGCGGGCGGACAGGAAGAGATGCTGAGAGAGAGTGCCAGCGGCCATCGTTCTTACCTTGGAGCTCGGCGGAGGAGACGGCGCATCTTGCAAGGGACGGCGCAGCAGTCGCTCCGACCGGCAGCGGTTAGGATGGATGCAGGCCACATCGCAGGGATGTGGGAGTCTAGGCCACCAACAGCGCCGACGTGGAAGCCTTCAACGCCAAAACCATCCGGCTACCGGCGGCGGCGACGATGGGAAACCCCGGTCGCAAGACAGCGCAGCAGCAGGGATGTGGGAGCCTAGGCCACCAGCAGAGCCGACGTGGAAGCCCTCGATGCCCAAACCATCCGGCTCCCCACGGCGCCGTCGATGGGAAACCCCGGTGGGCAAAAAGATTTGGTGGCTGTTGACCACATTCTTAACAGACTAGTTTGATGATGGATTTCAGACTGCATCACTAGATTGGGGCACTAGTAGGGAATGGCTTATAGCCACCACCATACCGCTGGCGAACCAGAATGGCTGTTGCCCAGCGCTAATAGTGCTGGCGAACAACTATGCCTGTTCGCCAGCACTACCGCTGGCGAACAACCATCCTTGTTCGCCAGCGGTATGCCTGGGCCCCACCTGCGCGCGGTTTGAAATGGTAGCGCCGCTGCCTTATTTTACCGCTGGCGAACGGCCTGTATTGTTCGCCAGCGCTACTCCCACAACCGCTGGCGAACAGATGCTTCTGTTCGCCAGCGCTAAGATGTGGGCCCAGCACGCATCTTAGCGCTGGCGAACAGAAGCATCTGTTCGCCAGCGGTAGTCCGCAGATATTGCCACAAAGTGGCACCCCCACCTACCCACTTTCCCCTCCACTCTCTCTTCTTCACCTTGTTCCCTCTTCTCTCTCTAGCTCGAAATTATGCCAATTTCTTCACCCTCCTACCTTATTTTGAACCAACTAAATTTATTTTAGTTGGTATATATATGTTTATCTCCCTCCTAACATCATTTCTACCCCAAATTTTCCCTCCCTAGCCATCTAGATCTAGAATTAACCCCTTTCTCTCCAAAGCTCCAAATTTCTCCGGATATCATCGTGTGGGCATCTATTCATTTGAGGTGTGATGAATGATAATATATAATTAAATGAGTTTGTATATAAATTTTGTCCGGATACACGCGATATGCAATATGTGTGAAATTTCACCGGATTCAACAATGGTCGTGTGATGGAGACGATAAATGCATGTGTGCGCAATTTGTTGTGGAATGAAATTGAGTAGCCAACTATCGCCGGAATGTTGATTCATTTCCGTCTCGGCATAGTTTGGCACTCCTCTAACCTCCAATTTGTAGGAAGGTCATGCCGATTTTTTTCCGTGAATATCGCAATATATATATATATTATGTTTGGTTCTAATATTAATTATATCGGCGCGCGCTCTCGTGCAGGCGACATATAATGGTGGTCGTTAAGAGTGAACGTGTCGTGAATAGTTACTTGAGACACGCGACAGAAGACATGTTACAAAATGGCCGCAAGGAGATACGATGTCCATGTCGAAAGTGCAAACTAGGGGGCTTGCTCAATCCCTTTACCGGAGACTTGCTCAGTCACCTCCTAAGGTATGGTTTCATGGATGGGTATAACAGTCAGTGGGTAAGTGATGATGAAGATGATGAAGTCCATGGGGCGGCGGCGGTAGGAAATGATGTGCAACAGGACAATAGCAACGATCGAATAGAACTACAGCAGGACCAACTACAGCAGGACCAAGATCAGCCTTATGACCCAGCACATGATCATGGAGAAGATGTTGAACAAGACGTGGAAGAAGATCACGAGGACACAGGGACACCCCTAACGGAAGTTGTGCGTGACCCTCATCTGAAAGAACTGCTCTTGAGAAAGACGACTAACTCGATATCTGCTGCTAGAGAGCAATCGAAGCTGGCGCAACTAGAGATAGACTCGAAGACACCGTTGTATGCAGGCTGCGGTCCGGGAGAGTCCCGCCTGAGAGTGGCCCTCGATGTTCTGCAGATGAAGGCGAGATACAAATGGAGCGACATAAGCGTCGATGCAAGCCTGCAATACTGGCACGATGTCCTTCCAGAGGGCAACACTTGTCCTAAAAGTTGCGACGAGGCCAAGAAAGTCGTGTGCCCCTTTGATTTACCTCACGAAAAATACCATGTGTGCATCAACGATTGCTACATTTATCGGAAAGAGGACGCGAACAAAACCATTTGTCCAGTTTGCAGCGCCGCTCGATACAAGAAAGGGAAGAAGAAAGCTCCTCGGAAAGTTGTGTGGTACTTTCCGCTCATTCCCCGTCTGCAACGGTATTTCGCGGACCGCAAGGAAGCAGAGCTCATGCGCTGGCACGCGAAAAGGAGGAATAAAGTTTTGAAAGATCCAAATCGAAGTGAAAAAGTAATTCTGACACATCCTTCAGATGCAAGTCAATGGAAAGCAATTGACTGTGAATATCCAACGTTCGGGGCGGAGGCAAGGAACATCAGGTTGGGTGTGAGCACCGACGGACTCAATCCGTTTGGCAACCAGAGCAGCACCCATAGCACCTGGCCCGTGTTTGTATGGATGTACAACATCCCTCCCTGGTTGTGCATGAAGAGGAAGTATATTCACATGAGTATGCTAATTCAAGGGCCGAAACAACCAGGCAACGACATAAATCTATACCTGAAGCTGCTTAAAGATGAGCTGGAAACGCTATGGGCCGAGGAAGGGGTGAACACATGGGACGCCTTCGGTGAACAATATTTCCCAATGAGAGCTGTCTTACTCTGTACGGTTCACGACCTACTAGGCTACGGATATGTGGCGGGCCAGGTGTGCCACGGACATAACGGTTGCGTGAGGTGCATGGATGACCCCACGTTTATGCAACTTCCGAAAGATCCTGGGTCTTCGAAAACAGTTTTCGTTGGCCATCGAAGGTGGCTACCCAACAAAGACCCGTGGAGAAGGCGAGGAGACCTTTTTAACGGTGAGGATGAGCTCCGTGGACCTCCACGTAAGAGGTGCGGCGAAGAAATCTACAATTTGCTGAATGATTGGAAGGAATGCCCAGAGCCTGGAAAGAAGCAAAAGGCGCCAAAACCGCTTCTGGATGTATGGAAGACGAGGTCGGTGTTTTGGGACTTGCCATACTGGCCCATTCTCGATACGCCTCACTGCCTTGATCTGATGCATATCACGAAGAATGTGTTTGAAAGTTTGTTTGGCACGCTGCTCAACATGCCGGAGAGGACCAAAGACGGGGTGAAAGCAAGAAACGACCTGAAATATTTTGGTATTAGGGTAGATCTTCAGGGGGGACGCCCGGATGATGACGACGGCGATCAATCGTGTGATGAGGAGACGGAGGGTCGCAAGGCCAAAAGGGTTAAGAGGAATGACTATTACTGCCCCCCCTCCTGCTTCACTCTTAGTCCGGACGAGATCACAAAATTGATGATGTGCCTTCTCGGAGTCAAAGTACCTAGCGGTTACTCAGGGCTAATAAGCAGATTCCTCGACGCGCAGAAACAAAAGTTTAGCGGGATGAAGTCTCATGACTGTTACGTGATGATGACGCAGATACTTCCGGTTGCGATCCGCGGAATAATGGACAAACACGTCCGGGAAACCCTGTTTGGCCTCTGTAACTTCTTCGACGTTATATCTCGAAAGTCGATCACGGGGAAGCAGATCTCAAGGCTGCAGGAAGAGATTGTCGTGATACTATGCGAGCTTGAGATGTACTTTCCACCATCATTCTTTGACATATGTGTTCATCTGTTGGTCCATATCGTGGACGATATCATCCATCTCGGGCCGTTGTTCCTGCACAACATGATGCCGTTTGAAAGGATGAATGGGGTCATCAAAGGATATGTTCGCAACAGAGCTCGTCCGGACGGAAGCATCGTTCAGGGCTTTCTCACCGAAGAGTGCATCTCTTTCTGCACGAATCATATGGACGTGGAGGACCCAGTTGGTCTGCCCAGAAACAAGCACATTGGCAAGCTCGATGGAGTAGGTCACAAAAATGGACGTAGAGAAGTGCATGTGGATCGGGCTTGTCGACGCACCGACTTTAACAGGGCAAACTTAGTAGCTCTCCAACACATTGACATGGTCGATACTTGGGTGGAAAAACACAAGAGCTCGATTATGAAAAAGTACAGTGAACAAGGCAAGCGGAGGACCGAAGGAGAAATAATCAGAGAGCATAACTCCACTTTCTTGCGTTGGTTTAAAGATGTGATCGTCGCTAATCCACCGCCAAGGGATTGTGCGAAAAATAAACTATTGTACGCCTTGGCACATGGCCCAGCTCCCAACCTAGCGACGTTTCAAGCATATGATATCAACGGGTTCACTTTCTACACAGAGGAGAAAGACAAAACTTCCGATTATCAAAACTCAGGGGTAACGATGGAATCCTACACCGGTGACAAAAAGTTAAGATACTACGGAAGGATCGAGGAGATATGGGAGCTTAACTACTCTGGAGAGAAGGTGCCTATGTTCCGCGTCAGATGGGCTAGGATGTCGACCGTCAGGAAAGAAGACCAATACTTTACAACCATGGTTATTCCCGAAGCCGGAACCTCATCAAGCGCGAATGTCACAGCGCAAAATGAGCCATGGGTATTGGCTAAGCATGTGTCACAATGCTTCTTCATAACAGACCCCGCAAGGCCTAGCCGTGTTGTCGTGAGGAGAGGGAAAAGAAATATCATCGGAATGGATGGAGTCGTTGATGAGGACGAGTTCGACACGTTCGGCGACCCAAATATTGACGATGATCAAGAAGATGATGATGATAGTCATGCAACATACACAACAAGAAGAAGCAGAACTACGCTACCTAGGCATGGTCTTCCATTCAGAAGAAGAAGTCATAATGTGGGGTTAAATTATGCAACTTCGACCAAAAAAGGCAAAAAAATCAAACACTGATGAGAAACTATGTATATATTTTTCTGCCAATTGTATGCGACGAAACTATGTATATGCATGGATCAACTAGTCTGATATCGATGTGCACTTATTATAAATTTAATGTACCTTGTTCTTTATTTCAAATGTGTGGAATTATATTATTTGAAACATAAAGGAAACCAAATAGAAATTTGTTTTCATACTTGCTCTGTTACAACATTTGAAATAGAAATCACAAATGAAAACAACCAATTTGTTCCATTTTATTCCATGTTGTTCACTTATTAAATTGTTGGGTTTAATCAAACAATTAATTCAATCAATTAATTCCAAATCACTTCCAAACTCAAGTCAAATTTTCAAATCAGCACCCAACTTGAGTTTATGAAAATCACCAATCAATTATACTCATTTAAACAAATTAAATCATAGGGGTCACCCTATTAAAATGTTGTTTTCATTAAGGTTTAATTAATATTAAAATTCATTCAAATTTTGGTTCAAATGCAAACAGCAAGCAAATCTCAACATTTTTGAAAACAAGTCTTGGCAATTGTTTGCTATTGTTCTAAACATCTTAAACTAATTTTCCTAGAAATTTTGCTAACCTAAAAGCCTTCTTTTTCTTCCATTTTTGTTTCAGCAAAAAATAAAAATAAATGAAACAGAAAATATAAAAGAGCAAGTATTTGGAAAACAATTGAAAACATAAAGGGAATAATGAAAAACAAAAAAAACATTATTATTTGTGATGTGTTTGAAATTAATTTGTAATGTGTTTGAATTATTATAAATTAAATGTCTTTGAATAATTTAAACAAATAAAGAAAACAAAAAAAAACATTATTATTTGTAATGTGTTTGAAATTAATTTGTACTGTGTGTTTGAATGATTATAAATGAAATGTATTTGAATAATTTAAACAAATAAAGAAACCAAAATAAAACATAAAGAAAAAACAGTAATGCTTCTCAAAATAAAGAAATAAAATGAAAAAGATAGCGCTGGCGAACATAGCTGCCTGTTCGCCAGCGCTATGTTACCTCTGGCGAACCGTACTTTGTTCGCCAGCGGTATGGTCGTAGCGCTGGCGAACAGACAGTGGTGTTCGCCAGCGGTATTCCAGCGCCAGTCACTTACGCGTGGGCCCCCCACCTCCTCTCTGCACACATCACTCTCGCGCGCGGGACTTAGCCGTTTCAACTCTCGATTCGCATCGACGACACACGACGCCGATCGCCCCTCGGCCAACTACCCCCGCGCCGCCGCCGTCAGTCTCCGACGAGCTCCACCGCGGCCACTGCCCCACTCTCCACTGCCCCACTCTCCGACGAGCTCCACCGCCCACTGCCACTCCACCCCTGCGCCCCGAGCCACACTTCCAACCCTGCCCCGAGTCTCCGGCGAGCCCCGAGCCATCGCGCGCCCCTCCCTCCCTCTCCGGCGACGCTCTCCTTCTCTGGCGACGCCCCTACCCCTCCTCGGCCTCATTGCTGCGCCGAGGGGCCGTGCTCGCCCTCGATTCTCCTTCCTCGTCTCCTGCCCGCTAGGTGTTCGATAGAACACCTGTGAGAGGTAATTTTGCTATTTGTTGAAATGGGAGTACATCTGTAGATTTTTTTCTGTGTTATAGTTCATAGATTGGTGTGATGCAATTTCCTTTGTGAAATGAATTGGCAATTCTTGGTACATGTCTGTTCATAGTTCATATATATTTGTGGGTGTGTACGTTCATGGATCCAATTTAAATGCAGAATGAAACAATGCAGTATGTTCAGGTTTATGTTTGGCTGAAACTGCCTGAGCACGATATATTGCATACCAACAGATGCCACAACATTCAGAAACTAGAATTTGCTATCTCGGCAGATCCATCTATCATAGCTAAACTTGTCCTGCAATAGCAGTTGTTGCAATGAAGTTTGAATATTTTGCCAAACCAGTAGCTTTACCACTTGTCATTTTTAGGGAAATATTTTGATGCTTGTGCTTGTGCTTGCAGTAATTAAAATTAGCTAAAATGGTTGCTTCCTCTGATTGTTCAAGTCTTGTGCTTGTGTTGTTGCTAAAATGGTTGCACAGAAACAATAGATTGCTAAAATGACTGCAGTTCTGACCATTTAAGCAATGAATTTCTCTAGTGCTCCCTTATGGCAATGGGGTAATCTACATGCCCTTTTATTCACTGGTTTAGGCCCTGGTTGCATATTAATTTGATGATCATAATCTCTTGTTGGAGGTAACTGGTCTAGCTCAAAGAATACATCTTGGTAGCTATCCAATACCTTTGTAATTTATCATGATATTTCTACTGTGCTAGTTGTAGGTTCTGCTGCAGTGGCAAACACTATGGCATCAGTGACCTCATGATGTAGCAATTTCTCCATTCTTGCCATGTCAATTACCTTACATTCTATAGTTTCCTTGCAGTCAAAGAATACCACTGATTTGTGCCCATAGTAATTGATAATCTGCATATGTGGATTTTATTTGATAATCTGCAGAAGATCCATGGTAGATAATCTATATGTCATATGAAAATGAAATGTCAAAACTTTGGTTTTTAGGTTCCTGTATATTTCTTTCCACACTTCATTTTCGTCTAATGTGATGTTGTTAGTAAAGAGGAAAAAATTAGGTTAGTTGTTAGTTTTAGTATCAGCATAGCATCGATATCGCGCAAGGTTCTGGTGCTCCACTAGGTTAGTTCATATACAGCAGCCTAACTGAACCTATTAAACAATATACAGGAACCTAAAAACCTATTATTGCTTTGGCTTTTGCTGGTTATTGGTGTGCTTTTGTTCGGTTGGTGTCGCACTTGGACCAACTGGTTATCCTGTTTTACTGTTTTTTTTTCTCTTTTTGGTTTGCTCAAGTGATGATACAGCTAGCATGCAACACAATGGTTTTTATTCACTTAAACATATTCAAGTGATGAATCTGGTTGGTGGTGATGGATGGTGGTGTATGGATGGTGGTGATGGATGGTTGTGATGGATATGGCGTGGTGATGATGGATGGTGGTGATGGATGGTGGTGATGGATGGTGGTGATGGATGTGCCCACCTTCGTGTGGATGACGATGATAATATGAGGGGTGGGATCTATTATATGAGGGGTGGGATTTTATGTGCAGGTACCCCACGTGAGTCCCAATTTTGCTGGAATGTTGATTAATTTCCGTTCCGGCAAATTTGGGTACTCCATTTGTGATATTTTTAGCAAAGGTCATGCCGAAATTTTCCGTGAATTTTGGCATGATCTTTGCTAAAAATATCACAACTTAGAGTGCCCGAGAAATTTGGACTCATATGGGGTACATCGTCTAAATTGTAGGATTTGTTGAACTTATTTCGGGTTTTCTCTCCTTCCTTAGATATGGCTCACAACGACGAGGCGGGTGGTTCTGGTCTCGGACACGGCGGAGACAACGACGATGCGTGGCTTTCTATGCTAAGCGCCGGAGGCGGACCCGTAGATCCGCACCCGGATCTAGAGATGGAGGGCGACGATGCAGACGACGAGATGGACGAAACCGTTCGCCAGGAGCTAGAGCGACACAACGATACATCGGGCGCAGAAGGTGATCAAACCGGTAGTGGCACCGGGGATACCGCCTCCGGTAGCGAGGCGGCGGCTAGGCGCAAAGAGAGGCGACACAACATGCTCGCCACCATGCGGGAAGAGTTCACGGAAGTGGACCCCAGCGGTGCTCCCATCGAGCCGGAGAGTTATGCCAAGGGCTATGGAAACCAGATAGGCTGCATAGCTCGAGACTTCGGCAACGTTAACATGGAGCACATCAAAGCTAAAGAAAACACGGCTCATGCCGCCCTGCTGATTGAGAAGCTGCACACAAGGTATAAATTCCCGGATCCTTACGACAACCAGGACCTGAAGAAGAATCTGGTCAACTCCTTAGCACTGAACAAGTTCGCCAAAGCGTTTACGACTTGGAGATCCAGTTTGCGGCAGATGCTTGCGAAGGGTAAGGATTTTGATGAGATCCATAAGATGTGGCCCTCCATTTCCGAGGAAGACTTGGCCCAATTCAAGATCGACGAACTCAAACCGGAAAGGATTGCGCTGACTAAATGGGGGAAAGAACAGCGAAAAAAGAACATTGGCCCTCACAATCTCGGAAGCCGGGGTTACCTTGGGAAGCAGAAAGTATGGGCCAAGGAGGATTCGAAGAGAGAAGGGCCGAACCCGTTTGACAAGATCACCGACCCGCAGGTGAGAAATTTTGTCAGGGCCCATTACAGGGAAGATCCCAAAAAGCCCGGCGATCTTGAGTTGAACGAGAAGGTCAAGCTGCTCGAGGATAAGTATATCGAGGAACAAGAAAAAGAACGCCTATCTCAATCTGACGCGGGGTCCTCGGCGACGACGAACAAGGACCCGTATGACACCCCTTTCATTAGGGCGCTTAACGCGATGAAGGGAGTGCCCCTTGACAAGAAGCCGAATCGTAGCCATGTGCATGGCCTCGGAAAGGGTCATCGGCATGCGCAATACTACCCCGACACCAGGGAAAAGCGCAAGGAGCGGAACAAGGGCCCGGAGAAGACGGTCGACGAGCTTGTGAACGAGAGGCTCAATGAGCTCCTCCCTACCATCTGTTCGACCGTCGCTCAGTCCTTAGCGCCGTGGATGCTAGGTGGAGGACAAGGGCCGCTCCCGCAGATAAACGTAGCCCAAATTGTGCAGCCAGCGCCGCAGAACGCGGCCCCCGTCGTGGCGCCGCAGAACCCGGCCCCCGTCGTGGCGCCGCAGAACGCGGCCCCCGTCGTGGCGTCTGCTGCGCGGAACGAGCCGACCCCCAACCCTCAGCCGGAAGGTCGCAAAGATCCGTCGCCGCCCCGCCACATCTCATCAACGCCGCCGCCGACACTTAGCGGTCCATCCCCCTTGTCCGAGCTCAATGCCCTCACGGTAATTCAACGTGCACTGCTTAATTATATATTATGACTTGATTCGTGACGGCATCAGTCTCTAACAACGATCGCGCGACGTTTCGCAGGCCGACGAGACGGGATGCACATTGCTCCTTAATGTGAACGGCGAGTTAAAGGACGTCGCCAAAGGAAAAATCATCACACCTCTGAACCGCGTATCCCACGGCGTTCGTATGCCCGAGGACGTGTTCAGAGTGACATTAAGTCGGGTGCTCCCTGGTTGCGGTGCTCTCGATCCTCCGAACCAACCACCCGCAGCCGACAGCGAGTTGAACCTGGAGCAATGCTTGGTTTGGCCATTGACCTGGCCGAAATCACTAATTCGTTTGGAAAGTACTCCTGCCAACACTCCAACACCGGTCCAGGGGTCGGGGCACCCGAGCCAACACAAGGATTTCTCACCTGCAAAGTCCGTGCAGCACGACGACGACGAAGATGAGAACCCGAATGACTACCTCGTCGACGATCCTTACGAGGGGGCGCCCGGCCTGGATGATCTTGATCAACTTCTCTTGCCAGCGGAGGAGGCGGATAAATATCGATGCACAAAGCGTCTTTTCTCTTCTCAAGAGCCGGCAGTCCCCGAGCAAGAAGTCATCAGCCAGGATGCCCTCAAAGAGGCGGTAGCTGATGTATTTCATAAGACTCAGCCTAACATCAAGTATGCACGGAAAAGAACTAAGAAGGCTCCTGCCGTTGCATCGATGAGCCAACCGGTGGAGGGGACCAAGTCTAAGCCGCAGACAGGACGTGTATTGGATAGGATACCCATAACCGACTGGCATCAGATCCATGAGATGGGGAAACCGATGCTTCCGCCGAGGTTGGTCGCCTTGCTGACAGGTGATATGCGTAGCGTCCATGACGGTGTACTATATATGGAGGAGGTGCTTCTCAAAGAGAAAAATCCAACGCTGCCGGTTTTGGTCGCAAAGGTGCCATCTACGGCGGGATTTGTCACTGAAGGCAACGCAAACAAGATCATCATTAGATTTGACGACATTTTCCGGATGTTCCACATGAAAGCACTCCACTCGTCAATCGTCCGTCTGTTTACGCTCAGCTTGGCGCATCAGCTATCCGTAGAGAATGTCAGAAACATCGGGCTAGCAGACCCCTACTACATGCACGACATGTACTTGAACAACCCCAAGGGTAGGGCAAAAGCGACAAAGTACCTCGAACAAGTGTTGCTCACTAACCATATGAACAAGAGGATCACCCTCGTGCCCTACTTTCCTGAGTAAGTTATATTTCCCATCTTTACATAAGTTCGCGCATATACAATTTTTGAGGATTATATATATGGACTCTCCTGTTTTGCGCAGAAACAAATACGGCACCCTCATCATGCTCTACCCGAGAGACGCGCACGCAGTATATCTCGACTCCGGGAGTACGATGAAGGAGAAGAACTACACCCTCATCAAGTCTGTTCTCAATGATGCTATGGATGGCTACATCAGGGGGGAAGGATTCTGCGACAGGAAGAAACAAATTAAAGGAAAATATGTGTTCAGACACAGAACAGAGTTTCCCTGCCCCAAGCAGGCGCCAGGCGGCCAAATGGAGGCATGGTACCTCATCCAACACATGACGGAGATCGTGAAGGACCAACATAGTCTGCAATACATGTCTGCTGTGGACAAATGGTCTCGCAGCATCGTGGAATGGTCTGATGCTGAGTACAGACAAAACTTTGGTCGCATCCAGCGCAAGATCTGCACAATCATCTATAAGGATGTAGTAACTTCAGGATCTAGCTTCCACTGGAACGGTACCCCACCATCTAACAAAGAGTTGCGACAATATGTGCTAGAGCAGACTGACGAGAGACCATTCAACTCGTTAGAAGGTGCTCTTCCGTTCCCGCCGGAGAAGAAACAGAAGATCACAACATCGAGGAAGAAATGATCGACGGTATGTATTCGATTCGTTACGAATTGCTCCTAATAAGAACTTGTGATTTCCTTTGCCGGTCTAATGCTTTTATCTTGGTCTACAGAGAGATGAAGAAGTGGACGGCGCGCTAGCCCTAGCGAAAGATCGCAAGCGGAGGCGGAAGCTAAAGCGGAGGCGGACCGTATATCTAGCTAGTCTTCTTTGCGATTGATCTCTATATCGCGCGTACGTTGCATAGATATGTAGTAGTCATACCTTTGTAATCGTTGAACTAATTAGATGGCTATATTTTGGGTTCGAAATCTTCCGACATATTATTGAGATCAATGTGTTGTATTTGTACTTATGAGAATTGGATATGGATGCATATGTATAGATGTGTTAATATCGTTATCGATGTGTTAAATTCGTTATGGATGGATGCATATGTATCTATGATTTATCGATGTGCTATCAGTGATTTATATGTGTGAAAGTTTATAAATTATAGAATTTGAATGTATTTGGACCTGGGAATATATACAGAATCAGAATATATAAACTGTTATACAAAAAAAAAGAAAAAATACAAACCTGTGAAACTTACCACTGGCGAACACAGTACCTACCCCTGGCGAACTGAACCGCTGGCGAACACCCTGACTACCGCTGGCGAACCAGTAGCGCTGGCGAACAGCTGCACTACCGCTGGCGAACATAGCGCTGGCGAACAAGGCCTTGTTCGCCAGCGGTAACCTGCACTACCGCTGGCGAACCCTTGTTCGCCAGCGGTAACCTGCTACCACTGGCGTTGTACCGCTGGCGAACAAGAGTTCGCCAGCGGTAGCTGATATTTGTTCGTCACTGGTAGCCCTTTCCCTACTAGTGGGGATTGGTCGCGGTAGAAACCCTGACAGATTTCGTGGATCTGGAGTGGGGGAACACGTTGAAGCGGGATGGGAATGGGGTGGCTTGTGAGGGAATCTCTTCGGGGGGGGGGGGGGGGGGGATGGTGTTGAGGCTAGATGTCGTTTCTTGTTTCCTGGTCACTGGAGAACAGGTCCCGGTGCTTAGCATATTTCACCCGACCATGGCCACCTCTCTTTCGACGGTGGAGGGAAATCTCTGCGGCCGAGGAGAGAGAGGAGAGAGAGAGGAGAGGACCGCCGCCAGCTGCAGCACACATGTGAGGAAGGAACAAGGGGCCCACAAACAGGGACGCTATAAGGCAAAGGCCCACAAACATAGTCACAGACGGACACAAATGCCTGAGAGCGCTCGCTTTCCATGGAGCTTACAGCTATAGATAATAAAGGATCATGGATAATAATGCAAAGAAAGATAAACGTTTGTTTAGGATATAGAGGAAGCATGATAAAGTGGTATTTCGCTAGTCCTTAAGAGTGAGACCAAACATAAATGCCAGGACACTTTCAAATTTCATGAGGAAGACTAGAACAAATAATTTAAGAACAAATAATATCACATCATGAAGTTATTATTGATGTTTATGGGACAAATGCATATAGAACATAGAATGGCAAAAATGCTCTCTCAACTGTGCATAAAGTTAGAAGATGGAGACTCAACACAAAATTAAAATAAAGGCCCTTCGCAGAGGGAAGTAGGGATCACTCATGTGCTAGAGCTTTTTATTTTATTAAACAGAGGTATTAAAAGTTTGACACCGTGGAGGAGTGTCTATTTTTTAGGAGAGGTGTATGTTAATGTCAATGAATGGTAAACGGACAATACAGTACGTCACAAGCCAACTGGATTCACAAGAGCGACTCCCATGGTGAAGGACGCAACTGGTGTAGAAGGTCGTCCCTCTTTCACTATTGTTTACACAATTATGCTTTGACTGATAAATCTGGGGCAAAAATAGTAAAGAGAATTTGTCGTATTAATTTGGGACTGGGCACCCTGCTGCCAGCTCTTCTATCATTTGGATAAGCGGATGAAGCCACTAGTCCAGAGTGTGAAATCCAATCAACAAGTGAGATAAAGATTCTCCATTGACGTCCTCATGAGCAAAAGCAAGAACACAAAGCGGGAGTAATTTTGAAGGTTTAAAGGTAACACATGAGCAATTTACTTGGAGTGGCATTTAAATACCACATGTAGGTAGGTCTGGTATACACAATGGGCAAACTTTGGTTTAAGGAGTTTGGATGCACGAGTAGAATTCCATACTCAGTACAGGTGGAGGCTAGCAAAAGACTGGGAGTGACAAATCAAGAGAGCATAAGATCCATAATCATGCACAACGACATAAGGATCATTTATTAAAGCATAAGAGGTATCACAAGTTCAAAAACTAAGTGGTCATGGAGGCTATTCGTGACTGGTTTGTAGTCATAAACATGGTGTGAGCATGCGCCAAGTCAACCAAATAAAACATTCGAAAGAGAATACCGTATATTGATGCTTTACTATGACAAAAACAGCTCATGAATCTTTCAAGACATATTAAACGCTCTAGCCATAGTGTATACAAGCTTCTACTAGTACTGTTATAAATTCTACATCAAGCAGCAGTTTTATTTTCCCAACAAGCACCATACAAGATATATTTTAACAAAAATACTCTTTATAATAAGGCAAGCAAACATGAGATTACTCATATAATACTACTAAAACTAACAGCTCTCTGATAAGATATGCATTTAAAATATGAGCTAAATAAATGCAGCAGCCAGACAGAGACTAAGAATACAACGTATTTTCATGAAAAAAGCGGAGCGTGTCACTCTCCAATAAAAGAATGCTGGGGTCCAATGAAGCTTATTATATAAAAAAAACTGAAAGCAAAATAAAAGACGCTCCGAGTAAAGCACATAAAGTGTGACCGAATAAAAATATAGTTTCACTAGAAGTGACCTGATAATTTGTTGATGAAGAAGGGGATGCCTAGGGCATCCCCAAGCATAGACGCTTGAGTATTCTTGTAATTTGCTGGGATGTACCACCGGGGCATCCCCAATCTTAGGCTTTTCAATCTTCTTGATCACATTAGATCATCCTCTTCTCTTGACCCTTAAAAACTTCCTTCACACCAAAATTCTCACAATCTTCATTAGCAACGTTAGTGCATTCGAAATAATAAATTCACATGGTTAAGTTTCAAAACAATCCTAGCACTCAAAAACACATTAGATACGTTCACAACTTATTTTAAAACTCTTTTTCTCAAAAGAACACCAAAAAAAAGAGATTAATATGCAAATGCAATAATTGGCAGAAATCTGTCAAAACAGAACAGCAGGTAAAGATCGATTTTTTCGAAAATCTTATGTTGCTCAAACCAAAAGGTGGTAAAACAATAAACGTTGCGTATATAGCCTAGGATTAAGCACATAAAATCTCAGGTCATATTGAATTTTCTGTGATTTTATACGTATTTAACAGTGGATAGCAGAAATCTGTTTCCTGCGCAGAAATCCGAAATATAGTCTCAAGTTTCCACTATAGGCTTTACTTGGCTCAACAAAAACACAAAATAAAATATACATAGGGGTTTCTAAGGAAATATACAACAACCAGGTGCAAATCACACAAAATAAAACAAAGGAAAACTGAATGAAAACAGAGAAATAAAACGGGTTGTCTCCCGGTAGCGCTTTTCTTTAATGCCTTTCAACTAGGCATAAAGAGCAACTCAAGTATTTTCAAGTGAAGAAGCATCAAATATAACTTCCTTTGAACCATTATTTGCATCAATAGGCACTCTAGGTGTTTCTGAAGATTCAACATGGAGGTCACTCTTAGTTACATTAATTGTTTTAGCAATTTTCAGCACAAATTGAGATTTTGGTTTAGTTATCTTGGGAACATACATGAACCTTTGCTCCTTTCCCACAAAGGCTTTCTACTTTTTGAATTTAAGAGATGAAAAGGTTGAGCTTAAAGTTCCCATAGCATCCTCTAGTTTACCAATCCTGAAATTTTGATTATCATGAGTGTTGGTAGCCTCTAGAGTAGTGATTCTGTTATCAATAGTAATTATTGATTCATTAATTTTGCTAGTATTATCAAGGAAAGTTGGTAAGTTAATTTCTGAAGAGTTTAGTTTATTAGTAACATCCTCCAAAATGATCTCAGTTTTAACAGTTGTAATGGGGGGGTGATCCTACTAAACTTTCAATCAAATTGCAGGCTTCTAAGGCAAGAGTTCCTAGAAAATTACCAAACGTAAGAGTATCTAACACATGCCTATACCAACCAGAAATACCAACATCAAAATTCCTCAGGAGTATCAGGGTAGAATATTTTTTTGTACATTTATTCTATACCAAGCATCTTTTAAACTCTCTCCCCTGTTGCTTAAAAGAACAAACCTCAACTTAAGGGATACTCATTCTAGTGAAATAACAACAAGCAAATAAATAAAAGCTATAAAGTAAACTAATTTTTTGTGTTTAATATCGAGAATAAAAACAAGACAAAATAAAAACAAGACACTAAACAAAATAAAGAGGTTGAGAGTGAGAGACTCCCCTTTCCAGATGACTTCTTCCTCCCCAGCAACGGCGCCAGAAATTATTTGATGCCCACGTGGATGGTCTTGGAAACCCCAAGAGGAGGGTGTGATGAGAAAGCGGCAAGAATTTCCATCAGTTAAGAACCAAGGTTATCAATCCAGTAGGAGGAAGAGGATCTCGGGAAGGTTGATTCCACTGATGGTGGTGATGGCGCCTCACGGTGTCAGCAACAACGTGGAACCTGCACACAACACAAACAAAATACTTTGTCCCAATGGTACAGTGAGGTTGTCAATCTAATCGGTCTTGCTGAAAACAAAGATTAGATGTATAGTGTGGAAAATGATGTATGCTTGCAGTAAGTAAAGAGAGCAAGAAATTGTTGTGGTTTGTTTAACAATGTGTAAAATAGACGGGGGTTCATCGGTTCACTAGTGGTGTCTCTCCATAAAGATAACATGATGGGTGAACAAATTCTAGCTGGGCAATTGACAAATAGAGGTTGCACCGTAGTGCACATTATAACACGATGACTACTATGATATTTAGTGCGGGCATTACAACAAAATACATAGACCGAAATCCATCTGCATCTATGACTAATAATCCACCCTCAGGTTATCATCCGAACCCCCTTAGGTATTAAAATGCAAGCAACAGATAACTGCATTAAACAATGTGTGCAACGTAAGCAATGCTTGTGCACGCGGGCACTCACACCGCTGTTTTCTCCCTAGTGGCAACAACACATCCTCCCCCGTCACGTTTCTGTCACTCGAGCACAGGCGAAAAGGAGGCATGAACCTACTATCTAGCATAAATACCCCCTCTTAGAGTCACTAGCAACTACTTGGCCAGACCAACCACTAGCAAGGGAAAGGATGCAAGATCACAAATAACATATGCAATAAATACTATAATGAACGTGGCTTAAATTCAATATTCATCGGATCCCAGCAAACACAGCATATAGAATTACATAAGATCAATCTCGATCATGATAGGAAGCTCACGAGATCTAAACATGGAGGCATATGAAGAGGAGACAACCATCTAGCTACTGCTATGGACCCGTAGTCCAGGGATGAACTACTCACGCATCACTCCGGAGGCAGGCATGGTGATGTAGAAGCCTCCGGTGATGATTTCCTCTCCGGCAGGGTGCCGGGAGGCAGCTCCAGACCCCCCTGATCTAGGGTTGACGACGACGGCGGCTGCGGAACTTTTCGAAGATTTTTTATCAGGTGTCTAGGGTTTTCCATCCGGGGGAATAAATAGGAAAAAGGGCAGAGGCGGTGGAGGCCAGGGAAGCCCACAGCTATAGCTGGCGTGGCCAGGGGGAGGCCGCGCCACCCTATCGTGTGGCCCCCCTGATGCCCGTCTTCAAGTCTTCTTTGGTGTTCTGGATGCTTCCAGGGAAAATAGGCACTTCATGCTTTGTGGGGTCCGATTTCAAGAATGTTTCCAGAACAACTTTTCTGAAACAAAAAACGGTAGAAAACAGGGAACTGGCGCTTGGCATATTGTTAATAGGTTAGTCCTAGAAAACATATAAAAATGCTATAAATAATGGAGAAAACATGTAGCAATTGGCATAATATGATCATGGAGCATCAGAAATTATAGATACGTTGGAGACGTATCAGCCGTGAAGAGCGAGCGATCAACCTTGTCATAAGCCAGCACAAGGCCAACCCATGGCTTGTGCGGAGAGACCCATTGATGCCAAAGCCAACTCAGACGAATGGCACAGGAGAACTTGTCCATGTCTAGACCCCGAGACCACCAATCTCATTTGGGCGGCACACGCACGACCAGTTGATTTTACAGTGTCCAACCGAGGTGGTATCTTTCCTAGCCCATAGAAAGTTGTGGCAGGTCTTGTTGTATGTTTTGATGATGGCTTTTCCTACCTTCAAAGCAGTAAGGAAGTGCCTGGGGTAGGCCGTCAGGGTGGATATGATCATACTGGCCCGTCCTGGCATCACAATGAGACGTCCTTACCATGATATCACCGTACGCGCAGCTCTGTCTAGAATGAATTGACCATCAAAACGTCTAAGGCGTCCCGGAGAAAGTGGCAGGCCAAGTTTGTTTTTTTGAAATGGGTAAATCCCCAGCCTCGGCGGGCCAAGATACTTGATAGGAAATCCACTTTAGCATCTTGGAAGTTGTGATGTGGTCAATGTTGATATCCTGGCAGCGAATGTCTGCAATATGCTCTTGGAAGTGTTAGTACAAAGTCCAGCCACTTCTCCTAAGTTGTCCGAAACGAGGGCGAGGTTTTGGACATCTTACTAATCGGCCTCAGGAAAATAATAGCATCATCCACCTACATTGAGATTCTCATTTTGGCGTATTAGCCCGGCAGTGGTGATAGTATAGCGGCATTTGTGGTGAGATGGAGAATACGATGCAGAGGGTCGAAAGCTATGTCAAAATGCAGCGATAGATCAGGCCGCCTTGCCTTGGACCGCGCTTGAGCAGGATGGGCGGTTCCCGAATGCCATTAAGCAGAATCTTGGAGAATGCAGATGTGAGCAAACGAGCTATCCAGGATCTCAAGGAGTCAAGGAAGCAGAACGACGGAGAAGCTCAAGCAAAAAATCCAAACAAACATTGTCGAAAGCTTTGGCAATATCAAACTTGCAGAGCAGCGCATGATTTTTGTTAGAGTGCAGTCGCGATTCCATGAATGAGGCTGATAGGATGGTAGTCTCCCATACACTTTGCACCATCTTTGTTCGGAATGAGAGTGACAAGGGCGGTGTTGAGGATATGGAAGTTGTGCGCACGCCCCGGGGAGAAGTCCCATATAACCCTCATGGTGTAAGGACCGATGATGTGCACACAGTGACGATAGAAGGCGCCAGAAAAACCATCGGGGCTAGGGGCTTTGTCTCGAGGAATTTGCATGATGGCTGCATTGATTTCATCTGTAGTGAAATTGGCCCCAAGGTGTTCCAGGTCATCGTGAGGGAGATTTAGAGCTTCCCAATGGAAGTATAAATCCCGTGCATCTGGTCTTCTCATGAAATCAGCGAAGTGGATGAAAATGATTTGCTTCTTACCCTCAAGGTAATGGCTGATAGGTCATAAACGTATCCCTAATTTCTGATGTTCCATGTTGTTTTCATGTTGCTTCGCACATTTTTTAGCTTCCCAACTAAACTATGTGAGTTTATTATTTCGATTGCACTAACATTGCTAATGAACATTGTGATAATTTTGGTGTGAAGGAAGATTTCAAGGGTCAAGAGAAGAGGATGATATGATGTGATCAAGAAGAGTGAAAATCCTAAGCTTGGGGATGCCCCGGAGGTACATCTCAGCAAATTCCAAGAAGACTCAAGCATCTAAGCTTGGGGATGCCCAAGGCATCCCCTTCTTCATCGACAAATTATGAGGTCACTTCTGGTGAAACTATATTTTTATTTAGTCACATCTTATGTGCTTTACGTGGAGCGTCTTTTATTTTTGCTTTCAATTTATTTAGTTTTCTTTGCTGTAATAAATAGTTGGATCTTATCATACTTGTGTGGGATAGTGACACGCTCTGTTTTCATTGCTTAGAACACTCTTGTTCTCATTCTTATTGTTCTGTGAGTGTTCACTTTTTGCTAGTATTGCGTTTAGCCTTTGTTTTCATGCATCTCTTATTCAGATCTGTTAGTTTTAGTAGAGTTATGGGAGTACTCTCATGCTTGCTTTCTGTATCATAACGAGTTTTTTTGTTAAAACATGTTTTTTATGGTGCTTGTTGGGAAAAGAAACTGATGCTTGATGTAGAATTCATAACAGTAGTAGTAGAAGCTTGTATAGACTGTGGCTAGAACTTTTTCATGCCATGCTAAATGTTATTTTAGTTTTAAAGCCTTGTGGTTATTGAGTAGCATGAATATCCTCAAATAGCTGAGAGTGTTTAATATTCCATTAAAAGATTCATGACTTGTTCTTGTCATAGTAAAGCATAAATTTATGGTATTCTCTTTCGAATGTTTTATTTGGTTGACTTGGCGCATGCTCACACCATGTTCATGACTATGAACCAGTCACGAATAGCCTCCATGACCATTTATTTTTTGAACTTGTGATGCCGCTTATGCTTTAATTAATGATGTTTATGTCGCTATGCATGATTATGGATCTTATGCTCTCTTGATTTGTCGCTCCCACTCTTTTGCTAACCTCCACCTGTACTGAGTATGAGCTCTACTCGTCCATCCAATATCCTTAAACCAAAGTTTTCCCATTGTGTACACCATACGTACCTACATGTGGTATTTCACTGCCACTCCAAGTAAATTGCTCATGTGTTACCTTTAAAACCTTCAAAATTACTCCTGTTTTGTGTTCTTGTTTTTGCTGATGAAGACGTCAATAGAGAATCTTTATCTCACCTATTGATTGGATTTCACACCCTGGACTAGTGGCTTCATACGCTTATCCAAACGATAGAAGAGCTGGCAGCGGGGTGCCTAGCTCCAAAATAAATACAAACACACTTTCTTCACTATTTTTCCCCCGATTTATCAGTCAAAATATAATTGTGTAAACAAAAGAGAAAGATGGATGACCTTCTACACCAGTTGCGCCCTTCACCATGTGAGCCGCTCTTGTGAATCCAGTTGACTTCTGACGTACTGTATTGTCTGTTTACCATTCGTTGACATAAGCATACACCTCTCCTAAAATATACGCACTCCTCCACGGTGTCAAACTTTTATTACCTCTATTTAATAAAATAAAAATCTCTAGCACATGAATGATCCCTTCTTCCCTCTGCGAAGGGCCTTTCTTTTACTTTTATGTTAAGTCTCTGTCTTCTAAATTTATGCAAAGTTGAGAGAGCATTTTTTCCATTCTGTGTTCTATGTGCATTTGTCCCATAAACATCAATAATTACTTCATGATGTGATATTATTTTTCTAGTATTCCTCATGAACTTTGAAAGTGTCCTAGCATTTATGTTTTGTCCCACTCTTAAGGACTAGAGAAATACCACTTTGCCATGCTTTCTCTATACCTAAAACAAACGTTTTTCTTTCTTTGCATTATTATCCATGATCCTTTATTTAAGATACTCTTCATGATGCAAAGTTATTGATATGCTTTATTATTAAAGTTCTATTATCATGTTTGTGTTTGAAGTTCTATGATCTCAGCGTACATATGCTTTTACATGATATTGATCAAGTTTATGATAGTAGCATGTCACCTCAGAAATTATTTTGTTTTATCGTTTACCTACTCGAGGACGAGTAAGAACTAAGCTTGGGGATGCTTGATACGTCATAAACGTATCCCTAATTTCTGATGTTCCATGTTGTTTTCATGTTGTTTCCCACATGTTTGCTTACACTTTATGTCATTTTTAAACGTTTTTCGGGACTAACCTATTGACAAGATGCCACAGAGCCAGTTCCCTGTTTTCTGCTGTTTTTAGTTTCAGAAAATTTGTTCTAGAAATATTCTCGGAATTGGAAAGTTCGAAGCCCGGAAGTCCTATTTTCCCCGGAAGCATCCAGAAGACCGAAGAGGAGACAAAGAGGGGCATCAGGGGGCCCACACAATGGGGTGGCGCAGACCCCCTCTGGCCACGCCAGGAGGTCGTATGGGGCCGCTGGACCTCCACCGCCTCTGCCCTTTCGCCTATTTAATCCCCCCCGGATGGAAAACCCTAAATACATCGACCTTTTTCGCAAAATACATTCATAGCTCCGTCGCCTCCACCGACAAGTTTCGGGGGATAGATTTCTGTTCTGGCACCATGTCGGGACGGGGAAGTGCCCCCGGAACCATCTCCATCGACTCCACTGCCATCTCCATCGCCGTTGCTGTCTCCTATGATGAGGAGGGAGTAGTTCTCACACGAGGCTGAGGGCTCTACCGGTAGCTATATGGTTCATCTCTCTTTCTCCCATGGTGTGATCTTTATGTGATCATGAGCTTTGTAATCTAGTTGAATATGTAGATTGATCTTCATCTGTTATGCTACTCAAGTGGTTTTGTTATCTCTGTAAACACTTTGATCACGGTGTAAAGGTGGCAGTGTGTGCACCGTGTGGTTTAGCATGATATTTATATCTTGTGTTGGAAGATGAACCTATGAAATTGTGGCATTTGTTTAGTACTAATTTATGGCGCTCGTAGTGACATTGGCGTACCCTAGAGAGGAAATTTAGACTTGAGGAGTGCTGCTAAAGCCCTACGCAATGATTAGTGTTCGTTATTCGACCAGAGAGTTGTTCATAGTAGCATAGTGAAGAAATGATGTTTATTCATTCAATTATGTTTTCATTGTTGAGAGTGTCCTCTAGTGAAAGTAGGAGCCCTATGACTTATTTCCAAGCATTGAGACACCATTTTCCGCCTGTTCTGCTACATGTTTGCTTGCTGCAATATTTTTTTAATATTGCTATTATCATTCATATTACTTGCATTTTACTCTCTCTTCACCGAACTAGTGCACCCATATACCTGACAAGTATATTGGGTGTGTTGGGGACACAAGAGACTTCTTGTATCTTGATTGCAGTTTTGCTTGAGAGGGATATCTTTGACCTCTACCTCCCTGAGTTCGATATACCTTGGGTGATCCACTTAAGGAAACTTGATGTTGTTCTACAAACCTCTACACTTGGAGGCCCAGCACTGTCTACAAGAATAGAAGCGTGCGTAGACATCAGTGGCGCAGCCGGAGTCCGGCGATATATCTGAGACATTGTGGTTCTAGCGTCTCCTGTAGTTCACCTTTAGATGGAAAATACTTCATACATGTGTCACCTTCCTTTAGTTTCAGCACCCGAGAGGCCTGCCGCTTCCTTGATCTTTATAGCACAGCTAGGGCAGTCACCCTCCGCATTAGGCTTGATCTGAGGTTTTTCTCCAGCAGGGATAGGTTTCTCACGTCCTGGGCCATATCTAGTTGCAGAATAACTTCAAGGGCCATGAGGAGCTGAATCTTTGCGCTCGAAATATTGTCTTGCTCCACGCCCCGAGACGCTTGTTTGTGACTTTAAGCTTGTGGTTGAGAATGTGGATCGGTTGTGTGTGTGTGTGTGTGTGTGTGTGTGTGTGTGTGTGTGTGTGTGTGCGTGTGCGTGTGTGTGTGTTGTCTGCTCCTCCCAAGAAGAGGACACCACCTACAAAAGACCAGGAATTTCAATCCAAAAGTTTTCAAACTTGAAGCATCTCGGCTTGTGAACGTATAGTATGGGCACCTAGAGGGAGGTGAATAGGTGCCACGACCAATTTTAATTTTATTCAAATTAATCCTTGACACAAAGGTAAATTCTCTAGAAATGCAAGTACTATGAATTTACTTATATGACAACAACAACAACAACAACAACAACAAGATACAATATACAAACAAGTAGTAAAGGAGATAAAGAGGTAACCGATCGACGGAAGCACGCGGAGAAAAGGATGTAATCCCGAGTGCCTCCCTTTGAGGGGAGTACGTCCCGTTGGAGGGGTGTGAGCTCGCCACAAAGGTCTACTCAACGCCACAAAGGCCTCACCCTATTCTCCCATGAACCCTGCCACAAAGGCCTAGTACACCTTCCATTATGGATCTCCTTTGAGGGAGGAATCGATTCCTTTACAAACAAGTTTGGGGCATGCACCCACAACCAAATTGGGGGATCCCAAGAATCACCAAGAATCACCAAGAGTAGCAAAATGTCTAGGTATTCCACACAAGGGAACCCTAGACTAGTTCCCCTCAAGAGAATAAGGGGGCAATGGAAAACCGGTTGGTGAAGACGTAGATCGAGGACTTCTCCTTCAATCCTCCAAAGATCAACACTTTTGGTGGGAGGGATTGGGAGATCTAGGAAGGTGGGTGAGCTCTAGCAATGGTGAGATCTATTCTGGATGAGCTAGCTGAAGGAAGAAGAAGGGGAGGGTTATTTATACCCCTCACCCAAATTCTAGACGTTTGAACCAATCCTGCGAAAATCACACCGGAGACTCCAGTCTGAAAAGTTTTCGGACAGGTCTTAGACCGGAGACTCAACACAGGTAGACCGGAGACTCCGCAAAGTCTCCAGGCAGTCTACGGACCGATACCAGGGGGGTGACACCAGCTTCTCTTCCCGCAGAGAGAACTTCAAGTCCGGAGACTCCGGATAGCCGGGCCGGAGACTCTGCGGAGTATCTGTCGAATCCTTGTATCTTTCGCGCAGAGACTGTCTGAGGTGAGTTGAGCACACTAGGGCAGTCGGAAGTCTGGAGACTCTGGCCCCTGTGACCATGGAGGCTCCGTTCCAGACCGGAGACTCCGGTAAGTCTCCGGACAATCTCCGGAGTGTGTCCAAACGGTGACACCACTTGCATAACTTGGCCTTCTCGCAGGAATTTCTTCACACTCAAGAGTACGGTCTGGGAGACTGGAGACTCCGGCCTGGAATAAATTCCAGAAACTTCTTTAGAAAGTAGATCTCTTTGACCTTTTTGGATATCACACCACCATTTTTAATATAATCAAATGACCCTAAAAACATCAACACACATGAATATATACTTGTGTTGTTAACAAACACTCAAAACAAGATTTCGGCGCATTTTCGCTTTCAATCTGCCCCTTTTTGGTTCTGATGACAACACAAATATTTGCAATGATAATCATAGCTAGGTTTGGTTTGTAAAAAATAGACGGGCTCCCAAACAAGAAAGTCACGAGCTCCCCCTATGTTTTATAAACTAACCACACAAGGACAACAATAGTGAACAATATAATTGCATGCATTGGTAAGATAAGTAAAGAAACAATATATCACCAACATAAGATAGCTTAACCAACATAGTCTCACCACACACAAGTTTAAGGTCCACTAGGAAATAAAACTCGACATCAACTAAGATAAAGGGAACACAAGCCATAAAAGCAAATCAAGTCCAAAGACTTGTGTTCCGAAGTAAATCAAACCAATCCTTGCAAATCCCGAGAAGTCTATAGCTACTTCTCCCCCTTTGGCATCAAGACACCAAAAAGGAAAAAGAGCACTAAACAAACCAAGGATCAATCATCCTCGTCGTAGTCCTCATCATCTCCATCTTGATGCTCAGTGTGTTCATCCTCGGCATCGTCATCAGCCTCTTCATCATCTTCTTGATACTCCTCTTCTTTTTATTCTTATTTAGTTTGCTCCTCTTCCTTTTCTTCAGTTTGCTCCTCATCCTCTGAAGCCTTGCCACGTTTATTGGAACAAGAAGGAGATGACGCAACCTCTTCAAAGTCACCCCACGGAAATGAGGAGGTGTTCAAGTAGAGGGATAGGACAAGGTCACGGACTCAGGAGGGAGATCAAGTGGAGGGGTAGTCACAATACCCGCATTATACTGAAGTTTGGTGAGCATCTTCTTCATGTCCATCATTTCCTTATAAGTCACGTGATTTTCCTTGTGAGCGTCTATAGTCATGCATAGAATGTGGCGCTGGAACCATGTGAGCTTCTTCATCTCATCCTTTCCCTGGCGGTGTCGAATATGCATCTCAACAAGTCCCTCGGGTGAACTGATAGGATTTCGATTAGGAGAACGTGTAGGCGCTGGTGACAATCGTCGCCTAAAAGGGGGCATGGTTTACCCAGGTTTGGGGCCCTCATAGAGGTAAAACCCTTACTCCTGCTTCTGTCGATCTGTATTAGCAATAGATCGTTTACAATGGGGGATGCTCGAGTCGAGAGTAAGATCTCAATCTCAAGGATTTGGTGGTGCGGTGTTGCTTTGGTCAACCTCCTGGTGGTTCTCCTGGTCTTATATATGTGACCAGGTCTCAAACCGCACCCGGGGGGGGTTACAAACACTAACCTTAAGTTGGTAAAAAGTTTCTTTTCTTGACCCGCAAGGCCTTGTGGGTGGGCCTTGATTGGGCCTTCTAGAACTGTCCATGGCATCTCCCTCCGGGCTTAGGTCTTGGGCCTTGGACCGGGTAACCTCACCCGATAGGTCCAGGATTCATCCCCTCGTCAGGCGGCGAGTAGGAGGGTCGGCATTCTTCCTCCTAGCCCTTCGAGCCTCAGTCTGAGCATCACCCATAGGAATGTCCTCATGCGCAACCAAGTGAGAAAAAAGAACTTGACGAGTACCAGTAAGATGCTCTGTCTCACACACAAGACCCGGGTACTGATCAAGAATGAGCTTCATAACATATGAAGCATATATTGGAACCTTCATGATCTCAATCATGGCAGAATAAATTTCCTCCTTAATGAAGTTCATGACGTTAATCGCATATCCCTCACAGTCTGGTCTAGCACGGTGGCAACGAACAGCATGATAGAGCAAGTTCACAAGCCCAGCACGAATAGCATCAACATTATCGGCCTTGGGAGCAATGTTGTTACGGAAGAGGCGGAGGAGAATGTTGTAGTCACGCTTCAAGTCCTTGGCTGTTCCTGTACTAGAGATCTTGTCATACATATGAGCCATCCTCTTCTTGTCGTAAGAAACACCAGTAACGTGCATCCTTTTGCCCAAGTTGTAACCATGGAGAGGATAACCAAGCAGCTCGAAGAGCCTAGAGATAGACGACTTGCATCGAACGCGGCCTGTCATCCATGTCAATGTAATGTCATCATCATCTCCAAAGATGATTGTGGTGTAGTACTACTGAACAACCTTGATGTTGTAGTTTTGCTGAATGCCCACTAGATGCTCCAGACCAAGCTTACTAGTCACCCAGACGGCTTCCTCAAAGTAGTCCCTACATCCCAGAGCATCTAAGTCAGGAACCTTCTGCGGACACACCGGATGCTGGAGAGTATTGTATATCTCCCTTTGAATGAGATCTAATTCTCTCCTCCAATAGTGAGGATTCTTAGAAGTGCGAGTCATAGTGAAGAAAGGCTAGGCTCTCATCACCATATAGTCTTGCTTTCTCATGCCCTTCACGGTAGTAATCCGATCAAACCGGGCCTTTTTCTCTAATTCACGCGTTTGGTTCTCTTGGATGGCTTACTCACGGTTACGCTCATCTTCAAGGGTTCTACGCTGAGCAACTTTCCCAGTCTCTGGATAAGTGACAAGGTAATTGCGAGAGTGAGCATGGGACTTCCTCGGTTTGACATGAGGGTTGGAGGAGGATGCCTTAGTTATTTCCTCTGAAAAACAGCCAAAGAGAAGCAAAAAATAGCAGTAGATGAGCATGCATGTCCACGAGCCAAAATAATAAATCAGGAAAAGATTATGGGCACCTTTCTCTGTTTCTGCACCGTGACTCCGGTCTAGAGGGTGGAATTTCCGGACACACCGGAGTCTCCAGTCTTGCGACAGATCTACCAGATTCAGATTCAAAGAATTGTACACCACTATCTATTACTGGTTTCTAGAGTTAGTACACCGCCTAAAGATGGTCCTACACAGATTGTCCAGGGAAACTATCCACAAAAAGTGCATCTAGGTCAAACCCTAGATGGAAAAGAGAGAAAGGGGAGGGGAGAGAGTACCCTTTTCACCAATGTCGGCCACTGGGCAGTTCCTGGAGGGGAACCTCGAGAAGGAGTGGAAAGAGCCCGACCGGAGGCGGATTCCGATGGCAGGGAGGTGGCCGGATGGGGTCCAGGCGATGGAGGCGGTGCAGGAGGAAGTTGGGGGTCGGGGGTGGATGAAGGGGAATGAGGAAACCCTCCACCCCGACCCCATTTATTCTCTACGGAAACCGCCAGACCAGAGTCTCCGGTCTAAGCACCTGAATCTCCATTCTTAGGCCGAAGACTTAAGTCAGACCGAAGTCTCCGGTGTTTCACCCCGGAGTCTCCGGACCGAAAGCTCCAGAAAATCCCAGATTTTCGTGGCGACATGCATGTGGCTATAAAATTTGATTTTTAAGAAAGTTTTGCCTTGGGATAAGAAAAACCAAATAGGGATGGTATTTTACACTCAAATTTTGCAAGATGCAAACAACTAAACATCAAAATTTGTGTGTGTTTCCCACAAAAAAAACAAGTAAACTCAAAACGAGAGAATGAAGTCAAATAAAAACAAAATAAGAACCAACTCTTCAAAATAAGAGGTTGGTGGCCTAGGCCACCATGTAAGATATTATGGTATGACACACGAAGATATATCTTGGGTGCATTGCCAGTTCTCGACATTGAAGCTCACAATTCAGCATTAGAAATAGAGAGACAACAATGATTATTTTTGCTTTGGGCATAATGGGGGGAGGGAGAACCCAATGTGTTAGGATTACACTCCCCATATGTCCATGCCTACACCTAAACCCAAACACATAGTCAACTATAGGGGTGTCTGCAAGATCCTCAAGTCAAGCTCATTCCTCAAATGCATGAATCTTGCATCATCTAGAGGCTTCGTGAAGATGTCCGAGCCTTGGTTGGGACATAAGCTAGCTCAATATCACCTCTTGCCACGTGGTCCTGGATGAAATGATGATGAATCTCAATATGCTTCATCCTTGTGTGTTGCACGGGGTTTTAGGTAATCTTGATGGCACTCTCATTGTCACACAAGAATGGAACCTTATCCAACTGAACATCATATTCTTTGAGGGTTTGCCTCATCCATAGAAATTCGGCGCAAGCACTAGCTGCCGCCACATACTCGGATTCGGCGATGGAGAGAGATATACAAGTTTTGTTCTTAGAAGACCAACTCACAAAAGACCTACCAAGGAATTGTCAAGCCCCGGAAGTTGATTTCCTACCATCTTGATCATCGGCCCAATGCGAGTCCGTGTACCCCTTGAGAGAAAATTGTGCCCACTTTGGGTACCACAAACCAAATCTTGAGGTATAAACCAATTACCGGAAGATCCTATGGAGCGCCACTAAGTGACTTTCCTTAGGAGCCGCTTCATACCTTGCACACACACCTACACTTAACACAATATCGGGCCTAGATGCACAAAGATAAAGCAAAGAACCAATCATAGAATGATACAACTTTTGGTACACATCTTTACCATCTGGATTGCGCTTGCGGTGGCATTTGACTTGCATAGGAGATGGCTTCTCTTTTGCACCTTGGAAGTTAAACCTCTTGAGCATGTGTTGGGTATACTTGGCTTGAGAAATGAAAGTCCCACAAGCCAATTTCTTGTTCTCAAAGCCAAGGAAGAATTTTAGCTCTCCCTTCGTAGACATCTCAAACATGCCAGTCATAAGCTTTGAGAACTCATCATTTAAAGATTTGTTAGTTGAGCCAAAGATAATGTCATCCACGTAGAGTTGGCATATGAAAAGGTGTCCCTTTACCCTCTTTGTGAAAAGGGTGGGATCGATTTGCCCCACTTCAAACCCACGGTCTTGCAAAAACTCTCTAAGGTACTCATACCACGCACATGGAGCTTGTTTAAGTCCATAGAGAGCCTTAGTGAGCTTGAAGACATGGTTAGGGAAGTTTGGGTTCTCGAAACCTGGAGTTTGATTAACATATACCTCCTCTTTCAATTGACCATTAAGAAAGGCACTCTTGACATCCATTTGTTGCAATTTAAAGTTGTGAGAAGAAGCATATGAAATGAGGATACGAATGGACTCAAGACGATCCACGGGAGCATAGGTTTCATCAAAGTCAATGCCTTCCACTTGAGTGTAGCGTTGAGCCACAAATCTTTCCTTGTTCCTCGCAACAATACCATTCTCATATTGCTTGTTCTTGAATATCCACTTGGTGCCAATAACATTGTGGCAATCTTTAGGCTTCTCAAGTAGCTTCCAAAATTTATTGCGCTCAAAGTTATTGAGCTCATCATGCATGGATTCCAACCAATCCGAATCTTTAAGAGCTTCAAACAACTTCTTTGGTTCCACCATGGATATGTGAGATTGATGCTCACAAAAGTGTGCCAATTGCCTTCTTGTGGATCTTCTAGTTTGAACATCTTCTAACACCTTGTCATCGGATGCATAAATTTGCTTCAAAGCTCTAGCAATACTTCTAGCACGACGGGATTCGATCTCCTCATAATTGCGATCTCCTCATAATTGCGAATGTAGAGCCACCGTCTTGACCGGAATGTTGGCCTTTATCATCAATATCATCATCTTCATGACTTGTATCAACTTGAGATGAGGAATGTTGATCTTGGTCGTGACCTTGGCTAGCTTGAGTAGTAGGAGTGGTTGGTTCTTGCATAGAAACTTGGTCAACAATGGGAGGGTCTTGAACTTGTTCTTGGGTTGGTGCTTCACTTGCTCCTTGGGCTTGAACTTCAAGTGTAGACGAGGGCTCCACTTGAGTAGATCATAGTTCTTATCTAGTCGCCACAAGGTGTCCCTCAATGGGGTGGAGGGAAATCCCACACCCATCCTTCCTATGGCTTCTTAAGGCATTTCAAGATCTACATCGGAAACACGAAATTGCCCAACTTGGGAGCCATCATTTTCTTCGAACACCACACTACAAGACTCAATGAAAATCTGTGAGGCCTTGTCAAAGACTCTATAAGTGTGGGATTCGTCGCCATAACCAACAAATGTACCCTCAATAGTTTTATCTTCGAATTTAGACAAACAAACACCCTTGATTAAATAGAAACACTTACAACCAAAGACACGGAAGTAGGATATGTTGGGTTTGTTGCTGGTGAGGATCGCATATGGAGTGTTCACTAAGCCCTTGCGAATGTAGAGCCGGTTTGAGTAATGACAAGCGGTGGAGACGGCTTCAGACTATAGACATTGGGGAGAGTTAAACTCCGCCAACATGGTCCTAGTCATATCCAATAAAGTCTGGTTCTTCTTCTTGGCTACACCATTTTTCTAAGGCTTATATGCAGCGGAATATTGATGACGAATACCCTCTTCACTTAGGAACTCATTAAGGGTGTAGTTCTTGAACTCGGAGCCATTATCACCCTGAATGGCCAATATAGAAAGATTGTGTTGACGTTGCACTTGATTGGAGAAGTCGATGAAGGTTTGTTGGGTTTCACTCTTTGACTTGAAGAAATATACCCATGTGTATCTTGAATAGTCATCCACTATCACCAAGCAATACTTCTTGCCTCCAAGATTTGCCTCGGGCACGGCACCAAAGAGATCAACATGGAGAAGCTCCAAGGTCCTCTTTGATGAAATGATTGTCTTGGCTTTATGGATGATGTCATGCATCTTTCCTTCAACACGAGCCCCGCACACATGATCTTTGGCAAAGTAAACATTTTATTTAGTCCGAGGATGTGACCACTTGTGGAGACTTTGGAAAGTTCTCATATTGATATGGATAAGCGGCAATGACACAACCACCCCACGTCGGCCTTACGGAAGAGACAAATCGTTTGAGAATTGGTGGACTCCGAAAAGTCCTCCACATACAACTCATTTTCGACATGCCCAACGTAAGCAACATCAAGAGACTTGCTTGACAAGATGATCACCTTGTCAGGATCAAAGAAGACGGAAAATCCCATATCCTCTAAAGGACGAACTGAAATCAAATTGAAACCAAGGAATTTGACAAGCATGACATTTTCAAGCGTGATATTAGGAGCAACAACCACCTTTCCGAACCCCGTTACCTTGGACTTGGAATTATCTACATCAGTGACGGTTGCTTGATTTAGATTTGGCTTCAACTCTGTCACAATATCTTTGCTTCTGGTCATATAACTTGTACACCCACTATCAGGTATCCATTTTGCACCACCGGACGCACACCCCTACAAAGAATAATTGACTTGAGTTAGGACCCGAGGAGGGTCCTCTCATGTTAGCAACACCATAATGATCAACAAATACGAAATGTGACCCTCAATAGGACCAACATATTTACCTTGCACAACACCATAATGATCAACAAATACGAAATGGTGTGGATTGTTAGTTCCCTCGGAGTTGCTACGAGTAGTGTTGTCCATAATGACAATACCACTCGCACGAAGGTTCTTCTTTGCTTGTGCGGGATTGACCTTGTTCTTGTTCTTCTTATTATTATTCTTACTCTTGGTTACATAGCAAAGACCTTGCTTGCCAACTTGTGGTCTAGGAGCAACCACTTGTGGCTTGGGAGCGACTTTTGTCTTAGAAGACACAACCTTCTCAACAGTAGGGCCCTTGCCCTTGATTCATGCTAGCTCTTCCTTCAACCTAGCATTCTCCTCAATAATATTTGAATTATCACAAGACGAAGAGAAGTACTAGGCACATTAAATTGATCAAGTTGAGTTTGAAGTTAAAAGAGGAAGTCTAGAAGATGTTAGAATTAGTCTCAAATCCATGTTGCCACCAAAATATGTTCCCAAATATGTTAATCGAAATGAAAATAGTGGCAACTTTATGCACTTAACATGGTGGAAATTTATTGAAAGTAGTAGCCAAGCTGAAGTATAAGATAAGCAAATACCAATGCTCTCTATCTGTTCCTTCAAAAAAAAACCTCTGTTTGGCATTGATGAAACTAAATCCTCACTCCGAGTCCCGAGTTAGCACTTAGTGGGTAAAACTACAAAGGTTCATGCTCCAGAATTTCTCGCCATGGATTTTCATTTCCGATTCATATGCTCCATAGCTTCCCGTTTCCATCGTCAGGACATATTTCTTCAAGAACTATTGCATTATCACTAAAGAATTTGATCAACTTTTTGCTCCAGGACAGCTTGATTATAGTACAGAATAATAAGCTTAATTATGAAAGAAAAATACAAATAATAATCTATTTAATATTGCCTCTAGGGCATATTTACATCAACACCAACCACCCAAATGTTTAATGTCATGTGATTTCTTTATTGCTCTAAGGAGTCTATTACAGCTTCCATAGCTGAAGCATAGTTTTCTATTCACATATAATTTGATTTTTGTTAGAAATGGAGGATCAAATCCTAGCTTATCTATCAAAATGATGCGCACAACTTTTTTAAAATAAAAAATAGAAAAAATAAACGACCAAAACTTTACAAAGACATAAATCGATCAGCCGAAAGCGAGCAATCAGGAGATAGCTTGGTACAGTTCCCAACTTGAAGAAGGAGCTATACCTGATCGGAGCCAAGTGAATAGGCTAGACAGGTCACATAATGCAAAGCAAGGGATTTAAACCAAGTGGACCAATAGCGAGCCAGGAGCACAAACTGGTCCAGCACGACGAACACCAAATGTGCACGCCGTCGTCTTCCATCAGCCCATCATCAGGATAGGTCAACATAATTTGGTATTTTCTGTTTTCATCACTAATTTTTAACGGGAAGATTGGGTAAGTGTGCAACTATGTAAGTTTTTTTTAAGGATTTACTGTGTGACTATGAACAAAAGTGCAACTGAAAAATTAGAAATTTATAATTATATTTTTTTGACAAATGTCCGCTCCAACGCGTGGGGGATTGTCCAATATAATACATAAACGGAAACCCTAGAGAATTGCATGCATGTAATAACTAGAGAACATCCTCTCTTTTTTGAAACTGGTAACCCAGCCTCTGCATCTAGAAGATGCACACCGCTTTTCTCTACCTAATAATAAAGGGAGGAAGGTTTCTTCCTCCCAATTTCGTACGTGTTTTGGTACGTTGGCTAAATACGTTTCGTCCGTTCCTAAGTACGTCTTCCGTCGACCTCCTTCTTGATCAGGAGTCTGTCTCGAGTCTAACTCTGAGAGGACGGTGGCCAACCAAAGAAAACAACTTCGTTTCATGGATCAACTATATACAGGTGAGATCGACCAAAGAAATCGATCGGCCGTATCTACCCCACCCGGATTCCGCCGGCGTTGAGATCCAGTGGGACATGCCCTACACGCTCGAGCGAGCAGCCGGAGCTGGACAGCCGATTCCTTGCGACTCAGGCTCGCTCCTAACCGATGTAATATTTTGTTACTGTACATTTTACCCCGGCGGTTTTCCTTTCAGAATAATGATTGTGGGGTTTGGAGCTAGCCCCACTTTCGAGCCACTCCCGTAATTCCTTTGCCTGGTTTCTAATCGATGCCGGCAGTTTGGAACTGAGGTGCGCTGAGCGGCGGGCGGTCCACGGTGGGCGACGGCGGCCGGGGACGTCAGCAGGTTGAGACGTGCTGGCGTGGCGCGGTCCATGGTGAGCGACGGCGGCCGGTTCACTGTGGGCGACGACGGCCGCGGGTGTCATCAGATTGAGGTGTATTGGACGGCGGGAGGTCCACGGCGAGCGATGGTGGCCTGGGACCTCTGTAGATTGAGGCGCGGTGAGCGGCAAGCGACGGCGGCCGCCGGCCGGCGAGTTCGGCGCACTGAGGCGTGGTTTGCGGCCGGCGAGTTCGGCCCACTGAGGCGTGGTTTGCGGCCGGCGGCTTAGGGAAAACGAGGGTATCTGGGGATATTGGTTATGTGGTTCCCCAATTACGAGCTGAAGAATCATCTCCCGCTTCATCAAGATTCAGTTTTATGTGTTCGTTTCAGCCATACCATGGTGAGTTCGCTGCCCATCCTCTTGCGCTCAGGCTTTGAGTTTATAATAATCAAATCAACCTATGCTAATCACTTGGCTTACCTCTATCTTTCATCTCCGATCTGATCTGGTGGTCAATTAAATATGTTCCTTTCCGTCTTCTTCTTGGCTGGGTGCGTTGGGATCGTTAGGCAGAATACTGCTTTGTGTGTATTTTTGGAAGAGCTAAGATGGCTAGCAATTATGTGTACCAGCAAAATTTATTTGGACTGCCTCCAGAATAGCATGCAGCATATTGGGCATATGGTTCATGTAGTGATGTTATACATTTGGTGGGAGAAAATAATATAAATAGAGAGAACCATCGAGCTGCTAACGGAACAATAGAATTCTGGATTTAGTTCCCATCTTTTGAAATGCAGATCTGATTAGTAGCAGTGTTCTTCTTCAGTACATTTGGAATCTCTATGCCTAAATGTTAGTTATTTATTTCTCACATTCTCTCCATGCTCTTCCTCTATTTTATCTCTACTATAAAAATCACAGTTGGTGATGATGGTGTGTCTGCCATCTTTCATCCACGACCGTTCAATTTATATCTAACGGGCAGGAAGCAATCTATGACAATTTTACAAAAAGACACCCACCTTTTCGTTACACATTTGCAGATATGCCCTTATCACTTACATCTCGTACCACCAAATGTTTCACCAAAATAAATGAATTCACTCAACAAGTTAATATCCATACAAAAATATGCAGTTCTTAATCTTTTTTAATGTTTGATTCACTTAGTTACATTATTGGCCAGTTCATGTCAAATAGTGTTTTGCTTCGTGGCGAAACACGGGCATTGTGCTAGTTGTGGTAAACATGGATGAAATGTTCGGTAAACACACTAATCTTTATGCGCATGTAATAATTAATTTAATTTTGACAAGAGGTACGGAATAAGTAGTAGGTTAATGTCTTTTTTCTATTAGACGATAGTTATCCATGTCGCTGTAGACTGTGGTAATATACACGTCTGCAGTAAGAAATTCGGATGTGAAGGAGGCAGGGGCAACACCTTGCACGGCTGCAGCACAAGAGTGTGGGAGGCTAAATCAAATAGGTTCACGACAAGCTTCTAAAAATAAGTCAAGAGAGGCACGCTCGACCTCACTAGAGAGAGAAGACGGCGCTCAAGCTTGATGGTGATTACACAAATTCAGTCTTTTTATATCTTCTTTCAGTCAGAAGTGTATATCCTGTTTGATCTGATTTGTTTATAGTCAATAATATGTGGGAAGATCATCGCAACCCTTGTAAGCTTAATTCTCTCGACCACGTTGAATAAAATAAATACTATTACTTTTCCTATCACCTGTAATGTTGCATGCTTGGATGTGTAAGTAGCGACTAAGATTCTGAAATTTATAGCATAGTTGTATCCTGAAGCCTGTTTTTGCTGGTCCGACTATTGTTGGTATTTAATTTGATTTGATCAAGTTTTGACTGGTCCGTCTTGTAGTGTATTTTGCATTTGGTACCTCGTGAGTAGCTCATCAAGTAGGGACCCTTAACTACTGATTGTTGTGTTTTTAGCGACATATACACAGTTTGATATGTTTGCATATTTATTTATTGGCATAATCACTGCCCGTATTTATTGTTAATTGGTTTAAATCACCCCAAATGTGTTGCTGCGGGTGCCCTTGTGTGCGACATCATTGCCGCCGCCCCGACATTGCTCTCCGGCAGAACATGCTGGGATTGGATAGAGAAATAGTCCGAACGATGTAAGTAGTGCCCACATACAGAAGCTTATGACTTCAGATGGGCAAATTTTTTTTTTACATCAGAGGTGCCAGCTCGCCGGTGGCCTACAGGCGTAGGTGATGTCCAGGAGAGGAGATAGAGAAGGATGGTCCGCGTGCCATTTGGTGCTCTTGGCCGCGGAAAATACTGTGTTTGCCCGCACGGTCTTGGTGTTCTACGCTGAGCATCAGGTTGACGAGTGGGCGCTGCCATCGGCGGCTCGCTGCCGTTGTGCTGTTCCATCGCCACTGAATTCACGACAATATTTCAAGAGTCTAGGAAGTACACTCTCCTTTCAATTCATGGTCAGGGCACTTCAGAGTCCCCATCGACAGCACTGTGGTGTTGCAGACCTCCCGCTGAGAGGATTAAGAACCTCGATCTGGCCCTTTTTTTTTTGACTCATTATGGTGCAACCTGCAATGTTGTTACTATATAAGAAGACGAAAACAACACCCATTACATGAAAAAATAGCTGTGTTTTAAACAAGATTCGGTTCTTTTCATTGGAGACCGGTCAGGAAGTTGATCCTTATAATTGAACTACCAAACGTGTTCTTCTAAAGATAAAGTCGTCGCCTCCCGTAGGAATCCACGAGCTTCGCGGATGCTTGGCTCTCTTGCTTCTCTCCTCTGTAATCTGCTTAGGCTATCACCTCCTTCCTTTGTACACCCCCTTACCAGTTTGGGTGTGCTATTTCTGTCTATGCAATAAAGAAAGAAATTCAGGTGGGGACTTGGCCTCCCCCGGTTGACCTCAAAAAAAAGGATACTAACATGTTTCAGCGAGAATATATGTATTCCTCTATTTTCTCTTTTCTTGGTTCTAGAGCATCTCTACCGATGCATGCATGCAGATGGATAGCGAATGAGAACGAGAGTAGGTCGGTGCCAGACGGCGGGGAAGCGAGAACAAGCGGAAGCCTGGGACGACGTGGGGACAGCAAGGATGCATGGACTTGCTGAGTTGATCCTCGTCCACAGCATCGGAGTATGGCAGGAGTGTGCCACTATAGTAGGGGGAAGGAGACGACACAAATCTAGCGTCACCGACGTTAATGGGGGTTTTTGCTTGGGGTTGATCTCTTCTCTGCTGTTTAGGAGTAACCCGTAGCAACGCACGGGCATGTTTGCTAGTATATTAAAATATCGCCAAAGTCAGCTTATTACAGATTTGAAGTTTTCAAGCGCCACACTAGCCTTGAAGAATCTCATGAACCTCCCTAGCCTAGGCAATAAAGTTAAAACATAATAGTCACGAGAGGCAAAATATTTGGTTTTCAAAATATTTCCTGGTACCACCCAAATCAACGAAGTTTCAAAATGAAATTATCTACTCGACACAATGAGCAAAATATTGGAACGAACTTTAAATATACGAAAATGAAAGAGGAAATCTAGAAGTTGTTAGAATTCGTCTCGAATCCATGTTACCACCGAAATTATCTTAATCAAAATGAAAATATTGGCAACCTTTATGTACTTCTCATGGTGGATCTTTATTGATAGTGAGAGGCGAGCTCAAGTACAAGATAAGGAAATACCAATGCTCTGTTTGTTTGTTGAAAACAAAATGCTCTGTTTGGCATGGATCAAACTAAATCCTGGCCCGTGTGTTCGGAGTCAGCTCTTAAGAGGTAAAACTACAAAGCTTGATGCCCCTGACTTTCTCCCCATGGTTTCTACTTTGCGATTCATATGCTCCCATAGCTTTCCGTTTCCATCGTCGATACGCATTTCTTCAAGAACCATTGCATTCTCAGTGAAGAATTTGATCAGCTCCATGCCGAGACAGCTTGACTGCTCTAACCGGAATCTCAAGCCCACTCTTTTAAGCGAGCTCTGCAAACACTGAAACGAGTGTTGACTCAAGCCAGGAATTTCAGAAATCTCGCCATCTTCATCTACTTGGGGCGAAATAGTGGGTATCTGTGTGTCACTGCGGTTGAGATTATCGATGCACTTGTCGCGATCAGATTTGAATTTCCTTTGCAAGAAATCGCGCACGTACTGATGGTTTTTGGTGGCGGTATTATGCGCAGCTGTGAGGCTCATCCAAAGTTCAGACATTACAGGGCAACAGCGGAGCAGGTTTGCGATCGCTACCGCCGCTGTCTTGCCTCTAGGCCTGTGTGTTCCATGTAGCTCAAGGCACTGGAGGCGGTGGAAAACGGGCAGGAGGTCGACTCGCCTTGCCTCGGCAAGGACGGCGATGCTCTCGAGGCTGCTCAACCTTAGCTTAATCTGCTTGGCGCTGGTGAAGCTCTGAACGAATCGCCAGAATGTCTCGAGGGAGCATGGAAGGTCCTCGTATCGAAACCTGCAGTGATCGTCCCTGAAAAATTGCAGGTCCGCTTGCTCCATCTCCGGCAGCGGCGAACAGAAGGAGAACGGCCGGAGAAGCCCCTTGTACCTGAAGCTACGCAGCCTCGGCGCGTCAATCTCAACGGCGATGAGAGCTGCGGGCTTTTCTTCTTGCTGCTGGTAACCGTAACCATAACCAAAACGATGGTGGCCGCGCCCGCGCCCCATGCCTTGATAGTGCTCCACCTTAACGGTCACCCACCTGCACCTCTCGAGCACGAGCACGGTGGCTGCTGGGCATCGGAGGCAGGTGGGTCCGACTCCTCTGGGAGGCAGGGGACCGTTGTTGCCCATGTCGTCCATGGCTTCGTCGCTGTCGTAGTCTGAAGGCCCGTCGTCGCTGTCGTATTCTGAAGGTGCGTCGTCTGTTACTTGGATGAGGACGGACTCGAGGCGAACGACGGCCAGCGCCGGGGCGGCGTCCATGACGCTTTGGAGCGAGGCAAGGTTCTGGGTGCAATGGCGTAGCCGTAGCGATGACAACCGCGGGAGCACGACGGTGGCGGCCTCCGGCTGGTAGAGGCCCTTGCAGTTGGTGATTTCCAGCAAGCGAAGGGTCTCCAACGGCAGGGTGTCCAGGGTGAGCTTGTAAATGCCTAGCGTTTGCGAGTCGATCTCCCCGTCGTAGCACGCGTCGCGACTCCACTCTTTGGCGACCAGCCGGAGCTCTTCGACGCGGCACACCGCCCCGTGGGAGAGCACGGCGGGGATCAGGCCTTTCCCATGCAAGTAATGCGACCACGAACCGTTCTTGGAACTGTTCAGAAACATGTCCACCGTTTGGTCGTTGTCGGAGTCGGACTCCAGCCGTAAGGTGAGCCTCTTGACCTGGTGGTCGTCGTCGGCGGCAGCGTCGAGCGCATCCACGGCAACCGAGACGAAGGCGTTGCGCCGCGAGAGGAGGAGTTCCTCGAATTTAGGGTCGCAGCGTAGGGGACGTCCGCCGTCGTAGTCCTCGACCTGGATCTCCAGGTTTACGGCGCCCGAGGATTGCCAGAGCGGCAGGCGCCAGCGCCGCGAGAGCGCGGTTGTGGAGGCGGCCTCCTTGGCTGGGGTGAAGTGGAGGATGCGCCGGAGAAGGTCGTCCGAGAGGTTTGACAGGCGGTCGTCGCTGGCCATCGTCTAAACGTTGGCCGCGCGAGTATTTTGTTTTCAAGGATGTCGGCGGCGGCGCGAGCTTGCGATGCGTTACTCGGGGTCTAGTGTTTTCAATCGGTGAACGTCAAACCTAAAAGGCCGGGCTTGATCCGAATTGTAATGAGAACTTTCTTTCTGTCGCCGGGGACTACAAGAACTGGCCTTTTCCTCCCGAGCTCTTATGCTCATGTAGGAATTAAAAAACCAAAAAAAAGGTAAATTATTTTTACAAATTCTGTAAATAATTGGCCATTAACATATCTCTTCTCTTCTCTATCTCTATCTCTACTGCTCCTTCCACTTTTATAAGGCTCACTTCTTAGCATTCAATAGTAAGAAGTGAGCCTTGTAAAAGTGGACGGAGGGACTATATAGTTTCTGCTTAGGATCGTCACGTAGGCGTACGGGTACGTCCTTATAGATCGATGATGGATCAATAACTGTTGGCTTCGTTTGGGCCAAGTCAACAGAGCAGCGTCCCGTTCGCCAATCTGGCCTAGTTCATCGGCCCGGGTTTAGATAAGGCCAAACCATAGCATAGCTCATTGCTCATACAACGTTATCAACGGCCATAGCTACTCTCTAGCACGGTTTCCTTCACACACAAAATATATTCCAACACTGACTCACGTAAACTACATGAACTCCTTTTTTCAACACAGTTTCCTTTCAAAAAAATCTAATCCAACATGGACTCATCTCAGATCCCTCGATAGAAGTCAAACCGACATGAACTCCTTTGCTCGTGCACTAAAAGGCAATAAAAAGGTCGCCAGATCTTCGGCGGAAACTTCACATCAATTGCAAATTTCCCTGCTCCACATTGTCGCGCTCACAGCTGTCTCGCCGTTCTCCATTTACTTCGTCAGGACATTGTTACGCTCGCCGCTGTTCATACTTCGTCGGGACTCGTTCCTCTCGTGTTCCACCTGAGGTAGAGAAATACCTTCATGATACATGCAGAAAATATACTGACACGATTTATTTGTTGGATCATTGATATTCTAAGTATTAGTATTGGTTGTAATGTCAAGTATTACTGCGCAATATCCTATGTGTTAGAAATACCTTCAACAAGAGATGATCATTCGAAAGTAGAAAAAATAGTTTCAACATCAAAAGGGAACAAACCCAACTTGCATATTAACTTGGGAAGAAAGGACCCAACTGGAGCTTATCTACAGTGGAGCCTGAATGGACTCAACTGGTATTTAACTTCTTTAGCTAATATGGCTGTTAGAGTGTTAACAAGCATTTTACGAATAGAGCACCTGGCACGATTGGCTAGAGATAAAGACTTAGGTTCAAAGAAAATAAATTCAGTTTTGTGGACTCATTGGAGGGCGAAGATAACATATAAGTGGACACCAATTGATCTGATCCCTTTATTATTCTTTTTTCCATGATAAATCACAACAACTAAATTTTATTTAGATGGCATCTGCAGCCACAGCCACCAAACAATCAATGAACATGAACTGCAAGTTTTTCCTTCACTAAGAACTCATCGACATATTCACCTGGAGTTGCTGAATGGACTGAACATTGTGACACGACCCGTTGGACTGAAGACGCTCATACACATGGAGAAATTAATTCGTCATCTCTAGACGCTGACACGATAAATGAGCAAAGCACGTCATTTCAGGCCTTAGAGGCTATACATAATTAAAATGTGAAAATGTTCCATCCTACTGAAACCGTGCCAGGTATGGCAGAATTACTAGATAGTACAAACCGACCATCCAAGATGGAAGAATCAAATCTTGAGCAAGCAGCTCTTTTTATTGGTTTGGAAAAGACACTAAGTTATACCGATCGCTTGTTGAAAAAGAAACACGCTTGACTTGTCATAGCTATTCACCGTCTCTCGCAAGACATAGATTCCAAGGATTCTCACATAATTCTTGAGCTATATTATTTATAGGTTATAGAGTGCGGTGTCAGTTGTAGTGCAGATTTTTTTAACTCTTAGGTTGGGAGCATCAGTAAAACTGTAATAGCCTGCACACCTATAATTTTAGAAGAGAAGTTCATGTCCAGAGTTTGGTTGTACCACAAAGGCGTCGAAAGATAATTTTATACTAAATAAATGAACTACAAAAGTAATTTAGACATAGTTTACTATGCATCTACAATGACAAGGTCCATGTCATCAATGCCTCGTTTCTTCATGGCTTCAATAGAAGGTGGGAAATCTTTTACAGCAGCTCCAAATTCATCATATTCCATCGCGTCCTGCAAACCAGATATATGGAACTAAGTCTTGCAATTGACTTTATAAAAATACAACATTACATAGGGAAAATGTTTCGCGGTGTTTGTTACTTTATTTTAAGAGCCAACAATTCAGATGGATATGCCAATGTTAGTACAAAAATATGCTAATACCACAATTTACAAGCAAGAATTTAGAGAGAGGATATCAAGAATTCAGTCTAACTTATTGCATCCAATATGTATTCCCAGAGGTAATCAATGATTTGAAGAAGTAATACATGGACAACTTGACTTACCCAGAGATTATGTCCCAGTCGGTAGCTGCTCGGCTCTGATCGCAGCTTGTAACACATCCACATCATGTGAAATCAATAGATGACAAAAAACTTGTGCCTGCAGTGCTTCCTTTGAACACCATCTCTTGTATTCCTTTGAACACAAGACCAATCTCCTTCTTTCATGGGGTTATAACAAATATCTTACTATGCCAAGAACAAACTGATAATTCAGTAAACTGGTCAAAGAAAATTTGAAGTAGAACCATAGTACTGTTACGGAGAAAATAATCAAGGTGAAGTAACCTATATTTGTACTAAAACAAGAACAGATTCAGCTTTGCATATCAATATAAGCTGAAAGAATACTGATTGAATCAAACCTATCTACAATGAAACGGGTAATTGCAGAAGCCTTCTATAATGTAACATGGTAACAAACCTCAGCCACCTTAACTCTTATAGTGAAGTATATAGAAACAAAGTTAGACCCCCCCCCCCCCAAGACACATGTAACTAACCTTCAACCTCAATTTCACAACCCTTTAGAACAGAGTAGTATCAAAAATATCAATAGTTAACCAAAAGCTAATCATCCTGCGATCAATCAAATTTGTTTGTAAGACCGAAACCTAGAACACGCAAAACTTAAAAGAAAAGTTAGGAATCGGGTACCTCATTTAGGAAAGGAGGCTAACAAAAAATTCAGATACATAATCTTCCAATTTTTCATGCCCAGAACGCTCGTGACACGGCCAGAACGTGTAACATCCCAAGTATGAAAATCATCCCCTTAGAATGTTTGTTGCATGTTTATTTAAGTATTGCATCATATCATCATGTTGTTCCATGTTGTTTGCATTTGTTTCTTAATTATTGCAATTGTTTTCCACTGTTTTCACAACTCAAATTCAAACCTTATTCAAACAATGGTTTCATACTTGCTCTGTTACAACATTTTGAATAAAAATCACAATTAATAACAACCAATTGGTTTCATGTTTTTCCATAATGATCACTTGGGAAAATAATGGTTTTAAATCAATTATTCATTTTCCAAACACAATTAAAAATTCAAATCAAAGCACCCAAAACAGAACCAATTTGAAATCATGTTGTTACCAAAATCAAAACAACTCAAATTGTCTTTTTACCATAGGGGTTACCCTATTTTAAATGTTGGTTTTATTAATGATTATTAATATTAACAATTTCACCCAAAATTGGTTCAAATTTCAAAAAGCATTCAAACCTTTAAATTTTTGAAAATAAAAGTTACCAACTGGTTGTTTTTGGGCTAAGGAGCTTCTCCAAATTTTTTCCAAATTTTTCCATTAATTAAACCTATTCTTTTCTTCCATTTTTGGTTTCAGCAAAAAAAAAATAAAAGGAAAAATAAAAAGAGAAGGAAACGCACCGCGCGCGCAGCACCTAACACTACCCAGCCCAACCTATCTACCGCGCGCGCCTGGCCCAGCCCACCTAGCGCAACTTAACGCTTTGAGAAGCGTGCGCTGCTTCTGTCTCCTGTACGGCGCCATCCGAACGGTGCCACGGCGGCCGTACGGCGGCAGCGACGGCGATCCGAGCGTCTAGCGGCCTATAAAACATGCCCTAGGCCTCAGCGTCAAAACCCTAGCCCCTAGGTCCTATTTCCCCTCTCCGCCGCCGTCGTTCGCTTCTTCCCCGACGAGAATTCCTCCTCTGCTCCCCCTACCGGCGACAGTAGCTCTGAAAATCTCGATGGCGCCGCCACCTCCCGCCTCCACCTAGCCACCTACCCCCTGGAACGGAATCGCCACCCTACCAGCTACCCCTCGGACACCTGAACACCCCCGGAGATCGACCGTGCCTTCCCCGCCGTCCACGACAACGCCGCCGTCGAGCTCGCTGTTCTCCACTGCAACTCGACGAACCCCGGTGAGCTCCCCGTGGTATCTCTTGCCTCTCTCCCTCTGCTGCTTGCGCGTGATCCCGTGCACGTTCTGCACACCGCACACACACACACCTCACGTATCGATCACTGGCCGTGGATCAACGCCGGCGAGACTTGTTCTGTCAGTCGAGGAAACATTCCGTCGTCAGTTAAAAATTCAGTAGCACTTGGCGTTGAACGATAACCTCCCTGCGTCGCGTACTCTGTCGAACAACTGAACGCAGCGCAGCTGGTAGCCACACTCTGAATCCTTGCGCTGGTCACGGGTTCGAGCCCCCGCAAGCGCCAACCTTTTTGGCTATTTTCGCTTCAGCACGCGGTCCCACCAGTCGGTGACTGCCCCTGCCACGCGGGCGCGCAGCGCCACGCTGGCCCCTCTGGCCCACGCGGCAGCGACAGTGGGTAGATAGCAGTGCGGTAGAAAAAGTTCTGCGCGAATTTCTGTTTTCCAAAAATCAATTTTAAATAGCAGATTTGAATCAAAATTTCAAACTTTAATATCTTCTATTCTGTAAATCCAATAAATACAAAGTTTATATGTTTTCTGATCCAAATTTCCTAATCTTTCCAAATAACCTATTTGTGTACTGTTTTGAACTTTCAAATTGCAATTCAAATTTAAATTCAAATCAATCAATTGTATTTTGCTAAAATTCATAAGTAATTCATAATAATTCCAAATCATGCAAATAAAATATGTTTTCCATACCATTTTAAATAACCTATTCAAATATAATTTTTGTTTTCTGGTTTGAATAATTTAAATTGCCTAAATAATTTAATACTTGTTTAATTCATTTAAATTTGATAAAATCATAACTTGCTCAAAATAAAATATTTTTGAACATGCAAAATATGTTTTCAAACCACCAAAGGATGAACTTTTCAAATATGAGATTAAAATTATGTTTTGGACAAATAAAAATTCAATTAAATTCAAACTTGTTTTAAATTCATTTAAAACTTGTTTAATATTGTTTAATTCATAATTAAATAATCCAAATTCCAATTTCAATATTTGAAACATGTAATCCAACTAAAAATTGATGCTCTTTTCAAATATCAACTTTGTTATTTGTTTTGAACATTTTAAATGGTTGAAAACAACAAATACTTGTGTGTTCCCTTTAAGGCACCCAAAATTCCCTAAGTTAATAATAAAATTCTAAATTGCTACACCCTATTTTAATTTGATTCTAATGTTGTTATTTTGCTGTTTTCCTTTTGCATGCATCATACTAAACCACTAGCACCTGTTGATTAGTTGGAAAACAAATAATCTAACCAAAATCCATGGGCTTTTCATATGCAACTCAAAATTGTATATGTGTCCATTTAAATTGTGTTACCATATCAATTAGTTTATTTTGATGCATCTATTAACTTGTCATGCATCATATTTGATTGTGCACTATGCCATGATGATGATTGTTTATATTTCTGCCTTGTTTGTTTGCTTCTTCTCGGATAGACGACGACGTTGATACCGACAACCTTTACGACACCCCTTCTGAGGATCTAGCTCAGTACCCGGCTACTGGGTTTGCAGGCAAGTTATCACTCACATGAACCACTGTGCTCCTTTCAACATTGGTTACCGATACTTTCCGTTGATTCTTTTCTGCTAGCCTTAGTGGTAGTTGTTTCTGTTACGAACCTATCACATGATACCCTGAACCATGACATTGCCTCACCTCCAGTCCTAACACCCCTTTGGTTGAGCCCGTGTCTTACTAGCATGCTTAGGGTTGTTTTGCTCGAGTCTGTTACCCGTTACTTTCTGTTATTATATTCTGTTATATTCTGGGGCTCGATGTTAAACAACACCTGTTAATTTGAGGTAATAATAATTTGCTGATAAGGCACCGGCAGGAGGCCCGGCGTGGTTTTGAGGCCTGCTAGTGTCGACCCTAATAGGAAAAGGGTCTTGTCTACTGATCCATGATGAGCGCACTATCCGCATGTGGGAAGCGTGTATGGGCGCCCCCCTCAATTTGACTCGATTCGCATCTCGTCCAAATCGCCACACTTAGTTCGGGCTTTCCATTTGCTGCACGCATATGCAGGTACGAACCCGAGGCCAGGGTGGAACTTTTGTAGTCGGCATTTAGGGCGGCGTGGTCTTCCAGTGCTATGAGGGTCCTCCTTTTCTTCGGGGGGCTCGATTAGCCGCGCACGCACAGCATGTGGTGCTTTGGGCTTGATGCGAAGAAAGGTTGAGTTGTGTTGAGTGCCCCGCTTGGTGGGAAAGGCCTTCCCATCTGGCGGGATATTCTTACGTGTACGGCCAAATTGGTGCACCCCTGCAGGGATAAATCTTCTCGAGAAGCCGTGTTTTCCGCGGTTATGGTTGACTTGGTGAAAGTACTGGCTAACAAGTACTCAGAACAACTTACACCTAACTAATGATAACTTGACTAGTAATAGGCTTATTGACACAATAACTTGATCCATCATTAATCCAACTGTGTGAGTTATCCTCGGATTGCTTCTTTGGATAAGGGGCGAGATCCAGGATGGGTTTGATTGGTGGTTAGCTATAGTTGGTTACGATACGCTATCTTATCTCTTTCTGTTACACCGAAAGTTGTAGTATGCTCTGTAGTTGGTTAGTGCAGCCAGTTGCAGCTTCTTTCATACCCCTTTCTTCCGTTGATCCCAAGGCATCTGTGCTTGGTGTTGACGGGCTACACTTTGGTGAACTGTGAGTCTTGCTTGCCAGTACGTTGTTGTACTGACCCCTTTGGGGCTGTGGTTTACGCAGACTACGACTACGGCTACGATGACCACCAGGATGGCTACTTCGTGGAGTTTGACGGACTGCAGACGAGTAGATAGCTGGACCAGGGCTGGATCCAGGACCTACGTGGATGGGCTTCGTCTTCTTTATTTTCTCCGGCTTCTTAAGCCTGTTGGATTTGTCTGTACTCAGACCCCTTTGATTGCTTCCGCTGTTGTAATGAATGTTATGTTGGGACATGTGTCCTCTGGATGATTGTATTTGCTATCTCTGCCTTAATGAGGGCTATTTGCAACCTTATTTCAATCTTTTGTGTCTTAGAGGCATGTTGTGTTATCCTTTTGTTCAAAGCTGTTGACGTACCGTGCGTGCTTGATATGAAGTACGTCGACAGTAGTGCCTATGACTTCTAATGGATAGTTTACATCGACGGTGGAATAGCAGGGCTTGTGTTGTCGCGCATAAGCGCAGGCCTACCAGGAAGCTGGGACGTGGGAGCAGTTATGCCCCATAATCCAAGCACCTGCTATCCAGTTCGGCCCGATGAGTATCCCTTAGAAGCCAGGGTGCGACAAATGGTACCAGAGCCTGTCTGCCTGTAGGATCCCTTTTACTGGTCGCAGTTTGAGTCTAGAAACTATTTTGTAGCTATATAGGAAAAAAGAAACGTGAGAGTAGGAATTCTGCCATTTTTCTTCTTTCCCCACCCACCCACCCTTTTCTGGTAAGGAAGTGCAACGTTGTTTTCTGTTCTCACCTAAACTTTCAAGTTAGGATTTCACGTGTTTTGGGTTCTCCGTAGTACCTCAGGGTTTTTGGTCTCGTTTTCCCGATGTTGCTTCGATATCCTGTTCTTTTAAAGAACCTTTCGTCCGTTGAAATCTTGTTGTTGTTTTCCACTTCCTTTTTCTTCTACCGGCGTCTAATCAAAACCTCCCACATCATCTGCAGATGGATCTCAGGTTCTACCCGCAGGTGGTTCGGATGACTCGCTGTGAGAGCACCGCCGGTTATCCGGAGATGCTGAGGGACATGGTTACCTATCTGGGGTTCCATTGGGCACCAGAGTACCAGGACTACGAGCACCAGCGCGAGTTCGAGCAGACTTTCTACCGAGCCATCGTCTACATTCTGTCGGATGATGGCAGGAGCATAATCCACCAATACGAGGCAGTAGGTTCCACAGTGGACATGGCTGTGCAGCAGGCAGCGTATGTGAGTCTCACCGTCCTTCGGGCTGACTACTGGGGGTTTGATGATTCCATCTATCGTCACATCCCCCGTGGTTACATCACGTCGGCGGGAGTTCACTTCACTATCCACCGCGACCTAGATACCTACGAGGATGATAGCTCCAGGCTGCACACCACTGCTCAGTTCGTGAGGCACAGTGACGCCGTTGCTTCCACACTTGCCCAGGAGTTGGCCTCAGTCAGGGAGCAGCTCTACCTCGCGTTGACGCGTCTGGCGACGTACACCACAGACTTCGTTGGAGACGAGCGCTTTGCGCGTTTCCAGCAGACACTGGGTTTTCCTCTGCCAGATGCTGGAGGTTACGAGCCGATCAGGGGTCCACTCCTCCATCTCGGTGCTGGTTACACTGGGATTCCTCGCTTTGGAGCACAGGGAGAGGACGCTTTCTACTTCACCACCCCGAGAGTCCCTCTCAGAGCAGTTCCTATCAACAGGGATCGTCGTGATACTTACTTCCGTGAGCGGACTCCTCCTCGCCGTACCACTCGCCGTACTCGCCGCCGTCCTGCGTGATGAGCATGGGAGTACCGATGTATCCGTTCCTAGCTATGTTTAGTTACCCTGTGGCATTCGAACCATGTATTGGTCTGTTGGATATTCTGATGTATTTGAACTAATGATGTACCTGTTGGTTATCTATTCATGCGTCGGAATAATCTCTCTTTCGGTTACCAAGTCTATCCTTTGCTGTTATTGTGCTAAAATGCATTTCTGTTCAGGATGCCTCCAACCAGGAACTCCCCGCCTGAGCCACCTCCGCTCGCGGAGCTGTTGACTCAGATGACTCAGGTCGTGGCTCAGATGGCCCAGATCCAGGCTAACCAGCACAACAACCAGAATGCTCCGCGAGTCAGCATCAAGGGGTTTCTGAGTCTGGGGCCGAGAGCTTTCGTGGCAACACGTGAGCCTCTGGATGCTGATGACTGGATCAGGGAGATGAACAGGGCTTTGGAGATTGCTCATGTTGCTGAGGAAGATAAGGTCAAGTATGCCACCTACCTACTGAAGGGTCAGGCAGCTACCTGGTGGGAGAACTACCAGACCATGAGAGCTGGCTATCCTATCACCTGGGGTTGTTTCAAGGATGCCTTCCTGAAGCACCACATCCCAGATGGTCTCATGGAAAGGATGCGTGAGGAATTCTTCTCTCTCAAACAGGGCAAGCTGGACGTCCTCGGCTACCAGAACGAGTTCAATCGTCTCGCTCGATACGCCGGTGACGAGGTGTCCACTGAAGCCAAGAAGATGGCAAGGTTCCGCCGAGGTTTTAACCCGGAACTGAAGTACGCTCTCACCAACATCAAGTGCAAGGACTTCGTGGAGCTCGTGAACACCACGCTCAATGAGGAGAATGGGCGCAAGGCGTTCGAGGAGTCGCGCAAGCACTCGCGTGAGGGTGGTTCCTCCTCCAACATGACCACCCCTCCGCAGAAGCGCCGCATCTGGGTGCCAAACAGTGCTGTCACTAGGGCTCCAAATGCCCAAGCTTCTCCAGGCTTTGGTCCCCGCCCACCCAACCCATCTCAGATGCAGGGTCAGAGGTTCCCAATGGGGCAGCCAAGGCCAGGACCTCCTCGTGTCGTCACTTGCTTCAAGTGCAAGGAGACTGGGCACTACGCTGATAAGTGCACTCAGAGGCAGCTACCTCCACCACCTCCTCGCCCCAACACCAACCAGGCAATGGTGCGCGCTCCTCCGGCTAAAGCCTTCAACTCCAACAACAGGCCTGTTGGGAGGACCGCGAGGGTGAATCATATCAAGGCCGACAAAGCTGAGGAAGCTGCTGACGTCGTTCTCGGTACATTCCCCGTTAACTCTAACCCAGCTAAAGTGTTGTTTGATACCGGAGCATCGCATTCCTTTGTGTCAAAGATCTTTGCGACAGCAGTTAAGCTACCTTTTGTTGGTTTGGGTTCCCTGCTAGTAGTAAACTCCCCTGGAGCAACTATGCAAACTTCCAAGATCAGTCATGAGAATCAGATCTTAATTGGAGGTCACATATTCCTTGCTTCCCTCATTCTGCTTGGCAATTCTGACATTGATGTCATCCTTGGCATGGATTGGTTGAAGGCCAATAAAGCTACGATTGATTGTGCTAAGAAGTCAATAACTCTGTTCCACCCTTCCGGCCAGATAGTCTATTCTCCAAGTGAATCAAGTTCTGTTCAGCTGTACACCCTGGATGCAAAACCACTACCTCTGCTTGAGAATGTTCCGGTGGTTTGTGAGTTCCCTGACGTCTTTCCAGAAGAGTTGCCAGGGATGCCTCCGGACAGAGCAGTTGAGTTTGTGATCGAGCTTGAACCAGGTACTGCTCCAATCTCTAAGCATCCATATAAGATAGCTCCTCCTGAACTGAAATTGTTGAAGGAGCAAATCGATATGTATATGGAGAAAGGTTACATTCAGCCTAGTTCCTCCGCTTGGGGTTGCCCAACTCTGTTTGTTGCCAAGAAGGATCAAACAAAAAGACTCGTGGTTGACTATCGTCCTCTCAACGAGAAAACAATCAAGAACAAGTATCCAATTCCTCGTATCGATGATCTTTTTGATCAACTTGCTGGAGCCTCAATATTCTCAAAGTTGGACTTGAGGATGGGTTACCATCAAATAAAGATCAGAAAGGAAGATATTCCTAAGACAGCTTTCACCACTCGGTACGGTCTATATGAATACACCGTCATGTCCTTTGGTGTCACCAATGCACCGGCGACCTTCTCAAGACTCATGAATTCTGTCTTCCATGAATACCTCGACAAGTTCGTTGTGGTATATCTCGATGATATTCTAGTCTACTCAAAATCCGAGGAAGAGCATGGAGAACACCTTCGTCTCACTCTCATGAAACTTCGCGAGCATCGTCTATATGCCAAGTTCTCCAAATGTGAGTTCTGGATTCCAGAAGTTGCTTACCTTGGTCATGTCATCTCTACCAAAGGCATAGCCATTGATCCGGAAAAGGTTAAGGCAATTGTTGATTGGAAACCCCCTAAGACGGTGAAGCAAGTCAGAAGTTTTCTTGGCTTGGCTAGCTATTGCCGTCGTTTCGTCCAAAACTTTTCCAAGATTGCCAAACCTCTCACTGATCTCACAAAGAAGGACAAAAAGTTCGTTTGGACTCCACAATGTGATGAGAGTTTCAATCTCCTGAAGACTAAACTCACTTCTACCCCAGTTCTGGTTGGCCCAGATACTACCAAACCTTTCCAGATATTCTGTGATGCATCTCTCCAAGACCTAGGAGCAGTTCTTATGCAAGAACGTCAAGTTGTGGCTTATGCTTCACGTCAGTTGAACCCACATGAGCAAAACTATCCCACTCATGATCTTGAACTTGCAGCAGTTGTGTTTGCCCTCAAGAAATGGAGGCAATACTTGTTGGGTAACAAAACTGAAATCTTTTCCGATCACAAGAGTCTGAAATACATCTTCACTCAACCAGATCTAAACCTCAGGCAAAGGAGATGGATTGAAAAGATTAAAGACTTTGATCTCACCATTTCTTACACTCCAGGCAAGGATAATGTTATGGCCGATGCTCTCAGTCGCAAATCCTATTGCAATAATCTCATGATCATGGAAAGCCAACCTCCACTTCATGAAGAATTCCAGAAGCTAAACCTTGGTCTTGTTCCTCAAGGCTACCTTGCTAGCTTGACAGCCAGTCCAACTCTCGAGGACAAGATTCGTTCTGAACAGCTACGTGATGCTGAAATCAAGAAGATGGTTGAGCACATCAAGGAAGGCAAGGAGAAATTCAAGTCCTTCTCAATTGATGATAAAGGAACTATGTTCTTTGAAGGACGCATTGCAGTTCCTCAAGTTCAAAGTCTAAAAGATATCATTCTCAAGGAGGCTCATGAAACTCCTCTCTCCATTCACCCTGGAAGTACAAAGATGTACCAGGATCTTAAGACACTGTATTGGTGGCCTGGCATGAAACGTGAAATTGCTCAATACGTTTCTGAATGCGACGTTTGTCAACGTGTTAAGGCAGTCCATCAGAAAACAGCCGGTCTTCTCCAACCTCTCAAAATCCCTGAGTGGAAGTGGGACATGATTGAAATGGACTTCGTTACTGGGTTTCCAAAGTCCAAGAAAGGCAACGATGCAATCTTCGTTGTTATTGATCGTCTCACTAAAGTAGCTCACTTCTTTGCTGTCAAGGAAACTATCTCAGCTAGCCAGTTAGCAGAACTCTACACAGCAAAGATTGTTCCCCTTCATGGTGTTCCATTGGAAATAAGCTCAGACCGTGGAAGTATTTTCACTTCTCATTTCTGGAAGAGTTTTCAAGAAGCATTGGGCACTAAACTTCTGTTCAGCACAGCTTATCACCCTCACTCTCAAGGGCAAGTCGAAAGAGTCAATCAGATTCTCGAGGATATGCTCAGAGCATGTGGTCTCTCCTTTGGCATGAAATGGGAGGATTGCCTTCCATATGCTGAATTCTCCTACAACAACAGCTACCAGGCAAGCCTAGGCATGGCACCATTTGAGGCACTATATGGTCGCAGATCCAGGAGTCCAATCAATTGGTCTGGAGCTGGTGAACGTTCACTCTTAGGCCCTGACATTGTTAAGGAAGCCGAGGAGAAAGTTCGTATCATTCGTGACAATCTCAGGATTGCTCAGTCTCGTCAGAAGAGCTATTATGATAGCAAGCACAGGGATATGATCTATGCTCCTGGTGACAAGGCATATCTCCGTGTAACTCCCCTCAGAGGCACTCATCGTTTCGGTGTGAAAGGAAAGCTGGCACCAAGATACATTGGTCCTTTCAACATTCTTTCGAGGCGTGCAGAAAATGCTTATCGTCTTGAACTTCCAGAAAAGCTATCCAAAGTGCACGATGTGTTCCACGTGTCACAGCTCAAGAAGTGTTTCAAAGATCCAGATCGTGCAGTTGATCATGATTCCATCGAACTGCAAGATGATCTCTCTTATGAGGAGCACCCTATTCGTATTCTCGATGAGACCGAGCGTAAGACTCGCAACAAGAGCACCAAGTTCTTGAAAGTGCAATGGTCGCATCATTCCGATAAAGAAGCAACGTGGGAGACCGAAGAGGATCTTCGCAAGAAGTATCCGGACCTTTTCCTTTCTCAGTAGGAATCTCGGGGCGCGATTCCTTCAAGGGGGGGCGTTTTGTAACATCCCAAGTATGAAAATCATCCCCTTAGAATGTTTGTTGCATGTTTATTTAAGTATTGCATCATATCATCATGTTGTTCCATGTTGTTTGCATTTGTTTCTTAATTATTGCAATTGTTTTCCACTGTTTTCACAACTCAAATTCAAACCTTATTCAAACAATGGTTTCATACTTGCTCTGTTACAACATTTTGAATAAAAATCACAATTAATAACAACCAATTGGTTTCATGTTTTTCCATAATGATCACTTGGGAAAATAATGGTTTTAAATCAATTATTCATTTTCCAAACACAATTAAAAATTCAAATCAAAGCACCCAAAACAGAACCAATTTGAAATCATGTTGTTACCAAAATCAAAACAACTCAAATTGTCTTTTTACCATAGGGGTTACCCTATTTTAAATGTTGGTTTTATTAATGATTATTAATATTAACAATTTCACCCAAAATTGGTTCAAATTTCAAAAAGCATTCAAACCTTTAAATTTTTGAAAATAAAAGTTACCAACTGGTTGTTTTTGGGCTAAGGAGCTTCTCCAAATTTTTTCCAAATTTTTCCATTAATTAAACCTATTCTTTTCTTCCATTTTTGGTTTCAGCAAAAAAAAAATAAAAGGGAAAATAAAAAGAGAAGGAAACGCACCGCGCGCGCAGCACCTAACGCTACCCAGCCCAACCTATCTACCGTGCGCGCCAGGCCCAGCCCACCTAGCGCAACTTAACGCTTTGAGAAGCGTGCGTTGCTTCTGTCTCCTGTACGACGCCATCCGAACGGTGCCACGGCGGCCGTACGGCGGCGGCGACGGCGATCCGAGCGTCTAGCGGCCTATAAAACATGCCCTAGGCCTCAGCGTCAAAACCCTAGCCCCTAGGTCCTATTTCCCCTCTCCGCCGCCGTCGTTCGCTTCTTCCCCGACGAGAATTCCTCCTCTGCTCCCCCCACCGGCGACAGTAGCTCTGAAAATCTCGATGGCGCCGCCACCTCCCGCCTCCACCTAGCCACCTACCCCCTGGAACGGAATCGCCACCCTACCAGCTACCCCTCGGACACCTGAACACCCCCGGAGATCGACCGTGCCTTCCCCGCCGTCCACGACAACGCCGCCGTCGAGCTCGTTGTTCTCCTCTGCAACTCGACGAACCCCGGTGAGCTCCCCGTGGTATCTCTTCCCTCTCTCCCTCTGCTGCTTGCGCGTGATCCCGTGCACGTTCTGCACACCGCACACGCACACACCTCACGTATCGATCACTGGCCGTGGATCAACGCCGGCGAGACTTGTTCTGTCAGTCGAGGAAACATTCCGTCGTCAGTTAAAAATTCAGTAACACTTGGCGTTGAACGATAACCTCCCTGCGTCGCGTACTCTGTCGAACAACTGAACGCAGCGCAGCTGGTAGCCCCACTCTGAATCCTTGCGCTGGTCACGGGTTCGAGCCCCCGCAAGCGCCAACCTTTTTGGCTATTTTCGCTTCAGCACGCGGTCCCACCAGTCGGTGACTGCCCCTGCCACGCGGGCGCGCAGCGCCACGCTGGCCCCTCTGGCCCACGCGGCAGCGACAGTGGGTAGATAGCAGTGCGGTAGAAAAAGTTCTGCGCGAATTTCTGTTTTCCAAAAATCAATTTTAAATAGCAGATTTGAATCAAAATTTCAAACTTTAATATCTTCTATTCTGTAAATCCAATAAATACAAAGTTTATATGTTTTCTGATTCAAATTTCCTAATCTTTCCAAATAACCTATTTGTGTACTGTTTTGAACTTTCAAATTGCAATTCAAATTTAAATTCAAATCAATCAATTGTATTTTGCTAAAATTCATAAGTAATTCATAATAATTCCAAATCATGCAAATAAAATATGTTTTCCATACCATTTTAAATAACCTATTCAAATATAATTTTTGTTTTCTGGTTTGAATAATTTAAATTGCCTAAATAATTTAATACTTGTTTAATTCATTTAAATTTGATAAAATCATAACTTGCTCAAAATAAAATATTTTTGAACATGCAAAATATGTTTTCAAACCACCAGAGGATGAACTTTTCAAATATGAGATTAAAATTATGTTTTGGACAAATAAAAATTCAATTAAATTCAAACTTGTTTTAAATTCATTTAAAACTTGTTTAATATTGTTTAATTCATAATTAAATAATCCAAATTCCAATTTCAATATTTGAAACATGTAATCCAACTAAAAATTGATGCTCTTTTCAAATATCAACTTTGTTATTTGTTTTGAACATTTTAAATGGTTGAAAACAACAAATACTTGTGTGTTCCCTTTAAGGCACCCAAAATTCCCTAAGTTAATAATAAAATTCTAAATTGCTACACCCTATTTTAATTTGATTCTAATGTTGTTATTTTGCTGTTTTCCTTTTGCATGCATCATACTAAACCACTAGCACCTGTTGATTAGTTGGGAAACAAATAATCTAACCAAAATCCATGGGCTTTTCATATGCAACTCAAAATTGCATATGTGTCCATTTAAATTGTGTTACCATATCAATTAGTTTATTTTGATGCATCTATTAACTTGTCATGCATCATATTTGATTGTGCACTATGCCATGATGATGATTTTTTATATTTCTGCCTTGTTTGTTTGCTTCTTCTCGGATAGACGACGACGTTGATACCGACGACCTTTACGACACCCCTTCTGAGGATCTAGCTTAGTACCCGGCTACTGGGTTTGCAGGAAAGTTATCACTCACATGAACCACTGTGCTCCTTTCAACATTGGTTACCGATACTTTCCGTTGATTCTTTTCTGCTAGCCTTAGTGGTAGTTGTTTCTGTTACGAACCTATCACATGATACCCTGAACCATGACATTGCCTCACCTCCAGTCCTAACACCCCTTTGGTTGAGCCCGTGTCTTACTAGCATGCTTAGGGTTGTTTTGCTCGAGTCTGTTACCCGTTACTTTCTGTTATTATATTCTGTTATATTCTGGGGCTCGATGTTAAACAACACCTGTTAATTTGAGGTAATAATAATTTGCTGATAAGGCACCGGCAGGAGGCCCGGCGTGGTTTTGAGGCCTGCTAGTGTCGACCCTAATAGGAAAAGGGTCTTGTCTACTGATCCATGATGAGCGCACTATCCGCATGTGGGAAGCGTGTATGGGCGCCCCCCTCAATTTGACTCGATTCGCATCTCGTCCAAATCGCCACACTTAGTTCGGGCTTTCCATTTGCTGCACGCATATGCAGGTACGAACCCGAGGCCAGGGTGGAACTTTTGTAGTCGGCATTTAGGGCGGCGTGGTCTTCCAGTGCTATGAGGGTCCTCCTTTTCTTCGGGGGGCTCGATTAGCCGCGCACGCACAGCATGTGGTGCTTTGGGCTTGATGCGAAGAAAGGTTGAGTTGTGTTGAGTGCCCCGCTTGGTGGGAAAGGCCTTCCCATCTGGCGGGATATTCTTACGTGTACGGCCAAATTGGTGCACCCCTGCAGGGATAAATCTTCTCGAGAAGCCGTGTTTTCCGCGGTTATGGTTGACTTGGTGAAAGTACTGGCTAACAAGTACTCAGAACAACTTACACCTAACTAATGATAACTTGACTAGTAATAGGCTTATTGACACAATAACTTGATCCATCATTAATCCAACTGTGTGAGTTATCCTCGGATTGCTTCTTTGGATAAGGGGCGAGATCCAGGATGGGTTTGATTGGTGGTTAGCTATAGTTGGTTACGATACGCTATCTTATCTCTTTCTGTTACACCGAAAGTTGTAGTATGCTCTGTAGTTGGTTAGTGCAGCCAGTTACAGCTTCTTTCATACCCCTTTCTTCCGTTGATCCCAAGGCATCTGTGCTTGGTGTTGACGGGCTACACTTTGGTGAACTGTGAGTCTTGCTTGCCAGTACGTTGTTGTACTGACCCCTTTGGGGCTGTGGTTTACGCAGACTACGACTACGGCTACGATGACCACCAGGATGGCTACTTCGTGGAGTTTGACGAGACTGCAGACGAGTAGATAGCTGGACCAGGGCTGGATCCAGGACCTACGTGGATGGGCTTCGTCTTCTTTATTTTTTCCGGCTTCTTAAGCCTGTTGGATTTGTCTGTACTCGGACCCCTTTGATTGCTTCCGCTGTTGTAATGAATGTTATGTTGGGACATGTGTCCTCTGGATGATTGTATTTGCTATCTCTGCCTTAATGAGGGCTATTTGCAACCTTATTTCAATCTTTTGTGTCTTAGAGGCATGTTGTGTTATCCTTTTGTTCAAAGCTGTTGACGTACCGTGCGTGCTTGATATGAAGTACGTCAACAGTAGTGCCTATGACTTCTAATGGATAGTTTACATCGACGGTGGAATAGCAGGGCTTGTGTTGTCGCGCATAAGCGCAGGCCTACCAGGAAGCTGGGACGTGGGAGTAGTTATGCCCCATAATCCAAGCACCTGCTATCCAGTTCGGCCCGATGAGTATCCCTTAGAAGCCAGGGTGCGACAGAACGCCGGAGCAGGGCGTCCTCGCCGGGGATCCTCAGCGATCCATCCCATTCATTGGGTTCTACTGTGGGAGGAGGAGGCTAGCGCTGGGTAACCTCCAACGCGCAATGGCCGCGGCTGTGGATACGGTGGATACGAAGCTCACGCCTCCGCTTCCACCGCCGTCAGCACATAAAGCTAGCTCGCCCGTGAGCATGCCGAGCTCGAGAGCCTCCTAAGGCTCTTCGGCGACCGGATTCGATGGGGAGGTGCGGAGTGTGGATATGGGAGAGCGGATCCTCGCGCCGGCGGTGGAGACGAACGGGAGCAGCGGCATGACTTGGTCGACCTAGGGAGAATGGGACAAGGGGTCAGAGATGTCCTAGCAGAGCCGGTGGAAGGTGACGAGAATCGCTCTCGTCGGCAGGAGCGGCGGCCTGAGTTGGCTAAGAGAGGGAGCTGGGGAAATTGGGGACAGGTAGTGAGAGAGATGTCCTCGAGGTGCAGTGGGAGGTGACGAGAGAGAATGTGAAAGTGCTGCACATTACACAAGTGGAGTGGGAGTGTTGTCCGATTAATTTTAAAAAAAAATCGGGCGTGTCTAGGTATGTGCCTCAGCCTTGTCCCCAAGCTACATCGTACCTGCAGCAGTGTCAGTTTAGCTTGGGATCACGGGGTTGTAGGCTCGAGAATTCGCCACCACAAGGGTTTTGGCGGAGGTGGTGGAGGACGACACTAATGGCAGAAGATTGGGTTGACGACAGTTTGAGCAAGTGATGACAGCTGAATCGGAGGCGGGGACACGCGATCGACCGGAGTAGAGAACCAGTGACGTGAAGGGGAGTTCGAGGGAATGTTCGCCCTGTTTCATTGGTAGGGGGAGTAGGTTAATTATGGAGAGGATCCGCACCTTCATTTCCTGATTCCCGCCGGACTAAACTAGAAAACTCTATTTATTTGAGACGTGGTGCCCGTATACGCGTTATGGTCGCTACTAACAACTTTATAGTATAAATATTAAGTTTTCTATTATAATATTTTTTTATTTAAACAGATGATATTAATATGTAAATCTTCATACTATTTGAGAATATTGTTTTAGTCATTCTGTATCATCATTGATAGAGAAAAAGATTATCTGATCTACCTCTTCCTATATAACAATTGTTAAAGAAAAATATTTAATCGAGATAGCCCGTAGCAACGCACGGGCATTTCAATTAGTACAAATGTTATACACTCCCAAACTTCATACCGAAATGACGCGTGTGTTCCTATATTTCTACTTCTCTACTTACTAATAAAAGAGAGAACATATTCATCGCTGGAGCCACCCCTCGTAACATACACACAGAAACACCAAGCAAAAATAGCCACCCAATCAAGTCCACTAAATGAGATATAACCGTCAAAGATCACAACTAATCAGCGCCTGTGTGCGTTTAGCAATTTTCAGGGGCGGGCGAAAACTCTGCCAACCCGCGTACGCATGCACGTAAAAAAGAAGAAGCCACGATCAGCGGGACACACCATCAAAAAAACAATCTGCTATTGATGAAAAAATATAGCCTAAATTAACGGGAACCAAAACAAACTGTATGGCCCGTTAAATCCTTATCATCCAGCCAGTCGCCGCGGACACCGCGCTGCTGATCCGCCGACACCTCCGCGCCGACGAGCTACACGGGTGCCGACTCATTCTTCGTGGTCGCCGTCCTGTCCAACTCACGCTGCGTTGAGAACTTGAGATACACTGAGCCTCCGACCACGACGACACCGACAAAATTCTCCGTAATGCAGATCTGTAGTCTCCCATTGATGCCGTCTAATTCGTTGATTTCTCGAGTTCGTTTTCTGCATTTTAGAATTTAAACCACGCACACGGTGCAATAGGCCAACCACGGGAAAGATGTGTTAGCACCAGGATCAGACCGATATCGATGCCCTCTCCTGGAACTGTTATAGAGTTCTTCTGTACCACGGGAAATATGAATTAGTTAGAATCATTAACATTGAACTTCTAGAACTTGCGTTAGGCCTACCACGGGAAATATGAATTAGTACCGGAATTGTTCAGATAAGAGAGCACAAACTGTGTTAACAGTTTTATTTTCTCTTCGAATAATGATTCACAGCATTGGCATTATAAGAATTAACCCATCGGCTTGCCATTCACAGGACTGAGGTTAGTTCTATGGACCCTTCCAGTCCAAACGGGACACACAAACCATTCCATGATATAAGTAACAACCGTTCATTGGGTAAGATAATAACCCCAATTCTCAATTTAATGATTATGCTCAACCGTTGAATCATTTGTGCCATTTTGTAGATCCTAAAGAACTCAAAAGGCAGAGGGATAGAGAGCACTATTCACAAAATAAGTTGAGATTAACAAGAGACGGCATGAAGCATACAAACTAAAGAAAAATGCTGCAGCCGAGGGAACACCCACACCACTGGGTATACAACCAGGTAATCAGTATCAACTTCGGCATATAAAGCACACTTATATTGCCATCTAATGATTATTTTTTGGCTTCCTCTGCTATTCAGGCCCTAATGAGAATAAAAATCTTAGAGAAAGGGAGCGGTACGCACAAAATAGAGAGGACATACTAATGCGCCAAAGCCAAGTCTGAGAGCAAGATAAGAACATTAATGCCATCCTAGGTGAAAGTAACGTTATATTGGATACGCGTCCTACTGGTCAATCAACGGTCACCCAACTGCATGTTACAATTCGTAGACGCACAATCGATCTATCAAGGAACAAGCAATCACAGTATGATGACTACACCGAGATTCGTTAATGCAGTTCGGAGAACTCGCCTAGAACTGCGGTGCATGACTATGGGCGCACCTCCCCGTTGATACCGCTGCACCGGCCGCCTTGGTCGCCAGCACAAGCCTCTGGCTCCCCTTGCGCGCCTGCTGCAATCAAGTCGTTATAGTTACATTGTGTGTAAGCCACCACATTATATGGGAGGCCTAGGCTACAAGAGTTCGATTCTAACACTACTCGTAACATATCGACACCTATTACAACTCTAAATCCAAACGTAACCCCACCGTACACAATATTTGACACAAATACAACAAACTCCATCTTGTCGGATATTCTCCACCACATTGAATTCGTCGATGTGTCAAACCTACATGTACGTACTCCGGACTTGAGTTGTCTTACATGAGCTCCACTGCTACTCCTAGACTCCACGTGACTCCACCTGCAACTGTAGTCCCTTCTTCATTCAACACCATCACATACACTTTCAACTTGACGGAATTTCACCGTCACTTTTTAGTCACATTGAGTCAAATTCACAGTTGTCTCATCTTTTTCTTGGATAGTCTTCTATGTCTGTAGCTATAGCACTTCGCTTCCTTTTGCATCTTGTCAACCCGTACTTTTCCATGTGCACTGAGAATCATAGAATATATGGCCTTGTACTCTACAAGTTTCCGACATTATAGACTTTCAACACTTTCTCAGATTCCCTATGGCTGACCCATGTCTATCACATGACGTCAATATCTAAAGACCTAGTCACCAGTTTGAATCTGGTACTCGCCAACACTGCTTCAAAACCCCTGCACACATGTCAAGCGTTCTGTCCGACCGCCCGTGCCCTAGTCCGTCGCCGTATCCCGTGCTTACCGCAAGCCTCGCGGCTATTACTGCGTCGAGTATCTGCAATGTTGGCGAAGATCTACCAGGTCGTTAACCCACACCACCTAAGGCCTCACTACAGATAACCATCAGTCATACCTGACCGATGCCGAGTTCCACACATCTCTCGAACCCTGACGTCCAGTCCGACCAACGTGTTTCTCGCCTTCCTGCTGACTTGGCTTCGACACTCTGTATACTTATGCCGTAGCCCTCCATCAGCTGAGTGGAATCGTAAGACTCCAGCTCCACCTTCAACATGACTCCATGAAATTTCTTATATGAAACTTATATGAATTTTGGTTGATTATTATTTAGAGATAAAAAAAATATAGTTAATTTAGTTTAATATTTTTTGAAAGAATATTCTTTGAAAAGTTTGAAGTTATACTCTGGTTGGGAATTACCTGGGAAAAATAGTCATAAGAATAATAGGGAAACCCGTACTTGATAAAAGCAAAAAAAAAAAATAGGGTGCATTGTGCAAATTTGAATTGTGAGGTGGGAGGATTGTCTTGCAAAAAACTGCAGCACGAATCTCCAACAGATGGACCAAATGAATGGTCCAGATAGTACGGGGGGGCCCAATGTAGGAGTGGTTCTGCATTTTCGATGGGCCTCCCACATCCTGCACCTCTTACCTCGTCTCCTTCCAAGCAGCCCTGCACACGACCAGCCGCGGTGAATAGAGTACGGGTCCTCGCGATTTTAGCGGCGTCCCTTCCCCATCTCGATCCACGACAGGCCGGAGCACGGGGTCGTCGCATCTCGGACACCACTCGATCGTGTTGACAGGGAATAGGTTGAGGAGTGGCTGTCTACTGGAGCAGGACAGCGGCGCCGTAGTTCCTGTCGAGGAGAAGGACGAGGGCAACCCCTACGACGCATCACCGTCGGTATAGGGAAGCGCGAAGCTGGATGCTCTGCGACATCACCAAGCCGAGGCGGATGCTGGCAGCAGCGGTCGAGGAAGGGTACCAGAAGGAGCGTGGACGGCGTGTATGTAGTCGCGTGGTTTTGTCCAGGAATCTATGAGTCTTTCGGAACCCCATTTTCTTGCATCAATGGGTCTATTTTGTTTCATATTGGGTTTCTTGGTGCGTCAGGTTTCGGTTTTGACTCACAGAATCTGCGCCTCGCGAACTGGCAACTCGCAAATGCCAACTCATAGATGTTGGCAGTAAATCTGACGCAAGAAACTAAACAAAACTCCGGTCGAAATGTTTGCAATGTCCATGTTAGATCTTGGGCTTTCGTCATGTCCATTCACATGGCTAATCTGTGTCTTTACATGCTTGCTTTGCAGGAGGTAAATCTTGGAAAAATTAGGATAAGTTCGTAGTTCCTCGACCCCTTTAAAAATCTGGAGTATATGTTAAATGTTCCATGACAATCTGATCAGCCTATACTTGTTTTCTTTTATGAAACTGAAATTCATCAATTGTTTCATGGCGGTCCGAGGATGAGTGTGGCCGACGACTTGAGTAACTTCATCTTGCTCATCGCCATTGTTCTACCCTGGGTTCTTTTGATCTACGACCAGCGCTCCATGGGGATTTGAGCACTACTCTGGCATCCTGCCCAACTCCTGCTATTCTTCCTTGCTCCCATCTTATATCAAGCAACGTCAACGACTCTCCTCCTGGATGATACAAGCTCAAGTCCTCAAATTTGCCACGATTTAACCCATCCTGACGTGATGTTATTGACTCACGACAATATTTTCATTTGACGCCTTCCACATTTTGATATGATGTTTCTTGCTCCATTTGTAGGTGCAGTTGTGCTACGATACCAGTGCGGTCGCACGCTAGCCACAGGGTCCTTTCCCACGCCTACTACCCCACCCACTTTTGCTGGTAAGAGAGGAGGCAACGGGGTGATACGATGAGTCCAACGTAATTCCAGTACAACTACATAAACATCGGATCCAATGATCTTACCTCGCATCTCTATGATTAATATTTCATTCCCAACATATAGCTTTGGTACCCTTAAGTTAACGGTCAATGCTCAAATCACTCATACTCTGAATTTAATGGATTAGTTCGTGGATTTTTAGACATTGTTTTCTTACTCATGTCGCTCATAGGCACTGTAACAGCCCAAGTATGAAAACCATCCCTTTAGAATGTTTGTTGCATGTTTATTTAAGTATTGCATCATGTCATCATATTGTTTCCATGTTGTTTGCTTTTGTTTCTAAATTGTTGCATTTGTTTCCCACTGTTTTCACAACCCAAATTCAAACATTACTCAAACAATGTTTTCATACTTGTTCTGTTACAACTTTTGGAATAAAAATAACAAATAAAAACAACCCAATTGTTCTCATTTTATTTCCACATTGATCAACTAATAAATGGTGCTTTTATTTCCATTAATCAATTCCAATTTGGTTTCAAATTCAAAGCAATCACCAAACATCACCAAAATTCCAAGACATGGAAATTACCAAACCATTCTAATGTTTTATCCATTTAATAATAGGGCTCACCCTATTAAACTTGTTGTTTTCAATCATTAACCAATTAATTTGCAAATATTCCAATTCAAATTCAAATCAAAGCATCAAAAAGCAACCAAATTGAATTTATGCAAATTATACCACCATCCAACTCAATTGTTGTAATAAATCAATAGGGTTCCAAATACTTAAACCTTTTGTTTTCCATATTTCTTTCAATACCCAAATTAACTCAAATTTAAACCATTGTTGTAAACATCAAAGTATTTTGAAAAATGTGTAAAACAAAACTTGTCTTTTGCTTACTGTTGACCCAAACAACTTCCCCTAATTATTTTTCTAACAATTCTGTTAACTCAAAATCCTCTTCTCTTCCAAATCCTTTTCTGTAAAAAAAAAAAAAAATCAGAAGAAAATATTAAAAGAAACGGCTGGGGGGGGAGAAGCAGACTGGGCCAAGCCCAGCCCGCCACCCCAGCACGCTCACACCCGCACGGCCTGCCAGTCATCTCTTCCACCTCCGTACAGCTGAGCTCAGCGCACGACAGCAAACGAGCTCCACCTGCCCCTCCCTGCCTATATCTACCCCGATCCCCTCAAACCCTAGGGCTAAGCCCCTACTTCCCCTCTACCCTAGCGCCGCCGTCGCCCCTCTCTCTCTCCCCCCACGATCCTCTCTGTATCGGATCGACCACCCCTGTAACTCCTCTGAACCGAGCTTGGCGCCGGAGTTCTCCTCCGCCTTGGCGCCGCGTCCGGCCGCCTCCGGCCACCCCGAGGACTCCCACGCGAAGATGGTAATGCCTCCTTTCCATTCCCCTCAACCCCCTCTCGTTTCATCGTCGAATAAGCATCAATCGCTTCCATGAAGACCCGCCTACTGCTCCATGTTCGTGTCTGCTGTAAGATGTCTGAAGCTGTTCGTTTGGGTTCAGTTATGCGCGCAACTTTAGCTCATCCCTCCGAGTTTCCCTAGTCTGTCACGAACCCGAGCTCACCCCACTGGCAGAGACCCGCAGCGCGCACCCTGGAGGTGCTGGGTTCGAGTCCCAGCCCCCACCCCTTTTGCTGCTATTTGTTCCAATTAAACTGCAGTGCAGATCTGAACCATATCTCCCCGGATCCCCCCTTGCTATCACAAACACATCACCAGCCTAGTGGTTCTGTCCCCCTTGTGCTCACAGTGAGGTGCAGGGGTCGAATCCCACCCCCTGCACATTAAACCAACCTTTTTATTTTGCAATAATTTGGTCACAAAACTTTCTGGTATTCACCAATAGGCCCTTGCAAGTTATTCTAGTCCCTGTAAAAATATTTCCTAAGTCCCTAGATCATAAAAAATGGCAGATTTGCACTATATCTTGTAAATAGCATAATAAAATCATTTTAGCTCCAAATCCAACATTTTTGATATGTTTTCAATACCAAATTAAATGTTCTATCCAAATATAAAATTTGTTTACTGTTTTGAATATTTTAAATTGGTGCAATATTTGAAAACTTGTCAAATTCACTTAAACTTGCAAAATTCATAACTTGTTCATAAAAATTCCAAATTTCACAAACCAAATATGTTTTCCAATCAATTTTTCATGTACTTTACAAATATAAATTTTGTTTGCTGTTTTGAATAATTTAAATTGCTGAAAACATCTGTTTCTTGTTTATTGCAATTAAAATTGCCAAAATAATAACTTGCTCATTTTAAATCCAATTTCCACAAATGAAATATGTTTTCCATGCAAAATTAAACCACCTTTCCAAATATAAATTTTGTTTCATGTTTTGAATAATTGAAAGTGGTTAAATAATTTAAACCTTATTTAATTCATTTAATATTGTTAAATTTATAATTTGATCAAAACAAATTCTTTTGGGACATATAAAATATGTTTTCAAACCATCAAAGCATAAACTTTTCAAATATGAACTTCACTCAATGTTTTGCACAAATAAAAATTCAAATAAGTTCATGTTTGAATTAAATTCATTTAATTCTTGCTTAAACTTGTTTAATTCATAAATAATTTATTTGAAATCCCTTTTTCAACAATTGAAACATGTATTCCAACTAAAATCTTGTTTTCTTTTCAAATATAAACTTGGTGATCTGTTTTGAACAATTTAATTTGATGAAAACAACAAGTGCTTGTGTGACACCTTTAAGTAACCAAATTTTCCAAACTTAATCAATGAATTCCAAAACTTGTTCCAATCCTTTTCCCTTGCATCTATCATTGTTATTTGTTGTTATTTTGTTGTTAACATCATGCATGCATCATGTTTAACTACTTACACTTATTGATCAAATGTAGATCATTGCTTCAACCTAAATCATTTGCATCCATATGCCATTCACTTTGCATATGGGTCCAATTAAATTGTGTTATCTTGTCAAGTAGTTTATTTTGATGCATCTATTAACTTGACATGCGTCATCCCATGATTGTGCACTATGCCATGATATTGATTGTCTACCTTTTCTGCAATGTTTGTTTGCTTCTTCCCGGATATACGACGACGTTGAGACCGACGATACTTACGACACCCCTTCTAAGGATTTAGCTCAGTACCAGGCTACTGGGTTTTGCAGGCAAGTTATCACTCACATGAACCACTGTGTTCCTTTCAACATTGGTTACCGATACTTTCCGTTGTTCCTTTCTGCTAGCCTTAGTAGTAGTTGTTCTGTTACGAACCTATCACATGAATCCCTTAAACCTGATATTGCCTCATCTCCCTTCCTACAACCCATTGTTTGCGCCAGTGTCTTACTAGCATTCTTAGGTTGTTTTGCTCGAGTCTGTTACCCGTTACTTACTGTTACTACTTCTATTACGTTGTGGGGGCTCGATGTTTAATCAATCAATCATGCTAATGTTACTATTAATAATAAATTTGATGATAAGGCACCGGCAGGAGGCCCATGAGAGGTTTTGAGGCCTGCTAGTGTCGACCCTAATAGGAAAAGGGTCTTGTCTACTGATCCATGATGAGCGCACTAACCGCATGTGGGAAGCGAGTATGGGCGCCCCCCTCAACTTGACCTGATTCGCATCTCGTCCAAATCGCTTCATTTAGTTCGTGTTTTCCATTTGCCGCATCATGTTTTTGCGAGCCCAGGCCAGGGTGGAACTTTCGTAGTCGGCATATAGGGGGACACGTTCTTAGAGTGCTATGAGGGTCCATTTTCTTCTGGGCTCGATTAGCCGTGCGCCCAAGGTGCTTTGGGCTTGATGCGAAGAATGGTTGGTTGTGTAGAGTACCCCGCTTGGTGGGTTAGCTTCCCATCTGGCGGGTTATTCCTGCGTGTACGGCCAAATTGGTGCAACCCTGCAGGGATAATCTTCTCGAGAAGCCGTGTTTTCCGCGGTTATGGATTACTTGGTGAAAGTACTGGCTAACAAGTACTCAGGACAACTTAAACATAATGATCAAACATGTTACACCCAATGATTAATAACTTGACTAGTAATAGGTTGATGGCACAATAACTTGATTCACCTTATTACAACTGTGTGAGTTATCCTCGGATTGCTTCTTTGGATAAGGGGCGAGATCCAGGATGGGTTTGTTTGAAGTTATCTTTCAGTTGGTTACAATCCTCGATCTTATCTCCTTTTCTGTTAGCCGGAAGTGGTAGAATCTCTGTAGTTGGTTAGCGCAGCCAGTTGCAGCATCTTTTATATCCCCTCTCTTCCGTTGAACCCAAAGCATCTGTGCTGGGTGTTGACGGGTTACACGTTGGTGAACTGTGAGTCTTGCTTGCCAGTACGTTGGTGTACTGACCCCTTTGGGGCTGTGGTTTACGCAGACGACGTTTCCAAGGATCTACATGGTGGCTACTACGTGGAGTATGATGACGAGACTGCTGACGAGTAGATAGCGGACCCGGGCAGGATCCGAGACTTCGTGGATGGGCTCCGTCTTTTCGTTTCTGGCCTCTTAGGCCTATTTGGTTCTTGTCTGTACTCAGACATGTTGAATGCTTCCGCTGTATTGTAATGATGTATTGTTGGGGCATGTGCCCTCTGAATGATTGTATTTGCTATCTCTGCTCTAATGAGAGCCATTTGCAACTTATTTCAATCTTTTGTGTCATAGAGATCTGTTGTGATATCACTTGTTAAACGCCGTTGACGTACCATGTGTGTATGGTTTGAAGTACGTCGACAGAAGTGCCTTTGATCTCTAGTGGATAGTTTACATCGACGATGGAATAGCAGGGCTTGTGTTGTCGCGCATAAGCGCAGGCCTACCAGGAAGCTGGGACGTGGGAGCAGTTATGCCCCATAATCCAAGCATTTGCTATCCAGTTCGTACGGTGAGTATCCCCTAGAAATCAGGGTGCGACAAATGGTATCAGAGCCTGTCTGCCTGTAGGATCCCTTTTTACTGGTCGCAGTTGAGTCTAGAAAATATTTTGTAGCTATATAGGAAAAATGAAACGTGAGAGTAGGAATTCTGTTCTTTTTTCTTCTTTCCCCACCCACCCTCCCTTTTTATGGTAAGGAAGTGTAACGTTGATTTTTCCCTTCTCATCTAAACTTTCAAATTAGGATTTCACGAATCCTGGTTTCTCTAGGATGGTTATATCTACTAGACCATAGGAATGGAGGTGGTTGTGACGTGATTTATCATGTTGCCTACTCATGATTGAGAACGGTGGCAAATAGGCCCCGGAAGCAGATCCTCTATTCCTTAAGCAGTAGATATTGATCCTTTAGAAGCCCGGATGGGTTTTCCGTAGTACCTCAGGAGTTTTGTTCTTGTTTTCCCCGATGTTGATATCCTGTTCTTCTCAACATCCTTGTCGTCCGTTCAAATCTTGTTGTTGTTTTCCAATTCAATTTTTCTACCGGCGTCCAATCAAAACTTCCTCGTAAACTCTTGTCCAACTAAAGTGTTATTTCATACCGGAGAATCACATTCCTTTGCGTCAACAATCTTTTCCACAACATACAACCCAATTCTGGTTCCACTAAGCAATCAAAACTCTGTTCACTCTCCGGAATCTCAATCCAATTCTAATGGGAGGCCACATATTCCTCGTTACTCTCATGTTGATGATTCTGACATTGATGTTATCCTTGGTGTTGCATTGATGTCAATAACTCTGTTCCACCATTCTAGCCAGATAATCTATTCTCCAAATTAATCAAATTCTTTTCAGATATACACCTTCCATACAAAACCTCTCCCTTTACTTGAAAATGTTCCGGTGGTTTCCAAATTCCCTGACGTCTACCCAAGAAGTTTCCGGACCTTCTCTTTTCTCAGTAGGAATCTCGGGGCGCGATTCCTTCAAGGGGGGGCGTTTTGTAACAGCCCAAGTATGAAAACCATCCCTTTAGAATGTTTGTTGCATGTTTATTTAAGTATTGCATCATGTCATCATATTGTTTCCATGTTGTTTGCTTTTGTTTCTAAATTGTTGCATTTGTTTCCCACTGTTTTCACAACCCAAATTCAAACATTACTCAAACAATGTTTTCATACTTGTTCTGTTACAACTTTTGGAATAAAAATAACAAATAAAAACAACCCAATTGTTCTCATTTTATTTCCACATTGATCAACTAATAAATGGTGCTTTTATTTCCATTAATCAATTCCAATTTGGTTTCAAATTCAAAGCAATCACCAAACATCACCAAAATTCCAAGACATGGAAATTACCAAACCATTCTAATGTTTTATCCATTTAATAATAGGGCTCACCCTATTAAACTTGTTGTTTTCAATCATTAACCAATTAATTTGCAAATATTCCAATTCAAATTCAAATCAAAGCATCAAAAAGCAACCAAATTGAATTTATGCAAATTATACCACCATCCAACTCAATTGTTGTAATAAATCAATAGGGTTCCAAATACTTAAACCTTTTGTTTTCCATATTTCTTTCAATACCCAAATTAACTCAAATTTAAACCATTGTTGTAAACATCAAAGTATTTTGAAAAATGTGTAAAACAAAACTTGTCTTTTGCTTACTGTTGACCCAAACAACTTCCCCTAATTATTTTTCTAACAATTCTGTTAACTCAAAATCCTCTTCTCTTCCAAATCCTTTTCTGTAAAAAAAAAAAAAATCAGAAGAAAATATTAAAAGAAACGGCTGGGGGGGGGGGAGAAGCAGACTGGGCCAAGCCCAGCCCGCCACCCCAGCACGCTCACACCCGCACGGCCTGCCAGTCATCTCTTCCACCTCCGTACAGCTGAGCTCAGCGCACGACAGCAAACGAGCTCCACCTGCCCCTCCCTGCCTATATCTACCCCGATCCCCTCAAACCCTAGGGCTAAGCCCCTACTTCCCCTCTACCCTAGCGCCGCCGTCGCCCCTCTCTCTCTCCCCCCACGATCCTCTCTGTATCGGATCGACCACCCCTGTAACTCCTCTGAACCGAGCTTGGCGCCGGAGTTCTCCTCCGCCTTGGCGCCGCGTCCGGCCGCCTCCGGCCACCCCGAGGACTCCCACGCGAAGATGGTAATGCCTCCTTTCCATTCCCCTCAACCCCCTCTCGTTTCATCGTCGAATAAGCATCAATCGCTTCCATGAAGACCCGCCTACTGCTCCCTGTTCGTGTCTGCTGTAAGATGTCTGAAGCTGTTCGTTTGGGTTCAGTTATGCGCGCAACTTCAGCTCATCCCTCCGAGTTTCCCTAGTCTGTCACGAACCCGAGCTCACCCCACTGGCAGAGACCCGCAGCGCGCACCCTGGAGGTGCTGGGTTCGAGTCCCAGCCCCCACCCCTTTTGCTGCTATTTGTTCCAATTAAACTGCAGTGCAGATCTGAACCATATCTCCCCGGATCCCCCCTTGCTATCACAAACACATCACCAGCCTAGTGGTTCTGTCCCCCTTGTGCTCACAGTGAGGTGCAGGGGTCGAATCCCACCCCTGCACATTAAACCAACCTTTTTATTTTGCAATAATTTGGTCACAAAACTTTCTGGTATTCACCAATAGGCCCTTGCAAGTTATTCTAGTCCCTGTAAAAATATTTCCTAAGTCCCTAGATCATAAAAAATGGCAGATTTGCACTATATCTTGTAAATAGCATAATAAAATCATTTTAGCTCCAAATCCAACATTTTTGATATGTTTTCAATACCAAATTAAATGTTCTATCCAAATATAAAATTTGTTTACTGTTTTGAATATTTTAAATTGGTGCAATATTTGAAAACTTGTCAAATTCACTTAAACTTGCAAAATTCATAACTTGTTCATAAAAATTCCAAATTTCACAAACCAAATATGTTTTCCAATCAATTTTTCATGTACTTTCCAAATATAAATTTTGTTTGCTGTTTTGAATAATTTAAATTGCTGAAAACATCTGTTTCTTGTTTATTGCAATTAAAATTGCCAAAATAATAACTTGCTCATTTTAAATCCAATTTCCACAAATGAAATATGTTTTCCATGCAAAATTAAACCACCTTTCCAAATATAAATTTTGTTTCATGTTTTGAATAATTGAAAGTGGTTAAATAATTTAAACCTTATTTAATTCATTTAATATTGTTAAATTTATAATTTGATCAAAACTAATTCTTTTGGGACATATAAAATATGTTTTCAAACCATCAAAGCATAAACTTTTCAAATATGAACTTCACTCAATGTTTTGCACAAATAAAAATTCAAATAAGTTCATGTTTGAATTAAATTCATTTAATTCTTGCTTAAACTTGTTTAATTCATAAATAATTTATTTGAAATCCCTTTTTCAACAATTGAAACATGTATTCCAACTAAAATCTTGTTTTCTTTTCAAATATAAACTTGGTGATCTGTTTTGAACAATTTAATTTGATGAAAACAACAAGTGCTTGTGTGACACCTTTAAGTAACCAAATTTTCCAAACTTAATCAATGAATTCCAAAACTTGTTCCAATCCTTTTCCCTTGCATCTATCATTGTTATTTGTTGTTATTTTGTTGTTAACATCATGCATGCATCATGTTTAACTACTTACACTTATTGATCAAATGTAGATCATTGCTTCAACCTAAATCATTTGCATCCATATGCCATTCACTTTGCATATGGGTCCAATTAAATTGTGTTATCTTGTCAAGTAGTTTATTTTGATGCATCTATTAACTTGACATGCGTCATCCCATGATTGTGCACTATGCCATGATATTGATTGTCTACCTTTTCTGCAATGTTTGTTTGCTTCTTCCCGGATATACGACGACGTTGAGACCGACGATACTTACGACACCCCTTCTAAGGATTTAGCTCAGTACCAGGCTACTGGGTTTTGCAGGCAAGTTATCACTCACATGAACCACTATGTTCCTTTCAACATTGGTTACCGATACTTTCCGTTGTTCCTTTCTGCTAGCCTTAGTAGTAGTTGTTCTGTTACGAACCTATCACATGAATCCCTTAAACCTGATATTGCCTCATCTCCCTTCCTACAACCCATTGTTTGCGCCAGTGTCTTACTAGCATGCTTAGGTTGTTTTGCTCGAGTCTGTTACCCGTTACTTACTGTTACTACTTCTATTACGTTGTGGGGGCTCGATGTTTAATCAATCAATCATGCTAATGTTACTATTAATAATAAATTTGATGATAAGGCACCGGCAGGAGGCCCATGAGAGGTTTTGAGGCCTGCTAGTGTCGACCCTAATAGGAAAAGGGTCTTGTCTACTGATCCATGATGAGCGCACTAACCGCATGTGGGAAGCGAGTATGGGCGCCCCCCTCAACTTGACCTGATTCGCATCTCGTCCAAATCGCTTCATTTAGTTCGTGTTTTCCATTTGCCGCATCATGTTTTTGCGAGCCCAGGCCAGGGTGGAACTTTCGTAGTCGGCATATAGGGGGACACGTTCTTAGAGTGCTATGAGGGTCCATTTTCTTCTGGGCTCGATTAGCCGTGCGCCCAAGGTGCTTTGGGCTTGATGCGAAGAATGGTTGGTTGTGTAGAGTACCCCGCTTGGTGGGTTAGCTTCCCATCTGGCGGGTTATTCTTGCGTGTACGGCCAAATTGGTGCAACCCTGCAGGGATAATCTTCTCGAGAAGCCGTGTTTTCCGCGGTTATGGATTACTTGGTGAAAGTACTGGCTAACAAGTACTCAGGACAACTTAAACATAATGATCAAACATGTTACACCCAATGATTAATAACTTGACTAGTAATAGGTTGATGGCACAATAACTTGATTCACCTTATTACAACTGTGTGAGTTATCCTCGGATTGCTTCTTTGGATAAGGGGCGAGATCCAGGATGGGTTTGTTTGAAGTTATCTTTCAGTTGGTTACAATCCTCGATCTTATCTCCTTTTCTGTTAGCCGGAAGTGGTAGAATCTCTGTAGTTGGTTAGCGCAGCCAGTTGCAGCATCTTTTATATCCCCTCTCTTCCGTTGAACCCAAAGCATCTGTGCTGGGTGTTGACGGGTTACACGTTGGTGAACTGTGAGTCTTGCTTGCCAGTACGTTGGTGTACTGACCCCTTTGGGGCTGTGGTTTACGCAGACGACGTTTCCAAGGATCTACATGGTGGCTACTACGTGGAGTATGATGACGAGACTGCTGACGAGTAGATAGCGGACCCGGGCAGGATCCGAGACTTCGTGGATGGGCTCCGTCTTTTCGTTTCCGGCCTCTTAGGCCTATTTGGTTCTTGTCTGTACTCATACATGTTGAATGCTTCCGCTGTATTGTAATGATGTATTGTTGGGGCATGTGCCCTCTGAATGATTGTATTTGCTATCTCTGCTCTAATGAGAGCCATTTGCAACTTATTTCAATCTTTTGTGTCATAGAGATCTGTTGTGATATCACTTGTTAAACGCCGTTGACGTACCATGTGTGTATGGTTTGAAGTACGTCGACGGAAGTGCCTTTGATCTCTAGTGGATAGTTTACATCGACGATGGAATAGCAGGGCTTGTGTTGTCGCGCATAAGTGCAGGCCTACCAGGAAGCTGGGACGTGGGAGCAGTTATGCCCCATAATCCAAGCATTTGCTATCCAGTTCGTACGGTGAGTATCCCCTAGAAATCAGGGTGCGACAGGCACGTTGCGTCCTTGCAGGTCCGACAGAAACCAAGAAAGCTGAGATTATGAAGAAAACTGTTCACGTAAGCAGCCTGATCCCACTATTTAGAAGTGGATCATCTCAAGCAGATGTTTGGGGATGTCGCCAATTTTCCTATGATGCAACATTTGTTGTGCCACCATGCATTGATGATGCAGACGTCAATGGTAGCTCAGCAGATTGCTTTACGCACAACTACTATGAAAAATGCCACTTAAGCAACAACATTACGGGCTGCTGAGATAAAGCAGTAAGTTGAAAGCAGAGTGCTTTGGTGTGGAAACTGTGGGAGAAAAGGACGCCAAAGAGAAGTCAAGATAAAATTTGCTATTTGGATGTTATATGAATTTCGGTCATCTTCTTCGGTACTTGGTAACAGATGAAGCTTGTCCTTATTCCTGGTATTACTTACACGGTACGAGATGAGATTAGAAGCACATTTCTTTTACTTGCACAATTATATTACTTATTGGTTGTGCCAAAGGAATTCCAATAGACAAACATGCACAGTTCTTTTACTTGCACATTATCACCATGTCAATACTCGGTTTCTTCATGTCTTGCATTTGTCCACATTTCTCTTCGATTATTTTTTCTTGGAGTGCGTAGTTGCATTTCAGTATCCATTTTGCGGCATCACTACACTTGGAAAGAAATACAACTCCTTGGAATAAGTATTTAAGATGGTTTATTTAGATGGCAGCAATGCTTCTAATGTTGAACATGGAGCGCAAATTATAATTTCCTTTTTGTAGAATAGTCTTTGTTACATATTATCTACCATGTTTGTCAACATGCTTGAGTATAAAATATTTGTGCCTGTTCTGTGCAATCCATACTTCCATGCAAAATTAACTTTAGAGAGCTTAGCTCATTATCTAAAAAAACAACTACCATAATGATCGGGTCGTTGTTGTTCGCTGCCGCCACACATCCCCTGGTATCATCCCACAAAAAGAGAGTGTGTGCAGCCCCGCCAAACAGTCCATAACTCATCTTATACATTCTTCGAAGAACAATATTGTGATTAATGTAAATTTCTTGTTCAAAAAATAGTTAATAGAAATTTAATATGATTATCTTCATGATAAAATAAGAATTATGATTTCTTTATTCAGGAATCCAGAGCATATTACTATGAAGTAGCCATAATATGGTTACCTTCGTAGGAGCTTGTCACTTTCTTTAATTATTATCATATTTCATATTCTCATCTTACAATATAAGGGCTTATTTGCTTGCATGAGCTTTCACAATTTTGTTTGCATGTTTTCTTTGCTTGGAGGAAACTTGGTGAGTAATAACTATCGGTACTATTGACATCTTTCGGTCATAATATTATGAATGTTTACTACCTTTTTTTTTTGTTATTTTCTTTATTTCATAGTGATTTTATCTTCCGCCCAAGTAAGTGATAGAATTGTTAGACCAAGTGGAATTATATATGTTTTGATTGTCTATTGATGGTAGGAGATTGTTTTTTTTAGGTCATCAATAGACTTGCGACTCACTACAATGTTGATCAGGCTGCATAGAAGAGATCTTAGTGAAAAAGTTATCATTTATTGTAAATTATTTATTCTTGAGCAGAATAATAGTTGCAAGGTAAATAAACAATAAACAATGTTAGTCCACAAAGTTGTTTAATGTGCACGAGGATCTACATGTATGTATTATAAAATATTGGTGTTGAATTTGTGACACGTCACAATGGTAGTAACGAGAACTTACCTTCTAAGACTCCACAACACATGTTTTTCTCACCCGTAGCAAAGCACATATATTTTGCTAGTTAATAATATTACGCACCGGTATTATGCCGGTATGTTCTAATATGGAAGTGAATGAATAAGTTGGAATAAAATACAGTATTTATTAAAAAATCAATCCGTTGCAACTCATGCACATTGCTAGCCAATAAAACGGAAACAGATTTTGCACCGTGATTTAAATAAAAAAAAGTGATGTATGCTCTCACGAAATTAAGGAAGCCTACAAATAGCCGTATTATTTTCCCCGGATTTGCTATTTCTCAGATGCCTGAGAACTTGTTAAGTCTTGGTCGAACATAACAGCAGTACGATTTTCTTTGAGATTCGTGTAGCCGTAAGGAGGAAAGAAAAAGAAAAACGTTGCCCAAATTATTTGCACCAGCGACCTTTTTGGTTGTGCTTCCGTACATGACCAGTTAGGCTAGCTGTCTCGTATGAGACTTAACCATACGTTCCCTTTTATCTAGCATGCTACAAAAGTATTGTTCTTCTGCTGCCAAAATAAAATGAAATGTGACATTTTTTTTCCTTCGGTCTTCTTATTTGTTATGTATATTTATGTTTTTTCAGTTGCATTTTTTTTAAGAAACATGCAACTACAACCACTTTTTGAAACGAGTTCCATCTTTTGAATGAGTTACAGTTTTGATTAAAGAAAACATGCGACCAATCTTTAAAAAGAGTTTTCAAGTAGAACCCGATACGATTTAAACTGTTCTTAGTAAATGTACAACTAACTACCGTGGAGAGGTGTAACTAGCAACCAACTCGACATGGTTTGCACTTCTCTATGCAAATATGGAACTCTTACCCGTTTTGTTGCACTTTTCTCAAGAAATGTGCAACTACGGCAGGTTTTCAACACGAGTTGCACTTTTTTTTATAGAAATGTGCAACTAAAAGATTTTTCGTACGAGTTATATTTATCATTATCCAAAACTAGCTGCATTTTCTTGAGAAATGTGCATTTCAATTGATTTTTAGTATGTGGTACACTTTTCTCAATAAATTTGCAACTACCAATCGTTTTTTGATAAGCCATAAGCATGTATTCGTTTCATCTTAATTAATAGAAAATTGCAATTCGCATCGAGTTGCACTTTTCTAAGAAAAAACTAAAATTCGTTCAGTTGCACTTTTGTCAGATAACCGAGATTTAAAAATTCTGAGTCGGCCGAGACTCACATCGATCTACACTTTTCTAGATAGAAAAGCGCAAATCGTTTGGTTGCACTTTTCTAAGCAGAAGAAAAGTGCAACGACAATAAGTTGCACTTTTCCATGCATAAAGATGCATTTCATCGAGTTACACTTTTTTAGGTAGGAAAGTGCAATTCATTGGGTTACACTTTAATAGATAGAAAATGCAACAAGACACCGGTAGAAAATAGGCCTTTAGTCCCGGTTCGCAAAGGCCATTAATCCCGGTTGTTCAACCGGGACTAAATATGCGCGACTAAAGGCCCCCCCTTTAGTCGCGCCTCTTACGAACCGCGACAAAAGGTCCGTCCACGTGGGCGCCAGGAGTCCGTCGGGGCGGAGGACCTTTAGTCCCGGTTCTCGTGGCTAACCGGGACTAAAGGCCTCCTCCGCAGGTTTAGGGTTTTAGCCCCCCTAAACCTGGTTTCTTTTTAATTTGTTTTGTTTTATTTCTTTTATATTTTATTTTGTGTTTTTATTTTAATTTTGATGAAGTTTCAGTACACATATTCTACGCTACTATATACATGCATATGAAATTTCAAACAAGAAGAATTAAAGAGGAATATATAATATATATTCAATCTCGGGTGACCATATACAACTTCGAACAAGTTTCCATACACAATTAGGATCGATGACCATATACAACTTCGAACAAGTTTCAATCTCGGGTATGCATATAATTTTCTTCGTCCTCGGTATAGTGTTCTCCTTTAGGATTGATGACTTCCTTCATGAAAAATCCTGCTAATTCCTCTTGAATTGGTCGAAAGCGAGCTTCTGGACTAAGCTTCCTCCGCAAGTTATCCGTCGCCTTCCGCACGCTATCCGACGCCTTCCGCTCAGAGGTGTGTCTCCGGATGTTCTCACAAACATAGTATCCACATAGATTGGTCCCCGGTGGCTCCTTATCCACATGAACTAACCTTCTAAATTCTAGGTCATGTTTGAATTCACCGACAGTTTCTTCTGAGAACCGTCTCCAAACCCTACAGGGCAAAGAAAATTAAATGAACAAGGGAGTTATTAGTTACTTGATCTTAGGAAATGAACAAAAGAGACCGATCGATATAGAGCGCAAATGATTGAAAATAATTACTTTTGCGGCATTTTTCTCATGTCGGCCCAACGCTTTGAATCCGAATCCATAGAGTCCATGATTAGAACTCTGGAGGTGTGAAGTTCAATATTTAGCAGAATCCAGTGGAACCTGCGGACACGTTACATGCACAGTCATGCATAACTCATCGATTAGACATACCAAGCATGAAGTAAACAAAAGAGAATGGGCACAAGAGAGAAACACTCACCCAAAATGGTAAGGAAATAGGATATGACTTTTGAGTTGATGCTTTCTAAGAAACTTGTACAAGTCTTTGTCCATGTCTTCGGGGTGATGTTGTAACACATATCTATTAATGGGTCAATGAACCCAACATCATGGATGTTTCTTATTTTGCATTCCCAAATCTTCAATCTGCATAATAGCGTACGCAAGAATATAGTTAGGACAATCACTAGTGGAAACAACCCCTCTCGTCCAGGGGGCCGGGGGGCAGCTGTCCCGGTTGCAACCAAATCCGGGACAAATGCCCTGCATTGGTCCCGGTTCGTGCGCCCGGGGCAACAGGAATCGCCTGGGCGCATTGGTCCCGGTTCGTGGGGGGCATATCGGTCCCGGCTCGTGCCACGGACCGGGACCAATGCCTAGCCACAGGCCACGTGGCACGCGCATGACCTGTTGTCCCGGTTCAGTCCACGAACCGGGACCAATGCCCCCTTCCCCTATATATACTGCCCCAGCCCCCCCTCCTTCCATCTTTTTTTTTTGCTTGGAGGTGTGAGAGAGTGTGGTGTTAGTGTGTTTTTTTTACTATGCACACGAGGTGTTCGACGAAATTCCCGAGACGCACACAAGCTCACTGAAAATGGTATCTTCGACCGAGGTTAACAAATTATCTTTTTCATCTGTAACTGATACATAAAAAAGTATTATTTGTCGATGTACTGTGGTCATCTCTGTATTAATATGTATTTTGATAAACTTAATTATATGATGCAGATGGATGCACGGCAGCGATGGATGTACGGTGACCGACGCACCTCCGAGTATATGGCAGGCCTGAATGCATTTCTTTATGTAGCTCAGGCGAACAAAGATAATGGCTTCATGTGTTGCCCATGTGTTGATTGTCGGAACGTCAGAGAACATTCTTCCGAAAGAATCCTTCACGGCCATCTACTTCGGAGAGGTTTCATGCCCAGCTATAATTTCTGGACCAAGCATGGAGAAAGAGGGGTTGTGATGGAAGACGATGAAGAAGAAGAAGAAGATCCTTTGTTCCCTGAATACGACGATACTGCAATGGAAGAGAATGCAGAAGAAGGAGGTGATCAAGAACAGGCATCAGAAGAGCCCGATGATGATCTTGGCCGAGTTATTGCTGATGCAAGGGAAGACTGTGAAAATAAATTGGAGAGGTTGAAGCTGGACAACATGTTACAGGATCACAAAAAATTGTTATACCCAAATTGCGAAGATGGTAGCACAAAGCTCGGTACCACACTGGAGTTGCTGAAATGGAAGGCACAAAACGGTGTGACTGACAAGGCATTTGAGAGTTTACTTCAACTAATGAAGCCAAAACTTCCAAAGGATAACGAACTGCCTGAGAGTACGTACGAAGCAAAGAAAGCTCTCTGCCCTCTAGGATTAGATGTGCAGAAGATACATGCATGCATTAATGACTGCATTCTCTTCCGCGGTGAGAAGTACGAGAATTTGGATGAATGTCTGATATGCACTGCACTGCGGTATAAGATCAGAGCAGATGATCCTGGTGATGTTGACGGCGAGCCCCCCCGTAAGAGGGTTCCTGCTAAGGTGATGTGGTATGCTCCTATAATACCACGGCTGAAACGTCTGTTTAGAAAAAAAGAGCATGCTAGGTTGTTGCGATGGCACAAAGAAGACCGTAAGAAAGATGGAAAGTTGAGGCACCCCGCCGATGGATCGCAGTGGAGAAAGATCGAGAGAGACTTTCCAGACTTTGCAGGAGAGGCGAGAAACTTATGGTTTGGTCTAAGTACAGATGGCTTTAATCCTTTTGGGGAGCAGAGCTCCAGTCATAGCACTTGGCCTGTAACTCTATGTATGTACAACCTTCCTCCTTGGTTGTGCATGAAGCGCAAGTTCATTATGATGCCAGTTCTCATCCAAGGCCCGAGGCAACCTGGCAACGACATTGATGTGTATCTAAGGCCATTAGTGGAAGAACTCTTAGAACTGTGGGGCAAACCAGGTGTACGTGTGTGGGATGAGAACGAACAAAAGCCATTTGACCTACGGGCGTTGCTTTTCGTGACCATCAATGATTGGCCAGCTCTTAGTAACATTTCCGGTCATACAAACAAGGGATACAATGCATGCACACACTGTTTAGATAAGACTGACAGTGTTTTTTTGGATAAATGTAAAAAGGTTGTATACCTGGGGCATCGTAGATTTCTTCCGATCAAGCATCCCTTAAGGAAAAAAGGAGGGAAGCATTTCAGAGGTGAGGCAGATAACCGAAAGAAGCCTGAGCTCCGTAGTGGTAATGATATATTCGATATGGTCAAGGACCTAGAAGTAATCTTTGGTAAGGCTGCTGGCAGCCAACCAGTTCCGTACGGCCCTGATAAGCGGGCACCCATGTGGAAGAAGAAATCTATATTTTGGGAGCTACCCTATTGGAAAGTTTTAGATGTCCGGTCTTCGATCGACGTGATGCACGTGACAAAGAATCTATGTGTCAATCTGCTATGCTTCCTGGGCGTGTATGGGAAGTCAAAAGATACGCCTGAAGCACGGGAGGACCAGCAACGTATGAAAGACCCAAGCAACAAGCACACAGATACAGGGCACCATTCCTTAAGCAGCTACGCTCTTACTAAAGCAGAGAAGGAAATATTCTTTGAAGTCCTTTACAGTATCAAGGTTCCGTCTGGCTTCTCGTCGAATATAAAGGGGATAATAAACATGGCAGAGAAAAAATTTCAAAACCTGAAGTCTCATGACTGCCACGTGATTATGACGCAATTGCTTCCGATTGCATTGAGGGGGCTTCTACCGGAAAATGTTCGAGTACCCATTGTGAAGCTATGTGCATTCATGAACGCAATATCTCAGAAGGTAATCGATCCAGAAATTCTGACAAGATTACAGAGGGATGTGGTCCAGTGTCTTGTTAGTTTTGAGTTGGTGTTTCCCACCATCCTTCTTCAACATTATGTCTCATCTCCTTGTTCACCTATGTGAAGAGATTCATATTCTCGGTCCGGTATTTCTACACAATATGTTCCCCTTTGAGAGGTTCATGGGAGTCTTGAAGAAATATGTTCATAACCGTGCTAGGCCAGAAGGAAGCATCTCGAAGGGCTATGGAACAGAGGAGGTCATTGGGTTCTGTGTTGACTTTATTCCTGACCTTAAGACAATTGGTGTTCCTGAATCGCGGCATGAGGGGAGACTGAGGGGAAAAGGAACGCTGGGAAAGAAAACAATGATACCTAGGGACGGGCATTCTTTGACCAAAGCACACTACACAGTTCTACAAAATTCTATGTTCATGGCTACGTATGTCGAGGAACACAAGAATATTGTACGGTCTGCAAACCCGGGGAAGGATGACTCATGGATTAAACGCGAACACATGGAGACTTTCGGAAGTTGGTTGCAAACACGTCTTATAAATGACACCACTGTTGAAGATCAGCTATACATGTTGGCAGGGTCACCATCTTCGACTATTGGGAGTTTTCAAGGGTACGAGATAAATGGGAATACATTTTACACGAGCTCCCAAGATAAGAAGAGCACCAACCAAAACAGTGGTGTCCGCTTTGATACAACAAACGAGAATGGAAAAACTGACACATACTATGGTTACATAGAGGAGATATGGGAACTTGACTATGGACCTTCTTTTAAGGTCCCTTTGTTCAAGTGCAAATGGGTCAACCTGAATGGAGAAGGGGTAAAGGTAGACCCGCTTTATGGAATGACAACATTGGATCTCAACTGTATTGGTTACAATGACGAACCATTCGTTCTAGCCAATGATGTGGCTCAGGTCTTCTATGTGAAGGACATGTCTTCCAGACCAAAGAAAAGAAAAAATAAGGGAACAATTTCATCATACGATGAGCCGAAGCGTCACATAGTTCTCTCAGGGAAAAGAAACATCGTGGGAATCGAGGACACGACAGACATGTCAGAAGATTATAATAAGTTTGTTGAAATTCCACCCTTCACAGTGAAAGCTGACCCCACCATCCCGTTAAATAATGAAGATGCTCCATGGTTACGGCCGAAGCGATCATAAGCAAGGGACACGAAGAAAATTCAGAAGACTAGATAGGGATTTTGTTGGTGATGTGTAATAATAAACGTGGAATACATGATCATAGTTCTTATAACGTAGTATGAACGAGATTTTGTTAACCAAAATGATATTTATACATATTATGTGATTATGAATGGAGTAGGTGCAAGTTTGACCAATAATTTGTATTGATCGGTCAAAAGCTGGCAAGCATTGAGTGCTTGACAACTATGACCAGTCTGACTTCATTATTATTCCAAATGAAAATGAGGCCCTAGCTCCAAAAAGTGTATGGGTGGAAATTTCCAGAAATTTGTATGACATAGAGCCGGAGTTTGTGGATTCTAAGCACTTCTGTGCAGCTGCTCAAGAAAGAGGCTACATCCATAATTTGCCAATTGAGAATAACAAGGTTGCCCCTCTAGAGCCAGATGAGATGGAATTTTTACTCGGTCTCCCAAGAATTCATTCCAAATTGATACTGTGGGTTGCCACTTGTCGGTGTTGAAGAACATGTTTCCCAATGGTGTTAATGTGGTGTCCTTATTCTCCGGTATTGGAGGAGGAGAGATAGCTTTGCACAGGCTTGGCATCCACATGAAGACAGTGATTTCAGTTGAGATAGGTGAAGTTAATAGGAGGATTTTGAGGGGTTGGTGGGATCAGACACAAACTGGCACTTTAATTGAGATTGCCGACGTGAAGTCTCTCAATAATGATAGCGTACACGGAATGCAATTCATTCCAAATTGATACTGTGGGTTGCCACTTGTCGGTGTTGAAGAACATGTTTCCCAATGGTGTTAATGTGGTGTCCTTATTCTCCGGTATTGGAGGAGGAGAGATAGCTTTGCACAGGCTTGGCATCCACATGAAGACAGTGATTTGAGTTGAGATAGGTGAAGTTAATAGGAGGATTTTGAGGGGTTGGTGGGATCAGACACAAACTGGCACTTTAATTGAGATTGCCGACGTGAAGTCTCTCAGTAATGATAGCGTACACGGAATGCAATTCATTCCAAATTGATACTGTGGGTTGCCACTTGTCGGTGTTGAAGAACATGTTTCCCAATGGTGTTAATGTGGTGTCCTTATTCTCCGGTATTGGAGGAGGAGAGATAGCTTTGCACAGGCTTGGCATCCACATGAAGACAGTGATTTCAGTTGAGATAGGTGAAGTTAATAGGAGGATTTTGAGGGTTGGTGGGATCAGACACAAACTGGCACTTTAATTGAGATTGCCGACGTGAAGTCTCTCACTAATGATAGCGTACACGGAATGCAATTCATTCCAAATTGATACTGTGGGTTGCCACTTGTCGGTGTTGAAGAACATGTTTCCCAATGGTGTTAATGTGGTGTCCTTATTCTCCGGTATTGGAGGAGGAGAGATAGCTTTGCACAGGCTTGGCATCCACATGAAGACAGTGATTTGAGTTGAGATAGGTGAAGTTAATAGGAGGATTTTGAGGGGTTGGTGGGATCAGACACAAACTGGCACTTTAATTGAGATTGCCGACGTGAAGTCTCTCAGTAATGATAGCGTACACGGAATGCAATTCATTCCAAATTGATACTGTGGGTTGCCACTTGTCGGTGTTGAAGAACATGTTTCCCAATGGTGTTAATGTGGTGTCCTTATTCTCCGGTATTGGAGGAGGAGAGATAGCTTTGCACAGGCTTGGCATCCACATGAAGACAGTGATTTCAGTTGAGATAGGTGAAGTTAATAGGAGGATTTTGAGGGGTTGGTGGGATCAGACACAAACTGGCACTTTAATTGAGATTGCCGACGTGAAGTCTCTCAGTAATGATAGCGTACACGGAATGCAATTCATTCCAAATTGATACTGTGGGTTGCCACTTGTCGGTGTTGAAGAACATGTTTCCCAATGGTGTTAATGTGGTGTCCTTATTCTCCGGTATTGGAGGAGGAGAGATAGCTTTGCACAGGCTTGGCATCCACATGAAGACAGTGATTTGAGTTGAGATAGGTGAAGTTAATAGGAGGATTTTGAGGGGTTGGTGGGATCAGACACAAACTGGCACTTTAATTGAGATTGCCGACGTGAAGTCTCTCAGTAATGATAGCGTACACGGAATGCAATTCATTCCAAATTGATACTGTGGGTTGCCACTTGTCGGTGTTGAAGAACATGTTTCCCAATGGTGTTAATGTGGTGTCCTTATTCTCCGGTATTGGAGGAGGAGAGATAGCTTTGCACATGCTTGGCATCCACATGAAGACAGTGATTTCAGTTGAGATAGGTGAAGTTAATAGGAGGATTTTGAGGGTTGGTGGGATCAGACACAAACTGGCACTTTAATTGAGATTGCCGACGTGAAGTCTCTCACTAATGATAGCGTACACGGAATGCAATTCATTCCAAATTGATACTCTGGGTTGCCACTTGTCGGTGTTGAAGAACATGTTTCCCAATGGTGTTAATGTGGTGTCCTTATTCTCCGGTATTGGAGGAGGAGAGATAGCTTTGCACAGGCTTGGCATCCACATGAAGACAGTGATTTGAGTTGAGATAGGTGAAGTTAATAGGAGGATTTTGAGGGTTGGTGGGATCAGACACAAACTGGCACTTTAATTGAGATTGCCGACGTGAAGTCTCTCAGTAATGATAGCGTACACGGAATGCAATTCATTCCAAATTGATACTGTGGGTTGCCACTTGTCGGTGTTGAAGAACATGTTTCCCAATGGTGTTAATGTGGTGTCCTTATTCTCCGGTATTCGAGGAGGAGAGATAGCTTTGCACAGGCTTGTCATCCACATGAAGACAGTGATTTCAGTTGAGATAGGTGAAGTTAATAGGAGGATTTTGAGGGGTTGGTGGGATCAGACACAAACTGGCACTTTAATTGAGATTGCCGACGTGAAGTCTCTCACTAATGATAGCGTACACGGAAGTTACTATGTTTTCAAGCGGGGGTCGGAATAAAGAGAAAATATGTGTGGATGCGCAGAGTAAAACTTCGAAGGAAAACTATGGTTTTTCTGTTGTAGACGAAGATCTCAAATTCACCGTGTCAATAAGGTACAACTCGCTTCGAATTAGGAAGATCACGAGAGAAATCAAAAATTGTAACATTTTTATATTCAAATTATATACAAATGAAAAAATAATTAATAGTTTCAATAGTTAGAATAATTATTTAGTTAAACGAAAAATGGATTTAAATTAGTTTTGCAAATTCTAGCATTTTTCATGTTGGAATTTTTGTCAAATTTGAAAGTATATAGAAGTTGTTAATGTGCAAACTTAACCCTTTTCAAATTTTGGCGCTAAAAAATTTTGGGCGCGCAGGGGTGCCACCGAAATTCGAAATATGTTTTTGGTCCCGGGCCGTGGTACCAACCGGGACCAAAGGGGCTCTAGTCCCGGTTGGTTGCACGGGCCGGGACTAGAGGCCCAGGTGTATAAAAATCGCGGCCCTCTCTCCAGGCCGAACGAACAGCCCAGGGACAGGTACAAGTGGACATGGCTGGGCGAAGCCCTGCCGGAGGCGGGAACGAGTAGTCAGATCCCGCCGGCGGACCGCCGGCGGGTATGGGCTAGGGACACGGTAGACTAGGGGGCACACAACTTATATTAAAAAAAAGGCCAGGGGCCTTGCTTACATAGATAGGGGGCGGCGCGGCCACAGGCGGCCGGCCGTACTTGCATAAAGGGGCGGCGGCGCGGCCACAGGCGGCCGGCCGTTTCTTGGGGGGTAGCTAGGGGCCTTGCTTACATAGAATAGGGGGCGGCGGCGCGGCCACAGGCGACCGGCCGATCTACTAGTCCTCCTCGTCGGAGGAGATTTCTTGGTAGGGGGGCGGCTGCCACAGGTGGGCAGGCGGCGCCTGGGCCGGGGGTGCAGGCATCGGGGGCATCGGAGGCGCGTACGGCGGTGGCGGGGGCAGCACCTCCTGCGGCGGCGGCGGCGGCGGAGGGGGCAGCTCCTCCTCCTGCTCCGGCGACCCCGGCGCCCAAACGCCGCCGGTCCAGGCCCAGGACATGCCGTACTCCAGCCCGGGGGGGAGCGGCTGCGGCGGCGGCTGGTCCTCGGACGCCTCATACTCGGCGTAGAGCGCGTGCCACCAGGGGGTAGGCTCGGGGGGCGGCGGCGGCATGGCGGCAGCGTCGGCGCGGGCGGCGGCCACGACCCGCTCCCACCGCTTGATCTCGTCCTCGACGAGTGAGCGGCGGGAGGCCTCGCAGGCATCCTCCATGGCGGCCCGGAGCACGGGGTCCTCCTCCCCGGAGAAGTCCTCCGGGATGTCCTCGAGGAGCCACAGCTCCCTCTCCCGGCCGGGCGGTGGCGGCGGGTAGTCCTCGACGTCCACCTCGTGGGGGGCGGGGATGTAGGAGCGCCGGCGCTGCTCGTGCTCCTGCTCGAGCCAGGCGCCCCAGTAGGGGGAGCTGCGCGCGTACACGCGCTCCCTGCGGACGTGGGCCGGCAGGAGCTCGCGCCGGCGGTCGATCTGCTCGAGCAGCGCCTGGCCGGTCGGGACCGGCGGCACAGGGATCCGCTGGGGGTTCAGGTGCCAGCCGTCCGGGAGGTGGACGTCGGCATAGAATACCGGCGTGGCGTTGTTCCAGTGCCACTCGGCCTCGTCCACCCGGACGTACCGGCGGAACCGCTTGCCCTTGGGCGCGGCGCTGGGCGGCGGGCGTGCAGCCGGAGGTGGCGCGGGGACGCGAGGCGTCCCGCCGAGGCGGACACCTCCAGGGCCGTAGCCGAAGGCCTCCGTCGGCGGTGGTGGGACGCGGCCGGCGCCGCTCGAGGAGCCTTCATTCCTGGGGCGCTTGCCGGAGCCGCTGCCGAACCAGCGGGACATGATGGCTATGGTTGGTCTGCCTTGGGCGCGGCCGGGGTGAATGGGTTGTACGGGCGGCGGGGGGCCTTTAAAAAGGACCCGGGGTGGGCTGGCATGCCAACCGGCGGCGTGGACGTGGCGGCGGTTGCAGGCGGCCATGAATGCGGGCAGGAGCCGAGGCGTGGCGGCGGTTGCAGCCGTGGCACGCGCGCGTGGGGAAGTGGGGGCGCGGGAAGCCGAGGCGGGGCGGGAAGACGAGGCGACTGGCCCTTTGACCGTCCTGTAGTCTTAATTTAAGGGACCAGGCGAGCCAGCCAACGGCCGCTGGCCAGTGGCCCCTTCGAACCATTGACTGACCACGCTGGCCAGTGGGCCCTTCGAACCGTTGACTGACCATAATAAAAGACGCGGGCCAGTGGGCCATTTTGACAAAAAAATGTGACCAGTGGGCTTAATAAAAGACGTGGGCCTGGACGCGGTTGGGGAAGCGGAGGCCGGCTCGGGATTGGGAGACAGGAGCCCAAAAAAACGTGGGGCCTGGACGCGAAAACTGAACGATTATATTTTTTTTGCCAAAAAAGTATCCATCCCGGTCCCTTGAACGAACCGGGACGAACTCCCTGGCCCAGGTTCGCCACGTGGCCTATCCTTACCATCCCGGGTCCTGGCACAACCGGGACCAATGGGACGGGCCATTTGTCCCGGCCAGCCCATCTCGGTTGCACAACCGGGACAACTGGCCCTTACGACCCGGGACAAAAGGCCCTCTTTCCACTAGTGAATATATATATACATATATATTGTCGGGAGCAAACGGAAAGAAAAACTACCCTGCCGAAAAATTGCCGGCCGAACCACGTTATCCCTCACCTCCGACCTGCACTTTTTTTTTCCGCAGTACCCGTGCAGATTCCTCACTGGCCTCCTAAGAAAAAAGGGCAAAAAAATTCCCCACCCTTCACGGTTCTGCCGTAAATTGCAAAACGAAATCACCCACCACTCGCCTTCCATTCCCCTCTGCCGGCGGCGATCTCCCACTTGCATTTATCCAGCCGGCGCAACCTTCTCTCCCACGTCGAGCCACGCACCGCAGAGGCACCGCCTTACCGGTAGGCGTCCAGCCGGAGTAGAAGACGAGGGCCTTGGCTCGGGGAAGCGGGCTCCATCCGCCACCGCGCCCACTCAAGCCCGCTCCGGCCTCCTCCTCTTCAATCAACCACGACGAGTAGAGGGGCGGCGCTGCGGCTCCGGCCGGCGGCGCGCGGGGCTGCAGACTGTCCCGTGTGTGCTCTTCCGCCGGCGGAGGAAGAGCTCCCATGCTTGCTTCTTGATGCGTTCGCTGGGTGCTCGAGCTGCTCCCTTCTCCGCTGCTTGATCCGTTTTTCTGTTGCTTATTATGCTTCTACTCGTTGTTGCATCCAGCTATCATCAGATCTGAGTTTTCAAACCACAAAACTGACACGGATATGGGGTTGAAAATCTGATTACTGAGTTTTGTCCCTATTCGTAAGCCATGGACGAGTAAAAAAGATCGATCCGCATTTCTCTTTTAACAGGATCCATCAACATCTTAATTACCTTAACTAACTAGCGAGAATGTATTCTAAAAATCAAGTCCAGCGAGAGTCCATCTTAATTACCTTCATTAACAAGCCTGAGTGTGAAAACTATCTGTCCGGCCGACATTATCTCTCGCCTTTGGCCAGCAAAAAATATCCATCCCGCATCTTAATTACTTTCCTTTCTTTTACTTTCATTAACTAGCCAGGTTGTCCCGCGGCAGTTGCCTTTTTTAGTCACAGTGTAGCGTAGAAGACGGGATATATTTTACCTGGACCGCCGAAATATGCTTTAACATATGGCAAACGGTGTTAGGCATGGGTAGCTATCACCCAGGGTAGCAAATCCGCGTCCATATATATCAGCATAGATTTGTCGACCTCGTGCAGATTGAACAGCTGGAACAATTCACTCATATGAACTTCTACAGAGTACCGTTTGGTGTGATGCTCCTCTGTAACATCCACATAAACATATTCTTTGTCGACCCATGTTATGAAATTCTTGTACCAACATAGCAGATTTCGCATTTGTGGTGCTAGAATCTTTTCCTGCGCAGACTCGACGAGAGGCCCATTCCGCACATATTGTAATGCTATCTCACTTACGGGCACATCCTCAAGGTCTAACGAGCCACGAAGAGTCAAACCCATCTCGGACGCTTGCTTCATGGCACTCGCTACAGTCAATCTAAGTGCTGCCGCAGCTGCTATGATCTCGGGGTCCTCTTCCGGACCGGCTTTCACTATGAGCGGGGAGATCGATTGTTTATTCTGCATCCCGAGCTGGTCAACTTGTTTCCCGCTTTTTTTACTTTCTTCTTTCTCCTCCTTCAATATTTCTGCTTGCCTACGAACTTCACGTCCATACTCGTCAGGCATATTCAGCTAGGCTTGGGACGCTGTCGTCAAAAAATCCTTAGCCCACTTCTTTTGCTTCTCAGTGAATACTTGCTTGGGCTCAGGCTCTTTTATCGCCTTCGTATCCGCCTTCCATTTCTCATAATGAGCAGACGCGGCCAATTTGGTTTCAGCTTCACTAAGTTCGCAAGGCCTTGGGAGGAGAGGCTTCAGTGATGGCTCCGGTACCGTTGTGGTCTTAGCTACATAAGGGTCCGAGTTAATAGTCCAGGAGCGGGTTTCCTTGTTGTCCGCCTGCTTCTGCTTCTTCGCTGGAGGAGGATTGGGGGGCGGCGGCTTCTTACCCGCCGGAGGAGGATTGGGGTGCGGCGGCAGCTTACCCGCCGGAGATTGTGGATCGGGGGACGGCGTCGAATGGCGTGAAGAAGGTGTAGGTGAACCACCACCACCACCATCAAAGGGGGGTGGACTTGTTAGCCTTGGCGCCTCGCCTGGAAACACTATGTACTTCTTTTTCCATAGAATGATCTGGTGCTTGACATCTCCAAGTCTTCTCTCCCCTTCGGGTGTAGCTTTGTCAATCTCCAGCTCCTCAAACACTTGGACTATGTCTTCCCCCGTGACACGAGCATAGCCATATGCAATGGGGTCGTTGTGGTGGAGTGTTCCAGGTGTACAGGGTAAAGCACTGCCGGTAGCTACCTTCGTGGAAACGTTCCCCACGGGATAATGCAGATCACATTCTTTCATCTCCTTTACATCATCCACGGGGTACTGAGGCCCGGTGCACGAATCTCGATTGTCGGTGCATTAGCACCTGCAGGCGGGGCATCCGTGGAAGCCACGCTGCTTCTCTGTTGCTGGCTTCCGAGATCCGCTTCATGATCTTCATGCGGCCCTGCAGCCGATCTTTCTTTTACTAGTCCATGCACAGTCTGCTTCAACTCATGGAGTTCCGATGCAAACTTCGCCAAAAGATCTGCATCCCGGTCCGTCTTTCTCTTACGGCTTCTGTAACAGTACGGGTCATTGTCCTGAGAAAACCCTACTTTCCACGGAATTCTGCCTTTGCCTCGTACGTGTCCTCCGTGTTCATCATTCCCAAGGGCTGTTGTCAGTGCGTATTTCTCTCTGTTGAACCTTATCAAGCCCTCTTGAGCTTGGGTCATTGCGTCAATAAGGGCTTGGGTGGGAGCAAACTTTTTCTGTCGGTGAACACACGCCCCTGTCTCCGGGTCTAGCGATCCCCCATGCCCGTACCATCAGCTTTTGGCCCTTTCGTCCCATCCCTCTGTACTTAGAGGGATTCCTCGCACCCTCAGGCCCTCCTCCATCTTCTCCCACTTAGGCGCCGAAAGGCGGTATCCTTCTGGCCCCATAATATGATGGTACTGTTTCTTATCCGCATTAATCTTTTTTTTCGATATTTGCTTGAAATGCTCCGATTTCTTTTGCCTCACAAATTCTGGCAATCATCTTTAAATCTCTCATGTTGTCCATTGAAATCCGGAGTCTTGCCCTTCTTGACATAGTCACGGGTTAAATTTTTCTTGAAGTTCCGGAATGCTTCGGCCATCTTCTGAAGAGCGAACTCTTTGACGCGCCTCCTCCTCTCACGTCCACCCGGAACCGCGTTACCGAATTCATCGACTTTGTTGTATTCCAGAGGTAGAATGAAATGTTCCATAAGCTTTCTCCAGCAATCCTTTTTCGTTCTCTTGTCGACAAAACTGAAACCAAGACATGCCTTCTTTGGCTCCTTCCATTCCTGGACGGTGATCGGGACGTTGTCTCTAACAACGTCTCCGCATTGGTTGATAAAATTTGTGGTGTGCTGTAGGGGCTTGCCGGTTTCACCGACTAATTCGATGGTATATGTTTCTCCTTGTTTCATCGCCTTGGATTTGCCACGTTTTGTCGTACTCGATCCGGCCGAGGGCTAAATAAGAAAGAGAGTCGTGCGCGTTAATACATATGTATTCACATTTCAGTAAGTTTGTATCACGAGAGGCTCAATGTATATATATACCTCGCCGGAGGTGGTTCCTACTTGCAATTCGAGATCGTCGTTTGTCGACGGTTGACCTCCGTCGGCAATGTCTGGTCCTTCACCTTCTTGATCATCGACAATGTCTGTTCCACCGTCAAGGTTCAGAAAAGAAGAGACTACATCCTCTTCTTGCTCATCTTCTGAGCCCGGCACATAAGGAATCTCGTTGTTTATGATGCCCATTAAATAACGTTCAGCCTCCGGATCTCTAAGAGGCTCGGCTCTGTCGTCCGCCATATGTCACTCCTGAAGACATGCATGTAGTAAAAATTAATTAGTAGAAATGAGAGTTAGCAAATATTAGTACAAATATTTTACTTAGTGATGAAATGACCGTACTTTTTTTGACTTAGGAATATATATTTAGGGTTAGTAGTGCTTCGGATTTTTTTTAGCTTTTTTTGACTTAGGAATATTTAGGTTAGTAGACTTAGCAAATATTAGTACAAATATATATTTAGGGTTAGTAGACTTAGGGTTAGTAGGAATTTTTTTGACTTAGGAATTTTTTTTGATTTTTTTTTGACTTAGCAAAAAAACGAGTGCCGCCAGCCACACTCGCAGTACTGCACCCGGAGCCACACGGGCCCAGCCAGCCACACGGGCCCAGCCACCACTTATCTGCCGCGCGTCCAGGAGCCCAGCCCAACTGTCAGCAGCCTGTGCTAAAAAAAACCGCGAGCAGCCCGCCGGTGACGCGAGCGTGACGCGTTGTTGACTTCACCTTCGTTTTCGTTTTTTGACTTAGGATTTTCCAGTAACGGGCACGGGCGCGGGCGCATTGCTGAAGTCGATCGTTTCAGGTCACGGGCACGGGCGCGTGCGCGGGAGGACGGTCACGGCGGCGGGAGGACGGTCACGGCGCGCGGGAGGACGGGCACGGGCAGGGGCGCGGGAGGACGGGCAGGGGCACAGGAGGACGGGCACAGGGGCGGCGGGCACCTACAGGAGACGAGGGCGGCGCCTCCTCCGTGTCTATGCGGGCGGAATCGGCGACGGCGGCGCGAAGAAGACGAGCAGGGTGGCACGGAGAAGGCGAGTAGTAGAGAGGTGTTTGGTCCTTAGAAAAATTTCGGGGCAGCGTGAATCGCGAATATATAGGGCGAGCCTTTAGTCCCGGTTGGGGACACCAACCGCGACTAAAGGTACCCTCCGGGTACCATCCGCGAGCCTTTAGTCGCGGTTGGTGTCAGGTTTTTTCGCGGCGTTTTCGTTCCCGCGCGGAAAGAGTCTTTAGTCGCGGTTCGTGACACGAACCGCGACAAAGGCTCTTTTTCAAATAGTTTTCGTTTTAAAGTCTTAAAAATACAAATAATATATTAAAAAATTCGGAAAAATAAAACTAATTCATTTTAAAATCTTAAAAATACAAATAATATATCAAAAAATTCAGAAAAGTAAATCTAATTCATTTTAAAATCTTAAAAATACAAATAATATATCAAAAATTCAGAAAAATAAAACTAATTCATTTTAGAATCTAAAAAATACAAATAATATATCAAAAATTCAAATAAGTAAAACTAATTCATTTTAAAATCTTAAAAATACAAATAATATATCAAAAAATTCAGAAAAATAAAACTACTTCATTGTAAAATCTTAAAAATACAAATAATATATCAAAAAATTCAGAAAGATAAACCTAATTCATTTTAAAACCCCATTTTTCCCGCCATTTCTTCCCGCCTCCCGCTTCCCGCCTCTTTCTTCCCGCCTCTTTCTTCTCGTCTCGTGTCTTCCCGCATCCTGTCTCCGGTTCTGGTTTCGTTGGGAAACGGATCGTCCCTTTAGTCCCGGACTGTTTTACCAACCGGGACGAAATGGTTAGGGTTTTGTTCCCACCAATCAGAAAGAATCACACGGATCGTGTGTTTATTTCAAGCGTTTGTGAGTCGTTGGATCAGGGGTGTGTTTCTTTCGAGCTGTTGTGAGCCGTTCGATCAGGGGTACGGTGTGTCTATTGAGCGGTTGTGAGCCGTTGGATCAGGGTGTGTCTTAACCGTTGGATCAAAACCCTAGCACAACACTTTGTGAGCCAGAGGACCCTATATATAACCCACCTTCATACACCGGTCAGTTCATCGACCCAATATAAAACATCCGGATTCCCCATCATACGTCCTGCCGTGTATTTGGTATGCATATATGCACCCAGTAGCCACGGTAGGGCTGTATTATGGCGATACCGATTGCTTTGTTCTACATCCCCCTTTAAGGTTTGATACATCATTCAGTTCATCGACCAAATAAAAATCATACGGATTCGCCATCATACGTCATGCCGTGTATTTGGTATGCATATATGCACCCAGTAGCCACGATGGGGATGTATGATGGCGATACCGATTGTTTTGTTCTACACCCCCTTTAAGGTTTGATACATCATTCAGTTCATCGACCAAATACAAATCATCCGGATTCGCCATCATACGTCCTCCCGTGCATTTGGTATGCATATATGCACTCAGTAGCCACGACAGGGCTGTATGATGGCGATACCGATTGTTTTGTTCTACATCCTTCAGTTCATCGACCAAATACACACTAGTAGGGAAACCCTCTTCTGTGGCGCACCAAAATCCTATTCTGTGGCGCACCCTGGGGCCACAGGGGTGCGCCACAGAACACACGCCACAAAAATAATTTCTGTGGCGCACCAGGCCCGTGCGCCACAGAAATAGTGGATTCTGTGGCGCACCTAGCCCGTGCGCCACAGAAATAGTGGATTCTGTGGCGCACCTAGCCCGTGCGCCACAGAAATGGTGGATTCTGTGGCGCATCCCTTAACGGTGCGCCACAGAATTGGGTGCGCCACAGAATTCTCCAATGGTGCGCCACAGAAACATCTGCAATATTTCGAAATTTAAATTGTTTCTGCTGTATACAGTTTGAATATACAGGAATTATACAGGAATTATACAGGAATTATTCACAGCAGTGATATTTGACAACATATAACATATTACTGATATTTTACAAAGTTACTTAATCACAATAGTGATTACTCGAGTTGTCAAACACATCATCGAACAATAATTGTCACCACATAGTTACTCGAGTTGTCAAGTTACAAATGCCTAAGCTAAAATGAAATAGACTACAAGCACGGCGACGATGGTGAGCAAGAACGGTAGCTTGTAGGAGGCCTCCATCTTGTTCATCTTGTTCATCTGTTTCGACTGGTGGTCCCTCCACTTCGCAACCGCCTCGTGTCTAGTATTGTATCCTTTATAGCAGTTGCCGCTGAACTTGTCGACCTGTGCTTTGCAGTCCTTCCACTCGTCATAGACTCCTGGAACCCGACCCTCGAACACCACGTAGTACGTCATCTATATAGATAGACACAAAGCATATTAGTAAGTATAATGCAAAAAACAACTAAGTCATATATGTTCACAAAAAACAACTAAGGAAACAAAAAATAAACATCAAAGATATACAAACATAAAGCTAGCTAGGCCTAAGTTAATTTAGAGCAAACTAATAGTAGCTAGCTAGGAGTTTAGAGCTAACTAATAGTAGCTAGCTAGGCCTAAGTTTAGAGCAAACTAATAGTAGCTAGCTATGCCTAAGTTTAGAGCTAAACTAATATAGTAGCTAGGCTTATATAAGTTAAGCAAATTTTGTTAAACAAACTAATAGTAGCTAGCTACACACACCTCGATCAACGATACCTCAACTGGAGCGGCGCCGGAAACGGCTTATATAGCTCCTTCGTCATCCACGACCTACGATCAGCCTGCCGCTCTAGGCGTTCCTGGATATCCCTCTGGCATAACCCTATGGGTTGGTGCAAGGGCCCTCCCTTTTTGTTGACATCTTCAATGATTATCTCCGACAACTTGACTTTGATGCGATGAAAATCTTGTATAAGATCTTCCTGTGAGATTTCCCCCGCCATTTTGTTGGACCAGTCTCGGAGTCTAGAAGGATGATTCAAATTGTTTGCATCGCGGACAATCCCTTTGAGGTGATGGAGGGCATAGAAGGCCTCTTTCGTGCTCCAAGCCGGCTGCTTGATGCAGGGGAAATCAGTCACGTGCCTGAACCCGTATTTGCCAGTAGCCGGCCTGATACATTCTTGTTTCTTTTCGAATGTGCCTCCATTTTGGGCGTAGCCATTGATAGCCTCATCGAGAACACCCCTTATTCTGGTGTAGTCTTTCCTCTTCGTCACATTCGACGAGTCGAAGTATTGGGCAAGTGAATATTGTGGGCAAAGCACGATGAGTGTGCAGTATGTGTCCCTGCTCAACACATGCAATTGAATCGAGGATAAGCAATGGATGAAACCTAGAAAAAAACATTAGCTAAGACGATCGCGAGACTTACTCGGGGAAGACAGGCAAAAGAATGTCCGTCTTGTTCTGACCGTTTCTCAACATGAAGCTCTCGAGGTACTTCACTGCCTTGGTCCGTGTACTTGATCCTTCCTCCAGCTGGCTATCACGCATGTAGTAGGGATCCGCTACCATAACGTTAGGGGGTAACTCTCGCTGGATCTGCAGCTGAGCATTGAGCGCGTATAGGCGGACCAAGTTATAGTCCAGCCGTCTCGAGTGAAACAGACTGAAGATATCCTCATACGCTATGAAGAACAGTCCCGCGGGGTCTTCGTTGACGAAGTCCGGGCCCTCTGGCACCTTGACCGTGAACACAGGGTAATTTGGACACTTGTCTTGAAGAAGGAGACCCTCTAGCATCACGATAATGTTCTGCAATGTGAGCATTGGTCCAGTTGCCCCATGTATCTCGTCCGGACCCAGTATCGGTTTCCCAGCTTCATGCAAGCGGGTCAAGCCATCCTTAGGGGGTCGTATCACGGCGTCGGCCAAGATCTTAGTATGCTGGACCTTTTTAGCAGGTCTCTTCCTAATCTTCTTGCTGGCGGTGGCTTGATCTGCTGCGGGAGCTGGGAGTGAGGGAGCTGGGGGTGCGGGTGCTCGGGACGACCCTTCGATTGTCTTATGCAGTGTGCCAGGGCTGAATACTGTACCCTCCGGGTAGGTCAGACGCTGCGTGACTTCAGTACGTCTAGGTTGATCGTCGTGACTGCGGAAGGCTTCGTCGTCACGATTCATATCAGGCATGTACCTATCTTGGCTGTAGCCCGTGTTGAGGTAGGCATTGATGTCGACATTGTCATCGTAGTGATAGTCTTCGACACCGGCGGCTCCAGCAAACTGGTTTTCCACGTCCTTTGGTGGTGACGGCGGCTGTGATGCCGGCGGCTGTGATGCCGGCGGTTGAGGCACAACTGCTTTTGATGATCTTTTGGGCGGTCGTTGCGGCATATTTCCCAACAACACTTTGTGCCTTGTTGTGGTGGCAACAACCGCCGGTTCCTTCTGGGTGGTGGTGGCGACGAGTACTGTTTCCTTCTGAGGGGTGGCGGCCTTGGGTGCAGTCTGAAGGGCTCTTTGCTTCGTGGGCCGGACGATCTTATTCTGCGGGTTCATAGGGGATGTGGCGCCGGTGTTGCGCTTGATCACAAGACCCCCCCCAAGACGAATCTGGCTCTTCGGCCATTGCATCACCCAAGTCGTGCACTCTCCAAGTACCAAGTTGTCCTCGTCGCAGCCTGGAGGTTGAAAGGGGGGGAGGACGTCGCGATACTCCGGCACTACATTGGCCAACTTCACCTTCATCACATTCTGGTCCATTCGAGAGTGGTGCATAGTGCGTTGCATGGGTTGTATAATAGTGCCGGTAGCAACATCCACCAACTCTCCGCCCGGCACCACACGATGCAGGAGTACGCAAGGTTCGTCCTGTTGTGCAACATACCAGGCATCATGAGATGACAGTCATCTTGAGAATGCGTAGTTAGATCACGATTAACTAATTAGTTACCTTGGTGATGGCGTCTAGCTCGGCGGGTGTCGAGACAAGGGCGACGGTGCCCTGCCCATCATTCTTCGGCATTGCTGCCGAAGGGGGCGGCGATGTGACCAGAAGGAGTGGCGCCGACGTCTGGGGGGTCAGCTGTTGCGGCGGCACTTGCTGGTTCATGCTTGAGTTGCTGCCGATGAAGCTGGGCAGATGGATCGGTCCAATTTGACCCCCCGCATTCCAGGAAGCTAGCCCCTCCATCAGCCCAGCGGGGATGACTTCCTTGAGCCTCTCATCCACTAATCGGTTGAGCCTGTCGGGGTCCACCTCTCTGCTCTCCAGTTTCTTCTCTAGAGCCGCCATCTTCTTCTTCAGCTCCGCGACCTCCTCATCATCCTTAGTCGATGTCGTCTTCCTCTTCTTTTTTGACTTGGCATCTGATGAGTAGTACTCGGCTACCTTCATGTTTAGCCCAAAGCCGGAGATGCGGCCAGCTGACGTCGGCGGGGCATCCAACGGCCTTTGCTTGTATGCGTTCGTCGCTCTGTTGAAAGGCGTGTCCCACCGACTCGTCGACCCTTCGGACGAGTCAGATTTCCGCAACTCCCTCTCCTTCGGACAAAAGGAAATTAAGGTGAGCCCATTATCTAATTATTAGATCAATGCAATATACATGTACTTGAGATATATGTGTCCTTACCAAATGTTTCTCAAATTCCTTCACGTCCTCGTCTTTCGTCACGAATTCCCCCGTCTTCCAGTCTAAGAAGTACCGGGATCGGACAAAGTTCCTAACTTGTAAGTCCGTGATTTTGTGCCAGGGGTTATCTTTTCCGAGACGTTCCATCTCGCGGTCCTCCTTCTCCCAAATAGGCTGTTTTCCTTGGTAACCACCGCTTCCGAGATGTTGGTGCCCTATGTTTTGGTCCCGCATATCCTGCCCCCATTTTGTCCATTTTTTACACTCCTCGGTGTTCAAGTACTCCTTAAATATCTCGAAATCTTCTTTCTGAAGCGTCGGGTCTTTTCGACTGATCTCCTCCCAGCTTTTACCTTTTTCAATCTTCTTCTTCACCCGGGATTTCCAGCTGCTCAACGCGGTGCTCATCTTCGTGATGGCTAAAGAGTCCACCATTTTGTTGAACGGCTCCGGGAACGTGTATCGCTGGTGAAGCTTCTTCAGAAGGATTTCGACCAAAGCCTTGTTGTCGTCGTGTCTAAGGTCAGTCGTGTTGATCGACATGCTTTCCCGCACGATGCACCCTAGCTGCATGCCGTACCCTGAGGTAACAGATCGAGGCGCCAATGGTAGGCCACTCGGCGAGACCTCGGTGATTGTATCGGTGACGTTCGCGAGCACTTGCGGCCTACGATCCTTCCTTGGGGCCCGGGGCTTCTTATTCTTCTTATCGGTCGTAGGGGCGGCGTCGCCGCTACCACCAGCCGCCGTGCGGTCAGTGCCACCACCATCGGTGGTCTTATCCTGGTCCTCTTCCTCCAAGGACTCCCAATCAACGCCCTCTTCCTCACTTCTGGTTGCAGCGTGGGCCTCCTAGCCCTCTTCCTCGGCACCGGCTTCGGGCACGGACACGTGCTTGGAAGAGCCAGACATGTTTCTGTAATAACATTCAAATTTGAGTTTTTGAGTTGGATTTCAAATTATTCAATATAGACGTGCTTGGATTTCAAATTATTCCTGCTTGTTTTTACTGCATGATGAAATTCTACTCGTCTAATACAGTAAAAAAAATGTAGATTCATGATGAAATTCCTTAGTAAGCACACTGTCTGGGAATTTAAACTGAACTTGAATTGAACACTGCACCCTTTGCAGGCCGTCGAGAGGAGGAGAGGTGTATGTCGATGGAGGTGGTTAATTGTTACAAGGCACATTCTCTCTGTAGCACATCCCTAAGGTTAACGCATACACACCCATAGGCCATAGAGGATATAGTGCAAGTTGCAGCTAAGAAAAGATAGTTCTTGCAAAACAGTAAGCGATACAATATAGTTCTTGCAAAACTTCTGTTTCTCTCTCTCTCTATCTAGCAACTTGAGAGAGCTTGTTTCTCAGCCACAATGTTTCTCTCTAGCATGCAATGTTTCTTTTCTTCTTCTGGTCCATGTATGTAACCATTGTTGGATACCATTGCAGAAATTCAGAGAATATTTGTTCTCAAAGAATTTTATCGGGATCCACAGTCCCAAGTTGATTTCTGGATCAAGTGAAGGTGGTGCAGCCGTATTCAAGCTACAGTACAATGGCCAGCCTGCTTGTTTAGCACAATCTCCGCAATTATACAAGCAGATGAGTATTTGTGGTGGCTTTGGCCGTGTTTTGAGGTCGGTCCTGTATTTAGAGCAGAAAACTCAAACACACACAGGCATTTGTGCGAGTTTATGGGATTGGACGCAGAGATGGAGATTAAGGAGCATTACTTTGAGGTAAGGAAGATTTTATAGAGGAAAAATAGCTGTAGCTCATTTATCGAACTGCTGGTGACCAAGCATTTATTTTTTTACACAGGTTTGTGATATTATAGATGGCTTATTTGTAGCAATATTCAAACACTTGAATGAAAATTGCAAGAAGGAACTTGAGACAATAAATAGGCAGTATCCTTTCGAACCACTGAAGGTAAAACCTTATTCCATATTGTTTACACTATCATCTGTGTGCCTTCTCAAAGCAATTGTTTCAATTTCTGCTAATTTGTGCAGTACCTAGAGAAAACCCTGAAGCTTACATACGCGGAAGGGATTCAAATGTTGAAGGTAGTAACATCTACTCTTGTGGCTACTTCGTTCACAGTGATGTTTACTCTCATTATGTTTCTTTGGTATTCTTCTCACTGTATCAGTTGAGAATCCTATGAAATGAGAATTGTACTGTTAATAGTCACCTATAAGGGTAATATAGTTGCAAAATTTGTATGAAACCACCAAAGCTCGTTAAAACTGGTAGTAATGGTTTACAGTTTGGATTTGTTAAAGCATGCAGAGGGCGCACAAATGCAAGGATAGCTGATTACCTGGTGCTGTCATCTTTATTTTAACCGCGAAACATTTTTCCTTTTAGAAGCCAAAACTTGCTTAAACAATAACCTTCAGCCTTATATGTGATTGAATATATACTAGTACTCAAACAGATAACATCAAACATCATATGGTCTACAAACCATAAGATAGCATATATCCTACACTGACACAACCTGACTTACTAGAGGTCAATTTTAATTGGCTAGGATAATAGAAATATATTTGTACATTCTTCCAACTTGCAAATAGAATCTAGAGCCTAAAATATATTTTAATTGGCAAACAGAAATATATTTTAATTGGCAAACAGAAATATATTTGTACATTCTTCCAACTTGCAACTTGCAAACAGAAATATATTTTAATTGGCTAGGATAACAGAAATATATTTTAAGAGGCTTTCTTTTGTACTTTTTGGTTGGGCTCCAAAACCTGGACAAGGAGAACTGATTAACACCTGAAATCTAGACCAAGGAAATTCGATTGCCCTAAGAAATAATTGGTTGTGCCATCTGAAATCCCTCAATGATGACTTATATTCATAAAAAACAATATTTGCAGAAGTAAAAAACGGTCGCGGTGTATATAATAAAAAAACACAGCCCTAGCTACGTGTCAACAAAACTCTGGTACAAAATTACAAATAACCAAACCATTGTGATCGAATCCATTTAAAATAAGTTACTTGCATCACGAGTCACAAAGCAAAGTACAACACCCGGTACTCCAAATATAATAAAGCAATGAACTACTTGATATCTTATTACATCCAAAATGCTACAGGGGCACTATCGAGGATGGTTGGTGCGCTGGGAAGACGGTACAATCTAGTTAGCTACTGCCAACAACACAATGGTGTGGTTTGACTGAAACAAATGAGCTAGCATTTTTGTCTTCTTTTCTCTGTATGTGTGTGTGCATTTTTGACTGAAGCAAGCATTATTGGTTGTTTTCAAGTCTAACACAACTAGCTCATGGATAATTCAAAAACCAAAGATGTAAATTGGTTTTGCATCTAGCAGTTACAGTTGAACTGAGCTATTGACCACCAGGAAACTAGAAGTGAAACTACTAAGTATAAAAAAATTCATAGAAAAATTTGGCATGACCTTTGCTAATTTTCCTATGTCTAAGAGTGCCAGAAATTTGCTCGGAAGGAAATGAATCAACTTCCTCGCAAAACATTGGCATCTCAAAAAGAAAAACCTGCACAAAAACATGTACATTCTCAACTGTGGCCTCTACGGCTGCTGCTGTAACAGGCTTGAGTAAGATAACAGCCACATGTAGAAAACTTGTCGCAATCACCTGCATAATCTAAGTTGTAGTCCTGACTACATAAAACAAAAGGACTGGCAAGCTGCTGCAATGTTGGACAACAGAGGATGGTGGTTGTTGTAAGCTGCTGACTTACTATGTGGGCGTCTGGTCTGTTTTGGTGAAACTGTTGGATATCACATATCCACCCCCCCCTAGGTGTACCTGTGTTATGCAGAGTTGCTGCTGGTTTCATAATGCCCAGACCTGAGATTTGTGAATGCTAGCATGAACATCATGAGTGTCAGTATGTTATTGTGCTTAGCAGGCAGGTTGCAACGGAAATGGTGCATGCTTTTGGCTGATGGGAAAGGCAAGTGCTATCAACTTTCCATATACATGCATGCTCTTGAAAAGACACATTTTTTTCCTTTTCTTTTTCGTTCCTTAGGGTTTAGATGGATGCAGAGTGCAGATTTTTCCTATGCTAGTAAAAACTTAGCAGGTGCAATTGGGCTGTGTGATAAATTTGGGATCAGTCTGATCATCCCGGAAATATCCCTGAACCCGGCACACAAGCTCTTGTTGTAAGCCCTATTGTTCAAAACACTAGGCTAAGAAGAGTGCTGATGGACGGAGGATCCAGCATCAATATAATGTACCTGGATACACTGAAGCACTTGAAGATATCCGAGTCCCGGCTCAATTACAGCAATATACGCTTCCATGGCATCGTTCCTGGCAGGCAAGCACGATCCCTAGGAGAAATTTCCCTAGATGTCACCTTCGGAGATAAAGATCACTTCCGGCAGGAAAAAGTATCCTTCGAAGTTGTGCCGTTCGAGAGCGTGTATCACGCAATACTCGGACGTCCGGCTTTCGCCAAGTTTATGGCAAGATCTTGCTATATCTACAACAAGCTGAAGATGCCAGGACCCAAAGGAGGAGTAATCACCATTGCCGGTGATTTCAAGCTGGCAAACGAGTTGGAGAAGCAAAACGCCCTTTGCGCTCAAAGAGTTATAGCTCAGGAAGAACTGAAGGAGTTAGCCAAGGAGGTATCGCCGAAAGAAATGCCGGCAGGAAAAGAAACTCGGAAGCCAACAGATAGCTTCAAGGCATCCGAGAATACAAGACAGGTAATCCTAGATCCCAAAGATCCGACAAAATTCGTCGTTGTAGGGACTGGGATGACCGACAAATAGGAAGGCGAGCTCATCAAGTTCCTCCGTGAGAACTGGGACATTTTTGCTTGGTGTCCAGCTGACATGCCAGGCGTACCCAGGGAACTTGCTGAGCACCAACTCAAGGTTATTCCCGGATCAAAACCCGTCAAACAAGGTCTCCGTCGATTTGACGGAAGAAGACGGAAGGCTATTGGCAAGGAAATTATCCGGCTTTTAGCAGCGGATTTCATCAAGGAGGTAATCCATACTGACTGGTCCGCAAATCCGGTATTAGTACCGAAGAAAGACACAACTGCCCTCAGAATGTGTATAGATTACACAGGATTGAACAAGTTATGTCCGAAAGATAGGTTTGCGCTGCCGCGAATCGATCAAATAATAGACGCCACTGCAGGCTCTGAGCTTTTATGCTTTTTGGATGCATACTCCGGGTACCACCAAATACGCATGAAAAAGGAAGATCAAATCAAGACTTCTTTTATAACCCCATACGGGACGTATTACTACGTAACCATGCCTTTTGGCCTGAAGAACGCAGGTGCAACCTACCAGCGTTGCATGCAACGTTGTTTGCATAGTCAGATTGGAAAAAACGTCCATGTTTACGTGGACGATATTGCTGTCGTAACCAAGGAAAAAGATACACTCCTTGAGGATTTGCGAGAAACTTTCGAAAACTTGCGCACTTACAAGATGAAGTTGAATCCATCTAAGTGCGTATTCGGGGTTCCCTCAGGAAAACTTCTAGGTTTCATCGTTTCTCACAGAGGAATAGAAGTGAACCCGGAAAAGATCAAGGCAATCTCGAACATCTCGGAACTTACGTGTGAAAAAGGTGTCCCAGAATTGCCGAGTTCCGCCACAGCCATAAAAAGATTTCTTAGTTGGCTGGGGGCTAAGAACCTACCATGCTTCAAGCTGCTGAAAAGTTTCGACAAGGTCAAGTGGATCGCGGAAGCCTGGGAACACCTAGCAAGTTATGTCCCCTTCTGTACTTAGTTCAAATCTATGTAAACATCTTTTGAGATCATGAAATAAAGTTGTCGGAATGCTGTCATCCATTTTTCTTATAAGTGCAAAGTGTTTCCGCCTCATCTATTTCCCAATGATCTTACAAATTTCTCAATGTTAACCCGAATTGTGCTTGCGTACTCGGCGTTACATAACTGAATGATTTTTCAGCCTTTTAACGGCTAAAGGAAACTTGAATTGCCTGCGTGCCCAAGTTTCACTTAAAACTTTCCTTGTTTCTCTAAGTCTTATCTGATCGTGCGTATGCTGGGTTACTGGAACTAGTTAGTAAAAATGCCTTTAGCATGATTCATGTTTTCGAGTTTCAAAACTGCTTGGTTCGTCCCCAGTTACTCGGCATAACGATTCATAATGCTATTTGAGCCATTTCAAACACTAAGGACAGTTAAAGCATACACACCAGAGAACTTAGAAGATAAAGGAGTGATAAAATTCAAACAACTTGCAAAGTAATTTCATAGTTTAAGCTGCAAAAGACGGAATTTTCATTAATACATAAGAAGCATTACATTTTGGATTACAAATGAAAGAACAGTAATGCTCCTATTGTCTAAATTTTCTATCCAGGTTCCAGGTAACCCTTCAAGAATCCGACTTCTCCTCGCTGCTTTCTTCATCGGGAATTGGAGGAGCTTCTTCTTCTGGATAGTGGACGCCGACATTTACCATGGCGGCAATCTGGGTGGCGTGGCCCTTAACTTCACCAAAGATGGTGGATCGTTGCGCATCCGTGTATCCCTGAGGGACGCCGGTGGCCACACGCCAGGATTTGGCACTAGGGTAGTGCATGCGCATACGGCCTAAGGCCATACGCGCACCACCCCGTGCAGCGGAGCGGAGAACAGACTCCTTGGACTCCGCCACCTCCATGATGATACCCGGAAGTTTTTCAACCTCCGAGCATTCCCCAGATTTTTCGGGAAGAAACTTGCCTACTAGCTGCGTTGCAGCAGCCTTCATCAAGTTCCATGTCTCCCCGAAAGCTCGGATGCCTGCAGCCCGAGTGCCATCTGGGGTGTCTCCTGTTTGATCCAATAAAGCATACAAAAGGGTTAAGGATACAAACAGAGAAAGCAAAACATGGAAAGATGAAGACAAGGGTAAAAAATTTACCGATGAGTTTATCGATCTCGGAAACTTCCTCCAGGCGAAGGTTCAGAGCTTCAGTCAAATCCTGGATGGTGGATTTGTCTTTCTCCGCCTGCTCGGAAGCCTTGGAGTTAGCCACTCCAAGGGCCAGATTGCTGGCTTCCAGGTCTTTTTGAGCCTTCACAAGATTCTTGTGAAGCTCAATGTTCTCATTGCGGAGAATCTCGGCGTTGCCGGAATCTTCCGCTGCTTGTTTAGCTTCAGCTAAAGCAGCTGAAAAGCAAAGGGAAAATCCGAGTTGATCAATTTCCTCGGGAAAAAACCTCAACAAAGTCTTAAATCGGAAATTTCAAAACGAAAAAGCCTACCTTTCGTTTCCGTCAAAGCGAGCTGAGACGATTCCAGCTCCGCCTCTCTCTCCTCAAGAATAGAAAGAAGACTTCGAACTTCTTTATTCTTGATAGTGAGCTTCCTGAAAACTTCAAGGTTTATGGCCTCGGAGGTTTGCTGAAACACAGCAAGGAAAAGTATGGTTAATAAAAACATCAAAGCAAAAAAGCATGCATTTTGTTTAATGCTTGGGGGCTAGAGTTACATACCTGGCTCATGCGTTGCAAACCTGCTAAGTTTTCCCGGAATTCTTTCGCGTATTCCGCGAAGTGATTTTCGGCCGCGTTCAAGCCGTCATTTATAGCCTTAAAATCCTTGTCAAAGGTGGGGATTTCCTCGTCGAAAGTCCGAGAAGATTTCCCCACCTCTGGAGCCGCCCTTTCCCTCGTGTCCGACTCGGACACAACGGGCTGGCTGGGCTCTGGGGGCTTGGTGGTGGTGGCGGCAGTAGGTTCTTCCGCCATTGTCTGCGGCGTATCCGGGGCGACGGCGGGAGATGGTTGGCTGCCTCGGTTGGAAGAAGCTCTGAGCTTCTTCAACTTTCTCGGCTTCAAGGTGGAGGGGGGCAAGCTAAAAACCAAAAACCCGGAAAAGGTTAAAACACCGAAGATGGACGAAAAAGATCCCATAAAAGAAAAAACCCAGAAGAAAATAACCTGGACGTGGCGACGGGGATTCCGTCAAGGTCGATAATTTCATCCGAAGAAATTATCTTCTTGCGTTTGCGCCCACCAGTAGCGGCAGTACGCAGCGCATCCAGCTTGGCCTCGGAGGCTAACTCCGAGTCTGGAAGATCCACAAGCTGTTGGAAAAAACCAATCAGATTCGAAAGGTAGATTATCCAGGAAGTAAGATTATACCCAAATAACGGGAAAATTACCTTAGGAGCGGGGTTGTCGGCCGTGTACATTGGCCGACTCTCCGTGTATTGATCGCGCGAAGCGACCAACTGATTGATGCGCCGCCTGAGCTCCTTTGCGGGCCAATCCTTTTCGGTTGTCCGCATTGGATCCTTGGCTCCTGTGTATTCACACAGGAGACGGCCTCCGTGGTTTGCTAATGGCTGAATCCGCCTATTCAGCCAGCAAAAGACCGTGTCCATACCGGTCAAAGGAGGTTTGGAGGAAGTGAGTTTGGCGATGCGCCTCTTGATCCTTAGTAGATCTGGAGGCAGAACCTGGACGGCCTCTGTAACCCAGTTATCCTGGGAAACAGCGGCGGAGTTCACAAAAGGTGGAACCCCGACGGCTTTTTTAGGAAAAGGCACGTCGGGGTGATAAAAGAAGGAACCCGTCCAGAATTTGACGGATTCCGAGGTTTTTATTTTGGGGAACCAATCCTCTCGGAATCTCCGAAGAGTAAAGGAAATGGTTCCGCAATTTGGGAGTGCGCCCTCCGAAGAGTTACGCTTAACCCCAAAGCAGTACAACCAAAAATCTAACCTAGGCTCTATTCCTAGGTAACCCTCGAATAAGGCCTGAAAGCCGGCCATATACAGAATGGAATTGGGAGGGAGATTATGAGGTTGGATGTTGTAGTGAGCTAGAACTTGGAGGAAGAAAGAAGAAGGGGGAAGCCCCATACCTCGTAGAAGGTGGGAGGCGAGAAGCACCCTTTCGTCCTCTTGCGGCGCGGGTTCAGTCTCCTCTTCCGGGAGCCGCCATTTCTTTTTCAGAACCAGGCCTTCCTTCTCCAAGTTGAGAAGAAGAGCCGGGGGAATACTGCAGGCAATCCAGTTGCCTGCAGTTTCCTCTTCTTCATCTCCTCCGGCGGCGGCGGTGGTGGCGGCCTTCGCGGCGGCAAGCTGCTCGTCGAGGAGCTCCACCTTTTCCTCCGCCGTTTCGGGAGCATCTGTGGTGGCGGAGACGTTTCCTCCGCCCGCTGCGGACGCCGTAGCCTTTTCCAGCTCGCCGCCGGCGTGCTTGGGCGACCCAAGTTGGGGATCTAGATCGCTCAGGAGCTCGTCGACGGAAGCGCGAACTGGCGATGATTGCGGAGATGCCATCGTTTTCGGTGGTGACGGAGCGCTCCGGCGTGGGAAGGGCTCGTCGGGGCAGGGAATCGTTCTCGCTCTCGAGCTCACGTTCGCACCAATGGTGAAGGCAGTGAGGGAGTGAAGAAGGTTGATGAGGAGGACGAAGACGGCTATTTATAGCCTAAAAACCCTCTAGATACGCGCTAACGGCTCTTTTGACCGTTGGATGTTCGACGTGTGTCGCTCGCCGGAAAATCCGGGAAACGGAACGACAGAGGAATGATGGCTATCTCCTCGTTTCTCGTGAGAATCTGTCAGAGATACGTTGCAGGGTTTCCCGCGTGAAACCAAGCGGCGCTTACGTCAGTATGATTAAAGCGCTGATGTCACGTGTTCCTTTTCCGCGAAGGATCGCGAGAAGAAAAGCCGGATTTTCATAGTTCCGAGTTTTATGTTACCATCTCCTTCAAAAAGAAAGAAGAAAGAATCAAGACTGCTGAATCAAGTTTCCCGGACAAAATGTATTTGACGAAAGGCGGAGTTTCAGAGTTTTGATCCTTCCTGGGGGCTACTGTCGGATATATACCGAATAGGGGTATAGAAGATGGTAGACAAAAGAGCTGGACTACCCGGGTGGCCTGCAAGGTAATGGGCTTAGGTCCATTGGGCGGCCCAGTAGTCCAACGCGTAGAAGCCGGATTCTAGAAGAACCCGGATCACGGCCCGCGTGATCTGGCTTGGAGGAGAAGACGGATTCCTTACTTTCCAAGTTACAAGTTAAACGTAGTCTTCTAGGTTTCTGGTTCTGTAAGCCCTAATCCGGCTATTATATAAAGCCGGACGGGAGATAGATTTGATAAGTTCAATAAGTTCCTTTAGTTCCAAGGTTCTAGGTTCAAGCTCAAGCCTTACGCAACTCGCCGAGAAGTTCATCCTCGACGAGTAGCTAGATCTATTCCTTTACATTGTAACCTTATTATACGGGCTTTAGTCCCACATAGTGAGAAGTGCAGGAGTAGGTACGCCGTACTGTCGCGACGTACCGAACCTGGGTAAAATCCCGTGTTCTGTATTACCACGCTATCCCGTTACCCCACGTCTCTACCGTAGTCTCATGGCACCCCAGTCTATGAAAACTACTACGATGTCTCGACAAGTATAGTGCAGTACCACGCCCAAATTATATTATTTTTGGTGAAACAAAAGGACCGACAGAGGATAGCTTCAGACATCAAAGAAAGAAGTTTTTAAAAGGTGTGTTCATTTCGTGTTGGGTTGCATAACTTCAGAGAAAATGTCCAAAAGGTGTGTGTGCACATGTGAGTTTCGTGCAGGGCTGCATGATTTCTTTACTACTCTTAAGATCCTCATAAATACTTTTTCAAGAACTGACAAGAAATCGTACTCCTTATAGGGCAACGGGGCGGGGCGAGCAGCGAACTGACCTGGGTGGGCGCGGGGCGAGGAACCTCGGTGGGGCGAACGGCGGTGTCGAGGAAGACGGCGGTGTCGAGCGGCCGCGGTCGATGAGACGGCAACGGCACGGCTCCTCTCGATCCTAGGCTAGGTCACGGCGCGCGCTCCTCCTCCTAGCTAGGTCCTGCACCTCCTCGATGCTCCTTCACCTCCACACGAATTCTCCACGGTGGCGAGCGCGAGGGAGAAGAGAAGGGGATCCAGATCGAGGTTCGTCGTCGCGCGCTTGAGAGAGATGGATGAACTGCGAATTGGCTAAGTGTGGAAGATGGAGATGGGGGCCACATGTCATTGGCTGAGAGGACGATTCTGTGGCGCACCAAGACCCCGTGCGCCACAGAATTGTAAGAATTCTATGGCGCATCCTCTAAGGAGTGCGCCACAGAATTTCCTGGGCCTATTCTGTGGCCACGATGCGCGGGGCCACATGTCATTGAGTCAACGAGATTTCTATGGCGCATCTTTCCAGTGGTGCGCCACAGAATTGGGTCGGTAAATAAATAAAAAACGAAACGCTGTATATGTGATAACTATCTATTACTAGCCCAGTTGGTTTAGCTGTGAGGTACTTAAGCCTAATGGCCTGGGTTCGAATCCTGGGTGCCCCACATTTTTTAATATTTTATTTAATTATAAAGAAAGAAAGAATCACATACACATACATACATACATGCACATATATAAAGAATAACATACATACATGCACATATATAAAGAAGTGCTTGTCTCACATACATATATATAGAAAAAAGTGCTTGTCTCACATACATATATATAGAAAAAAGTGCTTGTCTCACATACACATACACATACACATGCACGTATATACACACAAAAATCTTCTTAATTTGTCTCGATCTGTTCCGATCTAGCTTAATTAGCGTCTCTTTCCCTTTTTGTTGGCGACTGGATACTTTATACCGGCCACCTTGAGATTTCTTCGCGTGAACGGACAACCGTGTGTAGGTAGGGATGTCTTCCTTCTTACTTTACCAGTAGTAGGCATGTCGAAGTGCGTGTCGAACTCCTCCTCGATCTTCGGATCACCGTTCTTGTTGAAGTCTTCCTCGTTGGCGTCTCCTTCCATTCCGATGATGCTCCTCTTGCCCCTCCTCATGACAACACGGCTAGGCCTTGACGGGTCGGTGATGAAGAAGCATTGGTCAACTTGGCTAGCGAGTACCCATGGCTCATTTTTCGCGGATGCGTTCTTCGATTTGGCATCGGGTATAACCATTGTGGTGAAATACCGTCCTTCTTTCTTGACATTCTTGGCCCATCTCACACGGAACATTGGCACCACCGTCTCTCCGCAGTAGTTGAGCTCCCATATCTCCTCGATCTTTCCAAAGTATCTTTCTTCCACATTAGTCTCGGCATCGCCATATGATAGCATAGTTACTCCTGAGTTTTGATTTTCGCTACTCATGTCCTTGTCCTCGGTGGAGAATCTGTAACCGGAGATGTCGTACCCCTGATAGGTCCTTACGTTCTGCCCGGGGCCCTGTGATAAGATGTATATGAGTTTTTCATCTTCCGTAGAAGGCATTTTTCTCCGTGCTTCAATCAGTTGACTTTGCTTGAACCAACGCGTGAAGCCGGAGTTGTGCTCTTTGGTTACGTCTCGCATCTTCCTCGGCCCGCCCATTTCAATATAATTCTGATTGATTAAGCTTTTGTGCTCTTCCACGAAAGGCTCGATCAACTTTAAGTGTTGTAGCGCGACCCGGTGAGCCCTATCAAAGTCGTCGCGTCGTTTTTGAATGCCGACATGGACGTCGCGTCAGCCCTCGCGGTGACCGACTCCGTTGAGTCTGCCACGGTGCGTCCTGGTGGACAAACCGACATCCTGATCGTCTTCGGTGCTTAGGTAATTGTCGCAGAAAGAGATGCACTCGTTGGTTAGAAATCCTTTGGCCATGCTTGCGTCTGGACGGGCCCTATTGCGAACGTATCCTTTCAGGACACCATTCTGCCTTTCCATCGGCATCATGTAGTGCAGAAACGTCGGGCCGAGATGCCTGATGTCATCAACGACATGGAGAAGGAGATGTACACATATATCACAGAATGCCGGCGGGAAGTAAATCTCGAGCTCGCATAGTATCACCACGATCTCATCCTGTAGCATCTTGAGCTGCCTCACGCCGATCGATTTCCGGGTGATAACGTCGAAAAAGTTGCAAAGGCCAAACAACGTATCACGGACATGCTCGTCCATTATCCCTCGGATCGCAACAGGAAGTATCTGCGTCATGAGCACATGACAATCGTGAGACTTCATCCCGGTGAACCTCTTCTTCGCTAAGTCCAGATATCTTCTTATACTCCCTGAGTATCCGTGAGGAACTTTGACTTCTACGAGGCACCTGAAAAACTGCTCAAGCTCCGGCGGACTCAATGTGAAGCAGGCAGCGGGAAGCACCACGGTGTTCTTCTTAGCCTTTTTGCGGGGAGGACCTTCCGTCTTATCCTCATCGTCATCATCATCATCACTATCGGCGGGGACCTGTAGATTTTTCCTAATGCCAAAATGTTTTAGATCGAATCTTGCTTTCGGCCCATCCTTGGACTTCTCCGAATTGCAAATAGTGCCAAGCAGACTCTCCGTAACGTTCTTCGTAATGTGCATCACATCAAGGCTATGAGGCGCGTGGAGGACCGGCCAGTACTCCAAGTCGTGGAAAACAGACCTCGCTTTCCATACACCCAGCAGCGGCTCTGGCTTGGGTCGTTTCTTTCCCGGCGAAGGGCACTCGTCCCAATTTTTCAGAAGCTCGTCGATTTCTTCGCCGCTCCTCGTGCGTGGGGCTCCATCGGGCTCGTCTTTACCATTGAACAACTCACCGCGTTTTCTCCATGGGTGATCCAGGCGAAGCCACCTTCGAGCCCCTGGGTACACGGTTTTCGAAGACCCAGGATCCCTTGGTAGCTGGAGATGCGGGGTCCCGTCCATGCACTTCACGCAGCCGCAGAATCCGTGGCCGACCTGGGCAGATACATACGCGTAACCAGGATAGTCTGTGACCGTCGTCAGCAACGCGGCTCTCATATGAAAATAATCTCTAGTGTACGCGTCCCACGTACGGGGGTGGCGTCTTCCACAACGTGTCTAACTCGTCTTTCAGCAGCCCGAGATACAAATGCATGTCGACACCTGGTTGTTTTGGCCCCTGGATGAGAATACTCAAGTGTATGTACTTTTGCTTGGTGCACAGCCACGGGGGTAGGTTGTAAGGCCATACAAACACGCGCCAGCTGCTATGTGTGCTACTCTGGTTGCCGAACGGATTGAGTCCATCGGTGCTCATACCAGCCTGACGTTCCTCGCGTCGCCCCCAAAACTCGGGAACGCTATGTCCAATGCTTCCCACTGGGCAGCGTCTGCAGGATGTGTCATGATATAGCCCTTCTCCGGATCTTCTTCCGGCTTCTCCCTTTTTGCGTGCCATGCATGAGCTTTGCTTCCTTAGGGTCCACGTAGTACCGTTGAAGACGGGGAGTGATAGGAAAGTACCATACCACTTTTCGAGGAATTTTCTTGTTGTTGGTTCCACACTTGTATCGTCCGTGGCCGCACTTCGGACATGCGATTGTGTCCTTGTACTCCCCCGATAAATTACACAATCATTGATGCAGGCGTGAAAATTTTTCGTGAGGTAGGTCAAGAGGGCACACGACTTTCTTAGCCTCGTTGATACTGCTTGGCAATGTGTTCCCCTCGGGAAGGCGATCGTGCCAGAATTTCAAGTTCTTGTTGAAGCTCGAGTCGGTCCATTTGTTTTGCGTCTTCATCTTCAGAGCAGCAAGCGTTACATGCAACCGCGTATCCTCGGGGCGGCACCCAGGAAACAACGGAGTCACCCCGTCTATCTCCATTTGCGCCAGTTTGGCTTTCTCCCTAGCTGCAGCTATGTCGTGCTCGTCTCCTTAAGCAGCAGATCCTGAACATGAGAGTCCCGCAAGGCCGAAATTAGCGGGGTCTCCGTGTTCTCGCCTTCATCGTCATGTCGATCTTCTCCGCCGACATATCCTTCTTCATGATGATCTTGTTCGCCGTCATATCCTCGCTCGCCCTCCTCTTCGTGCACAACTTTTGCTGCCGGCGGTGCCACGTGGTTGCGGTCGTCAAAGAAACCGCGTCTGAGAAGGTGCTCCTCCAATTGTCCGGAATCAGGGTCAATCCAGCGCACGAGTTTGCATGATCGACACGGGCATCTTATCTGCCGCCTGTTGCACCGAATCATGTCCGCCTTCGCGTCTTTTTTGTATCTAGCGATTCGAGCAGAGCTCATTTCTAGTACCATGGTTGCCTGCACAGACACATAGAGAGCAGAAAATTAGAACCACAACATGCATGCATAGTCGCCGGAAAAATTCGGCATGACCTCTCCTATAAGTAGGACATATGGGGTGCAAAAGTTTGGCCGAAATGGAAGTGAATCAACATTTCGGCAAAAATCCATACACCACCGCGCCCGCACGCGCGACAATCGATCGGTCCACCTGCACATGCATGACAAACACCCATACACATCGATCGATGGCCACACAAGACTTATGAACCTCCAACTATACTCACCGAGTAGATTCGATACCGACACGCGAAAAGAGCGAGGGAGAGGGAGGCACCGGAGTATAGATGCAAGGTATTAGGCCCCCCCAACAACAACAAACTTCACCAACAATTATACATCGAATAAATAGGTTCACCTACCTAAAAAGGAGAACTAAATGTGTAAAAATAGAGTGGAGAGAAGGGGGGGCGAGTGAGCAACATCCACTTGCAATGAAGTGGAGTGGGGGGGGAGAGAGGGGGCTGCCACCTTTATGTGCACAGTGCGCAAATTTCTGTGGCGCACCCGGGACAACATTCTGTGGCGCACTGTCGTGCTGCGCCACAGAAAAGCCACCTTCTGTGGCGCACCAACTACATGCGCCACAGAATATGGGTTTTCTGTGGCGCATCACAGTCGTGCGCCACAGAAATACCATATTCTGTGGCGCACCAGGGAGCCTGCGCCATAAAAATAGGTGTACTGACAGCCAGAGCAATGATTGGGGTGGGCCCCACTGGATTTCTATGGCGCACTAGCCAGACATGCGCCACAGAATTAGAAATTTCTGTGGCGCACCTGTGGCCATGCGCCACAAAAGTTTATTTCTATGGCGCACGCCATCTTGGTGCGCCACAGATGCCATTCCATAGAATGCATTTCTCTACTAGTGACAAATCATCCGGATTCGCCATCATACAGAACTGAGAAGGCGACTACTACGAGTGGGTAGCAATGTGCAAGTCTTTTCTTGGTTGTGCTAGGGTGGGCCCAAGGAAGCCCCAAAACACATCAGAGATAATATAATTCACATGATCCATTCAACAAAGTTTGGTACAATAAATTATTGCACGTCAATTCTTCCCTTGTGTCCCTGCTTTCTTACGATTGTGCCGTATCCATGGAGCATCCTCATCATTTAACTTAATGCTTGGGTCATTGTTCACTTTGAAGGGCGGAATTTCACCAAACATATTATAATCTTCTGACATGTATGTCTTGTCCTCCACTCCCACGATGTTTCTTTTCCCTGAAAGAACAATGTGGCGCTTTGGATCATCGCATGATGTACTGATCGTTTTCTTATCTTTCCGTTTCCTCGGTTTGCTACTCATGTCCTTCAAATAGAAAACCTGAGCGACATCTTTGGCTAGGACGAATGGTTCGTCAAGGTAACCAAGATTGTTTAAATCCACCATTGTCATTCCGTATTTCTCGTCCACCTTTACCCCACCTTCTGTTAGCTTGAACCATTTGCACCGGAACAAAGGGACCTTAAAGGAGGGTCCATAGTCAAGTTCCCATATCTCCTCTGTGTAACCATAATATGTGACCTTCTGCCCATTCTCGGTTGCTGCATCAAAGCGGACACCACTGTTTTGGTTGGTGCTCTTTTTATCTTGGGCGATCGTGTAAAATGTATTCCCATTTATCTCGTACTCTTGGAAATTCGTTATAGTCAAATATGGTGTCTTGGCCAACATGTACAGCTGATCTCCAACATCATTGTCATTCATTAAATGTTTTCGCAACCAACTCCCGAAAGTCTCCATGTGGGCCTTTCTAATCCAGAATTCAGGCTTCCCCGGGGTGTCCGAGCGTAACATATTCTTGTGTTGCTCGAAGTACGGAGCCACCAAGCTGGAATTTTGCAGAACTGTGTGGTGTGCTTCAGTCATAGAATGACCGTCCATACATATCGTTGATTTCCTTCCGATCGTGCCTTTTCCACTTATTTTCCCCTCGTGCCGCGATTGAGGAATACCAATCGGCTTAAGGCCAGGAACATAGTAAATGCATAACTCAATTACCTCCTCATTTCCATAGCCCTTGACGATGCTTCCTTCTGGCCTAGCACGGTTACGAACATATTTCTTTAATACTCCCATGAATCTCTCAAAGGGGAACATATTGTGTAGAAATAAAGGACCGAGAATGGGAATCTCTTCGACTAGGTGGAGCAGTAGGTGCGTCATAATATGAAGAAGGATGGTGGGAACACCAACTCGAAACTGACAAGACATTGGACCACATTGTTCTGTAACCGTGGTAGATCTTCTGGACTAATTACCTTCTTAGAGATTGCATTGAGGAATGCACATAGCTTCACAATGGCTACTTGAACATTTTCCGGTAGGTACCCCCTCAAAGCAATCGGAAGCAATTGCGTCATAATCAGGTGGCAGTCATGAGACTTCAGGTTTTGGAACTTTTTGTCCGCCATGTTTATTATTCCCTTTATATTCGACGAGAAGCCAGACAGGACCTTCATACTGCTAAAGCATGAAGGGTTCGTTGCATAGAAAACAAAAATTTTCCTACGCGAGAGACACCCGAAAGGCCAAGATCTAATCTAGGAGACGAAGTGCAACGGGCAACGAGAGGGTTAAGGAGAACACATACCCTCGAAGACTCAAAGTGGTACGAGATCAAATCTCGTTGTTGGCGTAGTCGTACTCACACCGATCCCGATAGCGAGAAGATGGGCACCGCAATCCGGCGGTGCATCCGTGATCGGTCACACGTACGGTTGATGACAACCTCCGTTCCCTCGTTCCAGCGGGGCGCGGAAGTAGAGGATCCCTCGGAACTCCAGCAGCACGACGGCGTGGTGTGGTGGAGAAAAACATTGCTCAGGGCTTCGCCAAGCGCACGAACAAGTGGTGGAGCAGCGGCAGGAGGGAGGAAGAGATGACACAAGTGTGTGTGTGGGGGAGAGGGAGCTCTCACCCCTCCTTTTATAGGAAAGGATGGCAGCCACGAATTTTTGGCTGCCTCCACCTCTCCCTCATCATGTGAGTGGAGTCTCCACTCAACCCACTCATTCGTCCATTAATTCCCACTCAAAATCCCAAGGGTTTTCTTTAATAAATAAATAAAATAATTTTATTTCTTTATTTTAATATTTGTTAATTCCATTAACAAACATTAACATATAACCCCTTGAGTTAGTTGTTAAATCTATTAACAACCATTTGATAAGAATCCCCTTGAACTATTTCAAAATTACTCGAAACAATTTCGGTGACTATTTCAATATTCCCCGAAACAATTTCGGTGCTGTCCAAACTTTTCTCCGATATTCCGTATCCTCTCAAATGCGTCATCGAACCTTAAGTGTGTCACCCTACGGTTCGCGAATAAGATAGACATGATCGAGACTCCTCTCCGATCAATAATCAACAGCGGGATCTGGAGATCCGTGATGACTCCTATATATTCAACGATGACTCTCGTGATCGTGTGAACCAACAACGTCGTGAACTATTCCCTTTGTCTTGCGATATTTTACTTGTCCGAGATTCGATCATTGGTATCAACCATACCTTGTTCAATCTCGTTACCGACAAGTACTCTTTTCTCGTTCCCGTGATATAACATCCTTGTGATCATATCACGTGCTTGCAAGCGGTTTCGATGTGATATCACCGAGAGGGCCCAGAGTATATCTCTCCGTCATTTGGATGGACAAATTCCACTCTTGATCCATGATCCTTAACTAATACTTTCCGAATACTTAACGACACCTTTATAGTCACCCTGTTACGGTGTGAGGTTTGATGCCATCAAAGCACTCTTCCAATATCAGCGATTGACATGATCTCATGGTGTAAGGAATAAGTTACTTCGTATGTTTGATATAACAATGTAAACTAAATGACTTGATCGCATTGCTATATTCTCTTTGGGTATATGTTCATCACATCATTCTTCTAATGACATGACCCCGTTATTAATAACATCCAATGTTCATGATCAGGAAACCTTGATCATCAATTAATCAACGAGCTAGTTAAAAGAGAGGCTTTACTAGGAACCATTGTTTGTTTATTAAGCACACATGTATCAACGTTTCCGGTTAATACAATTCTAGCATGAGAAATAAACATTCTTCATAAACAAGGAATAAGATAATAACCATTTTATTATTGCCTCTCGGGCATATTCCCTTCAAAGCATTCAAAAAAAATTGACCTTCTCTTCTTTGGTAAGAGCGTAGCTGGCACGACCTTGAAACCATTCCGGATGCCGGTCATTTGGGTCTTTCAAAATTTGTCGGTCGTGCGGTGCTTCCTTTGTATCATTTGTCTTCCCATACACGCCCAAGAAGCTTAGCAGGTTCACGCAAATATTATTCGTAACATGCATCACGTCGATTGCAGAGCGGACATCTAGGGCTTTCCAATATTGTAGCTCCCAAAATATAGATTTCTTTTTCCACATGGGTGCGTGCCCGTCAACTCCCAGCGGAACTGATTGTCCGCCAGGACACTTTCCAAAGATGACTTTCAAATCCTTGACCATATCAAATATCTTAGCACCAGTACGTTCGCAGGCTTCGGCCGGTGATCTGCCTTGCCGTTGAAATGCTTGCCTTTCTGTCTTACGTTATGATTTCGGGGAAGAAATCGGCGATGACCCAGGTACACGTTCTTCTTACAATTATCCAAATATACACTTTTCGTCTCATGTAAGCAGTGCGTGCATGCTTTGTATCCCTTATTTGTCTGTCCCGAAAGGTTACTGAGAGCAGACCAATCGTTGATGGTTACAAAAAAGCAACGCTCGTAGGTCAAATTCCTCTTCTTTTTGCTCATCTCACACACGTACACCAGGTCTGCCCCACAAATGTAAAAGTTCAACAACTAATGGCCTTAGGTACACATCGATGTCGTTGCCGGGTTGCTTCGGACCTTGGATGAGCACTAGCATCATAATGAACTCCCGCTTCATGCACAACCAAGGATGAAGGTTGTAGATGCATAGAGTCACGGGCCAGGTGCTATGGCTGGAGTCTGCTCGCCAAAAGGATTCATGCCATCAGTACTTAGACCAAATCTTATGTTCCTTGCGTCAGCTGCAAAATCTTTGAACTCTCTGTCGATTTTTCTCCATTGCGTTCCATCAGCGGGGTGTCTCAACTCCCCGTCGGACTTAGGGTCCTCTTTGTGCCATCGCAACAACTTGCCATGCTCTTTGTTCCTGAACAGACGTTTCAACCGTGGTATTATAGGAGCATACCACATCACCTTGGCGGGAACCCTCTTCCTGGTTTCTCGCCCTCAACATCGTCACCAGGTTCATCGCCTCTGATATTATAACGCAATGCAGTGCATACAGGGCATTCATTCAAATTCTTGTATTCACCGTGGTAGAGGATGCAGTCGTTAATGCATGCGTGTATCTTCAGAACCTCTAAACCTAGAGGGCAGACAACCTTGTTTGCTTCGTACGTACTGGCGGGCAACTCGTTATTCTTCGGAAACATATTCTTCAATATTTTCAGCAAATTTTCAAATGATGAGTCAGCTACACCTTCCCGTGCCTTCCATTTCAGCAAATCCAGTGTGCAGCCCAGCTTTTTCAGAATATTATCGCATCCTGGGTACAGCGACTTTTTGTGATCCTCTAACATGCGATCCAAATTCTCCCTCTCCTTGTCAATTTCGCAGCGTCTCCGTGCATCAGCAATGGTCCGACCAACCTCATCAGCGGGCTCATCATGTGCCTCTTCTTCACCTTCACCTAACCCTTCCCCACCTTCAGCATCATCCTCCATGAAAGTATCACCGAAAGCCTCATGATAGTTGTCATCGATATCATCCCCTTATTCATCTTCTTCCATGCTAACCCCTCTTTCTCCATGCTTGGTCCAACAATTATAGCTTGGCATGAAACCGTGCCGAAGCAGGTGCATGTGAACGTCTCTTGAGGAGGAGTAACCCTTCTGATTCTTACAGAAAGCACATGGACAGATAATAAAACCTCGATGCTTGTTCGCATTTGCGACTCCGAGGAAATCTTTCAAACCCGTAGTGAACTCGACGGAGAGTCGGTTATCGTACATCCATTGCCGATTCATCTGCATTATTATTATATAAAGTATATAATTAACCATCATGCATTTGTTAAACTAACTAGCTAGAAATAATACAAATCATGAAAGGTTCAAGTTGCTAACCGCGATCGCGGAGGAAAAATAGATGAGAAAGCTCAAGCGTGGTGTCGAGACATCGTAGTAGTTTTCATAGACTGGGGTGCCATAAGACTACGGTAGAGACGTGGGGTAACGGGATAGCGTAGTAACACAGAACACGGGATTTTACCCAGGTTCGGTACGTCGCGACAGTACGGCGTACCTACTCCTGCACTTCTCACTAACTGGGACTAAAGCCCGTATAACAAGGTTACAATGTGAGGGAATAGATCTAGCTACTCGACGAGGATGAACTTCCCGGCGAGTTGCGTAGAGCTTGAACTTGTGTCTAACTTAACTTTGGAACTTATGTAATCTATCTCCCGTCCGGCTTTATATAATAGCCGGATTAGGGCTTACAGAACAAGAAACCTAGAAGACTACGTTTAACTTGTAACTTGGAAAGTAAGGAATCCGTCTTCTCCTCCAAGCCAGATCACGCGGGCCGTGATCCGGGTTCTTCTAGAATCCGGCTTCTGCGCGTCGGACTACTGGGCCGCCCAATGGACCTAAGCCCATTACCATGTAGGCCACCCTGGTAGTCCGGCTCTTTTGTCTACCATCTTCTATACCCCTATTCAGTATATATCCGACAGTAGCCCCCAGGAAGGATCAAAACTCTGAAACTCCGTCTTTCGTCAAATACATTTTTTCCGGGAAAACTTGATTCAGCAGTCTTGATTCTTTCTTCTTTCCTTTTGAAGGAGATGGTAACATAAAACTCGGAACTATGAAAATCCGGCCTTTCTTCTCGCGATCCTTCGCGGAAAAGGAACTTATGACATCAGCGCCTTAATCATGCTGACGCAAGCGCCGCTTGGTTTCACGCGGGAAACCCTGCAACGTATCTCTGACAGAATCTCACGAGAAACGAGGAGATAGCCATCATTCCTCTGTCGTTCCGTTTCCCGGATTTTCCGGCGAGCGACACGAACATCCAACGGTCAAAAGAGCCGTTGGCACGTATCTAGAGATTTTCAGGCTATAAATAGCCGTCCTCTTCGTCATCGGAAATCTTTCCTCACTCCATCACTGCCCACGCCATTGATGCAACCGCGAGCTCGAGAGCAAGACCTTGCCCCGACGAACCCTTCGTACGCCGGAGCGCTCCAAAACGCACCACCAAAGGATGGCATCTCCGTCGTCCTCACCGGCTCGCGCCTCCATCGACGAACTTTTGGGCGACCTAGATCCACAGCTAGGGTCGCCCAAGCATGCCGGCGGCGACCGGGAAAGGCCACGGCATCCGCGGCGGGCGGAGGAAACGCTTCCGCCGCCGCGGACATCGCGGGCCCAAGCGCCACGACAACCCCCGCCGTTCGCACCTGAAACGGCGGAGGAGAAAATCGAGCTCCTTGGCGAGAAACTTGCCGCCGCGAAGGCCGCCACCGCCGCTGCCGGAGCGGATGAGGAAGAGGAAACTGCAGGCAACTGGAGTGCCTGCAGTATTCCCCCGGCTCTCCTTCCAAACTTGGAGAAGGAGGGCTTGGTTCTTAAAAAGAAGTGGCGGCTCCCGGAAGAGGAGACCGAACCCTTGCCACAAGAGGGCGAAAGGGTGCTTCTTGCCTCCCACCTTCTACGAGGTATGGGGCTCCCACCTTCCTCTTTCTTCCTCCAGGTTCTGTCACATTACAGCATCCAACCTCACAACCTTCCTCCCAATTCCATTCTGTACATGGCCGGCTTCCAGGCCTTGTTCGAAGGTTACCTAGGAATAGAGCCTAGGTTAGATTTTTGGCTGTATTGCTTTGGGGTCAAGCGTAACTCTTCGGAGGGCGCACTCCCAAATTGCGGGACCATTTCCTTTACTCTTCGGAGATTCCGAGAGGATTGGTTCCCCAAAATCAAAACTTCAGAATCCGTCAAATTTTGGACGGGTTCTTTTTTCTATCATCCCGACGTGCCTTTTCCTAAAAAGGCCGTCGGGGTTCCACCTTTTGTGAACTCCGCCGCTGTTCCCCAGGATAACTGGGTAACAGAGGCCGTCCAAGTTCTGCCTCCAGATCTGCTAAGGATCAAGAGGCGCATCGCCAAGCTCACCTCCTCCAAACCTCCTTTGACCGGTATGGACACGGTCTTTTGCTGCCTGGATAGGCGGATTCAGCCATTAGCAAACCACGGAGGCCGTCTCCTGTGTGAATACACGGGAGCCAAGGATCCAATGCGGACAACCGACAAGGATTGGCCCGCAAAGGAACTTAGGCGGCGCATCAATCAGTTGGTCGCATCGCGCGACCAATACACGGAGAGTCGGCCAATGTACACGGCCGACAACCCAGCTCCCAAGGTAAATTTTCCGTCATTTGGGTATAATCTCAATTACTGGATAATCTACCTTTTGACTCTGATTGGTTCTTCCGACAGCTTGCGGATCTTCCAGACTCGGAGTTAGCCTCCGAGGCCGAGCTGGATGCGCTGCGCACCGCCGCTACGGGTGGGCGCAAGCGCAAGAAGATAATTTCTTCGGATGAGATTATCGACCTTGACGGAATCCCCGTCGCCACTTCCAGGTTATTTTCTTCTGGGTTTTTCTTTTATGGGATCTTTTTCGTCCATCTTCGGTGTTTTAACCTTTTCCGGGTTTTTGGTTTTTAGCCTACCCCCCTCCAACCTGAAGCCGAGAAAGCTGAAGAAACTCAGAGTTTCTTCCAACCGAGGCAGCCAACCATCTCCCGCCGTCGCCCCGGACACGCCGCAGACAATGGCGGAAGAGCCTACTGCAGCCACCACCACCAAGCCCCCAGAGCCCAGCCAGCCCGTTGTGTCCGAGTCGGACACGAGGGAAAGGGCGGCTCCAGAGGTGGGGAAATCTTCTCGGACTTTCGACGAGGAAATCCCCACCTTTGATAAGGATTTTAAAGCTATCAATGACGGCTTGGACGCAGCCGGAAATCACTTCGCGGAATACGCGAAAGAATTCAAAGAAAACTTAGCGGGTTTGCAGCGCATGAGCCAGGTATATAACTCTAGCCCCCAAGCATTAATTAAAATGCGTGCTTTTTGCTTTGATGCTTTTTGTACTCATTCTTCTCCTTTCCATGTTTCAGCAAACCTCCGAGGCCATAAACCTGGAAGTTTTCAGGAAGCTCACCATCAAGAATAAAGAAGTTCGAAGTCTTCTTTCTATTCTTGAGGAGAAGGAGGCGGAGCTGGAATCATCTCAGCTCGCTTTGACGGAAACGAAAGGTAAGCTTTTTCGTTTTGAAATTTCCGATTTAAGACTTTGTCTAAGTTTTTTCCCGAGGAAATTGATCAACTCGGATTTTCCCTTGCTTTTCAGCTGCCTTAGCTCAGGCTAAGCAAGCAGCGGAAGATTCTGGCAACGCCGAAATTCTCCGCAATGAGAACATTGAGCTTCACAAGAATCTTGTGAAAGCTCAACAAGACCTGGAAGCCAGCAACCTGGCTCTTGGAATGGCTAATTCCAAGGCTTCCGAACAGGCGGAGAAAGACAAATCCACCATTCAGGATTTGACCGAAGCTCTGAACCTTCGCCTGGAGGAAGTTTCCGAGATCGACAAGCTCATCGGTAAATTTCTTACCCTTTTCCTCATCTTTCCATGTTTTGCTTTCTCTGTTTGTCTGCTTAACCCTTTTGTATGTTTTATTGGATCAAACAGGAGACACCCCAGATGGAACTCGGATTGCAGGCATCCGAGCTTTCGGGGAAACATGGAATTTGATTAAGGCTGCCGGGACGCAGCTCATAGAGAAGTTCCTTCCCGATAAATCTGGGGAATGCTCGGAGGTTGAAAAACTTCCGGGTATCATCATGGAGGTGGCGGAGTCCAAGGAGTCTCTTCTCCGCTCCGCTGCACGGGGTGGCGCGCGCATGGCCTTAGGCCTTATGCGCATGCACTATCCTAGTGCCAAATCCTGGCGTGTGGCCACCGGTGTCCCTCAGGGATACACGGATGCGCAACGAACCACCATCTTTGGTGAAGTTAAGGGCCACGCCACCCAGATTGCCGCCATGGTAAATGTCGCCGTCAACTATCCAGAAGAGGAAGCTCCTCCAATCCCCGACGAAGAAAGCAGCGAGGAGGAGTCGGATTCTTGAAAGGTTACCTGGAACCTGGATAGAAAAAGTAGACAATAGGAGCATTACTGTTCTTTCATTTGTAATCCAAAATGTAATGCTTCTTTTATATTAATGAGAATTCCGCCTTTTGCAGTTTAAACTATGAAATTACTTTGCAAGTTGTTTGAATTTTACCATTCCTTTATCTTCTAAGTTCTCTGGTGTATATGCTTTAACTGTCCTTAGTGTTTGAAATGGCTCAAATAGCATTATGAATCGTTATGCCGAGTAACTGGGGACGAACCAATCAGTTTTGAAACTCGAAAACATGAAACATGCTAAAGGCATTTTTACTAACTAGTTCCAGTAACCCAGCATACGCACAATCAGATAAGACTTAGAGAAACAAGGAAAGTTTTAAGTGAAACTTGGGCACGCAGGCAATTCAAGTTTCCTTTAGCCGTTAAAAGGCTGAAAAATCATTCAGTTATGTAACGCCGAGTACGCAAGCACAATTCGGGTTAACGTTGAGAAATTTGTAAGATCATTGGGAAATAGATGAGGCGGAAACACTTTGCACTTATAAGAAATATGGATGACAGTATTCCGACAACTTTATTTCATGATCTCAAAAGATGTTTACATAGAATTGAACTAAGTACAGAAGGGGACATAACTTGCTAGACGTTCCCAGGCTTCCGCAATCCACTTGACCTTGTCGAACTTCTCCAGCAGTTTGTGAAATGGTAAGGTTTTAGCCCCCAGCCAACTAAGAAATCTTTTTATGGCTGTGGCGGAAACCGGCAATTCTGGGACATCTTTTTCACACGTAAGTTCTGAGATGTTCGAGATTGCCTTAATCTTTTCCGGGTTAACTTCTATTCCTCTATGAGAAACGATGAAACCCAGAAGTTCACTTGAGGGAACCCCGAATACGCACTTAGATGGATTCAACTTCATCTGGTAGGTGCGTAAGTTCTCGAAAGTTTCTCGCAAATCCTCAAGGAGTGTATCTTTTTCCTTGGTTACGACGGCAATATCGTCCACGTAAACATGGACATTTTTTCCAATCTGACTATGCAAACAACGTTGCATGCAACGCTGGTAGGTTGCACCTGCGTTCTTCAGGCCAAAAGGCATGGTTACGTAGTAATACGTCCCGTACGGGGTTATGAAAGAAGTCTTGATTTGATCTTCCTTTTTCATGCGTATTTGGTGGTACCCGGAGTATGCATCCAAAAAGCATAAAAGCTCGGAGCCTGCAGTGGCATCTATTATTTGATCGATTCGCGGCAGTGCGAACCTATCTTTCGGACATAACTTGTTCAATCCTGTGTAATCTATACACATTCTGAGGGCATTTGTGTCTTTCTTCGGTACTAATACCGGATTTGCGGACCAGTCAGTATGGATTACTTCCTTGATAAAATCCGCTGCTAAAAGCCGGATAATTTCCTTGCCAATGGCCTTCCGTCTTCTTCCGTCAAATCGACGGAGACCTTGTTTGACGGGTTTTGATCCAGGAATAACCTTGAGTTGGTGCTCAGCAAGCTCCCTGGGTACGCCTGGCATGTCAGCTGGACACCAGGCGAAAATATCCCAGTTCTCACGGAGGAACTTGATGAGCTCGCCTTCCTATTTGTCGGTCATCCCAGTCCCTACTACGACAAATTTTGTCGGATCTTTGGGATCTAGGATTACCTGTCTTGTATTCTCGGACGCCTTGAAGCTATCTGTTGGCTTCCGAGTTTCTTTTCCTGCCGGCATTTCTTTCGGCGATACCTCCTTGGCTAACTCCTTCAGTTCTTCCTGAGCTATAACTCTTTGAGCGCAAAGGGCGTTTTGCTTCTCCAACTCGTTTGCCAGCTTGAAATCACCGGCAATGGTGATTACTCCTCCTTTGGATCCTGGCATCTTCAGCTTGTTGTAGATATAGCAAGATCTTGCCATAAATTTGGCGAAAGCCGGACGTCTGAGTATTGCGTGATACACGCTTTCGAACGGCACTACTTCGAAGGATACTTTTTCCTGCCGGAAGTGATCTTTATCTCCGAAGGTGACATCTAGGGAAATTTCTCCTAGGGATCGTGCTTGCCTGCCAGGAACAATGCCATGGAAGCGTATATTGCTGTAGTTGAGCTGGGACTCGGAGATCTTCAAGTGCTTCAGTGTATCCAGGTACATTATGTTGATGCTGGATCCTCCGTCCATCAGCACTCTTCTTAGCCTAGTGTTTTGAACAATAGGGCTTACAACAAGAGCTTGTGTGCCGGGTTCAGGGATATTTCCGGGATGATCTGACTGATCCCAGATTATCGGTGTGTTGGAGTACTTCAAGAATTTTGGGGTTGCAGGAACAACCGCGTTTATTTCTCGAAGTGTCCTTTTGGCCACCTTTGCTGACGGGGTTGCTAGGAAAGTTAACATTGCTTCTCCGTCAACTCTCGGAAATTTAGGTCCGCCTTTTCGCTGTTGTTCCTGGATTTTGTCATCAGTGTCCGATTCACTGTCTTCTTTTTCAGCTTCTGGCTTTTGTTTGGCAGGTTTCCTCTTGGAACCCTTCCCTTTATTTCCGGATCCTGCATTGCCTTTCATATGCTTGTTTAGCCGGCATTGCGCATTTGTATGGGTAGGTTTCCCAAACTGAGAGTGGTGGACGCAGGGTTCCGACTTAATTCTCTCCCATTCTTCGGGAGTGTAATTGATTGGATCCGGACTGCGGCCTTTCCACTTGTTCACCTTTTCTCCTCCAAAGGCTATGTTAACCTCCTTGGGCTTTGTTGTTGACTCCGGAGTTCCTTTTTTATCAGAACGAGGTGTTTTCTTGGCCAGTATCAGTGACTCAATATTGCCTCCTCTTGCTCTGATATCGTCTTCGGCTGCAGCATGCTCATTAGCGGTTGTAAGCATAGATCCGAGATCTTTGTGCTTTTTAGAACCAACCATGAACGGTACAAGTCCGGGTTTTAGGCCATTGACGAAAGCATGCATTGCTTGTACGTCAGTTACTCCAGAGCAACTATTCTTCATTGCAGTCCTGTCGCACCCAAGGTTTCTAGAGGATACTCATCGCACGAACTGGAAGTCAGGTGCTTGGATTATGGGGCATAACTGCTCCCACGTCCCAGCTTCCTGGTAGGCCTGCGCTTATGCGCGACAACACAAGCCCTGCTTCCACCGTCGAAGTAAACTATCCGCTAGGAACCTAAGGCACTACAATCGACGTACTTCATATTCAAACACGCACTGTACGTCAACAGCTTTGAACGAAATGATAACACAAACTGTCTCTAAGACACAAAAAATGAAATAAGTGCAACTGGCCTTCACTAAGGCAGAAATATCGAATACAGTCATCCAGAGGACACATGTCCCAACATATCATTCATTACAACAGCGGAAGCAAACAAAGGGGTCTGAGTACAGACAAATCCATGGCTTAAGAAGCCGGAGAAAATAAAGAAAAGCGAAACCCATCCACGTAGGTCCTGGATCCAGCCCTGGTCCAGCTAACTACTCGTCTGCAGTCTCGTCGAACTCCACAAAATAGCCATCCTGGGAAGCATCGTAGTCGTAGTCGTACTCTGCGTAAACCACAGCCCCAACGGGGTCAGTACATCCAAGTACTGGCAAGCAAGACTCACAGTTCATCAAAGAGTTACCCATCAACACAAGCATTGATGCTTGGGATCAACGGAAGAAAGGCGTGATATGAAAGTTGCTGCTGGCTGCTCTAAACAACTACAGAAGATGACTACAAGTTCCGGCTAACAGAAAAGATAAGATCGAGGATTGTAACCAACTGAAAGATAACTTCAATCAAACCCATCCTGGATCTCGCCCCTTATCCAAAGAAGCAATCCGAGGATAACTCACACAGTTGTGATAAGGTGAATCAAGTTATTGTGTGAATAACCTATTACTAGTCAGGTTATTAATCATTGGGTGAAACATGATTGATAGTTATGTTGAAGTTGTCCTGAGTACTTGTTAGCCAGTACTTTCACCAAGTAATCCATAACCGCGGAAAACACGGCTTCTCGAGAAGATTATCCCTGCAGGGTTGCACCAATTTGGCCGTACACGCAAGAATAACCCGCCAGATGGGATGCCTCCCACCAAGCGGGGTACTCTACACAACCAACCATTCTTCGCATCAAGCCCAAAGAACCTTGGGCGCACGGCTAATCAAGCCCAGAAGAAAATGGACCATCATAGCACTCTAAGACCGTGTCCCCCTATATGCCGACTACAAAAGTTCCACCCTGCGCTGGGCTCGCAAAAACATGCATGCGGCAAATGGAAAACACGAACTAAATGAGGCGATTTGGACGAGATGCGAATCAGGTCAAGTTGAGGGGGGCGCCCATACTCGCTTCCCACATGCGGGTAGTGCGCTCATCATGGATCAGTAGACAAGACCCTTTTCCTATTAGGGTCGACACTAGCAGGCCTCAAAACCTCTCATGGGCCTCCTGCCGGTGCCTTATCATCAAGTTATTATTACCATTAACAATTAACAGGATTGATTGATTAACATCGAGCCCCCGGTACAAATAATAAGATAGTAACAGTAGTAACCGACAACAGACTCGAGTAAAAGCAGCCCTAAGCATGCTAGATAATACTAAGGCACAAACAAAGGCTGTAGGTATGGAGGTGAGGCAGTAACATTGGTTCAGGGTATCATGTGATAGGTTCGGAGAACAAGCAACGATACATAGGGCTAGCAATAGTAGACAAAAGGATAGTATCGACAACAAGTGTGGAAAGGAACTCGATGATTCATGTGAGTGATAACTTGCCTGGCAGCTCAGTAGCCGGGTAATGGACCTTATTATACGGGCTTTAGTCCCACATAGTGAGAAGTGCAGGAGTAGGTACGCCGTACTGTCGCGACGTACCGAACCTGGGTAAAATCCCGTGTTCTGTATTACCACGCTATCCCGTTACCCCACGTCTCTACCGTAGTCTCATGGCACCCCAGTCTATGAAAACTACTACGATGTCTCGACAAGTATAGTGCAGTACCACGCCCAAATTATATTATTTTTGGTGAAACAAAAGGACCGACAGAGGATAGCTTCAGACATCAAAGAAAGAAGTTTTTAAAAGGTGTGTTCATTTCGTGTTGGGTTGCATAACTTCAGAGAAAATGTCCAAAAGGTGTGTGTGCACATGTGAGTTTCGTGCAGGGCTGCATGATTTCTTTACTACTCTTAAGATCCTCATAAATACTTTTTCAAGAACTGACAAGAAATCGTACTCCTTATAGGGCAACGGGGCGGGGCGAGCAGCGAACTGACCTGGGTGGGCGCGGGCGAGGAACCTCGGTGGGGCGAACGGCGGTGTCGAGGAAGACGGCGGTGTCGAGCGGCCGCGGTCGATGAGACGGCAACGGCACGGCTCCTCTCGATCCTAGGCTAGGTCACGGCGCGCGCTCCTCCTCCTAGCTAGGTCCTGCACCTCCTCGATGCTCCTTCACCTCCACACGAATTCTCCACGGTGGCGAGCGCGAGGGAGAAGAGAAGGGGATCCAGATCGAGGTTCGTCGTCGCGCGCTTGAGAGAGATGGATGAACTGCGAATTGGCTAAGTGTGGAAGATGGAGATGGGGGCCACATGTCATTGGCTGAGAGGACGATTCTGTGGCGCACCAAGACCCCGTGCGCCACAGAATTGTAAGAATTCTATGGCGCATCCTCTAAGGAGTGCGCCACAGAATTTCCTGGGCCTATTCTGTGGCCACGATGCGCGGGGCCACATGTCATTGAGTCAACGAGATTCCTATGGCGCATCTTTCCAGTGGTGCGCCACAGAATTGGGTCGGTAAATAAATAAAAAACGAAACGCTGTATATGTGATAACTATCTATTACTAGCCCAGTTGGTTTAGCTGTGAGGTACTTAAGCCTAATGGCCTGGGTTCGAATCCTGGGTGCCCCACATTTTTTAATATTTTATTTAATTATAAAGAAAGAAAGAATCACATACACATACATACATACATGCACATATATAAAGAATAACATACATACATGCACATATATAAAGAAGTGCTTGTCTCACATACATATATATAGAAAAAAGTGCTTGTCTCACATACATATATATAGAAAAAAGTGCTTGTCTCACATACACATACACATACACATGCACGTATATACACACAAAAATCTTCTTAATTTGTCTCGATCTGTTCCGATCTAGCTTAATTAGCGTCTCTTTCCCTTTTTGTTGGCGACTGGATACTTTATACCGGCCACCTTGAGATTTCTTCGCGTGAACGGACAACCGTGTGTAGGTAGGGATGTCTTCCTTCTTACTTTACCAGTAGTAGGCATGTCGAAGTGCGTGTCGAACTCCTCCTCGATCTTCGGATCACCGTTCTTGTTGAAGTCTTCCTCGTTGGCGTCTCCTTCCATTCCGATGATGCTCCTCTTGCCCCTCCTCATGACAACACGGCTAGGCCTTGACGGGTCGGTGATGAAGAAGCATTGGTCAACTTGGCTAGCGAGTACCCATGGCTCATTTTTCGCGGATGCGTTCTTCGATTTGGCATCGGGTATAACCATTGTGGTGAAATACCGTCCTTCTTTCTTGACATTCTTGGCCCATCTCACACGGAACATTGGCACCACCGTCTCTCCGCAGTAGTTGAGCTCCCATATCTCCTCGATCTTTCCAAAGTATCTTTCTTCCACATTAGTCTCGGCATCGCCATATGATAGCATAGTTACTCCTGAGTTTTGATTTTCGCTACTCATGTCCTTGTCCTCGGTGGAGAATCTGTAACCGGAGATGTCGTACCCCTGATAGGTCCTTACGTTCTGCCCGGGGCCCTGTGATAAGATGTATATGAGTTTTTCATCTTCCGTAGAAGGCATTTTTCTCCGTGCTTCAATCAGTTGACTTTGCTTGAACCAACGCGTGAAGCCGGAGTTGTGCTCTTTGGTTACGTCTCGCATCTTCCTCGGCCCGCCCATTTCAATATAATTCTGATTGATTAAGCTTTTGTGCTCTTCCACGAAAGGCTCGATCAACTTTAAGTGTTGTAGCGCGACCCGGTGAGCCCTATCAAAGTCGTCGCGTCGTTTTTGAATGCCGACATGGACGTCGCGTCAGCCCTCGCGGTGACCGACTCCGTTGAGTCTGCCACGGTGCGTCCTGGTGGACAAACCGACATCCTGATCGTCTTCGGTGCTTAGGTAATTGTCGCAGAAAGAGATGCACTCGTTGGTTAGAAATCCTTTGGCCATGCTTGCGTCTGGACGGGCCCTATTGCGAACGTATCCTTTCAGGACACCATTCTGCCTTTCCATCGGCATCATGTAGTGCAGAAACGTCGGGCCGAGATGCCTGATGTCATCAACGACATGGAGAAGGAGATGTACACATATATCACAGAATGCCGGCGGGAAGTAAATCTCGAGCTCGCATAGTATCACCACGATCTCATCCTGTAGCATCTTGAGCTGCCTCACGCCGATCGATTTCCGGGTGATAACGTCGAAAAAGTTGCAAAGGCCAAACAACGTATCACGGACATGCTCGTCCATTATCCCTCGGATCGCAACAGGAAGTATCTGCGTCATGAGCACATGACAATCGTGAGACTTCATCCCGGTGAACCTCTTCTTCGCTAAGTCCAGATATCTTCTTATACTCCCTGAGTATCCGTGAGGAACTTTGACTTCTACGAGGCACCTGAAAAACTGCTCAAGCTCCGGCGGACTCAATGTGAAGCAGGCAGCGGGAAGCACCACGGTGTTCTTCTTAGCCTTTTTGCGGGGAGGACCTTCCGTCTTATCCTCATCGTCATCATCATCATCACTATCGGCGGGGACCTGTAGATTTTTCCTAATGCCAAAATGTTTTAGATCGAATCTTGCTTTCGGCCCATCCTTGGACTTCTCCGAATTGCAAATAGTGCCAAGCAGACTCTCCGTAACGTTCTTCGTAATGTGCATCACATCAAGGCTATGAGGCGCGTGGAGGACCGGCCAGTACTCCAAGTCGTGGAAAACAGACCTCGCTTTCCATACACCCAGCAGCGGCTCTGGCTTGGGTCGTTTCTTTCCCGGCGAAGGGCACTCGTCCCAATTTTTCAGAAGCTCGTCGATTTCTTCGCCGCTCCTCGTGCGTGGGGCTCCATCGGGCTCGTCTTTACCATTGAACAACTCACCGCGTTTTCTCCATGGGTGATCCAGGCGAAGCCACCTTCGAGCCCCTGGGTACACGGTTTTCGAAGACCCAGGATCCCTTGGTAGCTGGAGATGCGGGGTCCCGTCCATGCACTTCACGCAGCCGCAGAATCCGTGGCCGACCTGGGCAGATACATACGCGTAACCAGGATAGTCTGTGACCGTCGTCAGCAACGCGGCTCTCATATGAAAATAATCTCTAGTGTACGCGTCCCACGTACGGGGTGGCGTCTTCCACAACGTGTCTAACTCGTCTTTCAGCAGCCCGAGATACAAATGCATGTCGACACCTGGTTGTTTTGGCCCCTGGATGAGAATACTCAAGTGTATGTACTTTTGCTTGGTGCACAGCCACGGGGGTAGGTTGTAAGGCCATACAAACACGCGCCAGCTGCTATGTGTGCTACTCTGGTTGCCGAACGGATTGAGTCCATCGGTGCTCATACCCAGCCTGACGTTCCTCGCGTCGCCCCCAAAACTCGGGAAAGCTATGTCCAATGCTTCCCACTGGGCAGCGTCTGCAGGATGTGTCATGATATAGCCCTTCTCCGGATCTTCTTCCGGCTTCTCCCTTTTTGCGTGCCATTGCATGAGCTTTGCTTCCTTAGGGTCCACGTAGTACCGTTGAAGACGGGGAGTGATAGGAAAGTACCATACCACTTTTCGAGGAATTTTCTTGTTGTTGGTTCCACACTTGTATCGTCCGTGGCCGCACTTCGGACATGCGATTGTGTCCTTGTACTCCCCCCGATAAATTACACAATCATTGATGCAGGCGTGAAATTTTTCGTGAGGTAGGTCAAGAGGGCACACGACTTTCTTAGCCTCGTTGATACTGCTTGGCAATGTGTTCCCCTCGGGAAGGCGATCGTGCCAGAATTTCAAGTTCTTGTTGAAGCTCGAGTCGGTCCATTTGTTTTGCGTCTTCATCTTCAGAGCAGCAAGCGTTACATGCAACCGCGTATCCTCGGGGCGGCACCCAGGAAACAACGGAGTCACCCCGTCTATCTCCATTTGCGCCAGTTTGGCTTTCTCCCTAGCTGCAGCTATGTCGTTGCTCGTCTCCTTAAGCAGCAGATCCTGAACATGAGAGTCCCGCAAGGCCGAAATTAGCGGGGTCTCCGTGTTCTCGCCTTCATCGTCATGTCGATCTTCTCCGCCGACATATCCTTCTTCATGATGATCTTGTTCGCCGTCATATCCTCGCTCGCCCTCCTCTTCGTGCACAACTTTTGCTGCCGGCGGTGCCACGTGGTTGCGGTCGTCAAAGAAACCGCGTCTGAGAAGGTGCTCCTCCAATTGTCCGGAATCAGGGTCAATCCAGCGCACGAGTTTGCATGATCGACACGGGCATCTTATCTGCCGCCTGTTGCACCGAATCATGTCCGCCTTCGCGTCTTTTTTGTATCTAGCGATTCGAGCAGAGCTCATTTCTAGTACCATGGTTGCCTGCACAGACACATAGAGAGCAGAAAATTAGAACCACAACATGCATGCATAGTCGCCGGAAAAATTCGGCATGACCTCTCCTATAAGTAGGACATATGGGGTGCAAAAGTTTGCCGAAATGGAAGTGAATCAACATTTCGGCAAACATCCATACACCACCGCGCCCGCACGCGCGACAATCGATCGGTCCACCTGCACATGCATGACAAACACCCATACACATCGATCGATGGCCACACAAGACATATGAACCTCCAACTATACTCACCGAGTAGATTCGATACCGACACGCGAAAAGAGCGAGGGAGAGGGAGGCACCGGAGTATAGATGCAAGGTAATTAGGCCCCCCCAACAACAACAAACTTCACCAACAATTATACATCGAATAAATAGGTTCACCTACCTAAAAAGGAGAACTAAATGTGTAAAAATAGAGTGGAGAGAAGGGGGGGGCGAGTGAGCAACATCCACTTGCAATGAAGTGAGTGGGGGGGGGAGAGAGGGGGCTGCCACCTTTATGTGCACAGTGCGCAAATTTCTGTGGCGCACCGGGACAACATTCTGTGGCGCACTGTCGTGCTGCGCCACAGAAAAGCCACCTTCTGTGGCGCACCAACATACATGCGCCACAGAATATGGGTTTTCTGTGGCGCATCACAGTCGTGCGCCACAGAAATACCATATTCTGTGGCGCACCAGGGAGCCTGCGCCATAAAAATAGGTGTACTGACAGCCAGAGCAATGATTGGGGTGGGCCCCACTGGATTTCTATGGCGCACTAGCCAGACATGCGCCACAGAATTAGAAATTTCTGTGGCGCACCTGTGGCCATGCGCCACAAAAGTTTATTTCTATGGCGCACGCCATCTTGGTGCGCCACAGATGCCATTCCATAGAATGGCATTTCTCTACTAGTGACAAATCATCCGGATTCGCCATCATACAGAACTGAGAAGGCGACTACTACGAGTGGGTAGCAATGTGCAAGTCTTTTCTTGGTTGTGCTAGGGTGGGCCCAAGGAAGCCCCAAAACACATCAGAGATAATATAATTCACATGATCCATTCAACAAAGTTTGGTACAATAAATTATTGCACGTCAATTCTTCCCTTGTGTCCCTGCTTTCTTACGATTGTGCCGTATCCATGGAGCATCCTCATCATTTAACTTAATGCTTGGGTCATTGTTCACTTTGAAGGGCGGAATTTCACCAAACATATTATAATCTTCTGACATGTATGTCTTGTCCTCCACTCCCACGATGTTTCTTTTCCCTGAAAGAACAATGTGGCGCTTTGGATCATCGCATGATGTACTGATCGTTTTCTTATCTTTCCGTTTCCTCGGTTTGCTACTCATGTCCTTCAAATAGAAAACCTGAGCGACATCTTTGGCTAGGACGAATGGTTCGTCAAGGTAACCAAGATTGTTTAAATCCACCATTGTCATTCCGTATTTCTCGTCCACCTTTACCCCACCTTCTGTTAGCTTGAACCATTTGCACCGGAACAAAGGGACCTTAAAGGAGGGTCCATAGTCAAGTTCCCATATCTCCTCTGTGTAACCATAATATGTGACCTTCTGCCCATTCTCGGTTGCTGCATCAAAGCGGACACCACTGTTTTGGTTGGTGCTCTTTTTATCTTGGGCGATCGTGTAAAATGTATTCCCATTTATCTCGTACTCTTGGAAATTCGTTATAGTCAAATATGGTGTCTTGGCCAACATGTACAGCTGATCTCCAACATCATTGTCATTCATTAAATGTTTTCGCAACCAACTCCCGAAAGTCTCCATGTGGGCCTTTCTAATCCAGAATTCAGGCTTCCCCGGGGTGTCCGAGCGTAACATATTCTTGTGTTGCTCGAAGTACGGAGCCACCAAGCTGGAATTTTGCAGAACTGTGTGGTGTGCTTCAGTCATAGAATGACCGTCCATACATATCGTTGATTTCCTTCCGATCGTGCCTTTTCCACTTATTTTCCCCTCGTGCCGCGATTGAGGAATACCAATCGGCTTAAGGCCAGGAACATAGTAAATGCATAACTCAATTACCTCCTCATTTCCATAGCCCTTGACGATGCTTCCTTCTGGCCTAGCACGGTTACGAACATATTTCTTTAATACTCCCATGAATCTCTCAAAGGGGAACATATTGTGTAGAAATAAAGGACCGAGAATGGGAATCTCTTCGACTAGGTGGAGCAGTAGGTGCGTCATAATATGAAGAAGGATGGTGGGAACACCAACTCGAAACTGACAAGACATTGGACCACATTGTTCTGTAACCGTGGTAGATCTTCTGGACTAATTACCTTCTTAGAGATTGCATTGAGGAATGCACATAGCTTCACAATGGCTACTTGAACATTTTCCGGTAGGTACCCCCTCAAAGCAATCGGAAGCAATTGCGTCATAATCAGGTGGCAGTCATGAGACTTCAGGTTTTGGAACTTTTTGTCCGCCATGTTTATTATTCCCTTTATATTCGACGAGAAGCCAGACAGGACCTTCATACTGCTAAAGCATGAAGGGTTCGTTGCATAGAAAACAAAAATTTTCCTACGCGAGAGACACCCGAAAGGCCAAGATCTAATCTAGGAGACGAAGTGCAACGGGCAACGAGAGGGTTAAGGAGAACACATACCCTCGAAGACTCAAAGTGGTACGAGATCAAATCTCGTTGTTGGCGTAGTCGTACTCACACCGATCCCGATAGCGAGAAGATGGGCACCGCAATCCGGCGGTGCATCCGTGATCGGTCACACGTACGGTTGATGACAACCTCCGTTCCCTCGTTCCAGCGGGGCGCGGAAGTAGAGGATCCCTCGGAACTCCAGCAGCACGACGGCGTGGTGTGGTGGAGAAAAACATTGCTCAGGGCTTCGCCAAGCGCACGAACAAGTGGTGGAGCAGCGGCAGGAGGGAGGAAGAGATGACACAAGTGTGTGTGTGGGGGAGAGGGAGCTCTCACCCCTCCTTTTATAGGAAAGGATGGCAGCCACGAATTTTTGGCTGCCTCCACCTCTCCCTCATCATGTGAGTGGAGTCTCCACTCAACCCACTCATTCGTCCATTAATTCCCACTCAAAATCCCAAGGGTTTTCTTTAATAAATAAATAAAATAATTTTATTTCTTTATTTTAATATTTGTTAATTCCATTAACAAACATTAACATATAACCCCTTGAGTTAGTTGTTAAATCTATTAACAACCATTTGATAAGAATCCCCTTGAACTATTTCAAAATTACTCGAAACAATTTCGGTGACTATTTCAATATTCCCCGAAACAATTTCGGTGCTGTCCAAACTTTTCTCCGATATTCCGTATCCTCTCAAATGCGTCATCGAACCTTAAGTGTGTCACCCTACGGTTCGCGAATAAGATAGACATGATCGAGACTCCTCTCCGATCAATAATCAACAGCGGGATCTGGAGATCCGTGATGACTCCTATATATTCAACGATGACTCTCGTGATCGTGTGAACCAACAACGTCGTGAACTATTCCCTTTGTCTTGCGATATTTTACTTGTCCGAGATTCGATCATTGGTATCAACCATACCTTGTTCAATCTCGTTACCGACAAGTACTCTTTTCTCGTTCCCGTGATATAACATCCTTGTGATCATATCACGTGCTTGCAAGCGGTTTCGATGTGATATCACCGAGAGGGCCCAGAGTATATCTCTCCGTCATTTGGATGGACAAATTCCACTCTTGATCCATGATCCTTAACTAATACTTTCCGAATACTTAACGACACCTTTATAGTCACCCTGTTACGGTGTGAGGTTTGATGCCATCAAAGCACTCTTCCAATATCAGCGATTGACATGATCTCATGGTGTAAGGAATAAGTTACTTCGTATGTTTGATATAACAATGTAAACTAAATGACTTGATCGCATTGCTATATTCTCTTTGGGTATATGTTCATCACATCATTCTTCTAATGACATGACCCCGTTATTAATAACATCCAATGTTCATGATCAGGAAACCTTGATCATCAATTAATCAACGAGCTAGTTAAAAGAGAGGCTTTACTAGGAACCATTGTTTGTTTATTAAGCACACATGTATCAACGTTTCCGGTTAATACAATTCTAGCATGAGAAATAAACATTCTTCATAAACAAGGAATAAGATAATAACCATTTTATTATTGCCTCTCGGGCATATTCCCTTCAAAGCATTCAAAAAAAATTGACCTTCTCTTCTTTGGTAAGAGCGTAGCTGGCACGACCTTGAAACCATTCCGGATGCCGGTCATTTGGGTCTTTCAAAATTTGTCGGTCGTGCGGTGCTTCCTTTGTATCATTTGTCTTCCCATACACGCCCAAGAAGCTTAGCAGGTTCACGCAAATATTATTCGTAACATGCATCACGTCGATTGCAGAGCGGACATCTAGGGCTTTCCAATATTGTAGCTCCCAAAATATAGATTTCTTTTTCCACATGGGTGCGTGCCCGTCAACTCCCAGCGGAACTGATTGTCCGCCAGGACACTTTCCAAAGATGACTTTCAAATCCTTGACCATATCAAATATCTTAGCACCAGTACGTTCGCAGGCTTCGGCCGGTGATCTGCCTTGCCGTTGAAATGCTTGCCTTTCTGTCTTACGTTATGATTTCGGGGAAGAAATCGGCGATGACCCAGGTACACGTTCTTCTTACAATTATCCAAATATACACTTTTCGTCTCATGTAAGCAGTGCGTGCATGCTTTGTATCCCTTATTTGTCTGTCCCGAAAGGTTACTGAGAGCAGACCAATCGTTGATGGTTACAAAAAAGCAACGCTCGTAGGTCAAATTCCTCTTCTTTTTGCTCATCTCACACACGTACACCAGGTCTGCCCCACAAATGTAAAAGTTCAACAACTAATGGCCTTAGGTACACATCGATGTCGTTGCCGGGTTGCTTCGGACCTTGGATGAGCACTAGCATCATAATGAACTCCCGCTTCATGCACAACCAAGGATGAAGGTTGTAGATGCATAGAGTCACGGGCCAGGTGCTATGGCTGGAGTCTGCTCGCCAAAAGGATTCATGCCATCAGTACTTAGACCAAATCTTATGTTCCTTGCGTCAGCTGCAAAATCTTTGAACTCTCTGTCGATTTTTCTCCATTGCGTTCCATCAGCGGGGTGTCTCAACTCCCCGTCGGACTTAGGGTCCTCTTTGTGCCATCGCAACAACTTGCCATGCTCTTTGTTCCTGAACAGACGTTTCAACCGTGGTATTATAGGAGCATACCACATCACCTTGGCGGGAACCCTCTTCCTGGTTTCTCGCCCTCAACATCGTCACCAGGTTCATCGCCTCTGATATTATAACGCAATGCAGTGCATACAGGGCATTCATTCAAATTCTTGTATTCACCGTGGTAGAGGATGCAGTCGTTAATGCATGCGTGTATCTTCAGAACCTCTAAACCTAGAGGGCAGACAACCTTGTTTGCTTCGTACGTACTGGCGGGCAACTCGTTATTCTTCGGAAACATATTCTTCAATATTTTCAGCAAATTTTCAAATGATGAGTCAGCTACACCTTCCCGTGCCTTCCATTTCAGCAAATCCAGTGTGCAGCCCAGCTTTTTCAGAATATTATCGCATCCTGGGTACAGCGACTTTTTGTGATCCTCTAACATGCGATCCAAATTCTCCCTCTCCTTGTCAATTTCGCAGCGTCTCCGTGCATCAGCAATGGTCCGACCAACCTCATCAGCGGGCTCATCATGTGCCTCTTCTTCACCTTCACCTAACCCTTCCCCACCTTCAGCATCATCCTCCATGAAAGTATCACCGAAAGCCTCATGATAGTTGTCATCGATATCATCCCCTTATTCATCTTCTTCCATGCTAACCCCTCTTTCTCCATGCTTGGTCCAACAATTATAGCTTGGCATGAAACCGTGCCGAAGCAGGTGCATGTGAACGTCTCTTGAGGAGGAGTAACCCTTCTGATTCTTACAGAAAGCACATGGACAGATAATAAAACCTCGATGCTTGTTCGCATTTGCGACTCCGAGGAAATCTTTCAAACCCGTAGTGAACTCGACGGAGAGTCGGTTATCGTACATCCATTGCCGATTCATCTGCATTATTATTATATAAAGTATATAATTAACCATCATGCATTTGTTAAACTAACTAGCTAGAAATAATACAAATCATGAAAGGTTCAAGTTGCTAACCGCGATCGCGGAGGAAAAATAGATGAGAAAGCTCAAGCGTGGTGTCGAGACATCGTAGTAGTTTTCATAGACTGGGGTGCCATAAGACTACGGTAGAGACGTGGGGTAACGGGATAGCGTAGTAACACAGAACACGGGATTTTACCCAGGTTCGGTACGTCGCGACAGTACGGCGTACCTACTCCTGCACTTCTCACTAACTGGGACTAAAGCCCGTATAACAAGGTTACAATGTGAGGGAATAGATCTAGCTACTCGACGAGGATGAACTTCCCGGCGAGTTGCGTAGAGCTTGAACTTGTGTCTAACTTAACTTTGGAACTTATGTAATCTATCTCCCGTCCGGCTTTATATAATAGCCGGATTAGGGCTTACAGAACAAGAAACCTAGAAGACTACGTTTAACTTGTAACTTGGAAAGTAAGGAATCCGTCTTCTCCTCCAAGCCAGATCACGCGGGCCGTGATCCGGGTTCTTCTAGAATCCGGCTTCTGCGCGTCGGACTACTGGGCCGCCCAATGGACCTAAGCCCATTACCATGTAGGCCACCCTGGTAGTCCGGCTCTTTTGTCTACCATCTTCTATACCCCTATTCAGTATATATCCGACAGTAGCCCCCAGGAAGGATCAAAACTCTGAAACTCCGTCTTTCGTCAAATACATTTTTTCCGGGAAAACTTGATTCAGCAGTCTTGATTCTTTCTTCTTTCCTTTTGAAGGAGATGGTAACATAAAACTCGGAACTATGAAAATCCGGCCTTTCTTCTCGCGATCCTTCGCGGAAAAGGAACTTATGACATCAGCGCCTTAATCATGCTGACGCAAGCGCCGCTTGGTTTCACGCGGGAAACCCTGCAACGTATCTCTGACAGAATCTCACGAGAAACGAGGAGATAGCCATCATTCCTCTGTCGTTCCGTTTCCCGGATTTTCCGGCGAGCGACACGAACATCCAACGGTCAAAAGAGCCGTTGGCACGTATCTAGAGATTTTCAGGCTATAAATAGCCGTCCTCTTCGTCATCGGAAATCTTTCCTCACTCCATCACTGCCCACGCCATTGATGCAACCGCGAGCTCGAGAGCAAGACCTTGCCCCGACGAACCCTTCGTACGCCGGAGCGCTCCAAAACGCACCACCAAAGGATGGCATCTCCGTCGTCCTCACCGGCTCGCGCCTCCATCGACGAACTTTTGGGCGACCTAGATCCACAGCTAGGGTCGCCCAAGCATGCCGGCGGCGAGCCGGGAAAGGCCACGGCATCCGCGGCGGGCGGAGGAAACGCTTCCGCCGCCGCGGACATCGCGGGCCCAAGCGCCACGACAACCCCGCCGTTCGCACCTGAAACGGCGGAGGAGAAAATCGAGCTCCTTGGCGAGAAACTTGCCGCCGCGAAGGCCGCCACCGCCGCTGCCGGAGCGGATGAGGAAGAGGAAACTGCAGGCAACTGGAGTGCCTGCAGTATTCCCCCGGCTCTCCTTCCAAACTTGGAGAAGGAGGGCTTGGTTCTTAAAAAGAAGTGGCGGCTCCCGGAAGAGGAGACCGAACCCTTGCCACAAGAGGGCGAAAGGGTGCTTCTTGCCTCCCACCTTCTACGAGGTATGGGGCTCCCACCTTCCTCTTTCTTCCTCCAGGTTCTGTCACATTACAGCATCCAACCTCACAACCTTCCTCCCAATTCCATTCTGTACATGGCCGGCTTCCAGGCCTTGTTCGAAGGTTACCTAGGAATAGAGCCTAGGTTAGATTTTTGGCTGTATTGCTTTGGGGTCAAGCGTAACTCTTCGGAGGGCGCACTCCCAAATTGCGGGACCATTTCCTTTACTCTTCGGAGATTCCGAGAGGATTGGTTCCCCAAAATCAAAACTTCAGAATCCGTCAAATTTTGGACGGGTTCTTTTTTCTATCATCCCGACGTGCCTTTTCCTAAAAAGGCCGTCGGGGTTCCACCTTTTGTGAACTCCGCCGCTGTTCCCCAGGATAACTGGGTAACAGAGGCCGTCCAAGTTCTGCCTCCAGATCTGCTAAGGATCAAGAGGCGCATCGCCAAGCTCACCTCCTCCAAACCTCCTTTGACCGGTATGGACACGGTCTTTTGCTGCCTGGATAGGCGGATTCAGCCATTAGCAAACCACGGAGGCCGTCTCCTGTGTGAATACACGGGAGCCAAGGATCCAATGCGGACAACCGACAAGGATTGGCCCGCAAAGGAACTTAGGCGGCGCATCAATCAGTTGGTCGCATCGCGCGACCAATACACGGAGAGTCGGCCAATGTACACGGCCGACAACCCAGCTCCCAAGGTAAATTTTCCGTCATTTGGGTATAATCTCAATTACTGGATAATCTACCTTTTGACTCTGATTGGTTCTTCCGACAGCTTGCGGATCTTCCAGACTCGGAGTTAGCCTCCGAGGCCGAGCTGGATGCGCTGCGCACCGCCGCTACGGGTGGGCGCAAGCGCAAGAAGATAATTTCTTCGGATGAGATTATCGACCTTGACGGAATCCCCGTCGCCACTTCCAGGTTATTTTCTTCTGGGTTTTTCTTTTATGGGATCTTTTTCGTCCATCTTCGGTGTTTTAACCTTTTCCGGGTTTTTGGTTTTTAGCCTACCCCCCTCCAACCTGAAGCCGAGAAAGCTGAAGAAACTCAGAGTTTCTTCCAACCGAGGCAGCCAACCATCTCCCGCCGTCGCCCCGGACACGCCGCAGACAATGGCGGAAGAGCCTACTGCAGCCACCACCACCAAGCCCCCAGAGCCCAGCCAGCCCGTTGTGTCCGAGTCGGACACGAGGGAAAGGGCGGCTCCAGAGGTGGGGAAATCTTCTCGGACTTTCGACGAGGAAATCCCCACCTTTGATAAGGATTTTAAAGCTATCAATGACGGCTTGGACGCAGCCGGAAATCACTTCGCGGAATACGCGAAAGAATTCAAAGAAAACTTAGCGGGTTTGCAGCGCATGAGCCAGGTATATAACTCTAGCCCCCAAGCATTAATTAAAATGCGTGCTTTTTGCTTTGATGCTTTTTGTACTCATTCTTCTCCTTTCCATGTTTCAGCAAACCTCCGAGGCCATAAACCTGGAAGTTTTCAGGAAGCTCACCATCAAGAATAAAGAAGTTCGAAGTCTTCTTTCTATTCTTGAGGAGAAGGAGGCGGAGCTGGAATCATCTCAGCTCGCTTTGACGGAAACGAAAGGTAAGCTTTTTCGTTTTGAAATTTCCGATTTAAGACTTTGTCTAAGTTTTTTCCCGAGGAAATTGATCAACTCGGATTTTCCCTTGCTTTTCAGCTGCCTTAGCTCAGGCTAAGCAAGCAGCGGAAGATTCTGGCAACGCCGAAATTCTCCGCAATGAGAACATTGAGCTTCACAAGAATCTTGTGAAAGCTCAACAAGACCTGGAAGCCAGCAACCTGGCTCTTGGAATGGCTAATTCCAAGGCTTCCGAACAGGCGGAGAAAGACAAATCCACCATTCAGGATTTGACCGAAGCTCTGAACCTTCGCCTGGAGGAAGTTTCCGAGATCGACAAGCTCATCGGTAAATTTCTTACCCTTTTCCTCATCTTTCCATGTTTTGCTTTCTCTGTTTGTCTGCTTAACCCTTTTGTATGTTTTATTGGATCAAACAGGAGACACCCCAGATGGAACTCGGATTGCAGGCATCCGAGCTTTCGGGGAAACATGGAATTTGATTAAGGCTGCCGGGACGCAGCTCATAGAGAAGTTCCTTCCCGATAAATCTGGGGAATGCTCGGAGGTTGAAAAACTTCCGGGTATCATCATGGAGGTGGCGGAGTCCAAGGAGTCTCTTCTCCGCTCCGCTGCACGGGGTGGCGCGCGCATGGCCTTAGGCCTTATGCGCATGCACTATCCTAGTGCCAAATCCTGGCGTGTGGCCACCGGTGTCCCTCAGGGATACACGGATGCGCAACGAACCACCATCTTTGGTGAAGTTAAGGGCCACGCCACCCAGATTGCCGCCATGGTAAATGTCGCCGTCAACTATCCAGAAGAGGAAGCTCCTCCAATCCCCGACGAAGAAAGCAGCGAGGAGGAGTCGGATTCTTGAAAGGTTACCTGGAACCTGGATAGAAAAAGTAGACAATAGGAGCATTACTGTTCTTTCATTTGTAATCCAAAATGTAATGCTTCTTTTATATTAATGAGAATTCCGCCTTTTGCAGTTTAAACTATGAAATTACTTTGCAAGTTGTTTGAATTTTACCATTCCTTTATCTTCTAAGTTCTCTGGTGTATATGCTTTAACTGTCCTTAGTGTTTGAAATGGCTCAAATAGCATTATGAATCGTTATGCCGAGTAACTGGGGACGAACCAATCAGTTTTGAAACTCGAAAACATGAAACATGCTAAAGGCATTTTTACTAACTAGTTCCAGTAACCCAGCATACGCACAATCAGATAAGACTTAGAGAAACAAGGAAAGTTTTAAGTGAAACTTGGGCACGCAGGCAATTCAAGTTTCCTTTAGCCGTTAAAAGGCTGAAAAATCATTCAGTTATGTAACGCCGAGTACGCAAGCACAATTCGGGTTAACGTTGAGAAATTTGTAAGATCATTGGGAAATAGATGAGGCGGAAACACTTTGCACTTATAAGAAATATGGATGACAGTATTCCGACAACTTTATTTCATGATCTCAAAAGATGTTTACATAGAATTGAACTAAGTACAGAAGGGGACATAACTTGCTAGACGTTCCCAGGCTTCCGCAATCCACTTGACCTTGTCGAACTTCTCCAGCAGTTTGTGAAATGGTAAGGTTTTAGCCCCCAGCCAACTAAGAAATCTTTTTATGGCTGTGGCGGAAACCGGCAATTCTGGGACATCTTTTTCACACGTAAGTTCTGAGATGTTCGAGATTGCCTTAATCTTTTCCGGGTTAACTTCTATTCCTCTATGAGAAACGATGAAACCCAGAAGTTCACTTGAGGGAACCCCGAATACGCACTTAGATGGATTCAACTTCATCTGGTAGGTGCGTAAGTTCTCGAAAGTTTCTCGCAAATCCTCAAGGAGTGTATCTTTTTCCTTGGTTACGACGGCAATATCGTCCACGTAAACATGGACATTTTTTCCAATCTGACTATGCAAACAACGTTGCATGCAACGCTGGTAGGTTGCACCTGCGTTCTTCAGGCCAAAAGGCATGGTTACGTAGTAATACGTCCCGTACGGGGTTATGAAAGAAGTCTTGATTTGATCTTCCTTTTTCATGCGTATTTGGTGGTACCCGGAGTATGCATCCAAAAAGCATAAAAGCTCGGAGCCTGCAGTGGCATCTATTATTTGATCGATTCGCGGCAGTGCGAACCTATCTTTCGGACATAACTTGTTCAATCCTGTGTAATCTATACACATTCTGAGGGCATTTGTGTCTTTCTTCGGTACTAATACCGGATTTGCGGACCAGTCAGTATGGATTACTTCCTTGATAAAATCCGCTGCTAAAAGCCGGATAATTTCCTTGCCAATGGCCTTCCGTCTTCTTCCGTCAAATCGACGGAGACCTTGTTTGACGGGTTTTGATCCAGGAATAACCTTGAGTTGGTGCTCAGCAAGCTCCCTGGGTACGCCTGGCATGTCAGCTGGACACCAGGCGAAAATATCCCAGTTCTCACGGAGGAACTTGATGAGCTCGCCTTCCTATTTGTCGGTCATCCCAGTCCCTACTACGACAAATTTTGTCGGATCTTTGGGATCTAGGATTACCTGTCTTGTATTCTCGGACGCCTTGAAGCTATCTGTTGGCTTCCGAGTTTCTTTTCCTGCCGGCATTTCTTTCGGCGATACCTCCTTGGCTAACTCCTTCAGTTCTTCCTGAGCTATAACTCTTTGAGCGCAAAGGGCGTTTTGCTTCTCCAACTCGTTTGCCAGCTTGAAATCACCGGCAATGGTGATTACTCCTCCTTTGGATCCTGGCATCTTCAGCTTGTTGTAGATATAGCAAGATCTTGCCATAAATTTGGCGAAAGCCGGACGTCTGAGTATTGCGTGATACACGCTTTCGAACGGCACTACTTCGAAGGATACTTTTTCCTGCCGGAAGTGATCTTTATCTCCGAAGGTGACATCTAGGGAAATTTCTCCTAGGGATCGTGCTTGCCTGCCAGGAACAATGCCATGGAAGCGTATATTGCTGTAGTTGAGCTGGGACTCGGAGATCTTCAAGTGCTTCAGTGTATCCAGGTACATTATGTTGATGCTGGATCCTCCGTCCATCAGCACTCTTCTTAGCCTAGTGTTTTGAACAATAGGGCTTACAACAAGAGCTTGTGTGCCGGGTTCAGGGATATTTCCGGGATGATCTGACTGATCCCAGATTATCGGTGTGTTGGAGTACTTCAAGAATTTTGGGGTTGCAGGAACAACCGCGTTTATTTCTCGAAGTGTCCTTTTGGCCACCTTTGCTGACGGGGTTGCTAGGAAAGTTAACATTGCTTCTCCGTCAACTCTCGGAAATTTAGGTCCGCCTTTTCGCTGTTGTTCCTGGATTTTGTCATCAGTGTCCGATTCACTGTCTTCTTTTTCAGCTTCTGGCTTTTGTTTGGCAGGTTTCCTCTTGGAACCCTTCCCTTTATTTCCGGATCCTGCATTGCCTTTCATATGCTTGTTTAGCCGGCATTGCGCATTTGTATGGGTAGGTTTCCCAAACTGAGAGTGGTGGACGCAGGGTTCCGACTTAATTCTCTCCCATTCTTCGGGAGTGTAATTGATTGGATCCGGACTGCGGCCTTTCCACTTGTTCACCTTTTCTCCTCCAAAGGCTATGTTAACCTCCTTGGGCTTTGTTGTTGACTCCGGAGTTCCTTTTTTATCAGAACGAGGTGTTTTCTTGGCCAGTATCAGTGACTCAATATTGCCTCCTCTTGCTCTGATATCGTCTTCGGCTGCAGCATGCTCATTAGCGGTTGTAAGCATAGATCCGAGATCTTTGTGCTTTTTAGAACCAACCATGAACGGTACAAGTCCGGGTTTTAGGCCATTGACGAAAGCATGCATTGCTTGTACGTCAGTTACTCCAGAGCAACTATTCTTCATTGCAGTCCTGTCGCACCCAAGGTTTCTAGAGGATACTCATCGCACGAACTGGAAGTCAGGTGCTTGGATTATGGGGCATAACTGCTCCCACGTCCCAGCTTCCTGGTAGGCCTGCGCTTATGCGCGACAACACAAGCCCTGCTTCCACCGTCGAAGTAAACTATCCGCTAGGAACCTAAGGCACTACAATCGACGTACTTCATATTCAAACACGCACTGTACGTCAACAGCTTTGAACGAAATGATAACACAAACTGTCTCTAAGACACAAAAAATAGAAATAAAGTTGCAACTGGCCTTCACTAAGGCAGAAATAGCGAATACAATCATCCAGAGGACACATGTCCCAACATATCATCCATTACAACAGCGGAAGCAATCAAAGGGTCTGAGTACAGACAAATCCAACAGGCTTAAGAAGCCGGAGAAAAATAAATAAGACGAAGCCCATCCACGTAGGTCCTGGATCCAGCCCTGGTCCAGCTAACTACTCGTCTGCAGTCTCGTCGAACTCCACAAAGTAGCCATCCTGGGAAGCATCGTAGTCGTAGTCGTACTCTGCGTAAACCACAGCCCCAACGGGGTCAGTACATCCAAGTACTGGCAAGCAAGACTCACAGTTCATCAAAGAGTTACCCGTCAACACAAGCATTGATGCTTGGGGTCAACGGAAGGAAGGGGTGATATGAAAGTTGCTGCTGGCTGCTCTAACCAACTACAGAAAATAACTACAACTTCCGGCTAACAGAAAAGATAAGATCGAGGATTGTAACCAACTGAAAGATAAATTCAACCAAACCCATCCTGGATCTCGCCCCTTATCCAAAGAAGCAATCCGAGGATAACTCACACAGTTGTGATAAGGTGAATCAAGTTATTGTGTGAATAACCTATTACTAGTCAAATTATTAATCATTGGGTGAAACATGATTGATCATTATGTTGAAGTTGTCCTGAGTACTTGTTAGCCAGTACTTTCACCAAGTAATCCATAACCGCGGAAAACACGGCTTCTCGAGAAGATTATCCCTGCAGGGTTGCACCAATTTGGCCGTACACGCAAGAATAACCCGCCAGATGGGATGCCTCCCACCAAGCGGGGTACTCTACACAACCAACCATTCTACGCATCAAGCCCAAAGAACCTTGGGCGCACGGCTAATCGAGCCCCGAAGAAAAGGGACCCTCATAGCACTCTAAGACCGTGTCCCCCTATATGCCGACTACAAAAGTTCCACCCTGCGCTGGGCTCGCAAAATCATGCATGCGGCAAATGGAAAACACGAACTAAATGAGGCGATTTGGACGAGATGCGAATCAGGTCAAGTTGAGGGGGGCGCCCATACTCGCTTCCCACATGCGGGTAGTGCGCTCATCATGGATCAGTAGACAAGACCCTTTTCCTATTAGGGTCGGCACTAGCAGGCTCCAAAACCTCTCATGGGCCTCCTGCCGGTGCCTTATCATCAAATTATTATTACCATTAGCAATTAACAGGATTGATTGATTAACATCGAGCCCCCGGTACAAATAATAAGATAGTAAAAGTAGTAACCGACAACAGACTCGAGTAAAAGCAACCCTAAGCATGCTAGATAATACTAAGGCACAAGCAAAGGCTGTAGGTATGGAGGTGAGGCAGTATCATTGATTCAGGGTATCATGTGATAGGTTCGGAGAGCAAGCAACGATACCTAGGGCTAGCAATAGTAGACAAAAGGATAGTATCGACAACAAGTGTGGAAAGAAACTCGATGATTCATGTGAGTGATAACTTGCCTGGCAGCTCAGTAGCCGGGTACTGGGCTAGGTCCTGGGTAGTGGTGTCGTAAGGATCGTCGGTCTCAACGTAGTCGTCGTCTAACCGAGAAGAAGCAAACAAAAAAAACAGGAATGTAAACAATCATGTTCATGGCATTGTGCACAATCAATATGATGCATGACAATTTAATAGTGCAGCAAAATAAACTGACTAACAAGATAGCACAAATTAAATGGACCCATATGCAAGGGTTGCATATGGAAAAGGATCCATTGAAATAAGTGAACAAATGGTTTATTTATTAGGTGTTAGTTGTTACCATGATGCATGCATGATGAATATGACAAGATAACAACAAAATAACAATATTAATTGCAATTGTAATGAGGGTTAACAAGTTAAGAAAACAATTATTAAGTTTTGGAAATTATTGGTTACTTAATGAGGTTAAACAAGTAGTTGTTGTTTTCATCAATTTAAAGGGTGCAAAACAAATAACAAAATTGATATTTGAAAAGGTTATCAAATTTTAGTTGAGTTACATGTTTCACATTTTAAAATTGGACTTTAGATTATTTAGTTATGAATTAAACAATATTAAACAAGTTTTAATTGAATTTAAAACAAGCTTAAATATTAATTGAATTTTATTTGTTCAAACCATAAATTCAAACCCACATTTGAAAAGTTCACACTTTAGTGGTTTGAAAACATAATTTGCATGTTCAAAAATATTTTATTTTAATCAAGTTATGATTTTTTATCAAATTTAATTGAATTAAACAAGGTTTAAATTGTTTAGGCAATTTAAATTGTTCAAACCAGAAAACAAAATTTATATTTGAATAGAGCATTCAAAAAGGTGTGAAAAACATATTTTATTTGAATTATTTGAAATCAGTATGAATTAGTTATGAATTATTTCAATTTGCATTTGAATTATTCAAATTTGAAATTTAAAAGTATTTTGAAAATTCAAAACAGAACACAAATAGTCTAGTTGGAAAGATTATGAAATTTGGATTAGAATAGATATAAAGTTTGTGTTTATTGGACTTATAAAAATAAAGATATTGAATTTCAAAGTTTCTATTCAATTCTGTTATTTAAAAGAAAATAGAAATTTAAAACAGATTTCTTTTTATCTCTTTTGATACGCACTGGAAGCGTACCCACAGGCACTGCCCTGTGGGCCTACGGACAGCGTGGCGTGTGCGCGTACGCGTGGCACCGAGGGAGGCTGACTGGTGGGCCGCGCGCTGTGGGAGAAATAACCAAAAAAGATTTGCGGCCGCGGGGATCGAACCCGCGAGCTCGCTGTGCAAGCGCAAGCACTGAACCACTGCGTTGCAGTCGCGTTTGTTATCAGTAGACGCAGCGCAGTGAGGATATGGTTACGGTGCGAGCAAAAGTCTGAATTTTTCTGACGAAACTGATGAACGTTCGAGGCTCGACTGACAGAGTAACAGAGATGCTCGCCGGCGTGAAAACACGGCCGTGCTCGCCGTGGATGAGCTGTGTGCGCATGCTGGACGTGGGTGTGCGCGCTGTGCAGTAGCGGAGCAGCAGAGGGAGGGAAGGAATCGGTGGAGCTCACCGAGATTGGTCGACGGCGACGCGTGCTGACGGAGGGTGACGCGGGCAGTCGAGGACGGCGGCGAGCTCCTGGTGCTTCTCCGCGGCTGCTCAGGTGTTCGAGGCGTAGAGGACGACGAGGCGATGCTGTTCCAGGAAACGGTGGGTGCAGAGATGGCCTGCAACGGCGACGAGGTGGTCGGATTCAGAAAACGCGGCACGGTGGCCGGACAAGGGAAAAGGACGGCGGCGTCGATCTGATGCTCACCGTGGCTGTTGAAGGTGTCCACGGGGAAGAGGAGAGAGCAGTGGAACGATTGCAGGTGGGTGGTAGCTATGTTGGAACGGAACGCAGCGGCGCCATGTCGATTTTCAGAAGGTCGCCGGCGGGAAGAGATACAGATAGGTGGTGGATCGACGGGAGGAAGCGATTGGCGGCGCTGATGAGGGGAACGGGAACCTAGAGGCTAGGGTTAGGTCTAGGGGTGTGCCCTAGGGCTTATAAAGGCGAGGAGGAGGGCGTGGGCGGCCGCCGGCGTCGCGCGGGGTGCGGTGGCACCGGCCGATGCGTTGCCGTACGTGGTGACGAAGGCGATTAGGCGGGCGGCACGAATCTTGGCGCGCGGCGAAACGGTAAGTGGGGAGAGCGGGCTGGGCTGCTGCGCGCGCGTAGGCTAGTTGGGCTGGGCTGCGTTTAGCTGCCGCGCGCGCGCTGGTTTTCTCCTTTTTATTCTTTTCTGTTTTTTTTTTGTAGCAAATGCTTTTGGAAGAAAGCTGTTAGGGTTTTGTTTATAGAAAAATTTGAAAAAAAATTAGTTAAGCCTTTTAGGTAATTAGGAGCCACATTGCATGCTTGGATTTCAAAAATTTGGTTTTAAAATGGTAGTTTGTGTTTGAAACCAAATAGAACCAATTTTTATTATTAAAACACCATTTTGAAACAACAATTTAAATAGGGTTACCCTTAGGTTTAAAATATGATTTTAAGAATACAAACATGTGGTGAATTGTTATGTTTTCAAAAGAGTTCTGATTTGAAACTTGGTTGGAATTTAAAGGGTGATTTGGTTGATTGATTAATGATTTGATTAAATTAAGCAACAATTTAAGAGTTGATCCAATATGAAAATAATTGGGAGCAATTGATGTTTTTGGAATTGCAAATCTTTAGTTGAGAGATTGTAACAGACAAGTGTGAAAACAATGTTTGATTAAGTTTGAATTTTATTATGAAAACAATGCAAACAGAAATAAAAATGAGAATGATGCCATGATGCATTGCATAAATTAAACAAATAAGTAAAACAACTAAGGGTTTTCATACTTGGATGTTACAAAACGCCCCCCCCCCCTTGAAGGAATCGCGCCCCGAGATTCCCTACTGAGAAATGAACAGGTCCGGATACTTCTTGCGAAGATCCTCTTCGGTCTCCCACGTTGCCTCTTTATCAGAATGATGCGACCATTGGACTTTCAAGAACTTGGTGCTCTTGTTGCGAGTCTTACGCTCGGTCTCATCGAGAATACGAATAGGGTGCTCCTCATAAGAGAGATCATCTTGCAGTTCAATATCATCATGATCAACTGCACGATCTGGATCCTTGAAGCACTTCTTGAGCTGTGACACGTGGAACACATCGTGCACTTGGGAAAGTTTTTCTGGAAGCTCGAGACGATAGGCATTTTCTGCACGTCTTGAGAGGATGTTGAAAGGGCCAATGTATCTTGGTGCAAGTTTTCCTTTCACACCAAAACGATGAGTTCCTCTGAAGGGAGTTACACGGAGATATGCTTTGTCACCAGGTGCATAGACCATGTCCCGGTGCTTGCTGTCATAGTAACTCTTCTGACGAGACTGAGCAATCCTGAGATTGTCACGAATGATACGAACTTTCTCCTCGGCTTCCTTAACAATGTCAGGGCCTAAGAGTGAACGTTCACCAACTCCAGACCAATTGATTGGACTCCTGCATCTGCGACCATACAGTGCCTCAAATGGTGCCATGCCTAGGCTTGCCTGGTAGCTGTTGTTGTAGGAGAATTCAGCATATGGAAGGCAATCCTCCCATTTCATGCCAAAGGAGAGACCACATGCTCTGAGCATATCCTCGAGAATCTGATTGACTCTTTCGACTTGCCCTTGAGACTGAGGGTGATAAGCTGTGCTAAACAGAAGTTTGGTGCCCAATGCTTCTTGAAAACTCTTCCAGAAATGAGAAGTGAAGATACTTCCACGGTCTGAGCTTATTTCCAATGGAACACCATGAAGAGGAACAACCTTTGCTGTGTAGAGCTCTGCTAACTGGCTAGCTGAGATAGTTTCCTTTACAGCATAGAAGTGAGCAACCTTAGTGAGACGATCAATAACAACGAATATTGCATCGTTGCCCTTCTTGGACTTTGGAAACCCAGTAACGAAGTCCATTTCAATCATGTCCCACTTCCACTCAGGAATTTTCAGAGGTTGGAGTAGACCTGCTGTCTTCTGATGGACTGCCTTAACACGTTGACAAACGTCGCATTCAGAAACGTATTGAGCAATTTCACGTTTCATGCCAGGCCACCAATACAGAGTCTTGAGATCCTGGTACATCTTTGTACTTCCAGGGTGAATGGATAGAGGAGTTTCATGAGCCTCCTTGAGAATGATATCCTTGAGACTTTGAATCTGAGGGACTGCAATGCGTCCTTCAAAGAACACAGTTCCCTTATCATCAATTGAGAAGGACTTGAACTTATCATTGCCCTCCTTGATGTGATCCACAATCTTCTTGATTTCATTATCACGAAGTTGTTCAGAACGAATCTTGTCCTCGAGAGTTGGGCTGGCTGTCAAGCTAGCAAGGTATCCTTCAGGAACAAGACCAAGGTTCAGCTTCTGGAATTCTTCATGAAGTGGAGGTTGGCTTTCCATGATCATGAGATTATTGCAATAGGATTTGCGACTGAGAGCATCGGCCATAACATTAGCCTTGCCTGGAGTGTAAGAAATGGTGAGATCAAAGTCTTTAATCTTCTCAATCCATCTCCTTTGCCTGAGGTTCAGATCTGGCTGAGTGAAGATGTATTTCAGACTCTTATGATCGGAAAAGATTTCAGTTTTGTTACCCAACAAGTATTGTCTCCATTTCTTGAGGGCAAACACAACTGCTGCAAGTTCAAGATCATGAGTGGGATAGTTTTGCTCATGTGGGTTCAACTGACGTGAAGCATAAGCCACAACTTGACGTTCTTGCATAAGAACTGCTCCTAGGCCTTGGAGAGATGCATCACAGAATATCTGGAAAGGTTTGGTAGTGTCGGGGCCAACTAGAACAGGTGTGGAAGTGAGTTTAGTCTTCAGGAGGTTGAAACTCTCATCACATTGTGGAGTCCAAACGAACTTTTTGTCCTTCTTTGTGAGATCAGTGAGAGGTTTAGCAATCTTGGAAAAGTTTTGGACGAAACGACGGCAATAGCTAGCCAAGCCAAGAAAGCTTCTAACTTGTTTCACCGTCTTAGGGGGTTTCCAGTCAACAATTGCCTTAACCTTTTCAGGATCAATGGCAATGCCTTTGGCAGAGATGATATGACCAAGATATGCAACTTCTGGAATCCAGAACTCACATTTGGAAAACTTGGCATATAGACGATGCTCGCGAAGTTTCATGAGAGTGAGACGAAGGTGTTCTCCATGCTCTTCCTCGGATTTTGAGTAGACGAGAATGTCATCGAGATATACCACAACGAACTTGTCGAGGTATTCATGGAAGACAGAATTCATGAGTCTTGAGAACGTTGCCGGTGCATTGGTGAGACCAAAGGACATGACGGTGTATTCATATAGACCGTAACGAGTGGTGAAAGATGTCTTAGGAATATCTTCCTTTCTGATCTTTATCTGATGGTAACCCATCCTCAAATCCAACTTTGAGAATATTGAGTCTCCAGCAAGTTGATCAAAAAGATCATCGATACGAGGAAGTGGATACTTGTTCTTGATTGTTTTCTCGTTGAGAGGACGATAGTCAACCACGAGTCTTTTTGTTTGATCCTTCTTGGCAACAAACAGAGTTGGGCAACCCCAAGCGGAGGAACTAGGCTGAATGAAACCTTTGTCCATGTACATATCGATTTGCTCCTTCAACAATTTCAGTTCAGGAGGAGCTATCTTATATGGATGCTTAGAGATTGGAGCAGTACCTGGCTCAAGCTCGATCACGAACTCAACTGCTCTGTCCGGGGGCATCCCTGGCAACTCTTCTGGAAAGACGTCAGGGAATTCACAAACCACCGGAACATTTTCAATTGCAGGAAGGGGTTTGGCATCGAGGTTGAACAGCTGAACAGAACTTGATCCATATGGAGAATAGACTATCTGGCCTGAAGTGTGGGAGAGAGTTATTGACTTTTGAGCACAGTCAATTTTAGCTTTGTGGGTCTTCAACCAATCCATACCCAGAATGACATCAATGTCAGAATTTCCCAGCAACATGAGTGAAGCAAGGAATACACGACCTCCAATTAGGATCTGATTGTCCATGCTTATCTTGGAAGTAATCATTTTAGTTCCCGGAGAGTGCACATAGATTTGATTGCTTAGCGGAACCAGAGCTAAATTGTACGTTGTAGCAAAGATCTTTGACACAAATGAATGCGATGCTCCAGTATCAAACAACACTTTAGCTGGAATAGAGTTTACGGGTAATATACCGAGAACGACGTCAGCAGCTTCCTCAGCTTTGTCGGCCTTGATATGGTTCACCCTCGCGTTCCTCCCGACAGGCCTGTTGTTGGAGTTGAAGGCTTTAGCCGGGGGAGCACGAACCATAGCCTGGTTGTTGTTGGGGCGAGGAGGTAGGGGTAGCTGCTTCTGAGTGCACTTATCAGCATAGTGTCCAGTATCCTTGCACTTGTAGCAAGTGACGACACGAGAAGGACCTGGCCTTGGCTGCCCCATAGGGAACCTCTGACCCTGCATCTGAGATGGGTTGGGTGGGCGGGGACCAAATCCTGGAGAAGCTTGGGCATTTGGAGCCCGAGTGACAGCACCATTTGGCACCCAGATGCGGCGCTTCTGCGGAGGGGTGGTCATGTTGGAGGAGGAACCACCCTCACGCGAGTGCTTGCGCGACTCTTCGAACGCCTTGCGCCCATTCTCCTCATTGAGCGCGGTGTTCACAAGCTCCACGAAGTCCTTGCACTTGATGTTGGTGAGAGCGTACTTCAGTTCCGGGTTAAAACCTCGGCGGAACCTTGCCATCTTCTTGGCTTCGGTGGACACTTCGTCACCAGCGTACCGAGCGAGACGATTGAACTCGTTCTGGTAGCCGAGAACGTCCAGCTTGCCCTGTCTGAGAGAGCAGAATTCCTCACGCATCCTTTCCATGAGACCATCCGGGATGTGGTGCTTCAGGAAGGCCTCCCTGAAACATCCCCAGGTGATAGGATAGCCAGCTCTCATGGTCTGGTAGTTCTCCCACCAAGTAGCTGCCTGACCCTTCAGTAGGTAGGTGGCGTACTTGACCTTATCCTCTTCTGCAACATGAGCAATCTCCAGAGCTCTTGCTACGTCACGGATCCAGTCATCAGCATCCAGGGGCTCACGTGTTGCCACGAAAGCTTTTGGGCCCAAGCTGAGGAAGTCCTTGATGGTGACCCTTGGAGCATTCTGGTTGTGGTGCTGGTTAGCCTGGATCTGGGCCATCTGTGTCACCACTTGGGTCATCTGAGCCAACAGTTCCCCCATTGGTGGTGGCGGAGGCGGGTTGTTCCTGGTTGGAGGCATCCTGAACAGAAATTCATTTTAGCACAACAACAGAAAAGGATAGACTTGGTAACCGAAAGATAGATTATTCCGACGCATGAATAGATAACCAACAGGTACATCATCACATGTTCAAATACATCAGAATATCCAACAGACCAATACATGGTTCGAAAACGAAAGGATAAACTAGACACAGCTAGTAATGGATACAACGGTACTCCCATGCTCATCACGCAGGACGGCGGTGAGTAGTACGACGAGAGATACGGTGAGGAGGAACCCCACGGAAGTAGGTATCATGACGATCCATGTAGATAGGAACTGCTCTGAGAGCAACTCTCGGTGTGGTGAAGTAGAAAGCGTCGTGTCCCTGTGCTCCATAGCGGGGAATCCCTGTGTAACCAGCTCCGAGGTCGAGAAGTGGGCCTCTGATCGGCTCGTAACCTCCAGCATCTGGCAGAGGAAAACCCAGTGTCTGCTGGAAACGTGCAAAGCGCTCGTCTCCAACAAAGTCTGTGGTGTACGTTGCCAGACGAGTGAGAGCAAGGTGGAGCTGCTCCCTGACTGAGGCTAACTCCTGAGAAAGTGCGGAAGCAACGGCGTCACTGTGACTAGCGAACTGTGCAGTGGTCTGCAGCCTGGAGCTATCAGTCTCGTAGGTATCCAGGTCGCGGTGGACAGTGAAGTGAACTCCCGCTGCCGTGATGTAACCTCGGGGGATGTGACGAAAACTGGACTTATCAAACCCCCAGTAGTCAGCACGGAGGACGGTGAGACTCACATACGCTGCCTGCTGCACTGCCATATCCACTGTGGACCCTACTGCCTCGTACTGATGGACAATGCTCCTGCCATCATCCGACAGAATGTAGACGATAGCCCGGTAGCAAGTCTGGTCAAACTCTCGCTGGTGCTCGTAGACCTGGTACTCTGGTGCCCAACGGAACCCCAGATAGGTAACCATGTCTCTCAGCATCTCCGGAAACCCGGCGGTGCTCTCACAGCGAGTCATGCGAACCACCTGCGGGTAGTAGCTGAGACCCATCTGCAGATGATTTGGAAGGTTTTGATTAGACTCCGGTAGATGAAAAAGGATGTGGAAAACAACAACAAGGTTCAACGGACGAAAAGGATGTTGAAAAGAACATGATATCGAAGCAACATCGGGAAAACGAGACCAAAAGTCCTGAGGTACTACAGAGAACCCAAAACACGTGAAATCCTAACTTGAAAGTTTAGGTGAGAACAGAAAACAACGTTTCACTTCCTTACCAGAAAAGGGTGGGTGGGTGGGGAAAGAAGAAAAATGGCAGAATTCCTACTCTCACGTTTCATTTTTCCTATATAGCTACAAAATAGTTTCTAGACTCAACTGCGACCAGTAAAAAGGGATCCTACAGGCAGACAGGCTCTGATACCATTTGTCGCACCCTGGCTTCTAAGGGATACTCATCGTACGAACTGGATAGTAGGTGCTTGGATTATGGGGCATAACTGCTCCCACGTCCCAGCTTCCTGGTAGGCCTGCGCTTATGCGCGACAACACAAGCCCTACTATTCCACCGTCGATGTAAACTATCCATTAGGAGTCACAGGCACTACTGTCGACGTACTTCATAACAAGCACGCACTGTACGTCAACAGTTTTGAACGAATGATTATCACAACTTATCTCTACGACACAAAAGATAGAAATAAAGTTGCAACTGGCCTTCACTAAGGCAGAAATAGCGAATACAATCATCCAGAGGACACATGTCCCAACATATCATCCATTACAACAGCGGAAGCAATCAAAGGGTCTGAGTACAGACAAATCCAACAGGCTTAAGAAGCCGGAGAAAAATAAATAAGACGAAGCCCATCCACGTAGGTCCTGGATCCAGCCCTGGTCCAGCTAACTACTCGTCTGCAGTCTCGTCGAACTCCACAAAGTAGCCATCCTGGGAAGCATCGTAGTCGTAGTCGTACTCTGCGTAAACCACAGCCCCAACGGGGTCAGTACATCCAAGTACTGGCAAGCAAGACTCACAGTTCATCAAAGAGTTACCCGTCAACACAAGCATTGATGCTTGGGGTCAACGGAAGGAAGGGGTGATATGAAAGTTGCTGCTGGCTGCTCTAACCAACTACAGAAAATAACTACAACTTTCGGCTAACAGAAAAGATAAGATCGAGGATTGTAACCAACTGAAAGATAAATTCAACCAAACCCATCCTGGATCTCGCCCCTTATCCAAAGAAGCAATCCGAGGATAACTCACACAGTTGTGATAAGGTGAATCAAGTTATTGTGTGAATAACCTATTACTAGTCAAATTATTAATCATTGGGTGAAACATGATTGATCATTATGTTGAAGTTGTCCTGAGTACTTGTTAGCCAGTACTTTCACCAAGTAATCCATAACCGCGGAAAACACGGCTTCTCGAGAAGATTATCCCTGCAGGGTTGCACCAATTTGGCCGTACACGCAAGAATAACCCGCCAGATGGGATGCCTCCCACCAAGCGGGGTACTCTACACAACCAACCATTCTACGCATCAAGCCCAAAGAACCTTGGGCGCACGGCTAATCGAGCCCCGAAGAAAAGGGACCCTCATAGCACTCTAAGACCGTGTCCCCCTATATGCCGACTACAAAAGTTCCACCCTGCGCTGGGCTCGCAAAATCATGCATGCGGCAAATGGAAAACACGAACTAAATGAGGCGATTTGGACGAGATGCGAATCAGGTCAAGTTGAGGGGGGCGCCCATACTCGCTTCCCACATGCGGGTAGTGCGCTCATCATGGATCAGTAGACAAGACCCTTTTCCTATTAGGGTCGGCACTAGCAGGCTCCAAAACCTCTCATGGGCCTCCTGCCGGTGCCTTATCATCAAATTATTATTACCATTAGCAATTAACAGGATTGATTGATTAACATCGAGCCCCCGGTACAAATAATAAGATAGTAAAAGTAGTAACCGACAACAGACTCGAGTAAAAGCAACCCTAAGCATGCTAGATAATACTAAGGCACAAGCAAAGGCTGTAGGTATGGAGGTGAGGCAGTATCATTGATTCAGGGTATCATGTGATAGGTTCGGAGAGCAAGCAACGATACCTAGGGCTAGCAATAGTAGACAAAAGGATAGTATCGACAACAAGTGTGGAAAGAAACTCGATGATTCATGTGAGTGATAACTTGCCTGGCAGCTCAGTAGCCGGGTACTGGGCTAGGTCCTGGGTAGTGGTGTCGTAAGGATCGTCGGTCTCAACGTAGTCGTCGTCTAACCGAGAAGAAGCAAACAAAAAAAACAGGAATGTAAACAATCATGTTCATGGCATTGTGCACAATCAATATGATGCATGACAATTTAATAGTTTAGCAAAATAAACTGACTAACAAGATAGCACAAATTAAATGGACCCATATGCAAGGGTTGCATATGGAAAAGGATCCATTGAAATAAGTGAACAAATGGTTTATTTATTAGGTGTTAGTTGTTACCATGATGCATGCATGATGAAGATGACAAGATAACAACAAAATAACAATATTAATTGCAATTGTAATGAGGGTTAACAAGTTAAGAAAACAATTATTAAGTTTTGGAAATTATTGGTTACTTAATGAGGTTAAACAAGTAGTTGTTGTTTTCATCAATTTAAAGGGTGCAAAACAAATAACAAAATTGATATTTGAAAAGGTTATCAAATTTTAGTTGAGTTACATGTTTCACATTTTAAAATTGGACTTTAGATTATTTAGTTATGAATTAAACAATATTAAACAAGTTTTAATTGAATTTAAAACAAGCTTAAATATTAATTGAATTTTATTTGTTCAAACCATAAATTCAAACCCACATTTGAAAAGTTCACACTTTAGTGGTTTGAAAACATAATTTGCATGTTCAAAAATATTTTATTTTAATCAAGTTATGATTTTTTATCAAATTTAATTGAATTAAACAAGGTTTAAATTGTTTAGGCAATTTAAATTGTTCAAACCAGAAAACAAAATTTATATTTGAATAGAGCATTCAAAAAGGTGTGAAAAACATATTTTATTTGAATTATTTGAAATCGGTATGAATTAGTTATGAATTATTTCAATTTGCATTTGAATTATTCAAATTTGAAATTTAAAAGTATTTTGAAAATTCAAAACAGAACACAAATAGTCTAGTTGGAAAGATTATGAAATTTGGATTATAATAGATATAAAGTTTGTGTTTATTGGACTTATAAAAATAAAGATATTGAATTTCAAAGTTTCTATTCAATTCTGTTATTTAAAAGAAAATAGAAATTTAAAACAGATTTCTTTTTATCTCTTTTGATACGCACTGGAAGCGTACCCACAGGCACTGCCCTGTGGGCCTACGGACAGCGTGGCGTGTGCGCGTACGCGTGGCACCGAGGGAGGCTGACTGGTGGGCCGCGCGCTGTGGGAGAAATAACCAAAAAAGATTTGCGGCCGCGGGGATCGAACCCGCGAGCTCGCTGTGCAAGCGCAAGCACTGAACCACTACGTTGCAGTCGCGTTTGTTATCAGTAGACGCAGCGCAGTGAGGATATGGTTACGGTGCGAGCAAAAGTCTGAATTTTTCTGACGAAACTGACGAACGTTCGAGGCTCGACTGACAGAGTAACAGAGATGCTCGCCGGCGTGAAAACACGGCCGTGCTCGCCGTGGATGAGCTGTGTGCGCATGCTGGACGTGGGTGTGCGCGCTGTGCAGTAGCGGAGCAGCAGAGGGAGGGAAGGAATCGGTGGAGCTCACCGAGATTGGTCGACGGCGACGCGTGCTGACGGAGGGTGACGCGGGCAGTCGAGGACGGCGGCGAGCTCCTGGTGCTTCTCCGCGGCTGCTCAGGTGTTCGAGGCGTAGAGGACGACGAGGCGATGCTGTTCCAGGAAACGGTGGGTGCAGAGATGGCCTGCAACGGCGACGAGGTGGTCGGATTCAGAAAACGCGGCACGGTGGCCGGACAAGGGAAAAGGACGGCGGCGTCGATCTGATGCTCACCGTGGCTGTTGAAGGTGTCCACGGGGAAGAGGAGAGAGCAGTGGAACGATTGCAGGTGGGTGGTAGCTATGTTGGAACGGAACGCGGCGGTGCCATGTCGATTTTCAGAAGGTCGCCGGCGGGAAGAGATACAGATAGGTGGTGGATCGACGGGAGGAAGCGATTGGCGGCGCTGATGAGGGGAACGGGAACCTAGAGGCTAGGGTTAGGTCTAGGGGTGTGCCCTAGGGCTTATAAAGGCGAGGAGGAGGGCGTGGGCGGCCGCCGGCGTCGCGCGGGGTGCGGTGGCACCGGCCGATGCGTTGCCGTACGCGGTGACGAAGGCGATTAGGCGGGCGGCACGAATCTTGGCGCGCGGCGAAACGGTAAGTGGGGAGAGCGGGCTGGGCTGCTGCGCGCGCGTAGGCTAGTTGGGCTGGGTTGCGTTTAGCTGCCGCGCGCGCGCTGGTTTTCTCCTTTTTATTCTTTTCTGTTTTTTTTTTTTTTTTTGTAGCAAATGCTTTTGGAAGAAAGCTGTTAGGGTTTTGTTTATAGAAAAATTTGAAAAAAATTAGTTAAGCCTTTTAGGTAATTAGGAGCCACATTGCATGCTTGGATTTCAAAAATTTGGTTTTAAAATGGTAGTTTGTGTTTGAAACCAAATAGAACCTATTTTTATTATTAAAACACCATTTTGAAACAACAATTTAAATAGGGTTACCCTTAGGTTTAAAATATGATTTTAAGAATACAAACATGTGGTGAATTGTTATGTTTTCAAAAGAGCTCTGATTTGAAACTTGGTTGGAATTTAAAGGGTGATTTGGTTGATTGATTAATGATTTGATTAAATTAAGCAACAATTTAAGAGTTGATCCAACATGAAAATAATTGGGAGCAATTGATGTTTTTGGAATTGCAAATCTTTATTTGAGAGATTGTAACAGACAAGTGTGAAAACAATGTTTGATTAAGTTTGAATTTTATTATGAAAACAATGCAAACAGAAATAAAAATGAGAATGATGCCATGATGCATTGCATAAATTAAACAAATAAGTAAAACAACTAAGGGTTTTCATACTTGGATGTTACAAGTCCATCTGGAGATGAAATCCACGTATGGTTCATCTTCAAATTGGGTGCAACGGTTCAGCTGGTTGATGCTATTTGGGCGTTTGTATGTTCCCCGAAAGTGCTGAGTAAATACCCTCGCCATATCATCCCAACTGTCTACAGTTCTTGATGGTAAACCATTAATCCAATCTCTGGCTCCGTCTAGCAACATTAGGGGAAGAAACTTGACAGCTTCCAGGTCTGTCCCGTTGTTGATTTGGACGGCTGTGTAATAATCTGAAAGCCAGGTATCCGGGTTTGTACTGCCAGTATACTTTTGGTAGGTTGGACCAACTTTGGCGAAGCCAGAATGTAGGGTTATCCTTCGGATCCTGTCAGTAAAACACTTAGGACCAAAGTATAGATCATCCTTTTCTGCTCTATCAATATGTGCAGAATATCTCCCGGCTGAATGGACAGAAGGGGATCTGCTCCTTTCTTTTCCATTGTTGCGCGGACGCGCTTTTCTGGGGTTATCTCTATCTCTTCCGTTGTCACGCCCCCTGGGATTAGGTGGAGTCCTGCTCCTGTACCTTTCCTTATCCTTAGGCGGTGTCCGAGATCTTTCACGTCTGTGAGGTGTATCGTATCTTCCAGTTTTTTCAGCTGGGTTTCTCGGAGGTGGCATTATTTTGCCGTCATTCCGGTGTTTGTCTTCCCGATCGTGTGGTTTATATCCATCTTTCGGGAGATGAGGTCCGGTTCTAGACGCTGCGTCCCGGTTGTCGGGGTTTTTCTTGTCTTTTCTCGGATCCTCTTTTTTATCCGAATCTCCGGGTTCTTCCGGTCCAGGTGCTCCAGCAGCGCAAGTAACAGTTTTGCAGAGGGCGGAATTATCATGCAGCCTCCCTGATCGCTCTTGTCCTCGCTGTTGCTGCTGTAATGCTTTTCCTAGGAAAGCATACACCCCTTGGAGTTTTTCCCCGTTGGAGTACAGATCATTGTTCAGGATGGCGAACGCTGCTTCCGCGTTTTCAGCTGCGGTTTTGTATATTGGTTCGCCCTTGGCATCTTTGCCGTTTAACTGCTTTTGCCAAGATGGGTTGTAAAACCTTTCTTTTGGCGGCAGTTCTTCCGGTTTTGCGATTCCGGGTAACCTAGTAGGTTTTAAGGCAGATCTATGCTTTCTCTCGTACTCCTCTATTTCTTCCTTCATGACTTTGATGTCATTATGGGTTTGTTGGAGATGTTGCCGAGATCTAAGAAAATGTTGTTGTTGCCGTTGGAAAGCTTGTCTCCTGGCTTCCAGCATCTCAGGGGGTTCATTGGGTCCCACTGGAGTTTGTAATAGTTCTTGCTCTTCCAATTCTGTCATTGGTGGAGCAGTGATTTCCTTAGATTTCTTTTCCGCAGGCTTTGTGCCACTAATATCTCCGACTTCCAGGTTTTCATCAGCGAGATCAGCTGACTTTTTCTTCCGGAGTTTGTACTGGAGTTTTTTAGAAGCACGGTGCTTTTTCTTGGAAGACGGAGGTTTTTTGACAGGTTCATCCTCTGTCATCTCCTTGACATTAGGGAATATCGGAGAAGTTTCTCCGTCTTCCCTCTTTTCCACTGGCGGAGGGGTTTTAGGGCTTTCCTGGCTATCGGCACCCGTTGTATCGGCTGGTTTTGCCATTAGCACTTCATGGAATCCCTCTTGAAAGGACTTAACTTTTCTTACGAAGGCATCATCGTCTTCGTCTTCGGAGTCGAAGTTATCCGATCCGGTTTCCGACTCCAATCTCGCCTCTATGGCGGCAAGCACGGACTCTGTTTCCGAGTTCATCGTCTGGTTGACGGATGTCGGATCTTCCGTCTCTGTGACGGGTATTGGTTCTTCCGTCTCTGTGACGGGTGTATTGTTGTCTGCCTCTTGCACGGGATTTCCGTCATCCGTGTTTTCAGCGATCTCGGATTGCACCATGCCGATAAAGTGCGTATCACTGTTTTGTCGGCGATCTGAGCAAAATCCGGCATCATAGTCGTCTTCGACTGGGTATAGGGCGGGTGGGAAATACTTGCTTCCACCGCAAAACCCCATTGCCTCCGCGGTTAATCCGATAAAGATGTTAGCAGATCCAATCGGTAAAACGCAGGCACTTACCAGGTGGTTTTGCGCCGGTATGTAGGATCCGTTGTCGAGGAAGCGCCCGACGTCGTCGTCGAATTCCAGGCTTCCGACAGTGATCGATCTTCCAATTCCGCCGAGTATCCCAGATCGGAATTTCACGCCTGACGTCGTTTGCCCCACGGTGGGCGCCAACTGTCGAGACATCGTAGTAGTTTTCATAGACTGGGGTGCCATGAGACTACGGTAGAGACGTGGGGTAACGGGATAGCGTAGTAACACAGAACACGGGATTTTACCCAGGTTCGGTACGTCGCGACAGTACGGCGTACCTACTCCTGCACTTCTCACTAACTGGGACTAAAGCCCGTATAACAAGGTTACAATGTGAGGGAATAGATCTAGCTACTCGACGAGGATGAACTTCCCGGCGAGTTGCGTAGAGCTTGAACTTGTGTCTAACTTAACTTTGGAACTTATGTAATCTATCTCCCGTCCGGCTTTATATAATAGCCGGATTAGGGCTTACAGAACAAGAAACCTAGAAGACTACGTTTAACTTGTAACTTGGAAAGTAAGGAATCCGTCTTCTCCTCCAAGCCAGATCACGCGGGTCGTGATCCGGGTTCTTCTAGAATCCGGCTTCTGCGCGTCGGACTACTGGGCCGCCCAATGGACCTAAGCCCATTACCATGTAGGCCACCCTGGTAGTCCGGCTCTTTTGTCTACCATCTTCTATACCCCTATTCAGTATATATCCGACACGTGGCTCGGACACTTCATATCATGTTTGTTTTATGCTCTCGGGCATTTCATCGAACACCTTGTGTGCATAGGAGGAACCAAAAGCAAACCCACCACCCCCCTTTGAATATTGTGAATAGAAGTGGCACCAATTGTGGCTAAGTGAAGTGAGCTGAGTCCTATATAGGGATGGGCCTTTAGTCCCGGTTGGCCAGGCCAACCGGGACTAAAGCCCCTTCCGTCCGCCAGCTGTCGACCGAGCGCGCTGGGCCCAGATAGTTGGTCGCGGGTCTCGTCCCGAACCGCGACTAAAGACCCTTTTGGTCGCGGTTCGATTATTTTAGGGACTAATGGGGACGTATGGAAGCCTCTTTTTCTACTAGTGAGAATGGGTTGCATTTTTCTAGAAAGAAAAGTGCAACAAGAACGAGTTGCATTGTTCTAGTCGAAAAAGTGCAATCTATCTAGTTACGCTTTTCTGCGCGTAAAGTGTAAAGAGATCAATTTGCACTTTTTTTACTGATCACCGTCGACTAAGATTTGGACAAACCCATATAAAATATATATTTTAGAAGCTAGTGAAGTAAAAAAAAAAAAAAACTAGGGAAGTTCTTCCATGTATTCTATTGCCCCATGTATTACACAAATTCCATTATAAAAAATCAAAAGCTACACGGAAGCCAAACCCCACAAAAAGGCCAAAACCTACTCACTGTGTACTTGTACTGTACAAAGGCAACTAGCACCAAAATAGAATTAGCAGGCCCAACAAAGAAAAAACATAAACAGGCCATGTGGTGCGTACAGAAGACAATGAAGCGCACCTAGCTTGAAACCATCGACCGAGACTTTACTTTTTCTTAGGCCCAGTCCGAATCAAAGTTGTAGCCGGAAGGGCGCCTTCAACCCTATAATATAAATTAAACGCAAACGCTCATATCTGGCCGATCGATCGCCGCCGCGATGGATCATCGGCAGCAGATCGCAGGACAGAGGCGCGATGACCGCCTAAGCAACCTCGACGACGGCACGCTCGGCCACATACTCTCCTTCCTCGACACTAGGGAGGCCGCGCGCGCCGCCGCGCTCTCTTCGCGGTGGCGCGACGTCTTGGCCAGCGTCCACACCGTCTCCATGGAAGAACCGGAAAGTCCCATCCCCGATTACGACAACGACAACGTCCGCGGATACTGCAATCGGAAAGTCCCATCCCCGACGCCCTTTCCCGTCCTCGTCACCGCGGCCCTCCTGGCGCGCAGCAGCCGTGCGGCCCCCGCCACCGCCCCGGTGCCCCTCCGCACGCTCCGCGTCTCCATGGACGGCTCAGGCAGCTCCTTCGCCGTTGACCAGTGGGTCGCCTACGCCCTCAAGCACGCCGCCCCCAAGCTCGAGATCGACCTCCGCCTCGAGCGAAACATCCGCGTCTGCAAGCGCTCCAATCCCATCTTTGCCGCCACCATAAGTCCAGGTGAGTATAATTTCGACCACGCGCGGTTTTGCGGGAATACTCTCGTTGCCCCCGTGACCGTGAGTGTCGACGACCAAGACGATGTCGCCTCCAGCAACGATGAGGAGGAGCTTTACCGCCTGCAGTATGACTCTGATGATGTGCCGCCGCCAGAATACACTGCACCGGCGCAGCTCTTCTCCTGTGCCGCACTGCGGTCGCTCCACCTCGGCTCCTGCAGGCTCTCCCCGCCGGCGGCCTTGAACATGCCGTCGCTAGAGACGCTCCGCCTCACCAACGTCCCCGACGAGCAGGAGAACGTCCAAAGGCTCATCTCCGCCTGCCCGCGCCTCGTGAGCCTGACGCTCGTGGCCTGCCAAACTGTGAAGGCGCTCTCTTTGCTCGACAACAAGCTCCTCCGCAGCCTCGCCCTCTGGTGCTGCCACAAGCTAGACACGGTCGCCGTCGACGATTCAGAGCTCGACTCCTTCGACTACCGAGGCGGTGTCCCTGGAAACTCGCTCCTGTCCGTGCGCACTGCCGACGGCGGTGGATTACTGTCCATCAGGTCGTGCAAGGTCGACATCTGCACGGTCTGCGTCGAGGAGGCCACGTCGTCGGAGCAGCTCGCCGCGTTCTGTTCGTTCCTGCAGATGTTCGCGTCCACCAAACACCTGCACATCTGCACCGCCCGCGTCGGCTCCTGCTTGGCTGATCTCCCGGAGTTCACGAGCCTCCGCCGTCTCCAGCTGAACGGACGTGCACAGCACGACGACAAGGACCATGCTGCTGCGGCCATTGCGACGACACGAATCCTCCATCAGGCCCCCAACCTGGAGGTGCTGACCCTCTTCTTCGAAGCAGGGCCTCACCATGCCGAGTCGCAGCTCGTCCACAATCAGTGCTATGAAGAACGCGAGGAGTGGGAGATCCTCGACGCGCACCACCTCCACTACAACCAGTACGAATCCTTGGACTACACGCCGGCCGCTGTCCCGCCGTGCCTCGGGAACCGGGTGAGGCGGATCAACCTGGTGCATTACCAAGGCGGGAGGGCGCAGAGAATGCTCGCCAGGTTCTTGCTCTGCAACGCTGCCGTTCTTGAGAAGCTCTACTGCGAATTCGCGCAGGGGCCGCACTGGATTCAGATGGAATTGATGAGCGAGCTGGAAGGCTGGGTGGTGAACGACAAAGCCAGCAAGTTTTTCCGTTGATCCATGCTGAATGGAACTGATGAGCGAGATGGAAGGATGGGTGGTGAATCACAAAGCCAAACAAACCAAAATTTTGTATTGACTGAAATTTGTTGAAAACAATTCTTTGTTTTCTCAGACGTAATCAAACAAACCAAAATTTTGTAAGATTCCAATATATAGGTACTCCCTCCGTTCCATATTAATAGGTGGTGAAGTGGATGTATCTAGCAATAAAACATGTCTAAATACATCCACTTCAACACCTATTAATATGGATCGGAGGGAGTATATATATGATGTTGTAATCCTACAATTTTCAGATGGAACGGTCCCATAGTCACAATAACTGTTCCGAAAATGTCGGCTTTCTTTTGGCTATGTAATGGCCATACTTTTGACTTCCTGCTGCGTTTGCTTTGCAAAAATTACCTAGGTTTAGAATAAGGAATCATATAATATTACCAGCAAGAAAAGTTTACCCACCAGACATATTTAATGATTTTCATAATGAATGATGTGACAATTAATCTGAAACAGAAATGCTAAACCTACGGACGATTTGGTTACGGACTAACAGTACGGACAGACGTGCAAACACTTGATTGGCCGAACAAAATTCCTATCCCGTGAACTGCTGGCTGTAAACCACCCACACCCATCCACGTGAGCCCGTAAGTGACCCTCCGTAAAAAGGAGCCCGTAGGTGTAGCATTACTGAATTTGAAAAGAGGGGGTATTAAAGATCCATCTGGAGGTACACCAACGATGATAGAACACAATGAACATAATGTTGCAATTGATCCAGAAAGCACATGAGACAAAGCTCCTAGTACTACACGTACCTAATACATAAGCTATATTTTAAGAAACACATGATTGTTTACAGGCTGCTTGTGTAAAGGAAAAGAAAGTTCAAAAGAAGAATTCAAGAGGAAACACTGGTAGAAAAAAGACCTTCCATATGCCCTCATTAGTCCCCAAAGAATACGAACCGTGACTAAATGCGTTTTAGTCGCGGTTCGCGAGGCGACCCGCGACTAAATGTCATGAATGGCAGTTGGGGAAGCGCGCGGAGGGTATTAATTCCGGTTGGCCTGGCCACCCGCGACTAAAGGTCCCAACGGCTGGCATCCCGTCCTTTAGTCCCGGTTGGCCTGGCCACCCGCGACTAAAGGTCGAAACTGCTCGCCTCCCGCGCGTTCTCTTTTTTCGCGAACGAGAGGCAGAAGGCCATTCGCTACAGTGCGCGGCTCTCTGTTTCTTCTTCCTCTCTTCTGTTCTCTTGATCCTCTCTCTTCTTCCTCCACACCACCACCCATGGATTCTCCCGTTTGGAACGTTCTCCATGTGCCCACACCATGCGGCAAGAATATCCATGTCCTCTATACCAATATGTGCGAGAGGCTCCCCGCTGTTCTTCGTCGTTTGAGCAATCGCTATGAAGCCGCCGATGAACACCACAAGTTCTTCGGGCTTGATCTGGAGTACACGGCGGATCAACGGGATGTGGCCGTCACTGGTAGAAGAAAGGCCTTCCATACGCCCCCATCAGTCCCCAAACGTTGCGCACCGTGACTAATGAGTTTTTAGTCCCGGGTCGGGAGGAGACACACGACAGAAGGTCATGCGCCGCGGGTTGGGAAGCGCGTTGAGGCGCGTGGAGGGCATTAATTCCGGTTGGCGTCGCCACCCGGGACTAATGGTTCCCGGCCGCTGGCCTCTCTGCCTTTAATCCCGGTTGGGCTGGCCACCCGGGACTAAAGATACAAACTGCTCGCCTCCCGCGCGGCGGTTTTTATTTCGCGAGCGAGGCAGAAGGGCGCCATTGCTACAGTGCGCGTCCGAGTCTCTGTTTCTTCCTCTCTTCTCTTCTCTTCCCTCTCTTCGATCTTCCTCCACACCAAGCACCATGGCTGAAGTTTGGGAGAGATATGGTGGTCCCACACCATGCGGCAAGCATCTCGACGTGTGCTACACCAACATTTGCGAGAGCCTCCCCGGTGCTCTTGAGTATTTGACCAATCTCTATTTCTCCTCTCCCGATGAACACCGGTTCTTCGGGCTTGATCTGGAGTATACGGCGGATCAACGGGATGTTGCCGTCATCCAGATTGCGTTCAAGGAGGCCGTTTTGGTCTTCCAATGATCAAGGTAACGCACACGTACAATCTTGCATCTTCGATTTGTTTGTTGCATGTGAAGAATACATGTGTTGCAATATCTAACACGTATCAAATTTTTGTTGTTGAAGTAGTTTAAAGCATTCTCCGGCCCTTGTTGATTTTCTTGTCAACATGGGATATATGACTTTTGCAGCGTTGACATCACGCAAGACCGTCCGAAGTTGATGCGCTTGGGTATTGTGATACCTGAAGATCACTACATTGATCTTCAGGATTTTATCCAATTGAACGGGCCAAAGACCGGGATGGCTCGCATGGCAACTGCCTTAATCCACGAGGGCTACGAAACCATGAAGTCTGGTTTCCCCCGAAAGAATCACTTTTTTTGGGAGAAGACCCCACTGGACTTGACGAACGTCAAGTATGCAGCCATAGATGCATATGTCTCCTACGAGTTGTTCCGCATCTACTCGACGGAGCCAGCTGAACGGAGGTGCACATCACGAGGACAAGGACCATGCTGCTGCGGCCATGGCAACGACACGAATCCTCCATCAGGCCCCGGAACTGGAGCTGTTGACCCTGTTCTTCGAATCAGGGCCTCACCATGCCGAGTCGCAGCTCGTCCGCAATCAGTGCTATGCCGAACGCGCGGAGTGGGAGATCCTCGACGCGCACCAACTCCACTACAACCAGTACGAATCCTTGGACCAGACGCCGGCCGCTGTCCCGCCGTGAGGCGGATCAACCTGGTGCATTACCAAGGCGACAGGGCGCAGACGATGCTCGCCGGGTTCTAGATTTGCAACGATGCGCTTCTTGAGAAGATGTACTGCGAATTCGCGCGGGTACGTTGTCTTCCAATGGGCAAGGTACGCACACGATCTCTCTTGTAGGAAAATTGTGTACGTTGTCATGTTGATAGCAATAGTATCACTTGTTGCAATTGTAGAGAGGAAAATTGCATAGGGTAGCAATTGTAGAGAGGAAAATTGTGTTGTCATGTTGATAGCAATAGTATCACTTGTTGCAATTGTAGAGAGGAAAATTGCATATGGTAGCAATTGTAGAGAGGAAAATTGTGTTGTCATGTTGATTATCACTTGTTGCAACAATTGTAGAGAGGAAAATTGCATAGGTAGCAATTGTAGAGAGGAAAATTGCATAGGGTAGCAATATGGCATTTTCTATTTGTTGTTGTTGCATAGGAAAATTGTGTTCCATTTGTGTTGTTGCATTGGAAGAATACACGTGTTGCAACAATATCTAACACGTGTTCCATTTTTGTTGCTGCAGTAGTTCAAAGCAATCTCCAGAACGTGTTGATTTTCTTGTCAACAAAGGGTACGACTTCTGTAGCGTTGACATCACAAATGACCGGCAGAAGTTGATGCGCACATTGGGTATTGAGATACCTGAAGATCACTACATTGATCTTCAGGACTTGATCCATTTCGATGACCTGTACGGGCACAAGACCGGGATGGCTAGTATGGCAACTGCCTTCATCCACCCCGACTACAAAACCATGAAGACTTCTTTCCCCTCGAAGAATCACTTTTATTGGGGGAAGAACCCACTTGACCGGATCAATCTCGAGTATGCAGCAATAGATGCATACGTTGCCTTCGAGTTGTTCCGCATCTACTCTTTGGAGCTCGAGTAGATGTTGTTTGTGTGTACCGCATCCGCTATGTTGCGTTCGATATATGTAATGGATATATTATGTAATGGATCTATTAATTCCTATATTATTTCTATATTAATTCCTAGCTATATTATTTCTATATTATGTAATGGATATATATATGTACCGCTATGTTATGTAATGGCTCAAATAAAATCACGGGTTAAACATAGCACAAAATTTACTAAAGCAATCACACAAAGATCTAGCTCACACACAATTCCAAAATATTAAAACTAGAAAGTAACAAATGCTAGTTCCATTTTTATTTGGGTTTCCAATCATGCACACACTTTCTAAGGTAGATGTTCTGCAAGCAAACAACCTAATATCAAGTCCTAACACTCTATACAAGCTAGGAAACAAGATAAGATCAAACACACATTTCAAAACAAACAAAAACACATCAAGAAAACAAAACAGAAAAACTACTGTTTCTGGAATAATTTGTTGCAATACTTTTTTTTTACACGGAACAATAAATTTTGTTGCGATACCTGCAAATTTGTTGCAATGACATTTTTGCTGTAATTATCAAGATGTTCGGGGGAAACACAATATACCTTTTGCCCCGGTCGGTGTTACTCACCGGGGTAAAAGGGCTTTTACCCCGGTTGGTAACCCAACCGGGTCATAAGGGGGGCCTTTAGCCCGGGTTTGAGGAAGCCGGTTGGGAGGCCGGGGCATTAGGCTGGCGACCCGGGGGATAATTGCGCGCGATCCCCCGGGGGACGCTCAGCGCGCTCCAAAAAAAATAGATCCTCCCACGCACGCGTGGACCAGGTCAGCCACGGAAAAGATGGATCCATCTCAAACGGAAACAAAAACACAGGCTCAATCCACATCCTACCTAGCTGCTCGGCCTAATTGCTACTACTTCTACTTCTATGCGTGCACCACCGTATACTCACATCACATCCATTCAATCTACCTCTTTTTTTTCTCCCAGCGACAACGGATCTAGCTAGGCTATGCCTGGTCTCTCAAAAACGACTCCATCCACCGTGGATGCGTGCTCACAAGAACATGCGTATTTGCTCGCTTACCTCATCGCACAGAGAGAAGCTAGGCCCAGCAGGCCGGCCGCTCGCTCGCTCTACGCCTACCGCCATTCACACGGAGAGAAGCTAGGCGGTCATGCGTATTTGCTTGCTTACCTCATCACACGGGCACAAAGAGAAGAGAAGGTCAGCTCGCCTCGGCCGGCCGGCCGCTCGCTCTACGCCTACCGCCAGTCGCGCGCCAACCGCACGCGGTTCTTCTCGCGCCCGCCTTGTACTTATAGAGAGATGTGAGGAGGGGTCTCAGAACGGGTTGAACTCTTAAAAAAAGCGGGAAGAAACATAATTTCGGCTCCCTCTCTTCGGATCGATGGATGAACCATTCTGATTGTGTGACGCCGCGGATCGATGACATGGCAGAAGGATCCAAAGGCCACTGCATGCGTGGAAGGTAAAACAGGCTCATGAAATCCGGTCTCATTAATTACCTTGTTGCTCGGGATGGATCCATGCAAAGTCACTATGGCCTTTTCAGCTCCCAGCCTTTAATGTAGTATCAGACGATTGGAGAGAGGATCTCATTCAGATAAAATGCACACGGTTCAAACGTGGGTGAGCCTAGTTTCAATACAACGGAACGCCCTAATAAATCAAGCCGAAACACACATTCACGCACAAAAAGTCGATTTTAAATGCAAGATCCTATTTGAAGGAGGGGATTCAAATCAGGGAAGGGATTTCTTTCTATTAATTTTGATAGAAATTCGTTTTTCTTTTCCTGTCTCTATGATTTCTATTTTCGATGAGCGAGCATGAGGTAATGCTTTTAGCTCGATAGAAAAGAGGGAATAGTGTGCATTTTTCGTCGGGGATTCCCTCGAATAAAATGTCGCGTCTTCCTTCAATTCCTTATGTAGGTGTTGGAAAAAATCTTCTTATTTTGTTAAGAAATGAAATCCACAAACCATTACCTCTCCTGCTAGGATATTACAAAATGTCAGCACTGGAATATTACAAAATGGATCTCCATCACATAACTAGTTTGAATCTCGTATTCTCTAATCATGGAGGAAAAAGGAATAAATACTGCAGTTCATTCCTCAAAACAAACACAAATTCTCCTCTTTAACACACTTCGCAACACATATACATAATTGACAAGAAACCAAAGTATCAGATATGCGCTATCCACTTTTAACAGCAAGTGCTCTTGCCACCTCAACTGCCTGCCATATTGCTCACGTAATTGGATATACTCTCGTCAGTCCCCAACCACCAAATCCACTCGCAGTAATCTGCTGCCCCACCGTCGTTTCACCAAGTTGAACAAGGTCGGCTCGGAAAACTCCTAGAGCTAACAACCTACCAGTGCCGGGCTCTCAAAAACAGAGTAATAACTTAGAATCCTGATCATGCTTCCCCAATCAGCAAACCTAAGCACAAATAGAGAAAATGTCAGCAAAGTAAGTCGCTCTCCCATAGTAATCAACATCAACAGATTCCTACATACACAAATAAACATATTCAAAATTCAATACCCAAAAGTGACAACATGGATGAAGTAAGACACTGCAATGCACACAAACAAAAGGCCTAGCTGCAGCTTAAACATGGACTATCATGACGGTAGAGATGAGAAAACATCAAACACAAAAAGTTCAACTACAACCATACTATGTCAGGATATAACCCTGCCAAATCAATGACAACCATACAGTGTCAGAATTATCAGTCCTATTGCCACACAACAGCAAACACACACAAAATTCTAACTTTACACAACAACTAGATCGACAATTTATCCAAGAAGCTTTGTACCAGAATGAATATATTTAGAACCAGAGAGGATACATGTTCAAATGAACCTTGGGAATACACACAAATAAGGAAAGACAGCCATCACATGCATTCATCAAAGAGGAAACAAGAAGAATTTAAACTGGACAGCCCTCACAATTCAGGGTGGACAATGAAGGAGTTTTGGAATCACCAGTAGGATGTGTGTGCCAAATGACTTGGAAATTAAAGAAGTTATTTTGTGTTAAGCTCATGATACGGTCTACACTATCCATTCAGGGAGCACAAAAATAAATAATGATGTGAAGGAAAACGTTTGGTGGCCTGGTATGAAGAGGAAAATTGCAGAATATGTCAGCAAATAAGACTAGCAGTAGTACAAATTGATAGAAGCATTGTGTTGCCTAAGGAAGAGCAATACCAATTCAGGACCAGAATCTTACACAACTCAACACTACAGCAATCGTGGCTATGACTACTCCAAAGCAAGCTCTGATCAATTATGTAGGTGTTTTGCAAAAATAAAATGCATCAAACCAACATAATTCATGAACGTTTGATCGACTCTTGTAAGTAAGAGAAGAACAAACCTGCAGATCAACACACAGAACAACACTAGAAATGAACCTAGAGATGAAGGATCTGCCTCCCTATGGCAGAAGCACAAGGACGAAGACATGCAACAACTGCCAGCCATGGTCATATGCTATGTCGATGCAGGGGTGCTCACATGATTCTTTGTTGGATCAGGCAGCGGGGAAGCCAAATATGGAGCACACGTGGCATCGCAGCAGCGGGTCAGGAATCCGGCTTTGGCACCGACATGAGCGCCCTTGTGCCAGCCAGCTGTGTAGCTCCTCCCACTGTCTCTGAACAAAATGAGTAGCTTTCTTAACAAATGAATAAGACTTGTAAACAAACATATGTAGCATCTAAGAAATGAGCACACTTTATATTACAACACTAGTAGGATTTTCAGATGCAACACTACAGCAATAACTTTAAAAAAAATATGACTTATTGATGTATGAATTATTGCTCCCATGGGAAGTACCAAATCAGTAAATAGACATGCAGTTGGGATCAGGACGTGATCAACTACTCCAGGCCAAGCTCTGATATGCTTTGCAAAATAAAGAAAATGCAGCTCGCTAAATCAAGTCTTATCTTAGTGGCTGATTGAGTAGTATGTTAGCATGTTCAACTGATAAAAGAACACCCAGGTTGCATCATACAGAGTTTAAGAAGTCCATCGCACAACATGATGAACTCTCTGCCATCCACCTCCCCTTCCTGAACGCCACGGCAATTTGCTGCTCTGTGTACTACCCTAGCGACTAACACTGGTTGAAGCTCAGCATAAGCACCACTGTGGTCGCCAATAGCCAGCGAGTTGTGTAGCTCCTCTCACTGTCTCTATCTCCCAAGTGAATGCATTTCGGAACCAATGCTGCAATCTGATAATAGAAAAAAAAAATCATCGTCAGGCGTCAATAGTATAGTGTAAACCGAAGTAAGAAACAATATTTTTGTGTATCCTAAATTCCTAATGATTATTTAACTCCAGTATGAGCGACAAGTCCAAAAATGGCACCAAACAAAACATTTCAAGTAATTATTTCCACCCAAGATGTAAGCAGAAGTAAAACAAATTCCTACATAAAAATGTTGCACGGTGCATAACTGACTTGCTCAAACAATCCTGTCCATACATAATATTAGTTGTATGTGAATACTAACAATGTTGCTGTTGTCTTAAAAGCAAAATCATCTGAATTTGGCAGTCTACAAACCATATACTGGTACAATTATAGTAGAATGCAAAAAGGAGCATATACTTATAACTCCAAATATTCAAAACAGTGCTAAAAATAGATAGGATCAATGGTGGGCAAGCAATACAAAAGAAGTTACTGCACTATTTGTATACATACAGAAAATCCTGCCTCCTGATCAGAAATATACATAAAAGTGTCATTTGATGTCATTACTCATCAGTAAAACCAACTTGAGTATTTAGAAGCATCTTTGAAACAGAACAATCATATCTCATATGATACCAATAAAATCGCAGCTGAAGGAGAAGTCATGGCCATCCACCAAACAGGTGCACTACCGCACGTTTAGCAACCAAAGTATGGTCATAATAACAATGGGAGTAACAAGACATAGTGTGTGGAGTATACACAATAAACAAGATGCAAAGAAGAACCGAATGAACCAAAGCTGTGTAGCATAAAGCTTGACGACTTAAACAGTATAAAAGATCCCCTCATGTTCAATTTATGTGGAATTTACAGAATGAGTTAACACACTAATAAAGCATGATTCATAAAGCCTTGACTTGGATGTGATCCACGTATGGAGATACTAGTTCAATTTAAGCACTGCCAGTGACTTGACTACAAATAAAGAAACCTCCTTAGGAGTTGCAGAAAATAGCTTGACCTTCAGGAAAATTGTATTACGAGAGGAAGAATGGGAAATGTTGCGCTCTTATGAATGATCAAAGCATCAAACTGGTTACATAAATGTCATTTCAAAACTTCCATTTCCAGGAACAATGCCAATATAAAACTTCATTTGATTATAAATTCAAGAAAGAACAACTTACTCCTTATAACTCCATATTCAAACAGTGCTAAAAAAATAGATAGGGTGAATAGTGGGCAAGCAGTACAAAAGAAGCTATTGCAACTATTTGTATACATACATAAAATCCTGCCTCCTCCTAATCAGACATATACTGATTAGATGATTATAAAAGTGTCCTTTGATGTCATTACTCTTCAGTAAAACCAACTTGAGTATTTAAAAGCATCTTTGAAACCACCAAACAGTTGAAAGAGAAGTCATGGCAAACCACCAAACAGATACACTACCGCACGTTTAGCAACCAAAGTATGGTCGTAATAACAATAGGAATAACAACACATAGTGTGTGGAGTATACACAATAAACAAGACACAAAGAAGAACCGATAATGAACCAGAAACCATATGGGCAACAAAATGAAGACAGGCAATTGGAGTAAGCCAGGTACGACCAAAGCTATGTAGCAATAAAACTTGACGAGTTAAACAGGTAGCCTCATAAGTTTTAGAATAAAACTTAGTTCAAATGTTCAATTTCTGTGACATTTACAGAATGAGTTGACACGCTAATAAAGCATGATTCTTAAAGCCTCGACTTGGATGTGATCCACGTATGAAGATACTAGTCCAATTTAAGCATTTCCTTTATATGAAAAGTAAAAAACTAAAAAAACGACACATTAATACATAACTGAATGTCTGTCGACAGTGGAACTGCAGTGTGTTCTACAATGGCCTGAAGGAGCTAACACAAACATGTTGGGAAGCAGCAAAATTATACAGCAATGGATTGACAAATGATACCCGATACATCTAGTGGCTTATAATATTGAACAGACACCAACAACATAACAAAAGGAGTATGATAATTTTGTAAACAAACCTACAAAATGCATGAATGATTGATTGGATGACTAACTGTTGGCACACAAAATAGCACTAGAAATAGACGTAATAAGGGATTTACCTCCCTGTGGTACAACGAGGATGAAGACATGCATCGGCAACCTCGGGTTTTCAGCTAGGCCGAGCAGGGGCGCTCCCGGTCCGAGAAGGCCCGAGCAGGTGGCATCGGGTGCGGCGTTGGACGCCATCCGTCGCCGACGCTGCTGTGTTCGGCACAGACCTATGAGCTGCGCAACGCCTCCAATGTCCAAACTGCAATTGCACAAGCCAGTCAGCTCCATATTTTATCTTTACTCCCTAGATTGTATGATCTGACGTAGGCAGTAGTATAATCTCTTTAACATGCATAGGCTCTTTTAACCCCTAGCAAGTAGCAACATATGGACATTGTGCTAGGAAGCACAACGGGCAGTATGCGCCATGCAGTCTTGCTTGTGAATGAGTATCGCGGTGGTTTACTTCTTAGTTACACAAGAGGAAGGAATACGGATCGAGTACTCACTAAAATAGTTAACTTTCTAGCCAAAGATATGAGGCAAAAAAAATTAACGACTAAAAGAATACATAAGATTGTCTCCCAAATATTAGCAATTAAGCTTGGTTGATATATTCACTTTCTGTCACATACATAAAATAATTTAACATGCTAAAAAATCATGATTCATAATGCATTGACTAGGATGTGAACTCACGTGAAGCAGCATACTTAGACTACTAGTTAATTTAAGCATTTCGAGGCCGGCATGACCGACGCTGTGGTCGTCACTTGGCGTCGAACTATGCAGCTCCTCCCGCTGCCTCTGAACAAGATGAGTAGATTTCTTAACAAATGAGTAAAATGAGAAGACCTCTAAAGAAGCATATGTAGCATGCAAGAAATGAGCAAACTTTATGCTACGAGAGTAACATGATTTTTAAATGCAACACCACAGCAGTTACTTTAAAGAAAATATATGAGTTAATTAATGATGTATGCTCTCAAATGGCAGTACCATATGAGGTCCCAAATCCTATATACATGGTTGATGTACTAAGATAAGAAACAATAAACAGGCTTGCAGTTTCAATGAATAAAACACATAATCAATAAACCAGCATGCAGTTTCAATACAATTGCTACTAATGAAGCCATGATTAGCTGTCAATAATTTGTTGTTAGCACACAAACGCAAAAGACACTCAAATCATTATTTATGCTCGTTTGGTTTATCCATTAACACGTGAAGCAAAAAATGTGGTGATGAGTGTGCATACTAAGATACAGCGTCATGTGGTAATGTGTTGCATCCACTAAGAATGCAGCTAGGAATTAAGATAGAGTGAAGGTAAATTACATATGCATAACCAGAACTAAATTTCTCAACAGATCAAGCTATAGAAGAGTGCGAAGGGAATAACTGCAGGATTTCTCGGCAGTAAATCAAAGCATCAAGCTCCAGGTTACGCGCAAGGTTTGGTTTGACATTAATTAAGTCAACTGAACCAGCCCACAAGCAATTATTAAAAAAAAAACTTTCTCATACATCCAACCCACAAATACCAAGGTAACTTCCAGCCCACGGCCCAGCAGGAATACAAAAGAATTTAATCATTGACTCAGTTGCCTGCTCTAATGCTCTTGCAAGAACTGAATTCAACTCCAAAAATGAAAAAAATCAAGAATTTAATCATTGACTAGATTTTTGAAACAGAACAGCAAAAGGGGAGGCATGGTGTTGCTAACCTAACCATACTTTGCATCATATATTTATGACTAGGGCAATATATTCTCACCAAAATATTGCTGCAGCAGCTAAAGCTTTGGAAACTAAGAATACTTGCGCATCAAAATCGCTATTGAAAATGAAAGGATTGTCGTACTAGTAACAAGTTGATGCAGGTTCCAGCAAGCTATTGATCAACTACTCCAAACCAAGCTCCCTTAGTTAATAGGATATGATCGTCCCTTCACTTGTGCCCTTTGTAGATATATGCTAGGTAGTTGTATATCAGTATTGGTTTTGGACAGATATATACGTTCTTGAAATCAAGATAACTCTAGGAAAAACTACATATTATGCAGAAAAAGACACCCAGGAATCAAGAGCCAATAACATGAGCACCTAAAAAAAATACTAAAACCACCAATTAGTAACTCTAGTTCACCAAAACCTTGCCAACATTCAGATTCCTGCTGCTGTAGTGCCAAGATATGTACGTACTTTGCAAAAAAAAACAAGCACTATCAGGAATGTGTGTGCTCTCAAGTTTGATTGACAGAGATAAATTCATACCGCTCCCTGTTGGTAAAACCGAGTCGACGAAGACATGCAACAGAGAAGGAGCATCCTAGCGCCATCGGCTAGGTCGAGGCAGGGGTGCTCTCGATCCTGGCAGCGGGGAGGCTCAAGTAGGAGGGCAATTGGACTGGCGGCGTCGCTGGTCATTGATGCCGGCAAGCCACGCAGCTCAACCTCTCTGTCCCCCACTTAACTCGTCCTTGCAGTCGGATGCAAGGGTGCCGGCCTGGAAGGGAGCATCATAAATAAATTCTATAGTGCATCAATTTTTTTTAGAGATTTGGGCATTAATCCAATATAGTACGAACTAGGCATCTAGTACAATTCAAGCTACATCAACAGCACCACAGCATTATAGGTAGTATAGTACTAGGTGAGCAGCTAGAAGTGGTTCTGCAGTAGTAGTATTACTAAGTGAGCAGCACAGCAGCAACATAATTTGTACGGAGTAGAATCACTAGCACTAGGTCCACCTCTGTACAGGATATGTAACTACACCCAAGTAACCAACCTAGGGCAGTTGCAGGTACACCCAAACTACGGCAGGTCGACCAGTAGCAACATATCGAGTGATTGCCTCACCTGCAGAGCACATGGCGAGGAGGAAATTTGAGGACTGCCGGCAGCAGGAGAAGCAGGTCTCAGCTTGGGGAAGACAAAATTGATGTCCGGCGCACCCATGGCCTGCTTGCCATCGGGTTCCCTCGCGAAGACGGCCGCCAGAGGAGGCCGGTGAAGCTGCGGCGGCCGGGATTTGACAGCCACGGCGGAGAACACCGAACACCAGCGCCATCTGCTCCGAGGCGAGGGTACCTCCTTGCAGCGCGTGGTGGATGACGGCCGTCCGAGTCCGCGTCGGCGCCGTTGCCGTCCTGGTGTTCCGGAGACCTGTGGTCGGCGTGTAGCGCAGCAAACCCCAAACCATAGGCCACGCACGCGGCACGGTCTGGCGAACTCGCGGTGCGCCGTGCAATCAAAGCACGCGCGCGCCGGCGAGCAATCCAGCCGCGACGCCATGGGTCCTGTGCGGCGGCGCCTTTCTCGCCGGCGAGGCTGTGTCGACGCGCTCGATCTGTTGTTGCGCGAGGATGAACGGGGACTACTGGGAGAGTGGGGGATGGCGTAAGGGAGGAGGGACCGGGGCTAAGGGAGTAGGGGCGGCAGACGGAGGCGGCGGCGGTGGCGGCGCCAGATCGGATCGAAGCTGTGGGTGAGAGAGAGAGAGGATGGGGGGAGCCGGGGAGGGGATGGAAGTTGTGGGTGAGAGGGTGGTGTCGCTCGAGGCAGAGACGCAGGGCTGGCGTTTGGTGTGTTCATCGCTGCGGCTCTGGGTCCGATCGGACGGTTGAGATGGGTTGGATGCGTGGTGCGATCCGCAGGGAGGCACTCCTTGCCATCTTGTTGGCTGCACACCATCCAATCAAACTGAGGCTAATAATTGCTCTCCTTAATTATCCCGTTAGAATTGGCGCCGGAAATTCTCTTATAGCCTGTTCGACTTTCCCGCTAATTAATCTCCTGGTCTCTCCCATCAATTATCTCGGCTGGCCAACAGTGGAGTTTGGCCCAAAGTCAGCGTCTCAAATAATTAACTTTTATGTAAGTATATAGATGGGCAGTGATGTCACTTTTATGTGTTTTTTCTTTGAATATTTTTTAAGAAATATTAACTTGGTTGAAAATATTTTCATCCATTCCTTACATGGCTATATAAGTGTGTTATAAATAATTAAAATCGAATACATGATATGTTTGGTACTAGGCAATAACGTTTTCTTGTGGTGACATGGCCTTAATGAAGCTTTTTGTAAATTTTGCCTCGTTTAATTTTCTATATTCCAAAAGCGTAAGCTTTGCACTTTATTTACAGAGTCCTCTGAAAGTACATTTACATTCTGGTAAATTCTTTGGAAATCAAGCAATTCAAAACATATACCTTGACGAAAAAGCCGAGGATCGTTTCACCTCGGCTACTCCCAAACCCCTTAGTACTAGTCATGTAAACATTAATCTACCTTAAATTATTCGAACCAAATATTTATTATCACGTGTGGTTTTTCATCTTCAAGGCTTCCAAAAAAGATCACGGAAATATCTAGGAGTCACCATCTACACATAACAAAATCTACAATGACAACACTAGTTACCTCCAATTTTTAATGTTGAACTCGCAGAGTTGAGACAATCTTTATCATACTTCTTGTCTTCATCGCAATGAAACTTCAAATGAATTCACGATCAAGAATAGCTTCGATCAATCTCTCTAATTATAAGCATTGACCAGAAGAATGATCGATTAAGGGTTTTCTACAAGGTGGAGTGGACGGAACCGTGAAACGGTGCCAATCATGTTTTCTACCAAGATGGGTGTAATGATTGGAAGTGACAAGGAGTGCATGATTGTGTGACGCGAGGCCAGATAGATGGTCGAGTAAAATTGGGGTATTATATATAGAAAGAGGTGGAATAGATGTTAGTTGGAAGCGACACCGTACATGTGCTTGGACGAGGAAGAGACCTATATAAAGAGGCACCCATAAACCGTAAGTTTATTCCTTCTCCGACTAGGTCCCCTCGGGATTGATGAACAGTATCGGCCATTGACATGGAGTCCCTATAATTTTATGTGGCTGAGATACATAATCTTTAGTGAGATGCGCATCCATGTTGAAATGTTTATCCTACCATGACATCACCATAAAAATTACACGCCAACAACATGTACTTATTCAATCGGCACACACTCTCTTTTGCCATGCCTCGTAGTCCCGTTGCACCCACACTAGGTCTGTGATTAATTATGTTACCATAAATCATGTGTACACTTTTGGGTATGTGTGTATGGAAGCATGCCACTAGCCGGGGAGGGATCAAAAAATATGTTCCTTCTAAAATCCGCAAGGCAAGATTATAACTTGCATTGCGTTGTGGCAAATCATTTGACCAAAAAAAAATGCTGGTTACATGGAACACAAATCTTACCACCATTAGAAGCTTCTTTCAAATATGAATCTAACGACATCATAAAAATAAAATAAAAAATATTTTTAAAAGTTAATCTTTAAACAAACGGTTTGTAGCAATTAGGTCATTTGATTTGATTTTTTGATAATTAATATTTTTTACTAAATATTATCTCCGACTTCTAAGATCACCATGTTGTCTGGTGTGGTGGTTCTCTTATCGATGGAGTCAAGATCGACGAGGAGAGAGATGAGCCTGTCCTATCGTAGGCGGCGAGCATCGGGATCATGGACGTATCATGGAGGAAGGTGTTGACGATGATCGATTCGACCTCCGCGTAGACCTCTTGCTCGTAGTCAGGGGCGGATCTACATCATGCTACGAGGGTGCTCCGGGTATCTGGTATAATACAATTCCTTTGCATAATTGCATTTTTTTCACCATATGTGCACCATGTAAAAAATGTTTTTTTGTCTATTGTGGCACCCTCTAGGCACCCCAGTTTGAGATGTTGTAGGTTAGGTCTGCCCCTGGTCATAGTCATCATTGATGTTGGAAGATAGCAGGTTCGTTGACTCCTCGAGGCCTCCTCTCGCTTTCACTACTTCACGATGACGCCTCCAGCCTCTTGTTTTCACCCAAATAGAACTTTGCATCGCAATTTCTTCTTGGGCTGGATTTTATTGCAGCAGTGGATTTTATTTCCATGCATATTTTGAATCCTTGGACTAGGTCACACAAATAATCGTTTTGTTCTTTGGATGAAAAACGTTGCGTGTGAATTCACCGTCGAGTCGCCTCCTCTTTCTCTTCTGTTTTTCTCTTTGGGTATTTTTTTTTCTTCTCTTCCTCTCAAGCACACTAGTTAGGTAGTCTCTGTCGTAGCCTCGATCCCACGTGCATGCACACTGGGTACCTACGTGTGTGTCTCTCCTCCACCAGCCTAGCCTAGCCTAGCCGATGAATGCATGCATACCCTACCATACCTAATACATAAAACTCCTTCCACTTATCATCTTGCTGCTAGCTAGTAATGGATCAATGAAAGCAGGCAAGCTTGTATTCACCTAGCCGACCTAGCCACGCACGACCTTTTCGGAAAACAAAAAAAAAACTTCCGGCAAGTGGAAGGGAAAACTCGATCCTAGTCGCTATCTGGAGTCGTCAGACCGGTGCGGGGCTCAACGACGCTTGTGTGTCTTCTCACTATGGTGGGGGCTTCCTTGCATCTCTCTTCTACCAATAACCGTGGACCTCGAGATGTTTTCTGTTGGGACATGAAGAAATCGATGCACTGTTTCTTCCTTCACAATGCATTCCCTCCATCGAGAGGCTAGGCCTTGTACATAGATCGAGAACACTCGCTCCCCCACGACGAGGCTAGCAAAGAAAAAGCTTCGTGAAAGAGGAGGGCGAAGGAGAGTATAACAACGTGTGTCCAAATCTCCTCCATGATCACCCCTTTAAGAACCGCCATCCCCTTTCTTCTCACTCTAACCATAAAATCTAAGTTTATTCCTTGTAGCTAGCCACAACGATCTTTATGTCGGTGAGCAGTAGAGATCACTAACACGTGATATCGTGCCATCGGCCTTTTTCTGAGCCATGCTAATATTTTCATGTTGGAGCGTGCATCCAGAACGCAATGGAGGAGGGAAAGACATCGCATGCACTGCATCTTTGGCTACATATGGTCTAAATGTTGACGTGGAAAGGACCCTATTTTGCCATTAGGCCATCTTGTGCATGAAGGACTCCAGGAAAGGAAAGATTCATGTCAGTTGGTGGTTTGGATGGAGCGGCAAGGAAATTTTATGTTGATTCCTTGGTGTCATGGTGTGTACTTGGTCAGCAAGGCCCGCCTTGGCATTGTGCCACACATATGGCACGAGCTTCCCGCGCGAAATATTTTGGACGTCGAGGGTGTCTACAACGATTTTACAATAGTTATTGGCCCGTTTATGGGGTACTTTCTTAAGATAGGTTGCTAGCAAGTTATTCCCGGTACTTTATTTTTTACAATTTTATCTTATTTATTATATGCATGATTGTTATTAGTACAAAAAAATTGATACATTATGTTTAGAAAAAAAGTACTACCTATTATTTCATGTGCTTGACGGTCATCGAGCTTGGCCACAGAGGCGGTCCACCTTCCTCTTAAGCATTATTTTACGTGTTAATCCATCGACCCTTTAATGTTGGTTCTGAGAGTAATCTTTTACTCAATCCAAGTATATGCTCAAGGGACAACGAAGAAATATATCGGAGTTTTATTGCACTATGCTCAAGGCTAGACGGAATAATGGGGTACCCCCTCTCGGGTGTTGTGCAAGAGAGAATACATGGCATTGTCGTGTTGCCTCACACGTCTCCACTCAAACATCGTTATCCCCTATCACACAAATATAGAGATATGGACTAAATTCGCTTGTCACGGAGTTTTCCCGCTGTTCTCCAAGCTATCGAGCATCACATTGTCCTATTTTGTCTGCCTTCTTCTATACAAGGTTATAGCAGAACAAAAATCAAGTGTGTGAATATTTAACCTCAATTTTTATTGTTTTCTATAGCAAAAGGCAATATTTAACCTCAATTTATTAAGCATGTCTCAACTATTGCTTATTTGTATGAAAGGAAGTTCTAAAATTGACCTGAAAATCGTATTAATTAGTCAGCAACTATGTATTAATTTGTCAGCAACTCTGTAGCCAGCACAGCTTGCTGCATGAAAAGGTGATGAGTATAAATCTTGCTCCATGCAAGCACCGTGGACCTATACGAGCGGCAGAAACACGTCGGCCGATCCCTACTGTACTGGCTAGGTTAGAAAAGATCCAAAAATTCTTTGATTCGAAGAGAAGCAGCAAAAAGAAACTCAATTTCTTTGATTCAGAATGGCCAACTATCACGCCCATACGAGATGAAAAGCAACCAGCTAGGAGTAAAAACCCGGGAAACAGTCCATATTTAGGTTAGAAAAAGACCCAAAATTTACTCGACCTGTACAATCCAATCTACACCAAGCTACTACGAGCTAGTATGCGTGTGCTTATATTAAATAGTCCGTTGCATGCATGCATTTACGTACGTCATACCTAGGACACCTAGGGAGGGAGCTCCTTAAAATATTACACCGGTAGCTATAGTTTTCTTCTCTAAACCAAAAGTAAAATAGTTAATCACCATTTCATCATCGAAAAGGCGGACTCAATCACTGGTGCTATATATGGCCTCCTAGCATCTGACTCAACTCCAGAAACCGACAAAGTTGGCGCCCTCCATGAGACAATACCATAAACTCTTGTGACTCAACATCCGGATAACTAAGTCGTGAGGCCCTCCACCACACCGGCCAGCCATGACAATGTGAGCTCCCTATCTAATTCATCCAATTTCCACATCATTTTCAAGCTACATCCGACAACTACGACATTGAACTGCTCGCTCTCGCGTGGGTGACAACATAGGATGGTGACAACTCGACGTTGCTTCATGGATAACGGCGACCCAAGTGGTGTCGTCCCCAACATCGTCGCCGGCCGGCGTGCTTCGAGACTCTGTCAACTAATCTGCGACAGAGAAGAACTTGATTGCTTTTCCATTTTAGCTTTTGAGGTCTTCCTTGTAGAAGACGAGGACTGTTGCACATTTCTCCTGTTTGCTAGGGTCCTCTTTGTAAAATCATATGCTACTTAATACAGCTTCTGGGACCTTTAGACCTCTTCCCCGTTCAAAAAAAAATCGACGTTCACGGGGTGCTTCCCCATGCCAACGTCCATCCATGTATGACGCCTTCTTCGGGTAAGGGGTATGTCCTGCCACTCAACGCCCAGAAGGTGCTTCGAGATCCGCACAAAAATAGTCCCCAAGAAGTGCATAAAGTATGTGAAACACTTCTCAATATCCATGGTCATATCGTCTTCTTTAAACCTAGGAATATTGGGGGCATGGCCAAAATCTTTTGGTGGGTGTTGGCTGGCTGAGACGATGGCAACACGGGCATGTCTCGGGCCCACTTGGAGGCATTGTCGAGTCCCTACTAACATTTACTTTTTGGTAAAAGATCTAGGTCTATCTTCACACCAGGCGATGACATTGATGGCATAGGGCACCCACCGGCTGTGCCGCGTGATCTCCCCGGTCTATGCCCTAGTTTTGCCAAATGGGGTGGCAGTGGTGGTTTTGGAGTTCCGTCCTAACGATTCTAGCGTTCGACGCGAGGAATAAATGAGATTATTGTTATTTTATTTGGTCGACGAATGGCATGCATGGTGTCACATTGCACCAGCCCATAGAGCCAAGCAAAACTAGTCGATCATACTACATCTCTCGGGTGCTACCACATCCCAGCTGGCTGAACACAAGGCAAATAGAAATAAATTTAGCAGTATTTAATTGAGATGCCAGATTAGTGTTGACGTTTATGAATCTAGCCGACTAACTTGTATGCACGAGTACACTGCACCGCTAAAACCATGCATGCATGTCCAAAATATTACTAGTACTATGTATCATTTTTAACTTATACATGCATGTATGCTACGGCCATACATGACGCTTGTGTGAGCACGAGCTCAAGGTGCATGCAAATGAGTAGTGCTCGTCCACGTCTCCATGCGGTTACGGATGGGAGCAGTGCTATACGTACGATAAGTTTCTGTACGAGTTCCGTCCGATCTTACGTGGCAGGTTTGTATTTGGGCTAGGCCAAAGCACGGGACGGCAACTTAATTAGCAGTACCATAAAATAGCACGTAGTGGAGGTGTCGTGCATGGATCGGACAGAAATCATCGTACGTGAAGCCATTCCGTACTGATGGCGTCAAATAACGTTTTGAAATCAGTAAAGCTAGAGCATAAGGAGGGTTCGTGCAAAAGCAGCACACTACAAACACTCAGCTCAGCAGCCAACATCACTATAAAAATGTGCAGCTGCGCCGACGGTATTTTGTCGGGGTCGTCGGCGTAGAGGCGGAGTAGCTAGGCCAGCCGGACACAGTTTCCATTTTTTACGCTTTTATTTTATGTATTTATTTATCTATTACTCTCAATTAGTTTAATTAATATGGTTATATTTTTTTTATCAATTGGAGATATTCGTGCCCTCCGAACAGCGGTCTCCATCCACCTAAAAGGACGTCGCGAATCTTGTCTTTCACTGCTGCACGTCGAGAAATTGCGTAAGTGTTATCCTATGTGTGTCCTACGCGGGACAAAAATTGTTTAAGACTCCCATGCATTTCCTTTCCCAGAGTAGGGTAGTGTTGAAACCCTGTCCCGCAGGCCCCGGATCGTCTACCCCCTAGATATTCTTCGGATGGGTGTAGCATGTTGGACTTTTCTCTTGGTTTGTGTTTGGTAGGTTATATGATCACTTCAAACCATGTTTTGGCCCAAGTTGTCACAAGATCCTACCCTGTTCCACCGAAACTTAGAGTTGCCCCCTAATAATTAATGTATGGAACCTTCGTAGCTAGGTGACAGCGCATGTCTCCGAAGGGGGTCACACTCGGGAACTAGTTTTTGATCTTTCAACATTCCACCGCACTTTTATACATATTTTAGGGTCACATGCAAGGTTTGGAGGTATTCTGGTGGTTTCAGGCTATAAGTCTAGCTAGAGAAAAGACGATGAAGGTGAAGCCAGTCAGACCCTGGTGTGGAACATTTTCCATCTAAAACCTATAAAACACTTCTACACACATGCTATCGCACCAACTAGCCTATGGTGGGATTTTGACACTACAGAGCCCCTCTCTGGCGAAACCTTAGCCCCGATGGAGAAAACTCCACCTTATCATCTACCACCTTGATCGGAGCCGAAAAAGGGTAGCAAAGTACATCTACTTATTTGGTTGTGTTAGGTTAGTCCCTAGGAAGTCCCAATAGAAATATCTACCAACACTCTACAAAAGATCCCCTCTAGTTCGTTCGATCCGGGAGTTTAAACCTATAAGTGCAGAAACCCGGTAGAGAGAAGGCAAAGCCGGCTAGACCCCAGTGCGGAATATTTCACATCTACAACCCAAAACACACTTTTACACACATGGTATGGAACTCCCTAACTTTTGGTGGGATTCGGACGCTCTGAAACCCCTCTCCGGCGAAACCCTAGACCCGCTGAAGAAAAGCACGACTTTTCCGTGGCAAGCCTTGACAAGAGCCAAAAGATTGCAGCAAAGTGCAACTACTTGCTTGGTTTTGTCAGGTTAGTCCCTAGGAACTCCCAAGCCAAAGATCTACCCACACTCTTCAGAAGATTCCCTCCGGCTAGTACGATTCCGAAGTTTCAGGTTGTATGCCTAGAAACCCGCTAGAGAGAAGGCGATGTCGGTCAGATCCCGGTGTGGATATTTGACATCTTTATCCCAAAAAAAACCTTGTATATATATGATATGGCACCCCTTATCTTATGGTGGGATTCAAACGCTCCGCAACCCCTCTCCGGCATAACCCTAGCCCATCTGGACAAAAGTCTGACTTTTTTCTACCCCCTATACTTGCGTCGTAAGATGGTAGCAAAATGCTACTAACTGTTTGGTTTTGTTAGGTTATTCCCTAGAAAGTCCCAAGAAAATATCTATCCACATTCATCGCAAGATTCCCTCCAGTTCGTTCGATATGGGAGTTTCAGACTATAAGTCTAGAAACCAGCCAGACAGAAGGCGATACCGGTCAGACCCGGTGTGGAATATTTGACATCTACAACCCAAAATACAATTGTACACACTTTTTATGGCACCACCTATCTCGTGGTGGTATTCATACGCTCCGGAGCACCTCTCTGGCGAAACCCTAGCTTCGCTAGAGAAAAGTCCAACTTATCGTCTACCACCTTGACCGGAGCCGGAAGAGGGTATAAAAGTGCAACTACTTGCTTGGTTGTGTTAGGTTGGTCCCTAGGAAGTCCCGAGACAAAGATATACCAACACTACTCTTCACAAGATTCCCTTCGGTTCGTCAGATCCGGGAGTTTCAGGCTATAAACCCGAAAACCCGCTAGAGAGAAGGCAGTGTCGGCCAGACCCCAGTATGGAATATTTGACATCTACAAAAAGAACACTTGTACACACATGGTATGGAACCCCTAGATTTTGGTGGGATTTGGACGCTCCGGAGCCCCTCTCCGGCAAAACTCTAACCCCGCTAGAGAAAAGTCTGAATTTTCTAAGTATCCACTATACCTGCGCCGAAAGAGGGTAGCGAAGTGCAACTATTTTATTGGTTGTGTTCGGTTAGTCCCAGGACAAAGATCTACCCCCGAACACAACCAATAAAATAGTTGAGGGATCTATGTACTCCCAATAAAATAATTGGATGTGAGTACAACCAATAAACAACAATACGTCACCTGATGTGTGTGACACTATACTTGAGGGATCTATGTACTCCCGGTGAGCAGGTAAATGCATGGTCACCTAGCCAAGCCAATAAGATCACAGAAGCAGACTAGCCCCGGATCGGCTCAGCCCGACGCGAAAAAAGAAAAGAAAATCAATTCAACGCTATTGTGCTCCATCCCGAGAGAGAAAATTAATTAGTAGCTGGGAAGCAGAAGAAAATTAAGTGGAGTAATTAGGGGTGGCGCACAGTCGCACGCACCCATCCTCTTCCTCGATCCCCTTTTCGCTCCTCCTCCTCCTCGGCCCCCTTCTGCCGCCGCCGCCGCTCAGACCTCGACGCCAGACACCCCACCCGGACTGGAGCTCTCTACCAGGCCTCCCGACGCCCCTCCTCCGCCTACCTCCCTGGCTCCACGCACCAGACCGTGGGGTGGCCCAAGAAGCAGCTGCGGCGGCGTCACACGCTGGAGATGAATGTCCTCCTCCGCTTGCAGACAAGGAGACGGAGTTCTTGCTGCTCGGCGACCACCTACTGGACCCGCTGGCGCTGGCGCAGGTGACGTCCTCTCCGACCTGCTGATGCCGGACACGGATTCATCCCACTGCCGCCAGCCCGACGGCCTCCCCAACCTGCTGCTGCCCGGTGAGGCCCCTCTCCCCCTTTCCAGCATCCCATGTAAATCTTGTACCCAGTGGAGAGCCTGCTTATATGGATCTCGGTATAGGCTCATGACGGAACCTGCTTAGATGCTCCAATTAGCACTTTCGTTGCTTGGGTGTGAGAACTGAAGCTTTTGTCACTTAGTATTTTGGTGCACCGCAGGAGCTTCTTGGCTTGGAGTAGGCAGGATAAAGTAGAATTAATTATGAATTGGTTTCTATCTAGCCTTTAATTTGTTCAACACTGCACTGGATGGAATTCTTAAGTTGTCACTAGTATTACTGTTTCTTCCTCCTTGTATGCTGGATGCGACTGCTGCCCGTGATCATACAAGTATGTATAATAGGTTTTATATTGCTGCACAAGTTGATTATATATGTCTGTCATATATATGACACAAGTCAGTAAAAAAAAAAACCTTATGATGACACGAAACAGTCGGACTAATTAATTCCTTTGTTTTTTTGCAACCCCGTGTTCTTGCTGTTGTGACTATCTATATAGGCTTTGTGTGTGTGTGTGTGCTTACAGTTCAACTGCAACTGTAGATTAGATGGAGTAAATATACTACTCCCTCCGTCCACTTTTATAAGGCCCACTTCTTACTATTGAATAGTAAGAAGTGGGACTTATAAAAGTGGACGGAGGGAGTACCTAGTTGTTTTAATCGCCATACTTGGGTTGCATCCCCTGACATAGTTAATTCTCTAGCATGATCCTGTTGTTTTAATCTTCTTATTATTACTTTATTTTGTACCGCCAAACTAGTGCTCATTTTTACTAAGATGCCATGGACATCTTTCTTAAATCTAGCATGCAGGTCTATCCCTCAAGTATGAGATCCTGATTGACGGGCGAGTTCGTCGCTGACCCCTGTGGCCGGCGGGAGGAGCTCTTGGGGCCGCTGGAATGGCGACCGGGAGTCAGAGAGGAAGTGATGGTGTTTGTCTTGCTGCAGATGCTGCTCATGCCGGTGACCACCTCCCTGAGCAGCTGTCGGCCATGATTGTGTCCTCCTGCTGCTGCTGCTGCTGACAACCTCCAACCTGCAGCTGGCCGGTGAGGTTCCTATCACCCTCCTCCAGGAATTCCTTGCAATTTATGTTTCTTTTTGTCATGTTAAATGTGTTCTCAGCGGACATCATGCTTGTATGGATGTCCATATGTTGTATACATGGTGATATATGGTCAGTGTTTGGTAAGAATGCTTGTATGGTCTGATGATTAACTGGAAATTAGGCCACGAATCTTGTGGAGAAAACCTATATTTTGGCGTTTTAGTCGGATCATGTTAGCTTTTGCCGGTGCAGATTTTGGTGCTGTATAAATTATGTATCAAGTGGCTAGGTATTCATATTGTTTTTCTGGTTCATCTTGATGCTCAACTATTATAACAGTGCAATTTCTTTTTTGTTGGCAATTGCATCAGGTTTAGTTATTACATTGAAGTTTCGCCTAGAAGTTTCAAACTTTATTTCTGCCTTGCAAATGACAGATTTTGCTATACGAATTTCTAATGTTGCTCTTTGGATTGCAGCAAGCAAAACAAGAGAGTCCCCAGTGCCCAGGAGCTTACGGCTGGCTTGCTCGCCGGCGCTCCGTCGAGCTCGCTGGACCGCATCGCACTAATAGCCGAGGGGTCGCTGTGTGGTGCTGCACGGTGGCAATGACGTCCGGCGACCAGGAAGAGACAGTGCCGACATGAGCCACTTGTTTGCTGGCGCGCCCCCAACTGGACTCTGGCTTCCTCGTGACCTGCATCACCCGGCCTGTGAGGAGTCCTGTTGGTCCTGTTGATGGTCGCGCCTCGATCTGCTGCCTTCCTTCCGGTCAATATTGCCATATGTTTTGCTGGTAGGCAATATTGCAACGATTTGTGCCATGTGTGTGAAAGCTTAGCCCACCAACTGGTAGGCAATACCGCATCGATAATTCTTAAAGATTTCATCTTTATTTATACGTGTACACCTAGATGTCGGACGTGTTCCGCGGCAGCGGCGAATGTGGCATGCTGCTGGTGTCGCTGGAGAGGACGCCAGCATCGGGTTTTCTTATTCTTGGCGGCGGCGACGATGAGGAAAAGTTCCCCGAGCAGCAGGTGTACTATCAAGTACGGTGTGGTCTAGGTAGGTAATCTCAGTCTCTTGAACCCTGGTGCTTTTGTATGTATGATTGCTGCAAATGGCGACATTGGTATCTGGCTGATAATACATCTTTGGCCCAGGGCTAGTAGTCCTTGGCTATTTAGATGCGAGAAGTTTCTTGTGTTGTTGCTGGACGTTATGGGTTGATGTTAATATGTGGATGGATTTTGTCAAGTCCTAGTAGATATTACCGATTTGTAAGCTGGCGCTGCATTATACGTGGTGAGTTAGATTTGTAGTTTGCTGGCTACTGTAGTTTGTAATTTGTGAGTGACATTTACTATGAACGTAGTTGGAAAAACGTGCCAAAATGTGAAGGTAAAGTATTGCAGTGTATCTTGTTCCAGGTCCAAGTCACCGTTAAAAAAAGAAAGAGGATCGTTGTGTCTGGACAGAGGAAGGGGAAAAGAAAAAAAAGATGAAACGAGCTGGGTATCTTCAGCCGGCCGGAGTCGAGCGATCGTGCAGCAAGACTCGATCTTCAGGGTTGGGTAATTACTAATCAATCGATCGTGGGAGTCACGTACTAGTAGGAGCTAATCAATCGACGGAACCCGCGCGCACATGCTAGCTAGTGAGCAGACCAATCCTCAACGCCAACGCGCTGTTAACAAGCCTAACCCGACGAGCAGGAGCACGTGCAAAGGCGCCTCGTGGGCCTGACGAGCAGTGGCACGTCCAAAGGCGAGCAGCTCGCCACGCTCTGTGCGCTTCCTGCGGATGTTCGCGTCCACCAAACACCCACCGCCCGCGTCGGCTCCTGCTTCCTGCTGCCCCATGTACTACACAAATTCCATGAAAAAACAAAAAGCTACACGGAAGCCAAACCCCACAAAAAGGCCAAAACCTGCTCACCGTGTACTGTACAAAGGCAACTAGCACCAAAACAGAATTAGCAGGCCCAACAAAGAAAAAACATAAACAGGCCAGGTGGTGCGTACAGAGGACAATGAAGCGCACCTAGCTTGAAACCACCGACCGAGACTTTACTTTTTCTCAGGCCCAGTCCGAATCAAAGTTGTAGCCGGAAGGGCGCCTTCAACCCTATAATATAAATTAAACGCAAACCCTCATATCTGGCCGATCGATCGCCGCCGCGATGGATCATCGGCAGCAGATCGCAGGACAGAGGCGCGATGACCGCCTAAGCAACCTCGACGACGGCACGCTCGGCCACATACTCTCCTTCCTCGACACTAGGGAGGCCGCGCGCGCCGCCGCGCTCTCTTCGCGGTGGCGCGACGTCTTGGCCAGCGTCCACACCGTCTCCATGGAAGAACCGGAAAGTCCCATCCCCGATTACGACAACGACAACGTCCGCGGATACTGCAATCGGAAAGTCCCATCCCCGACGCCCTTTCCCGTCCTCGTCACCGCGGCCCTCTTGGCGCGCAGCAGCCGTGCGGCCCCCGCCACCGCCCCGGTGCCCCTCCGCACGCTCCGCGTCTCCATGGACGGCTCAGGCAGCTCCTTCGCCGTTGACCAGTGGGTCACCTACGCCCTCAAGCACGCCGCCCCCAAGCTCGAGATCGACCTCCGCCTCGAGCGAAACATCCGCGTCTGCAAGCGCTCCAATCCCATCTTTGCCGCCACCATAAGTCCAGGTGAGTATAATTTCGACCACGGGCGGTTTTGCGGGAATACTCTCGTTGCCCCCGTGACCGTGAGTGTCGACGACCAAGACGATGTCGCCTCCAGCAACGATGAGGAGGAGCTTTACCGCCTGCAGTATGACTCTGATGATGTGCCGCCGCCACCGGCGCAGCTCTTCTCCTGTGCCGCATTGCGGTCGCTCCACCTCGGCTCCTGCAGGCTCTCCCCGCCGGCGGCCTTGAACATGCCGTCGCTAGAGACGCTCCGCCTCACCAACGTCCCCGACGAGCAGGAGCACGTCCAAAGGCTCATCTCCGCCTGCCCGCGCCTCGTGAGCCTGACGCTCGTGGCCTGCCAAACTGTGAAGGCGCTCTCTTTGCTCGACAACAAGCTCCTCCGCAGCCTCGCCCTCTGGTGCTGCCACAAGCTAGACACGGTCGCCGTCGACGATTCAGAGCTCGACTCCTTCGACTACCGAGGCGGTGTCCCTGGAAACTCGCTCCTGCCCGTGCGCACTGCCGACGGCGGTGGATTACTGTCCATCAGGTCGTGCAAGGTCGACATCTGCACGGTCTGCGTCGAGGAGGCCACGTCGTCGGAGCAGCTCGCCGCGTTCTGTTCGTTCCTGCAGATGTTCGCGTCCACCAAACACCTGCACATCTGCACCGCCCGCATGGGCTCCTGCTTGGCCGATCTCCCGGAGTTCACGAGCCTCCGCCGCCTCCAGCTGAACGGACGTGCACAGCACGACGACAAGGACCATGCTGCTGCGGCCATTGCGACGACACGAATCCTCCATCAGGCCCCGAACCTGGAGGTGCTGACCCTGTTCTTCGAAGCAGGGCCTCACCATGCCGAGTCGCAGCTCGTCCACAATCAGTGCTATGAAGAACGCGAGGAGTGGGAGATCCTCGACGCGCACCACCTCCACTACAACCAGTACGAATCCTTGGACTACACGCCGGACGCTGTCCCGCCGTGCCTCGGGAACCGGGTGAGGCGGATCAACCTGGTGCATTACCAAGGCGGGAGGGCGCAGAGAATGCTCGCCAGGTTCTTGCTCTGCAACGCTGCCGTTCTTGAGAAGCTCTACTGCGAATTCGCGCAGGGGCCGCACTGGATTCAGATGGAATTGATGAGCGAGCTGGAAGGCTGGGTGGTGAACGACAAAGCCAGCAAGTTTTTCCGTTGATCCATGCTGAATGGAACTGATGAGCGAGATGGAAGGATGGGTGGTGAATCACAAAGCCAAACAAACCAAAATTTTGTATTGACTGAAATTTGTTGAAAACAATTCTTTGTTTTCTCAGACGTAATCAAACAAACCAAAATTTTGTAAGATTCCAATATATAGGTATATATATGATGTTGTAATCCTACAATTTTCAGATGGAACGGTCCCATAGTCACAATAACTGTTCCGAAAATGTCGGCTTTCTTTTGGCTATGTAATGGCCATACTTTTGACTTCCTGCTGCGTTTGCTTTGCAAAAATTACCTAGGTTTAGAATAAGGAATCATATAATATTACCAGCAAGAAAAGTTTACCCACCAGACATATTTAATGATTTTCATAATGAATGATGTGACAATTAATCTGAAACAGAAATGCTAAACCTACGGACGATTTGGTTACGGACTAACAGTACGGACAGACGTGCAAACACTTGATTGGCCGAACAAAATTCCTATCCCGTGAACTGCTGGCTGTAAACCACCCACACCCATCCACGTGAGCCCGTAAGTGACCCTCCGTAAAAAGGAGCCCGTAGGTGTAGCATTACTGAATTTGAAAAGAGGGGGTATTAAAGATCCATCTGGAGGTACACCAACGATGATAGAACACAATGAACATAATGTTGCAATTGATCCAGAAAGCACATGAGACAAAGCTCCTAGTACTACACGTACATAAGCTATATTTTAAGAAACACATGATTGTTTACAGGCTGCTTGTGTAAAGGAAAAGAAAGTTCAAAAGAAGAATTCAAGAGGAAACACTGGTAGAAAAAAGACCTTCCATATGCCCTCATTAGTCCCCAAAGAATACGAACCGTGACTAAATGCGTTTTAGTCGCGGTTCGCGAGGCGACCCGCGACTAAATGTCATGAATGGCAGTTGGGGAAGCGCGCGGAGGGCATTAATTCCGGTTGGCCTGGCCACCCGCGACTAAAGGTCCCAACGGCTGGCATCCCGTCCTTTAGTCCCGGTTGGCCTGGCCACCCGCGACTAAAGGTCGAAACTGCTCGCCTCCCGCGCGTTCTCTTTTTTCGCGAACGAGAGGCAGAAGGCCATTCGCTACAGTGCGCGGCTCTCTGTTTCTTCTTCCTCTCTTCTGTTCTCTTGATCCTCTCTCTTCTTCCTCCACACCACCACCCATGGATTCTCCCGTTTGGAACGTTCTCCATGTGCCCACACCATGCGGCAAGAATATCCATGTCCTCTATACCAATATGTGCGAGAGGCTCCCCGCTGTTCTTCGTCGTTTGAGCAATCGCTATGAAGCCGCCGATGAACACCACAAGTTCTTCGGGCTTGATCTGGAGTACACGGCGGATCAACGGGATGTGGCTGTCACTGGTAGAAGAAAGGCCTTCCATACGCCCCCATCAGTCCCCAAACGTTGCGCACCGTGACTAATGAGTTTTTAGTCCCGGGTCGGGAGGAGACCCGCGACAGAAGGTCATGCGCCGCGGGTTGGGAAGCGCGTTGAGGCGCGTGGAGGGCATTAATTCCGGTTGGCGTCGCCACCCGGGACTAATGGTTCCCGGCCGCTGGCCTCCCTGCCTTTAATCCCGGTTGGCCTGGCCACCCGGGACTAAAGATACAAACTGCTCGCCTCCCGCGCGGCGGTTTTTATTTCGCGAGCGAGGCAGAAGGGCGCCATTGCTACAGTGCGCGTCCGAGTCTCTGTTTCTTCCTCTCTTCTCTTCTCTTCCCTCTCTTCGATCTTCCTCCACACCAAGCACCATGGCTGAAGTTTGGGAGAGATATGGTGGTCCCACACCATGCGGCAAGCATCTCGACGTGTGCTACACCAACATTTGCGAGAGCCTCCCCGGTGCTCTTGAGTATTTGACCAATCTCTATTTCTCCTCTCCCGATGAACACCGGTTCTTTGGGCTTGATCTGGAGTATACGGCGGATCAACGGGATGTTGCCGTCATCCAGATTGCGTTCAAGGAGGCCGTTTTGGTCTTCCAATGGTCAAGGTAACGCACACGTACAATCTTGCATCTTCGATTTGTTTGTTGCATGTGAAGAATACATGTGTTGCAATATCTAACACGTATCAAATTTTTGTTGTTGAAGTAGTTCAAAGCATTCTCCGGCCCTTGTTGATTTTCTTGTCAACATGGGATATATGAATTTTGCAGCGTTGACATCACGCAAGACCGTCCGAAGTTGATGCGCTTGGGTATTATGATACCTGAAGATCACAACATTGATCTTCAGGATTTTATCCAATTGAACGGGCCAAAGACCGGGATGGCTCGCATGGCAACTGCCTTAATCCACGAAGGCTACGAAACCATGAAGTCTGGTTTCCCCCGAAAGAATCACTTTTTTTGGGAGAAGACCCCACTGGACTTGACGAACGTCAAGTATGTAGCCATAGATGCATATGTCTCCTACGAGTTGTTCCGCATCTACTCGACAGAGCCATAGATGTATGCGTTCGATATATATGCATGTAACGGGTATCTTAGTATATATATGTAATGGATATCTTAGTATTGTGAGACTTATGTTTGTGTTATCTGTGATCGTAAGACTCTATGTTATGAATGTGATGTGATTGTGTTCTATTCATGATTGTGATGTCTATTTTACTTGTGATTTAATTATCACTTGTCTTTTGTTGTTCATAAAACTATTTTTGTTTCCTAGTTTTAAATGACTTGTGATTTCTATATTATGTCAAACACACGTTTCAAAACAAGCAAAAACAAAAAAACATCAAGAAAACAAACAAAAACACATCAAGAAAACAAAACAGAAAAACTACAGTTTCTATATATCTGTTCACCAAAAATTAGTATTATTAAGATTTTAAAATGAATTAGTATTATTGTTCTTAATTTTTTGATATATTATTTGTATTTTTAAGATTTTAAAATGAATTAGTATTATTGTCCTTAATTTTTTGATATATTATTTGTATTTTTAAGATTTTAAAATGAATTAGTATTATTGTCCTTAATTTTTTGAAATATTATTTGTATTTTTAAGATTTTAAAATGAATTAGTATTATTGTTCTTAATTTTTTGATATATTATTTGTATTTTTAAGATTACAAAATGAATTAGTATTATTGTTATTAATTTTTTGATATATTATTTGTATTTTTAAGATTTTAAAATGAATTAGTTCTATTTTTCTTAATTTTTTGATATATTATTTGTATTTTTAGAAATAATACAAATTAAAAAGTTAATGTTTATTTATTTATTCAAAATTATTAATTACATCTTTACTTTTTGTTTATTAAAAGATTTATTTGAAATTCAAACAATAAAGAAATGTGGCATCGACCAACATGTTAATAAGATTGATATGATACTACTATCACATACATGCGTGCAAAACACTTGGATGCGGGACGTTATGGAACTCGGAAGTTAAGCGTGCTAGTGCTAGAGTAGTGGGAGGATGGGTGACCGAGCGGGAAGTTTGACCATGAGTAAGTAATTTGACTAGAGATAATATGAGTAAGTAATTTGACTAGAGATAATTGTAGTTAGATACTAAGCAAATAATACAAATTCTGAAAAAAAAGGGAGTGAAAAAAGGGAATGAAAAAAGGGAGTGAAAAAAAGGGAGAGAAAAAGTGGTGTGAAAAATAATTAGAAACCCAAATAACGAAATAAAGTCTAGTCCCGGTTCAGGTGGCCAACCGGGACTAAAGGTCCTCCGCCCCCCGGCTCCGCCACCCGCCCACGTGGACGGGCCTTTAGTCCCGGTCCGTAAGCCCGCGGGACTATAGGGGGTGCCTTTAGTCGCGCATAGCTAGTCCCGGTTGCGCGGTCGGGACTATTGGCCCTGGCGAACCGGGACTATAGGCCTATTTTCTACCAGTGTGTCATCCAAATTGCGATCAAGGATACCGTGCTTGTCTTCCAATGGGCAAGGTACGCACACGATCTCTCTTGTAGGAAAATTGTGTACGTTGTCATGTTGATAGCAATAGTATCACTTGTTGCAATTGTAGAGAGGAAAATTGCATAGGGTAGCAATTGTAGAGAGGAAAATTGTGTTGTCATGTTGATAGCAATAGTATCACTTGTTGCAATTGTAGAGAGGAAAATTGCATAGGGTAGTAATTGTAGAGAGGAAAATTGTGTTGTCATGTTGATTATCACTTGTTGCAACAATTGTAGAGAGGAAAATTGTAGAGAGGAAAATTGCATAGGGTAGCAATTGTAGAGAGGAAAATTGCATAGGGTAGCAATATGGCATTTTCTATTTGTTGTTGTTGCATAGGAAAATTGTGTTCCATTTGTGTTCTTGCATTGGAAGAATACACGTGTTGCAACAATATCTAACATCTGTTCCATTTTTGTTGTTGCAGTAGTTCAAAGCAATCTCCAGAACGTGTTGATTTTCTTGTCAACAAAGGGTACGACTTCTGTAGCGTTGACATCACAAATGACCGGCAGAAGTTGATGCGCACATTGGGTATTGAGATACCTGAAGATCACTACATTGATCTTCAGGACTTGATCCATTTCGATGACCTGTACGGGCACAAGACCGGGATGGCTAGTATGGCAACAGCCTTCATCCACCCCGACTACAAAACCATGAAGACTTCTTTCCCCTCAAAGAATCACTTTTATTGGGGGAAGAACCCACTTGACCGGATCAATCTCGAGTATGCAGCAATAGATGCATACGTTGCCTTCGAGTTATTCCGCATCTACTCTTCGGAGCTCGAGTAGATGTTGTTTGTGTGTACCGCATCCGCTATGTTGCGTTCGATATATGTAATGGATATATTATGTAATGGATCTATTAATTCCTATATTATTTCTATATTAATTCCTAGCTATATTATTTCTATATTATGTAATGGATATATATATGTACTGCTATGTTATGTAATGGCTCAAATAAAATCACGGGTTAAACATAGTACAAAATTTACTAAAGCAATCACAAAAAGATCTAGCTCACACACAATTCCAAAATATTAAAACTAGAAAGTAACAAATGCTAGTTCCATTTTTATTTGGGTTTCCAATCATGCACACACTTTCTAAGGTAGATGTTCTGCAAGCAAACAACCTAATATCAAGTCATAACACTCTATACAAGTTAGGAAACAAGATAAGATCAAACACACATTTCAAAACAAACAAAAACACATTAAGAAAACAAAACAGAAAAACTACTGTTTCTATATCTGTTCACCAAAAATAAATCTAGAGCTCCAAAAATTAATCTAAGCCAGGAAAAATAGATCTAGTCAATACCAAACTCATCCAGTTGGATTTACTTCAGAATCATTTTTGAACTCATTCTAAAAATCATAGAAGAGCCTACTGGTCTTTTATTAAAAAGGATGGTATTTTCATTTTGTTGCTGACCTTGATGTGAGGCTAAGTGCTATGGATAGATCTTTTCAATATCTATCCAGAACATTTTAGTTTGTCCATTTTGGTTATGTATTTTAAAAGTTAGGTTCAAATCATTCTCACAGATAGTCATTGCCAAAACAGTTCTTGTGTCCAAAATAATAGTCCAAACTTGGATCTGCAAATTTTATATGGTTAAGATTTTATATGGTTTGGTTCATGAATTTTATCAGATTTTATTTTGAATTTAGGAAAGGGGAAAATGAATTAGTTTTATTTTTCTGAATTTTATGATATATTATTTGTATTTTTAAGATTTTAAAATGAATTAGTTTTATTTTCTGAATATTTTGATATATTATTTGTATTTTTAAGATTTTAAAATGAATTAGTTTTATTTTTCTGAATATTTTTTATAAATAATACAAATTAAAAAGTTAATGTTTATTTATTTATTCAAAATTATTAATTACATCATTACTTTTGTTTATTAAAAGATTTATTTGAAATTCAGACAATAAAGAAACGTGGCATCGACCAACATGTTAATAGATTGATATGATACTAGTATCACATACATGCGTGCGAAACACTTGGATGCGGGACGGGATGGAACTCAGAACTTAAGCGTGCTAGTGCTAGAGTTGTGGGAGAATGGGTGACCGAGCGGGAAGTTTGACCACGAGTAAGTAATTTGACTAGAGATAATTGTAGTTAGACACTAAGCAAATAATAAAAATTCTGAAAAAAATGGAGTGAAAAAAGAGGTTAAAAATTGGAGTGAAAAATAATTAGAAACCCAAATGAATAGCCAGTAGTCCCGGTTCGTGTCAAAATCCGGGACTAAAGGTCCTCCCGCCTCCGGCGCACGCCAACTGCCCACGTGGCGGGCCTTTAGTCTCGGTCCGTAAGCGGCGCGACTAAAGGGGGGGCCTTTAGTCGCGCATATTTAGTCCCGGTTGCGCGGCCGGGACTATTGACCTTTGCGAACCGGGACTAAAGGCCTTTTTTCTACCAGTGAAAGAAATTATATGGTTTGACAAGCAACATCCAAATCTATTGGAAAATGCTTATCTTAGGGGGATCTAAGACTCGCTAGCCTAGGTCCCCTCGTGCGAGCGAGCGAGCGCTACTTTGGCCGGCCCATTTAGCGTATATAAGCCCAATTAGCATCAAGTTAGTATTTTTGGGCCAAGTTTTCGTATCTGGGCATACAAAGCACGTGCAGCCTTTATATTGCTAAGTGTTCTTCGCCATTTCGGATAATGTTGCGTACGTCTGTAAAATTTGTTACAATTTTGCACGTTTTTTGTCGAGAAACCACAAATAAGATGTTGCAATATTTTCTGGAAGATTTTATAGAAAATGTTTATATGTTTATTAGAATTCATTTGGAATGACATGTTTACGGGCTCCTTTGCATGTTGTAAACATGTAACTTTTTTGTTGCTATCGTTTTACCTTTCTATGGAAATAGGTGATGATTTTTGCTGCAACTGAAACAGTGACACATTATTTTGTTGCTTACCAACTTTTTAATTGACGCAATTTTTTTTGTTGCAATAGGTTGTGCTTTTTGTTGAATTGTTGTAACTTTTTTGTTGCAACGCAATAACATATTGTTTAACTATTATTTGTAACATTACTTATCTTTCGATTTTTTTTGGAATAATTTGTTGCAATACTTTTTTTTTGTACACGGAACAATAAATTTTGTTGCGATACCTGCAAATTTGTTGCAATGGCATTTTTGCTGTAATTATCAAGATGTTTTGGGGAAACACAATATACCCCTTCGTTTAAGTGGGTCTGGAGTGGAGTGCGAGTTCTATATACAAAAAGTAGAGGGGCTAAAATGCAAAAACACAAAACACTTTTTGTGGCCGTGCGATGATGATCCAACGGTCCGCGAGAGGACCTAGAATTGGGCGCGCTAGGGCGACCTACGCCTAGCGTTCGCCAAATCTATTGGACATATAACTGTTTCAAAATTCAGAAACCGACACATTTTGAACCAACCAAAGTTGACAGGTGTTAGACACAGAACAGAGGGAGATAAAAACGTATGTTTTCATTTAATCAAACAGACACATATCAGGCCTCTCAATTTTGTTAGCCCAGTTTTCAGTTCGGCCAACCGTCCTTTTTGTCAATAGGCTGTAGCTAAAAATGACTCAAGCCCAAAACCGTACAGATGGCTGCTGCTCATGGGTTTAGATTTGATTGGTTGATGGTCTACATTCTCTGAAACAAACTGTACATAGACGGAATAGCTGAATATGTTGATCTCTGAAAAACGCTGTCAAACTAGGAATAACAGTGACTATAAGACAGACCGAGCAGATGGCTCAGTAGCATCAAACATTCAACACCCCCGTCAATTTTTTTTACAGTACTCATCAACAAAAATAATTGTCTCTTATATACAGATTCTTGGAGCTGCTAGCACACAGGTTGAGTGGGCACTTCATACGCACGAAGCTCTATTTGTCCAGGTGTTTATCTACGAAACAAATAGCTAAATGAGTGAAAAAAAAATATATGTTCACTTTCTATTATCGTGGAAGTTATAAAACTGGAAAATGAATGGACTGAAGACCTAATTCTCATGTGGCTAAGAACTTCTCAAATAAAAAATAACGGATTGGCTATTTCTCAGGTGCCTAAGAACTTCTCAAATAAAAAATAACGGATTGGCTAATTCCCAGGTGCCTAAGAACTTCTCATGTCTCAGTCGACCATCTGCCGATCTTTTTTAAGATTCATGCACAGTTGCCACCGATGAAAGATAAGAAAAAAAATATTTTTCGTGGGTGAGCCTGCATGGTTCGAACCAGCAACCTGTAACTGCTTCTGAACCTCGTACAACTAATTTGCAATTCACGTCTTGATGTGAACGAAAAGTACTTCTACTTAATAAAGCAATAACTTTGCTCCAATTTTGTACATAATTTACGGGTAACTAAACAAATTTAGTTATGTATTTCTCTTTTGTGATTTTTTATAGTATATTTTTGCATACTATTTTTTCCTCGCGAAACTAAGTAAGATTTGTTTGTTAAAACATGTAAGTTGGAAGTATTTTTTTATTTTGTTTTTTCCTTTTGTATTCTTTCTCCTTGTTCTTGTTTCATTTTTTCTATTTGTTTTTTATTTAATAGTTTCATATTTGGAAGTGTGTGACTAATTCGTCAAGAAAAAAAACAACTAGTGTTTTATATGTTTATGTTTATTTTTATTTTTTCCTTGTTATATACGAGTTGCACCTTTTTTCAGGAAATATGCAACTAACAAACGATACTTCGAGAATAATTGCACTTCGAAATGTATAACTCGGCTGGTGTTTTATGCGACTTTTGATTTTCTGGAGAAACACGGAACTAGCAATATCGAAACAACATGCACCATTCTCAATAAACGTGCATGTAGAATTAAAAAACATGCAACTAGCAACCGGGTTTGGACGGAAGGTAGCAATTTTTAAAAGAATGTTTAACTCCAATCGATTTCTGATACTAGTTCCAATTTTATTGAAGAAACATGCAAAGTAGCGGCCAAGTATTAAGGAGAGTTGCAATTTTCTCTTGAAATGTGTAACTCTATTCTGTTTCTGATATGCGTTTCATTTTATCAAGAAGCGTGCAAGTATCAACCGATTTTTTTCACAAGAATTGCACTTTTCTCATGAAAAGCAAACATAGACAAGTTTTTGACAGGAGTTTCACTCTTCTCAAGAAATGTGCAACTCCAACTTGTTCTCGATACGAGTTGCACTTTTCTTAAAAAACATGTGTAGGACCAAGTTGCGCATTTTCACCCGGAAATATGCAACTAGGTCCAAGTTGCACCTTTCCACCCGGAAATGTGCAACGTGGTACTAGTTTCATATTTTCCATCTGAAAATGAGCAACTTGGTCTTAGTTGCACCATATCTTCCGGAAATGTGCAATTTGGTCCTAGTTGCATCTTTTCCACCCGAAAATGAGAAACTAGGTCCTAGTTGCACAATTCCACTCGAAAATGTGCAATCGGTCCAACTCTAACCCGTTATTTTTTACAGTTGCATTTTCTCAAGAAACATGCAAGTAGATTTTTTTTTACAAGAGTTACACTATCTCAAGAAATCGACGAATCCAATGGGTGTCCGATACGAGTTGCACTTTTCTTAAGAAACATGTGCAACAAGGTCCAAGTTGCACTCTTCCACTCAAAAATGTGCAACTAGGTCTAAGTTGGAGATGTACTTTTCTTAGTAATCATGTGGAACTAGGTCCAAATTGCACATTTCCGAGTAAACGTGTGGAACTAGCTAGCTTCAACTTGCACATTTCCAGTCGAAAATGTGCAACTTAGTCAAATAGGTCCTAGTTGCACATTTCCACTCGGATATTGCAACTAGGTCGAAGTTACACCTTTCCATCGGGAAGTATGTTGTAACTAGGTCCTAGATGCACTTTTTCGCTCGAAAATGTGCAACTTTGTCCTACTTGCACCTTTCCAATCGAATATGTGCAAATAGGTTCCAGTTGCACCTTTCTAATTGGATATGGGAAACTAGGTCTTATTTGCACATTTTTGAGTGGAAATGTGCAACTTGGTCCTATTTGCACCTTTCCAATCGAATATGTGAAAATTAAGTTGGCGAGTCAGGCCTTTATTTCCACAGTTTTAATGAATAGTACAACATCCATGCTTATGGATAGGTTGGTTTTTGATTGGAATGTTAGAGGCCTTAATAACAAAGCTAAGAGAGATGTAGTTTTTAGTAGAACCGAGGAAAGTCATGCATTAGTGGTGTGTCTACAAGAGACTAAATGTCAGAATTTTGATCATTCCTTTATTAACCAGCCGGCACACATGCCCAAAGGCTCGTGTCGAGACATCGTAGTAGTTTTCATGAGACTACGGTAGAGACGTGGGGTAACGGGATCGCGTGGTAGACAGTAAACACAGGATTTACCCAGGTTCGGTACGTCGCGACAGTACGACGTGCCTACTCCTGCACTTCTCACTAATCAGGACTAAAGCCTGGAAACAGGATTACAATGTGAGGTTTTGGATCTAGCTACTCGCAGAGGATCAGCTTCTCGGCGAGTTGGTCTATATCTTCTCTGTTATTCGTTGGTTTGTTTATCTCCCGTCCGGCTTTAAATAACAGCCGGATTAGGGCTTACAGGATAGGAAACCTAGAAGACTACGGTAACTATAACTTGGAAAGTAAGGAATCCGTCTTCTCCTCCAAGCCAGATCACACGGGCCGTGATCCGGGTTCTTCTAGAATTCGGCTTCTGTGCGTCAGGTCACTGGTCCGCCCAATGGACCACAGCCCACTACCACTTGGGCCACCCTGGTAACCAGGCACTTTCACTACCATCTTATATACCCCTATACGGTATATATCCGAAAGTAGCCCCCAAGAAGGATTAAAACTCTGATTTGTCGTCTTCCGCCAAATGTGCTTTGTCCGAGAAATTTCAATCAGCAGTCTTGATTCTTCTTATTCTTCTTCTTTTGAAAGAGATGGTAACGTGAAACTCGGAATCCTGAAAATCCGGCTTTTCTCTCACGATCCTTCGTGGAGAAGGAACTTCTTACATCAGCGCACTTAATCATGCTGACGTAAGGGACGTTTGGGTTTTACTCGGAAAACCCAGAAACATATCTCTGACAGATTCTCGCGGGAAACGAGGAGATAACCATCATTACCCTGTCGTTTCATTTCCCGGATTTTCCGGCGAGTGACACGCGTTGATCATCCAACGGTCAAAATAGCCGTTGGCACGTATCTTGACGGATTTCTTGCTATAAATAGCCGTCTTCGTCCTCGTCAAAAACCTTCCGCACTCTCACTGTCACGCCATTGCTGCGCACAAGCTCCCGAGCGAAGAATCATCCCAAGCGCATGAACGCACCCAGAGCACACGAACGCAATCGCGCCGCCACCAAATGGCAACCTCACCGTCGTCTCCCACTCGCTCCGCCGCGCTCACCGTCGACGACATAATCAACGATCTGGATCCGCAGCTCGGGTCCCCAAAGCACGCCGGCGACGAGCCGGAAAAGACCGCGGCCTCTGCGGCGGGCGGAGAGGATCTTTCCGCCGCCGCGAACGCTGCGGGCTCGAGCTCCGCACCTTCCCTGCCGTTTGCTCCCGAAACGGCGGAGGTAAAGATCCAGCTCCTCGGCGACGAGCTCGCGGCTGCGGAAGCTGCCGCGTCCGCCGTCGCCGGAGCGGATGAAGAGGTGGAAACCGCAGGCAATTGGATTGCCTGCAGCATTCCGCCAGCTCTCCTTCCGAACCTGGAAAAGGAGGGCCTGATCCTCAAAGGGAAATGGCGGCTCCCTGAAGACGAGAAAGAGCCAACGCCGAGAGACGGCGAAAGGGTTCTTCTTTCTTCCCACCTCCTGAGAGGTATGGGACTTCCGCCTTCCGCTTTCTTCATCCAAGTCCTTTCCCACTACAACATCCAACCCCATAACCTGCCACCCAACTCCATTCTTTATATGGCCGGGTTCCAGGCCCTATTCGAGGGTTACTTAGGTTTAGAGCCTAGGTTAGATTTCTGGATGTATTGTTTCGGGGTTAAGCGGAACTCCTCGGAGGGCGCACTCCCGACTTGCGGGACCATCTCCTTTACTCTTCGGAGGTTTAGGGAAGATTGGTTCCCCAAGATCAAGACATCAGAATCCGTCAAATTATGGACGGGTTCTTTCTTCTACCATCCCGATGTGCCTTTCCCCAAAAAGGCCATCGGGGTTCCACCTTTCTCCAACACTGCTGCCATTCCCCAAGACAATTGGGGAACGGAAGCCGTCCAGGTTCTGCCGCCTGATCTTCTGAGGATCAAGCGGCGCATCGCCAAGCTCACCTCCTCTGATCCACCTCTAACTGGCATGGACACGGTCCTTTGCTGGTTAAATAGGCGGATCCAGCCGTTGGCCAATCACGGTGGCCGCCTCCTGTGCGAATACACGGGAGCTAACGACCCAATGCGGACATCCATCAAGGATTGGTCTCCAAGGGATCTTCGACGGCGCGCAAACCAGTTGGTCGCATCACGCGACCAATACGAAGCGAGTCGGCCAATGTACACGGTCGACAATCCGGCTCCCAAGGTAGTTTTTCCGTCATTTTGGTATAGTTTCAACATTCTTTCTCGGATTTCCTTGCTTCTGACTCTGATTTGTTTTTTCGACAGTTCGCTGAACTTCTAGACTCGGAGTTAGCTTCCGAAGCTGAGCTGGATGCCCTGCGTACTGCCACTACTGGTGGGCGCAAGCGCAAGAAGATTTCTTCCTCTGAGGAAGTTATCGACCTTGACGGGATCCCCGTCGCCACTTCCAGGTTCTTTCTTCTGGGTTCTTTTTCTTTCATGGAAACTTTTCATCCATCTTCGGTGTTTTAACTTTTCCGGGTTTTTTGTTTTTAGCCTGCCTCCCTCCAACCTAAAGCCGAAGAAACTGAAGAAACACAAAGTTGTTTCCAGCCGAGGCGGTCAACCTTCTCCCGTCATCGCCCCGGACACGCCGTCCACGATGGCGGAAGAGCACGCTGCAGCCCCCACCACCAAGCCGCTGGAGCCCAGCCAGCCCGTTGTGTCGAACACGGACACGAGGGAAAGGGCGGCTCCAGAGGTGGGAAAATTTCCTCGGACTTTCGACGAAGAAATTCCCACCTTTGACAAGGACTTCAAGATTATCAATGACGGCCTAAGCGCGGCCGGAACCCTTTTTGCGGAATACACAAAAGGGTTCAAAGAAAACTTGGCGGGTTTGCAACGAATGAGCCAGGTATGTAACTCTAGCCCCCAAGCATTAAACAAAACTGCATGCTTTTTGTAACCATTCTTTTCCTTGCTATGTTCCAGCAAACCGCCGAAACCATTAACATGGAAGTTTTCAACAAACTCTCCATCAAGAATAAGGAAGTTAGAAATCTTCTTTCTATTCTTGAAGAGAGAGAGGAAGAGCTGGCATCATCTTAGCTCGCGTTGTCGGAAACAACAGGTAAACATTTGTCCTCTGAAGTTTTCGATTTAACTTTTTGTCTTCCGGAAATTTTCTAAACTCCAAATTTTCCTTGCTTTTCAGCTGCTTTGGCTAAGGCCAAGCAAATAGCTGAAGATGCCGGTAATGCCGAGAATCTCCGAAAGGAGAATTTGGATCTTCACAAGGATCTTGTGAAGACTCGAAAAGATTTGGAGGCCAGTAATCTGGCCCTTGGAGTTGCTAATTCCAAGGCTTCCGAACAGGCGGAGAAGGACAAATCCACCATTCAGGATTTGGAAAATGCCCTAAACCTTCGCCTGGAGGAAATCTCCGAGATTGACAAGCTTATCGGTAAGTTACTTATACTTTTACCATTTTTCCATGTCTTGCCTTCTTTCTCTGTTTTCACCTAACCCTTTTTGGTTGTTTTGTTGGAAAAACAGGAGATACCCCAGATGGTACTCGGCTTAAAGGGATCCGAGCCTTTGGGAAGACATGGGCTTCGATCAGAGCTGCTGGAATGCAGCAGGTCAATAAGTTCCTTCCCGCCAGAACTGGGGAGATCTCGGAAGTTGAAAAACTTCCGGGTGCCATCATGGAGGTGGCGGAGTCCAGGGAATCCATCCTTCGCCCCGCTGCACGGGGTGGTGCGCGCATGGCACTCGTCCTTATGCGTATGCACTACCCTGGTGCTAAATCTTGGCGCGTGGCGTCCGGTGTCCCTCAAGGATACACGGATACTCAGCGAAATACCATCTTTGATGAAATGAAAGGCCACGCCACCCAGATTGCCTCCATGGTAAATATCTCCGTCAATTATCCAGAAGAGGAGATCCCTCCAATCCCCGAAGACGACAGCAGCGAGGAGGAGTCGGATGCTTGAAGGGCTACCTTGAACCTGGATAGCGAAAGTAAACAATAGGAGCATTACTGTTCTTTCAATGTAATCCAAAATGTAATGCTTCTATTTGTATGAATGAAAGTTCCGCCTTTTGCAGTCTTAATTATGAGATTCTTTGCAAGGTTTTCGGATTTTACTATTCCTTTATCTTCTAAGTTCTCTGGCATATATGTTTTAACTGTCCTTAGTGTTTGAAATGGCTCAAATAGCAATATGAATCGTCAAGCCAAGTAACTGGGTGTAACCAATCAGTTTGAACTCGGAAACATGGATCATGCTAAAGGCATTTTTACTAACTAGCTCCAGTAACCCAACACATATGCGATCAGATAATGCTTAGAGAAACAAGGAATTTTTTGAATGAAACTTGGGCACGCAGGCAATTCAAGTTTCCTTTAGCCGTTAACAGGCTGAAAAAATCATTCAGTTTTTTAACTCCGAGTACGCAGGCACAATTCGGGTTAACATTGAGTGCTCTGTAAGATCATTGGGAAATAGAGAAGGTGGAAACATGCTTTATACTGTAATAAACTTGTAAAAAACATGAATACCAGAATTCCAACAACTTTATTTCATGATCTCAAAAGATGTTTACATAGAAATTGAACTAAGTACGGGAGAGACATAACTGCTATATATTCTAGTGCTTTTGCTATCCACTTGACTTTGTCGGATTCCTTCAGCAATTTGTAGAGTGGTAGGGCTTTATCCCCCAGCCGACTAATAAATCTGCTGACGGCGGCGGCGGAACCCGTCAATCTTTGGACATCTTTTACGCACGTAGGCTTTGAGATGTTCAAGATGGCTTTGATCTTTTCCGGGTTAACTTCTATTCCTCTGTGAGAAACGATGAAACCCAGAAGTTTTCCTGAGGGAACCCTGAATACACACTTAGATGGATTTAACTTCATCTTGTAAGTGCACAAGTTTTCGAAAGTTTCTCGCAAATCGTCAAGGAGTGTATCTTTTTGCTTGGTTACGACAGCAATATCGTCCACGTAAACATGGACGTTTTTTCCAATCTGACTATGCAAACAACGTTGCATGCAACGCTGGTAATTTGCACCTGCGTTCTTCAGGCCAAATGGCATGGTTACGTAATAGTACGTCCTGTACGGGGTTATAAAAGAAGTCTTAATTTGATCTTCCTTTTTCATGCGTATTTGGTGGTACCCGGAGTATGCATCCAAAAAGCACAAAATCTCAGAGCCTGCAGTGGCATCTATTATTTGATCGATTCGCGGTAACGCAAACCTATCTTTTGGACACAATTTGTTCAAGCCTGTGTAATCTATACACATTCTAAGAGCAGTAGTGTCTTTCTTCGGTACTAATACCGGATTTGCGGACCATTCCGTGTGGATTACTTCCTAGATGAAATCCGCTGCTAAAAGCCGGATAATTTCCTTGCCAATAGCCTTCCGTCTTCTTCCGTCAAATCGACGGAGACCTTGTTTGACGAGTTTTGATCCTGGAATCACCTTGAGTTGGTGCTCATCAAGTTCCCTGGGTACGCCTGGCATGTCAGCTGGACACCAGGCAAAAATATCCCAGTTCTCACGGAGGAACTTGATGAGCTCGCCTTCCTATTTGTCGGTTGACGAAGATATGGATCCTGGACCCTGCGGGTAAAGACACCCCCTCTCAGGCCCAAGGCCAAGGCCCAAGAGGGAGCGCCCCTGGAGTGCTCTAGAAGGCCCATGTGAAGCTCACCCGCATCAGCTTGCGGGTTAAGTTAGGAAACTTGTAACCGACCTAGCTAGGGTTTGAGTCCTCTCCGGGTAGAACTCGAGACCTGGCCGTCTATATAAGGCCAGGAGAGCCCCCAAGGAGAGGACCAAGTAGTACCGCACGACCAAAAAGCCTTGAAACTCGAGATCTACTCTCGATTCGAGCAACCTGTAACCGATCTAATCATCATAATACAGATCGACAGAAGGCAGGAGTAAGGGTTTTACCTCTTCGAGGGCCCCGAACCTGGGTAAATCTCGCCCCCTGTCTAGCCGACGATTCCACCAGCGTCCATGACTTCTCCTAGTCGAAACCCGATAGGGTCACCTAAGGGATTTGTGGAGTTAGAGATTCGACAATTGGCGCCGACCGTGGGGAGCGCGGGCGCTGGATCACCGGCATCTTCGGCTTCATCGACATCCAACTCCTGTTGGAAACCATCGACTACGGCTTCGAACAATCCTGTACGGATCGGATCCGTCATAGTCACGCCTCACTCGCCGGAATCACGCCCGGTGTTCGAGGATCTGGAGAAGAGCGTCACCCTGACGTTCGGGAGCTTCAACTTCATGGCGAACAGAGACGGAATCCTCCACTTCTCGGATGAATCTGAACCTGAATCTGGAGCCGTCAACTCGCGCTTTCCTATGGAGAAAAGCGGCGAGTCCATCCTCTTCAACACAGTTGACCATCACACCCTCTCGACAGAGGAACCATCTCGGGTACGGGAAGCTTTCAGATCTACGCCTAGGACGCACGAGCCACGACTGGCCCAAGTCTGCATGGCAGGATCGGATCAGCCCTCAGAAACCGAGTTCAGCACAACCGAGCGCGATATAATCGGCGTTTCGCGGGAGGCCTGGAAAAGGGCCAAGGAGGCCATACGGCGGAGTCAGCCACCCGCGGCAGGAGCCTCACAGGAGGACCTAACCGCCTACCACTACCACCTAGTAAGAGCGGCCTCAAACATCAAAGAAGCCCGGGCGGATCTAGCCCGTCGCAGAAGAGCGGCGGACGAATCAAGCCTGCGACGAGTCGAACAATCCCTTGCACCCTCAGTTGGTACCCGACCCGCGAGGAAGGGGCACGGAACATCGTCAAGGGGCCACGAATCCATGACTGCGACCGACAGGTCGACCACATCTTCCTTCATGAGGGTCGACGATGACGGGAACGTCTACCCGCAAACCCCAGCTGCCGCGATCCTAGCCGCAGCAACTTACATGCAGATGAACCAACCGACGGAAAGCGACCCTCGGGTGGAACAGTACAAACAAATTCGCAAAGGACTAGGATTGGCGGCCGCAAGGCTCGCTTCTCATGATCGCAAGAAAACCGAAGAACAATTGGAGAAGGAGCGACAGAGAAGGACCAGGATAAAGAAACGCCCCGCAGGCATAGAAGTTCATCCCCAAGAAAAGACAAATAGCCACGACGTGGTCGAGGAAAAGAAGCCCGCCGCCGCGGCGATAGTCGAAGCAGCAGCGACGACAGCCCGAGAGACAAAAGCTCGCGGCACCACAACAGCCGCTCGAGAAAGCGAAGCAAAGAACCAAGGAAAGACAACGACCGCGACCGGTCCGAATACGACGCGCGATCGGATCTCGCCCAAAAGAAGGTGGATAGAGCAAGAGCTTCACGATATCGTGAGCGCTCCTCATCCAGGTCCTCGGACGACGAAACCTGTGGAGCACTCTGTTTCGCTCGCAGCATCCGTGAAGCACCTCTACCCAAGAGGTTCAAGCTCAGCACGGAGGTGACAAAGTACGACGGCTCACTCGAGCCCTCCCAGTGGTTAAGCGACTACCTCACGGCAGTAAAATGCCAACGTGGGAACAAGAACATAGCCATGCAATACCTCAATTTGCATCTTACAGGCGCGGCCCATAGTTGGCCTGAGAGAAGACCCAAATCTTGCTACGTATCGTGGGACGACCTACACCGCGATTTCTGCAAAAATTTCCAGTCGACTTACGAGAGGCCAGCCACAATCGAAGAGCTACGAGCATGCAAACAGAAGAGTGGCGAGTCCACACGAGAATATATCCAGCGGTGGACCACACACAGGAACACCGCAGGGACCATCTCGGAAGAAGTGGCGATTGAGGCCTTCGCCAAAGGGGCGAGAAGAACCGTGTTTTGAGAAGAGCTAGGTAGAGCCGCGCCCAAAACCATTGGGGAGCTAATGATCATAGCCGAAAAATGGGCCAACGGAGAAGACGCGGTGCGCAATGAAAGAGCATCGTCGCCCGCACACGAGGACGACCGCCACGGACGAAGAAAAAGAAGGAAATACTACGACCACGAGGACATGGAGGAATTAGTGGCGGCAGAATTCACGCGAAATCGCGACTCTGGTCGCCGCGGAAGTCGCGAGTGAAAACCAAAAGCAGAAGAAAAATCCCCCGAGGAGGATCTCGATGCATACTGCTCGCTACACCTGTTTACAGATAAGCGCACGGGCAAAACTAAGGCAACACACCTTCTCAAGGATTGCCGAAAGTTTCTTGACATTTCAGATGCTCTCACGAGGAAAAGATTTGCATCCACCCAAAACTACCCGCCGCTGCCAGGAGGAGGACACCAATTCCAGCCACCACCACCACCACCTCCACCAGCAAATCCAAACATGGCGCTAGCCGCACTACCTGCGCCACCACCACAAAACAATGGAGCCAATGCATACCCGAACCCGGCAGGACAACTCGCGATGATACAGAAGGTATGCCCCTCTCGCAGAGCTCAAAAGACTAACACAAGGAAACTATGCATGGCAGTGCAGACACCGCCAACAAAGACCGAGTACCTGAAGATGGCAGATCAGCCCATCACGTTCTCGAAGAAAGACCATTCACCACAAGTCTATCGACCAGGACACGCCGCCCTCGTCATCCAGGCTCAAATCGGAAATTACGACCTGGCCCGCGTGTTCATGGACGGTGGCAGTGGCATCAACATCATCTACGCGGATACACTCCGTCGAATGAACAAGAACCTGGACGGCCTAACAGAATCAGAAACGTCCTTCCACGGGATAGTTCCGGGCAAGGCAATCCGTCCACTCGGAACAATCAACTTAGAAGTTGTACTGGGCTCTCCAAGCAACTACAGAAGGGAATTCCTGGACTTCGAAGTCGTCGACTGGCCCTCGCAGTACCACGCCATCCTTGGCCGAACAGCGTTCGCCAGATTCATGGCAGTACCACATTACGCGTACCTGAAACTCAAGCTACCCGGCGAATACGGTGTGATCACCATCGACGGAGACTTCCAGAAGTCAGACAAGTGCGACATAGAATTCAATGAGATCGTGAAATCTTTCGGGATGCAAGAAGAACTTCAAGAGCTGGCAAAAACCACGGACCACTCCGTTATGCCCCTCACGAAGAAAAACGCGCCTGAACTGGAATTCAGCGCCAACAGCGACACCCGCAAGCACCAAGTGCACCCGACGGATTCTGCCAAGACCGCGATGGTTTCCACAACCCTCTCGCCAGCATAGGAAGGCGCGCTCGTCAAACTCCTCCGTGAGTACTGGGAAATTTTTGCCTGGCAGCCCTCAGATATGCCAGGAATACCCAGGGAGTTTGCCGAGCACTCACTCGAAGTCTTTTCTAATGCTAAACCCATCAAACAGCCGACTCGACGATTCTCAGAACCCAAGCAGAAGGCGCTTGGAGAAGAAGTAAACAGACTACTAGCCGCAAATTTCATCAGGGAGATCAAGATATCCACCTGGTTGGCAAACCCGGTGCTGGTCCCCAAGAAGAACACGGATATCCTTCGGGTGTGCATCGACTACACATCGCTGAATAAGCACTGCCCCAAGGACAACTTTCCTCTACCACGAATCGACCAGATCGTGGACTCTACGGCAGGCTGCCAACGCCTCTCCTTCCTGGATGCCTATTCGGGATACAATCAGATCCGAATGAAAAGGGAAGACGAAGAGAAGACGGCATTCATCACACCCCACGGTGTCTACTGCTACACGACAATGCCCTTCGGGCTGAAGAACGCAGGCGCAACATATCAGCGCTGCATGCAAAGATGCCTCGCCAATCTCATTGGCAAAAACGTGCAAGTGTACGTCGACGACATTGTCATCAAAACTCGAGTAGAGGACACACTCCTCGAGGACATCAGAGAAACATTCGACGCCCTTAATGCATATCGGATCAAGCTCAATCCGACCAAATGCGTTTTCGGCGTCCCTGCAGGAAAACTCCTCGGGTACCTGGTATCCGCCAGAGGCATTGAAGCCAACCCGGAGAAAATACAAGCCATCCTGACTATGAAGGAGCCAACCAATCTACGCGGAGTCCAGCAGCTCGCAGGACGACTAGCCGCCCTAAGCAGGTTCATCGCACGATTGGGAGAGCAAGCGTTACCCTTCTACAAATTACTGAAGAAGACGGACAAATTCGAGTGGACACCCGAAGCCAAACAAGCGTTCGCAGACTTGAAGCGATCGTTGCAAAGCAGGCGCGTCCTTGCAACACCACAAGAAAGGGAGCCACTTCTACTATACCTAGCCGCTACAAACCAGGTCATCAGCACAGCAATCGTGGTCGAACGACCTGAAGACGGCAAAGCGTACGGAGTCCAACGACCAATATATTACATCAGCGAAGTGCTCTCGCCATGCAAGCAACAATACCCTCACTATCAGAAGCTAGCATAAGGAGTTGTTCTCACGGCCCGAAAGCTCAAACATTATTTCCAGGAACATACCATTACAGTGGTTAATGATGCGTCTCTCGGGACAATCATGAATAACCCTATGGCATCCGGAAGAATAGCAAAATGGAGCATCGAGTTGGGCGCCTGGGACGTCACCTATACAGAACGAAAAGCAGTCAAATCTCAAGTACTCGTGGAATTCCTCAGCGAATGAACAGAGCTACAAACGCCTGGACCACCCGAGTACACGAGCAATTGGATAATGTACTTCGTTGGATCCAAGAGAAACGAAGGAGCAGGAGCTGGAATCGTTCTTATTTCACCTCGGGGAGACAAGCTGCAATACGTCTTGCGACTGGACTTTCCACCAGACGATCCAGCCTCGAACAACGACGCAGAATATGAAGCCCTGTTGCACGTGATGAAGATGGCAATCGCCTGTGGAGCTACCCGATTAATAATGCGACGCCATTGCTGAAAACATGGTCGCATATCGCGACATGTACAATCTACTCGAAGGAAGCTTTAAAGGTTGCGAGCTGAAGCACATTGCAAGATCTAGCAACGAAGAAGCAGATAGACTGGCAAACATGGGTTCCACGAACACACCCATACCGCCAGTAATATACTTCGAACGGATGATCAAGCGATCAGTCAAAGTGAAGAAAGTTGCAGCAGGCCAGAAACAGAGGTCAGCCCGCAGGTCGCGCTTATCGAGCTTATTCATAATATATCACGACATGTCTTCCTGGTAGAGCCAGTCTGGACGCAGAAATATCTCGACTACCTGCTCAGTAGACAGCTCCCGGCCGATCCACGAGAGGCCCGACAGATAATCAGGCGTAGCAAGTCCTTTCGAGTAGTCAATGGAGAATTATACAAGCAAAGCATCTCGGGAATACTTCAGCGATGCATCGCACCCGAAGATGGCAAGGAATTGCTCCAGGACATACATCAAGGAGATTGCGGACATCATGCTAGCTGGAAACAATAATGGGAAAAGCTTTCCGAGCAGGATTTTACTGGCTAACAGCAGCCAACGATGCAAAAAGCCTGGTCGAACGATGCGACGCCTGCCAGCGATTCGCACCAAGGCCACACGCACCTGCTACGGAATTACACATGATACAAATAGCTTGGCCCTTTGCACAATGGGGGCTAGACATGGTTGGACCACTACGCAAGTCCACACCAGGTGGATACACACACTTGCTGGTCGCAGTCGACAAGTTTACCAAATGGATCGAGGCTATGCCAGTAACTTCGGCTAGCGCCCAATGCGCCGTCAAGTTTCTCGACTCCATTGTATGCAGATTTGGTGTGCCACATGAAATCATTACAGACAATGGTACAAACTTCACGACAAAGGAAACACAACAGTTCTGCGAGGAAAAAGGCATCAATTTCAAGTTTGCTTGCGTTGCTCACCCGCAAACGAACGGACAAGTCGAAAGATCCAACGGCTTAGTTTCGGCTGGCATCAAGAAGCGATTACTCGATCGCCTACACCCCGCAGCAGGGCATTGGGCAGAAGAGCTACCCTCCGTACTCTGGAGCCTCCGCACAACTCCTAATCGATCGACGAAGTACACGCCATTCTTCATGGTATACGGGGCAGAAGCAGTCCTTCCCGAGGACGTTCGATTCAGCGCCCCACGAGTTGTAGCCTACAGCGAAGAGACTTCCAACAAGGCACTCGCAGAAGATATGGATGCACTCGACGAAATGCGAGACATCGCACTCGCAAGATCCGCAGTATATCAGCAATCCTTGTGCAACTATGATAGTCGCCGCATACGTCATAGAGCATTCGCGGTTGGGGACCTGGTGCTGCGGCTCAAACAGAAGGAAGGACACAAGCTCGAACCACCTTGGGAAGGACCCTTCATCATACACGAAGTCATCCCAGGTGGAGCCTACAGGCTAAAAAATCCAGAGACTGGAGGAATCTATTCCAATCCTTGGAATATTGCACACCTCCGCAAATTCTATCCCTAGATTTACTTGTTATGACAACAAAATAAGGCTATACTAGCCACTACTGTAGCTCGAATACATGGCTTCTCAGTCATTGCAATAAAAGACATGATTTTCTCATCATATTCACTCGAAGCTTCTAGTTCTTTACATGCTACAAGTTACAGGCACACACCCCATAAAACACACGGGGGCTACCCTACAACTAAGCATCACAAAGAAACATCATCAAATACAAGGTTATACACCTTACAACAGTTTTTTACAAACTATAAACAGATTACAGGATATTTACATCCGACAATCAGTCAAAGCGCTGAGCGTTTTCAGCCGCCAAAACTCTATCTACCTCTTCAGAGGTCATTCGGATAACCTTCTCCGCTGCAGGACGTACAGCATCATAGTACGGCGAGATATCCTTGATTGCATAATCCGGGTGCCGAGCAACAGAGTTAACGTCTATCTCAGGGTGCCATATTCGGACAAAAGAGAGAGCTACAACCGCGCCGCACGTCATCTGATTGCGCACACACGCGCGAACTTCTCCTTCACGTCCAAACAACCTGAGAAGATAGCTCCAGTCTTCGGGACCTTTTTCGAGTGGGTAAAATGCAGCGTTCATCGCAACCAAGACCTCGTGAATAGAACTCACGAGAATTCTCGCCTGGAGGACTCGGAATTTCAAGGTGGCCATGACAAAACCCCGACTGCGATCAGACCAAAAATTGTTTGCATGAGGTTTTGAGCTACTGGCCTCTTGAAGGATGTGATTTTCTACCCACTGCTTTTCTTCCCTGTCATCCGGATTGGCGACTGAAGAGCAAAAACACACTCAGTCAGATAATGAAACAAGGAAGAAAAAGGGCTCGGGGGCTTCACTACATACAAAGCAAGTCCCTTGCGACTACAGCCAACTCATCCATCAGAAACTGTTCGCGTTCAACCGCCAATTTCTGCTTGGACTTCGCCACATCGGCTATCCCGCGCATAGCTTTTAGCTTGCGCTCACCCTCCTGGACCTTATCACGAAGGCCCGCAAAAGTGCCAACAGCGGTAACAAGTGGATTTACTGGAGTACCACGTCCACCCGAAGTTTCCGCGGCAAACCCAGTAGCCTGGAAGAATACAACGAAAGAAGTAAGATGCCCTACTCGAGTCATGTCTAGTCACACATCTGACAAACGCTCGGGGGCTACTCCCATCGGGAGACAACGCACAAACAAGGGGAATGAATTGCAAGACGAATTCTTCGATTAAAGACAACAAAGGTACGGGAATACATCCCAAGGTTCATTACATTCAAGGAGAAAAAAGAAAAACTATGAAGCTACATTGGTGCTCCCGCTAGCAGCAGTCGCCCCTCCCCGCAGTCGAGCAAAAATCTCAGACAGCTTCCGAGCAAGAATAGCGGCTTGCTCGCCAAAACGAGAGAGCCGTACCTTTTTGCCCGTGGAGGGGTCGACTGGAAGAGATGAGTACGCCTCTTCCAAACCTTCGACTCCGTGCGCCAAAGCAAATTGGATCGCGGTCTTCGCACCAAACTCCGACTGTGCGACCGCGAAGGCATCCAGAAGTTTGCCTTCTGAGAAGACCTTCAACAGATCATCTAGCGTGGGTGCAGGAGTGGCGTTGGCGATGAGGCGACCATGCAGTTGCACCAGTACTTGAGTAGCATCGCTAATCAAGGAGAAAACTCCGTCAGCGTGCCTATTAAGCTGGGCAAGCGTGTCGGTTACCACATCTACCCGCTGGAGCCCAGGGATCTCTAGAGGAACATCCAAAAGACCTACAAAGGAAGGAAATAATATTTAGCAAAGTTCAGCGAGATGAAGGATCAAAGTCGCAAAAGCCCAAAAAACTTACCCGCGAAACGTTCAGCGAGGGGACGGAGGAACCCGACAATGTCGTTATCGGCCTTACTGCCAGCTTCCTCTAACGCCTTCAAGGCCTTCCGCGCATCTGCAAGCTGTCGACTAAAATCTTCCGATTGCATGCGGGAAGCCTCCAGCTCTTGCCGAATGGCCGTCAGGTCAGCCTCCCGAGCAGTTACCTGCTCAGAGAGTTTGACCTTTTCGGATTCGGCAAATTCAAGTCGAGCTGCAAAGAGATGCTTATCAAAAATCAAGAATGTACAGAATACTGAAGACAGGGAGATGATAAAACTTACCCTTGAGAAGGTCGTTTTCAGTCTGAAGTCGGCTGCGGTCCGTTCGAAGGGACTCGCAATCCGACTCGGCGAGAACGACGCGGCGACCAATCGCCGCAAGAGAATCAATGAGTGACTGCAAAGGCACGAAGACGGAAGAGTTAAAAGGATTAAATTGGAGTCTGTACCCGATTATTTACAATCGACTACAGCCTCGGGGGCTACTCCCATCGGGAGCACTGCCGTGCACCCGATAAAAATGAAATCATGAAGAAGAATAAAGCTAGAATTTGAGCCTGTGGCCGATCGCATGCGATCGACTACAGCCTTGGGCGCACTACTAGAGAAAAGACTATAGGAGAAAATGAGGGCTCGAGGCACATATTGGCAAAATGCGCCTCCTATATATTATGCGAGGCGCATTTCCAAGATGTGCCTTCTATAATGCATGTATAGGAGGCGCATTTGTCAATATGCGCCTCCTATAATGTAATTATAGGAGGCGCACTTCTATAATATGCGCCTCCTATATTTTGTGTGGGCCCGGGTGGCTTCTGAGTCAGCGAAGGCGAGACGCATCTCACAGATGCGCCTCCTATAGTTGGAGATATAGGAGGCGCATATTTGTGGAATGCGCCTCCTATATATTATGCGAGGCACATCTTGAAAATGCGCCTCGCATAATGTATAGGAGGCACATCTTGAAAATGCGCCTCGCATAACATATAGGAGGCGCATCTTGGAAATGCGCCTCGCATAATATATAGAAGGCACGTCTTGAAAATGCGCCTCCCATAATATATAGGAGGCACATTATAAAAATATGCGCCTCCTATAATATTCGTCCCGTCCACTTCCCACGCATCCTCCCTCTTACCCTCTCCATCCACTCCTCACTCTATCTCCCTCTCCCCGATCTGCCTCTCTCGCCTCCGCCTCCGCCGGCGCCGCCCCCTCCCCCCAGCCCCGGCCATATTCCATTCCGCCACCCCCTCCTCTCCTAGTCGCTCCCCTTCTCCTCCTGCACCAAATCGAGCACGCCGCCCAAACTCACCGGCGACAGATGCACCGCTACCCACGGCGTTGCGGTGGGCTAGCTCGCCGGCGCAAGCGTGCTTTGATGCGCACCGCTCCTTCTAGCAGGCCGGACCGTGGCGCGTTCGTTAGCTAGGTTTTTTAGCGGCAGTGCCACACGCCGGACACGGCTCTCCGGCCACCACGACGGCGACGGTGCCGACGAGGGCCACGGACCACCGTCGTCTATCTCGTGCTGCTACAGGGAGGACTCCTCTCCTCGATGCAGGGCATGGAGTTGTTCGCCGTATCCCCGCCCTGGCCGTCAGATCCCGGCCGCCACTGCTCGCCTGCCTCATCCACCGCCGTCTTCGCGAGAGCCCCGACGGCACGCAGGCCGTGGAGGCCGGACCTCAAGGCCAGTCGTGCTGCTGCAGCCGCCGGCTGTTTTCTCCGACCAACCACGTCCCCGAGCCGCATCATGCCACCGGCCGTCCTCAACGACCCGCTGCTGCAGGTGAGACATACCCTCCATCTGTTGCTATTTCCTTCCTCATGTCAACGCCATATGTGATCTACTTGTTGACCTGCTCTAGTTTCGGCGTCGTTGCCTGTGACTGCTGTAGTTTTTGTGTGACTCGGTTCGACCCAGCCAGGCTATACTGAGGAAAAATTCAGCTGTGATTCCCTTGCACTCTGCTGCTATACATCTTCAAGTTTTCGATTCAGCAATGTAGAAATCTAGTTCCGATTCAAAATGTTGAGTTGTACCTTCACAGTAGCTTAATTTGTTCCCCACTGCACTCCTAGCTAGTGTGAATCGTTTTATGAATCATCGAAGAATTGATTTTTCTGGGATGCAATGTGTAGCCACATATGCATGATGTAGCTTTAAAATATACAGACAACACTACATACTGAATTAATTTCTGTGAGCACTAATGTTCAGTGTTGGGACTGGCAGTCCCCTTTTCTTCATGTGAAGTAGCCTAGTATGTTGCTTGTTTATACGTGATTTACTTCATTGCTACTGGGAGGAGTTTATACTATTTCCGACTTGTCAATGAATGGTAACAGTGTCTTGATTTTCTCTATCTCGATAGGCTGAAGTTTCTCAAATTAAGTGTGAACAATGGCAAGGTAGCTGCGAATCGACTAGTTGTTCTCTTGCCAAAATACCTTGAGGTGTGCACATTGGTTGCTTATGTTGTTTCTTTAGCCAGCTAGCCGAACTCCAAGTGTACTCAGCTCGATTTCATTTCCCTGAGAGGATTGATTGGTTACTGGATCATTTAGAACCAGATCGATGACCTGTAGGTTGGAGTAAACTTACTGCTAGCTGTGATAGTCTTTCACTGTACTATACGCCTTGCATTTTTCCATTCAGCAACAAGCATGAAAATTTAGTTCCGATTCAGCATATACCTTGACAGTGGATTTGTTCTTTCCACACCGCGTTACTAGTGGAAACCGCTTTTAGTTTAGATGGTTTGATTAGTTGTAGATTCGAACGACTGATCAAAACAAGTGTCCAATGGTTTACTGGTCCAAAACGAGTGATCAAAACGAGTGTGCGCGCAGGTCGCTGTTGATGTGGTGCATATGACGGTGACACCCATCGCTGAACTTTACAAGGCTCAAAACGAGTGATCAAAACGAGTAAACATCGCCTAGGCTTGATGTGCTAATGCACTAGCGACACGAAAACTGCAAAAAGAATGTCTTTCACTGATGATCTTGCCGTATGTCCAGGTCGAGAACATTGCCCTCAACACTGATGCGATCTCCAGCTCAGTGGCTCCCATGAGCAAATAAGTGGTCAGGATGACATCTGCTCTTCTGTAACCACCTTTCTCGTGGCATTCATGGAACAAAACTTACGCGGCGAGAGTGGCAATCAGCGAGAAGATGTGGATGCAGTACCCGTGCCAAGTGTGGATCAGCTCAGCCTTGCTGTAGAAGACGTCGTGCATCAGCGATAGCTGCGCCTCGGCCACCCGATACATGTGGTGCCATTCCGAATCCATATCCAAAAGAATGGGAACAACCCCAGCAGACGACGGCCCCTTGAGCAGTTTCTTGGCCCAATTCAGCAGTGTGTGAGCTCGAAAAATTTGCCAATATTTTTTCTTCGAGGCAGCACAAATCAAGTACGACCGCAACGTCGAGGTAATCCCTCTAACCCCTGCTAGCTGCTAATACTAGCTACAACGCCACTGTCATTTTCAGTACCCAACCTAAGTATGAGGTACGAATCCAAGCCATTATTGGTTTGCATTTTTTTCGGTCTTTCATCTTGTTGCACCCATATATATGCATGACTATGTATATATATTGTCAACTGCTAGCTATTTTAGGTGATCATCTTGTTGCACCCATATATATGCATGACTCTGTATATATTGTCAACCGCTAGCTATTTTAGCTATTTATTTCCACTGACATGTAACTAATATCATCTTTCTTTGTGTGTGTAGGAGATGGCGAAGAAGTGCTATGTCGTGTACATCGGTCGGGTTCCAGGTGTGTACGAGGAGTGGGAAGACTGCGCGAAGCAAGTCAACACCTTCTCGGGCAACCTCTACCAAGGCTATACGAGTAGAGAGGTGGTGGAAGAGAAGTGGAGAAAAAGTGGAGGAAGTGGCGGAAGAGAGATGGCAGAAGAGAAGTGGAGGCACGGAAGGAAGAAGTGGAGCAACTTCATCGTGATCATCATCGCCTCATTGCTATCCATCGTAGTCTATGTGCTTTACTCTCACCTAAGCTAGCTAGAGCTCGATCCCTCGTCGCAGTTGTAACGTGATTGTGAACTTGTACTCGATCGGAGACGCAAACAGTTGTGTTGTGTGATGTACTTCGTATAAATGAACTTGCGTATATGTATGTCGTGATTTGATTCAAGTTGATGGTATTCATGGTGATGCTACTTTCTGGAAATTCTGGACTGTTGTACTGTATTTGTGTATCTATATACCTGTATATGTGTATTCTGGAACGCGCAGTAATTCTCCAAATTTTAAAATTCGAAAATGTTATACGAGGCGCATATCAAATGCGCCTCCTATAAGTTATAGGAGGCGCATTTCAGAATGCGCCTCCCATAAGTTATAGGAGGCGCATTCTAAAATGCGCCTTCTATAACTTATGGGAGGCGCATTCTGAAATGAGCCTCCTATAACTTATAGGAGGCGCATTTGATATGCGCCTCGTATAACTTATAGGAGGCGCATTCTGGAATGCGCCTTCTATACTGGAATATAGGAGGCGCATTTCAAAATGCGCCTCCTATAAGCCAAAATATGCGAGGCTTGGCGTTCGAGGCTCATTCCATATGCGCCTCGAATAACAAAAAAACGAGCCTCCAATAATCTTTTCTCTAGTAGTGTGGGGGGCTACTCTCATCGGGAGCACTGTCGTGCACCCGATAAAATTTTGAAGATAGAAGACAAAGTCTACCTGGCCGGTGGCGCGAGAGAGCGGGTCCGCGGAACTGTCCGTTACTTCTGTAGAAGCTGAAGTCCTGGCGGCAAAGCTGGGGGCTTCACGTTCCACAGTCGCAGCTTCAGGGGCTGCTCTGGGAGAGTTTTGGACGGTGCCTGCGGTGGGAGTTTCACCCGCATCCTTGGCCTTATTACTCTTTTCGGGAGGAACGGCAGCGGCGTACCTGCGAGGACTGATCGTCTGCAGTCTGCAGCGAAAAGATAGAAAACATCAATATTGAAGCACGGAAAATGTTCAACCAAGAATAAGGAAGAAACACTTACTCGTCATCTTCGTCGACGTCGTCCAGCAAGTCCGCGTTCCAAGCGGTCGTCATCACTGGGAACGAAGGCGAAGGAGCAAGAGAGCGAAGTGGAGTCGCATGGATAGGGGCTTGACTGGGCGATGCTTCCAAAGATTTATCCTTAGAAGTAGCTTCGTCCTCATCTACCCGACGACGTTTTGGAGGGACGCCACTCGAGTCTTCAACGCCATCCGAAGAATCGTGTTCTGAACTCGAAGAGGCGTTGGCGACGCTGGTGTCAACCGCGCCGTCTTGATGACTCGACACTTGCTCTGAGGCGGCTTCCCCCGCAGCTGGCGGGTAGCAGTCCGCCATAGCTAGGCTCTACGAAGACAAGAAGAAGACGAGAAAAATCTTATCGACTAGGACTCAGAACAAAATGGAAACGACTCAAAGACAAGAAACTAACCTCAGCTGGAGGAGGATTTGAAGCAGCAAAAGCTTCGACTGAGCAGTCGGGGAATTTCTCCCCCACCTTCAGTCGAGTGATACCCGCGATTTTCTTCTCGAATTCCACATTCGAGAGCTCTTCGCGACTTACTCGGCTGGGGTCCTCTGAGCCTTGATACTCCCACATAGCGGAGGGCCTTTGCTGAAGTGGCTGGATCCTGCGCTTCAAGAAGATACTCGCCAGATGCATCCCGTTGAGCACGACTCCCGCAGTCTGATCCCGGAGAGCAGCTACTCTTGCGAGTAAGGGTCCAACGGTCTGAGTCTCCTCGGCTGACATCTTGTGCCCCCAGGACTTTCGCCTTGTCAGAACAGCGAACGGGTGGAACTCCACGATCCCACCCGAGCTGTTGTCGATGACGTAGAACCACCTCTTCCGCCAGCTTTGGGCGGAGTCGACAAAATGCATGTTGAAGTAGCTGCCTTCTTGTCGAGCCTGGATCCCGAAGCCGCCCGTGCGAAGCGGTTCGCCGAGCTCGGACTCCACCCGCGATCTCTCGCGGAAGATCCGGACTTTGAAGAGCGCCTTCCAGAGCGCCCAGTGCGGGCGAATGCCAAGAAAGCATTCGCAGAACACGATGAAGCACGAAATGTGCTGCACCGCGTTCGGGGGAAGGTCGTGAAGCTGTATGCCATAGACACACAGCAACCCGAGGAAGAAGGGATGAAGAGGAAAGGAAAGGCCCCGAGTCACGTAGTCCACAAAGACCACGCGCTTGTTCGATTGAGGATTGGGTACCTCTTCCTTTTTTCCGAGACGGACTCGCTTCTCCGTCTCCACCGGCAGCAACCCCTCCCGCTGCATCTCCTTGATGCTTTTCGCGGTGGTGTTGGGGGAGCGCCAGTCGCCGGCACGGGGCGCGGGTTGCGCGGAAGGTTCGCCGGATGCAGAGGTGGCGGCGCCACGCTTTTTTCCGCCAGCCATTGCTTGCAGCACGAGCTCGAGCGCGAGGAAGACGAAGGTGGGCGCGAGGAAGAAGATGAAGACAGAGAGCTGGGAAAGTTTTACCATAGCGCTAACACCCGTAGTTATACACAGAGCGAGACGATTTCAGCCGTACGATGCGCTACGTGGCGCTTATCATGGCCGCCACGCGTGAAGATGAAACGAAGCGGCGGCCAGCGCTGTTTCGTGCCACGATCTTAACAGAAGATCGTGCGCATTTACTGCGCGGTTCGCGTGAAAACCGGGAACGACGTCTCGTTTCCCGGTCAAAAAGCTGACCAGGTGGGCCACCATCTGCTACCACTCTGTCACGTCCCATCGGGAGAAGAGGAGTGCGCCATGACGTCATGGCATACATCATCCGAAATCAAGATCTTTCGATTGGAAGTTCAAACGCGAAAATATCTTCGTACGAACAACAATTCCTTCGGATAGAAGCAACTTTTCTACGAACAATTCATGAAACAAAACCTCTTCGAACAAGAGAAAAAACACCCTACACACGAAAACTCTTTCGTATGGGCACGGCATTCCAAACATGAAAACTCTTTCATATGGACCTAATCTTCTCTTCCAGCACAAATTTCTTTCGTACGGAACTCAAACAAATCAATCGGGTAGAAAGAACCTACCTCTCCTACACATGATAATTTTACATCATAAGAACCTGGATTGTTCAGCCGACTAGGCACATCCGGATGCCATATTCTTCGAATATGAAGGTAAGACCCGAAAAGATCTCTCTCTTGGGCCTGGAATCGCACTCGAAAGCTGCGTCCTCCGGTGTAATTCCGTGTCAACAACACGAAGAAAAATCCTAGCGGACGCGCCGGGTACCCCCATAGGTTAAGTTCGATTCGATAAGTCCACAACGGCCCAGTCGCAACAATCACCTCATCGGGTTCGAGTCGGAGGTCTCGAATCTGTGTAGGCCAGGAATGTTTTTGCCCTAGTCGCAATTAATTGGCCTTGATCTCTCGGGAGAGCCAAGCTACTGTGCCACATCCTTCTGTGAAAAAAGCCATAAAATCAGGCACTTATATTGCTCGATACTCGAGCATGAAGACCCATGATACAGGGAACACACCCTTTAAAAAACAATGGCAGTCAGGGCGGGCCTCCATAAAGAACAAGAAAGATTTGACCGTCTACTCGACTGGAAAAATCCCAGTCAAGCACACGCTCGGGGGCTACTGACGAAGATATGGATCCTGGACCCTGCGGGTAAAGACACCCCCTCTCAGGCCCAAGGCCAAGGCCCAAGAGGGAGCGCCCCTGGAGTGCTCTAGAAGGCCCATGTGAAGCCCACCCGCATCAGCTTGCGGGTTAAGTTAGGAAACTTGTAACCGACCTAGCTAGGGTTTGAGTCCTCTCCGGGTAGAACTCGAGACCTGGCCGTCTATATAAGGCCAGGAGAGCCCACAAGGAGAGGACCAAGTAGTACCGCACGACCAAAAAGCCTTGAAACTCGAGATCTACTCTCGATTCGAGCAACCTGTAACCGATCTAATCATCATAATACAGATCGACAGAAGGCAGGAGTAAGGGTTTTACCTCTTCGAGGGCCCCGAACCTGGGTAAATCTCGCCCCCTGTCTAGCCGACGATTCCACCAGCGTCCATGACTTCTCCTAGTCGAAACCCGATAGGGTCACCTAAGGGATTTGTGGAGTTAGAGATTCGACATCGGTCATCCCAGTCCCTACAACGACGAATTTTGTCGGATCTTTGGGATCTAGGATTACCTGTCTTGTATTTTCGGACGCCTTGAAGCTGTCTGTTGGCTTCCGGGTTTCTTTTCCTGCAGGCATTTCTGTCGGCGATACCTCCTTGGCTAATTCCTTCAGTTCTTCCTTTGCTATGACTCTCTGAGCGCAAAGGGCGTTTTCTTTCTCCAACTCATTTGCTAGCTTGAAATCACCGGCTATGGTGATTACTCCTCCTTTGGGTCCTGGCATCTTCAGCTTGTTATAGATATAACAGGATCTTGCCATGAATTTGGCGAAAGCTGGACGTCCGAGTATTGCGTGATACACGCTTTCGAACGGCACTACTTCGAAGGATACCTTTTCCTACCGGAAGTGATCTTTATCTCCGAAGGTGACATCTAGGGAAATTTCTCCTAGGGATCATGCTTGTCTGCCAGGAACAATGCCATGGAAGCGTATATTGCTGTAATTGAGCTGGGACTCGGAAATCTTCAGATGCTTCAGTGTATCCAGGTACATTATGTTAATGCTGGATCCTCCATCCATCAGCACTCTTCTTAGCCTAGTAGTTTGGACAATAGGGCTTACGACAAGAGCTTGTGTGCCGGGTTCAGGGATATTTCCAGGATGATCAGACTGATCCCAGGTTATTGGTGTGTTGGAGTACTTCAAGAATTTCGGGGTTGCCGGAACAACCGCGTTTATTTCTCGAAGCGTTCTTTTGGCCACCTTTGCTGACGTAGTTGCTAAGAAAGTTAACATTGCTTCTCCATCAACTCTCGGATATTTGGGTTCGCCCTTTCGCTGTTGTTCCTGGATTTTTTCGTCAGTGTCCGATTCACTGTCTTCTTTGTCAGCTTCCGGCTTTTGTTTAGTAGGTTTCCTCTTGGAACCCTTCCCCTTATTTCCGGATCCTGCACTGCCTTTCATGTGCTTATTCAGCCGGCATTGTGCGTTTGTATGGGTGGGTTTCCCAAATTGTGAATGGTGGACACAGGGTTCCGACTTAATCCTCTCCCACTCTTCTGGAGTGTAGTTGATTGGATCTGGACTGCGTCCTTTCCATTTATTCCCTTTCTCACTTCCAAAGGCTATATTGACCTCTTTGGGTTTTGTCGTTGTTTCTGGAGTTCCTTTTTTGTCAGAACGAGGAGTTTTCTTAGCAAGTATCAGTGTATCGATATTGCCTCCTCTTGCTCTGATGTCGTCTTCGGCTGCAGCGTGCTCGTTGGCGGTTGTAAGCATAGATCCGAGATCGTTGTGCTGCTTGGAACCAACCATGAACGGTACAAGTCCGGGTTTTAGGCCATTGACGAAAGCATGCATTGCTTGTACGTCAGTTACTCCAGAACAACTATTCTTCATTGCTGTCCATCTGGAGATGAAATCCACGTATGGTTCATCCTCGAATTGGGTGCAACGGTTCAGCTGGTTGATGCTGTTCGGGCGCTTGTATGTTCCCCGGAAATGCTGAGTAAATACTCTAGCCATATCATCCCAGCTGTCGACAGTTCTTGATGGTAATCCATTGATCCAATCACTGGCTCCATCCAGTAACATTAGGGGAAGAAACTTGACATCTTCCAGGTCTGTCCCATTGTTTATTTGGATGGCTGTATAATATTCTGAGAGCCAGGTGTCCGGGTTTGTTCTACCGGTATATTTTTGGTAGGTTGGACCAACTTTGGCGAAGCCAGAATGCAGGGTTATCCTTCGGATCCTGTCAGTGAAACACTTAGGACCAAAGTATAGATCATCCTTTTCCGCTCTATCAATGTGCGCGGAGTATCTTCCGGCTGAATGGACAGAAGGGGATCTACTTCTTTCCTTTCCATTGTTGCGCGGACGCGCTTTTCCGGGATTGTTTCTATCTCTTCCGTGATCTCTTCCGTGATCTATCTTTTCCTTTTGGATTTGGCGGAGTTCTACTCCTGTGCCTTTCTTTATCCTTAGGGGGTGTCCGGGATCTCTCACGTCTATGAGGTATATCATATCTTCCGGCTTTCTCAGCTGGGTTTCTCGGAGGTGGCATTGCTTTGCCGTCATTCCGGTATTTTTCCTCCCGATCGTGGGGTTTATGTCCACCTTTCGGGGGATGGGATCCGGTTCGGGACGCTTCGTCCCTGTTGTCGGGGTTTTTCTTGTCTTTTCTCGGATCCGCTTTTTTATCCTTTGAGTTGTCTGAATCTCCAGGTTCTTCCGGTCTGGGTGCTCCAGCAGCGCAAGTAGCTGTTTTGCATAGGGCTGAATTATCATGCAGTCTTCCTGCTCTTGGCCCCGCTGTTGTTGTTGCAATGCTTTTCCTAAGAAAGCATAAACCCCTTGAAGTTTTTCACCATTGGAGTACAGATCATTGTTCAGGATGGCGAATGCTGCTTCCGCGTTTTCTGCTGCGGTTTTATAAATTGGTTCGCCTCTGGCATCTTTGCCGTTTACCTGCTTTTGCCAAGATGGGTTGTGAAACCTTTCTTTTGGCGGCTGTACTTCCGGTCTTACAATTCCGGGTAACCTTGTAGGTTTAATGCCAGATCTATTCTTTCTCTCGTACTCCTCTATTTCTTCCTTCATGAGCTTAATGTCATCCTGGTTTTTTTGGAGGCGTTGCCGAGATCTGAGTAGATGTCGATGTTGCCTTTGGAAAGCTTGTCTCCTGGCTTCCAGCATCTCAGGGGGTTCATTTGCTCCCACTGGCGTTTGCAACAGCTCTTGCTCTTCCTGTTCCGTCATTGGCGGAACAAGGATTTCTTTGATTTTCTTCTCCGCAGTTTTTGTTCCGCTAGCATCTCCTACTTCCAGGTTTTCATCAGCTTGATCAGCTGATTTTTTCTTCCGGATTTTGTATTGGAGTTTCTTAGCAGCACGATGCTTTTTCTTGGAAGAGGGAGGTTTTTTGACAGGCTCATCCTCTGTCAATTCCTTAACATTAGGAAATATCGGAGAAGTTTCTCCGTCTTCTCTCTCTTCCTCTGGCGGAGGGGTTTTAGGGCTTTCCTGGCTGCCGGTGTCCGTGGTATCAGCTGGTTTTGCCATTAGCACTTCATGGAATCCCTCTTGAAAAGATTTAACTTTCCTTTCGAAGGAGTCCACGTCTTCGTCTTCGGAATCAAAATCTTCTGATCCGGTTTCCGACTCTAATCTTTCCTCAATGGCGGCTAGTACGGATTCTGCTTCCGAGTTCATCGTCTCGTTGACAGATGTCGGATCTTCCGCTTGTACGACGGGTGTCGGATCTTCCGTCTCTGTGACGGGTGTATTATTGTCTGCCTCTTGCACGGGATTTCCGTCATCCGTGTTTTCGGCGACTTCGGACTGCACCATGCCGATAAAGTGTAAGTCACTTTTTTGTCGGCGATCTAAGGAGAATCCGGTATCATAGTCATCTTCGACTGGGTATAGGGCGGGTGGGATAATTTTGCTTCCACCGCAAAACCCCATTGCTTCTGCAGTTAGTCCGATAAAGATGTTAGCAGATCCTATCGGTAACACGCAGGCACTTACCAGGTGGTTTTGCGCCGGTATGTAGGATCCGTTGTCGAGGAAGCGTCTGACATCATCGTTGAATTCCAAGCTTCCGACAGTGATTGATCTTCCGATTCCGCCAAGTATCCCAGATCGGAACTTCACGCCTAACGTCGTTTGCCCCACGGTGGGCGCCAACTGTCGAGACATCGTAGTAGTTTTCATAGACGGGGGTGCCATGAGACTACGGTAGAGACGTGGGGTAACGGGATCGCGTGGTAGACAGTAAACACAGGATTTACCCAGGTTCGGTACGTCGCGACAGTACGACGTGCCTACTCCTGCACTTCTCACTAATCAGGACTAAAGCCTGGAAACAGGATTACAATGTGAGGTTTTGGATCTAGCTACTCGCAGAGGATCAGCTTCTCGGCGAGTTGGTCTATATCTTCTCTGTTATTCGTTGGTTTGTTTATCTCCCGTCCGGCTTTATATAACATCCGGATTAGGGCTTACAGAATAGGAAACCTAGAAGACTACGGTAACTATAACTTGGAAAGTAAGGAATCCGTCTTCTCCTCCAAGCCAGATCACACGGGCCGTGATCCGGGTTCTTCTAGAATTCGGCTTCTGTGCGTCAGGTCACTGGGCCGCCCAATGGACCACAGCCCACTACCACTTGGGCCACCCTGGTAACCAGGCACTTTCACTACCATCTTATATACCCCTATACGGTATATATCCGACAGCTCGATATGTCTGCGTCGAAGAGGCCACGTCATCGGAGCAGCTCGCCACGCTCTGTGCGTTCCTGCGGATGTTCGCGTCCACCAAACACCTGCACCTCTACACCGCCGGCATGGGCTCCTACTTGGCTGATCTCCCAGAGTTTACGAGCCTCCGCCGCTTCCAGCTGAACGGAGGTGCACATCACGAGGACAAGGACCATGCTGCTGCGGCCATGGCAACGACACGAATCCTCCATCAGGCCCCGGAACTGGAGCTGTTGACCCTGTTCTTCGAATCAGGGCCTCACCATGCCGAGTCGCAGCTCGTCCGCAATCAGTGCTATGCCGAACGCGCGGAGTGGGAGATCCTCGACGCGCACCAACTCCACTACAACCAGTACGAATCCTTGGACCAGACGCCGGCCGCTGTCCTGCCGTGAGGCGGATCAACCTGGTGCATTACCAAGGCGACAGGGCGCAGACGATGCTCGCCGGGTTCTAGATTTGCAACGATGCGCTTCTTGAGAAGATGTACTGCGAATTCGCGCGGGGGCCGCAGTGGATTCAGATGGAATTGATGAGCGAGATGGAAGGCTGGGTGGTGAACGACAAAGGCAACAAGTATTTCCGTTGATCGATGCTGAATGGAACTGATGAGCGAGATGGAAGGATGGGTGGTGAATCAGAAAGCCAGCAAGGTTTTCCGTTGATGGATGCCGGTATGTGTTGCAATTGCAAAACTGTGTCTGCCAATCGGATTTGCAAAACAAGAGTAATTTAGCTGCGACCATAGCCTACTTTCATTTATTACTCGATGATAGAACCAGCTGCATGGGGATTTTTTCGATTTTTTATGTTTGTTGTTTTGGTTCTTACAGTTGAATCTTGTATTGATTTTTCTGAGCATTCACTTCACTACACTTATTTTTAGAGGAAAATTTGCATGTACTGAAACTTCTTGAAAATAATTCTTTGTTTTCTCACATGTAATCAACAAGCTTAATTTGTATAAGACTCCAATGGGTAAGACTGGCGTTGTAATGCTACAATTTTCAGATGGAATCGTCCCAGGGCTACAACAATTGTTCTGAAAACTTTGCTTCGCCTTTCTTCTGGCTATGTAATTGAGATACTCTCGACTTCCTGCTGAGTTTGCTTTGCAAAATTACCTACAGTTAGAATGAGGAATCCTTTAATATTACCAGCAAGAAAAGTGTATCCACCACACATATTTTAAGATTTCGTACTGAATATTAAAGATCCATCTCGCCGTACACCAGCCATCAGAAGAACACAATGTACATAATGTTGCAATTGATCCAGAAAATGAGACAAAGCTCCTAGTATACATAAGCTACACTTTAAGATCCAGATGATTGTTTACGGGCTGCTCGTGTAAAGAAAAAGGAGGTTCAAAAGATGTATTCAAGAGGAAACAAATTATATGGTTTGACAAGCAGCACATCCCAATAAAAAATAAAATTGGGGCAACTTAAGTCTTATCCCAAAACAATCTTTTTCTGTAAACTTACTGCACCTATCAAACAGACTATGTATGTACTAGTGAAATATAGACTATTAGTCCGCAATGAGAACAAAGTTCAGGCTTTGGTGGTTAGAGCTCTGGGTGTTGAGCCAGCCTATCTGGCTTTGGATCGCATATGAATCGTTCCGACTAAGGGCATCTCCAGCCGTCCCCCAAAGAGCCCCAGGCCAATTTTTGGTCAAAATAGCGCCAAAATCTACCAGCCAGCCCCCCAAGACTTGAAATAGCGTCGTTTTGCGCCGTTTTAGCGCCGGCGCACCCAGCACAAACCCAGCAGTCTGGGTTCGGCCTAGGTGGGCGGCGCTAAGCGATTGCCCAATTAATTTGTCCCACGCGTCATTTCCTTTGGCCCACCCATGTGCTGCTCCCGTATTCTCCTCCCGCACCACTTTCCCTTCCCGTTGCCGCTTTCCCCTCCGGTCGCTGCTTTCGTCTCCTCCGGCCACCGCCCTTGCGGGTGCCGCCACAAAGCCCGTGCAAATCTCCTCCGGCCACCGCCCTTGCCTGCGTCACCGCTTCCCAAACGCACGATGGCGGATGGCCGACCCCGCCGCCGCGGGCTCTAGGGCCGTCGTGCCCGCCGGAGGGAGCGAGGATTGGACCCCCAGCTTCGGCGACATGGTCTGGCCCGGCCACGTCTACAACATCTCCCTCTCTGACGATCCGGAGGTGCACCGCGGCCACCGCCACGGCCTCGTCCTCGTACCTCCCCGACCAGGTGATTGCCGCACGGGAGAGGTTCGTCCCGAAGACGATGCTGGATTACCGGCAAAGCGCCGCCGTGGAGCAGCAGGACGCTGCCGAGACAGCCGCCGATGCCAGGGATCGAGATGGCCGCGATGCTCATGGCGTACCGCCGATGCCAGGGATCGAGATGACGCGAGCAGCAGGCCACCGCCTCTACCTTGCTCCTCCGCCTTCTCGAGGGGACGCCGACTGCCCTCTGCCCTGCTCCCTCTCCGAGCACACGCCGACTGCCACGTTTCCCCGCTGCTATTCTTGGGTGCGAGCACGGCTAGAAAATCAGCTACCCCATGTTTCAGATTAGCGCCGAATAGCGTGGGCGCCAACATAATTCACTTCCTGGGGGGGCTATACGACTGGAGATGCCCTAAGCTAGGTTGCTTTGCGTGAGAAAATTGCTAAAGAGGTCTCATCTATGTAACAAAGTATTGCCAGGGGAGTGATCCTTCCATGGTTTGTCAAGGTTTCTTTTAGTCTGCAATGCATCCATGTTTGGCGCGAAATCTATAGGCTTCGAAGATTTGCCCTCCATCGTACTAGCAATTTATTTCAAATTACGAGCATGATTTAAGGAAAGAAAGAGGGCCATCCTATCGGAATGAAGGGTCATTCTAACAGGTACAGCGCAGGTGGTCGATGCTGTAACAACTACTCCCTCCGTTCAACAATAGTTGACTTCTTTTTGTCTAGATATGGATGTATCTAGACACAAAAACATGTCTACATACATCCATTTCTATATAAATTGAAGTCATCTATTGTTGAACGGAGGGAGTACATACTAATTAAACTGCACATGGAGCCGATCCTAAAAGTTCAAAGCCAATTTGTACCATTTTTTTTTCTTTGCTGGTAAGCAAATATGTACGAAGAGTATACTTATACAAATCATAGTCACCTGTTGAGCGGTAAGACTGCAAAGCTTGTGGCTCCCTGATTTCTGTCTTTAGATGGACTCGCGAGCCATCTCTTGATCTCGGCAGGATTCACGTGCTCGGATAACTTTTTATTTCCAGCGTCGATATGCATTTCTTCAAGCAGGATCGCATTCTCTGCGAAAAATTTTAGCAGCTTGACACCAAGACATATGGACTTGTCGAACCGGAATTGCAAGCCCACTCTCCTGAGGGAGCTCTGCAAGCATTCGAACGAGCACCGCCGACTCAAGGCAGGAATGTCTGAAACCTCTTCGTAACAAACACCATCTCCTTCCCATGAAACCATGGCCAGCTCTGAATCGACGCTGCCGCCGAGACGGTCGATGGACTTGTCGCGGTCATGTCTGAATTTTCTTTCAAGGAATTTGTGTGCGTATCTATAGTTCCTACGGTCGTCGTGGTCCTCCGTAGTGAGGTTGATCCGGAGGTCACGGAGCACGGGGCAGCAACGGAACAGGTTCGCGATCGCCACTCCCGCGGTCTTGCCCTTTGGCCTGTGCGACCCTTGCAGCTCGAGGCGCTCAAGGCTGTGGAACACGGGCAGGAGCTCCACCCGCCTCGCCTCTTCAAGGACGGCGATGTTTTCGAGCTGGATCAACCTTAGGGTTATCTCCTTGGCGCTGGTAAAACTCCGCATGAATCGCCAGAAGGGCACGAGGTCGCAACTAGGATTACCGTAATTGTCCGGGTAAAACTGCAGGTCTACTTGTTCCAGATCCGGCGGCTGTGGACTGAATGAGAACGGCCGGTGAACACCCTTGTACCAGAAGCGACGCAGCCTCGGCGCGTGGATCTCCATCCTTATGAGGGGTACGGCATTGTCATCGTCAACGCCGAGGTGATTGTCCGCCCACATGCACCTGTTCAGCACCAGGACGGTGGTCGCCTGGCATCGGAAGAGGTGGGGTGCGGCCTCTTTGGGCGGAGGGGGAGCGTCATCATCATCATCATGATCATCGCCGTCATCATCACCGACATAATAATCATCATCATCGCCTTCTTCCATTGTTTCGAAAGGTGTGTCTGGTGTTGTGTCGATGTAGATGAACTCGAGGCAGATAGTGGCGAGCGCCGGCGCAGCATCGATGACGCTTTGGAGAGAGCCAAGGTGCTGGAAGCAATGACGCATCCGTAGAGAGGACAGGCTTGGGAGCGTGACCACGGCGGCCTTTTTCTGGTAGAGGCCCTTACAGTTTGTGAGTTCCAGCATGCGAAGGGTTTCCCACGGCAGGGAGTCGAGGTTGACCTTGTAGTGGCCTACCCGACGCGAGATGTACTCGCCGTTGTCCTGCGCATCGCTTCTCCACTCTTTCAGGATCAGCTGGAGCTCCTCGACGCCGCGCGCTGCCCGGTGAGAGAGCACGACGGCGATTAGGTTTTCCTCAAGGGGCACTTGGCGGTACTCGTAGTTGTCGCCGTACAGAAACTCGCCGACCGCGTCATCGTGGTCAGACTCGAGGTATAAGCTGAGCCTCGTGACGCCGCCTTCGGCGTCCGCTGCGGCGTCGAGCGCCGCCACAGCCGTGGAGAGAAAGGCGTCGCGCCGGGAGAAGAAGCTGGCCTTGTCACCTAGGTTCTTTTTGCCGTGGTGGTAGCGGTCGTAGTCCTCGATGAGCGTCTCCAGGTTAACGGCGCCCGAGGAGAGCCAGAGCGGCGTGCGCCAGCGCCGCGAGAGCGCGGTAGAGGACGCGGCATATTTGAATGAGGCGAAGCGGAGGACGCGCCGTAGGAGGTCATCGGAGAGTTCGGTCAGGCGGTCGTCGCCAGGAGCCATCGTCTAGGTCGATCGGCGCCGCCTGCAGCAGCGATGCGATCCGCCTGATCTCGATGGGATACATATGGACATGAGTCGGTCCGAGCCCGTGATGTATACGCTAAACGGGCCGAGCCTTAAATTAATCGGGCTAAATTAGTGCTTAAAAAACACGTTTTTCACGTCTTGGTGGGAGGCCTGTACGCCATGCTGGCCTGGCAAGTGGGGCTGGTACATCAGTTTCGTAATTATACGGCGTATATATGTACGTGAGTCGATCCTGGTTACCTCAAATGTTGTGGTACCATGAAAAATTGCACAAAAGTTGGGGCAAAGTGTGATAAGTTGACCTGAAATTGTTTTTTTTTCGAGAATAACCCGGGGGGGGGGGGGGGGAGAGAGTTTTCCCCACCAGTTGTATATAACTCGAAGGACCCTTTCAACGTAGGGTCTGCAGATCGTACAACGTTGGAAGGCAGAATTACAATCTGTTTACAAGGGGGGGGGAGTGGGGGAGTGGGGTTTGGAAGGCAGAATTACAATCCGTTTACATTGCACGCTGCATCAAAAGGCCACGTAGGGCCGCAGCAGAGTCACGAGACCTACGGTGAAGCCGGGGTGACCAGAGGTCGATGTCGGAGGCGTCGCGTCGAAGACCATCGGAGACGGAGGCCGCCTTGTTGTTGAAGATGACGTCATTACGCGCTTTCCATAGGTTCCAGCATACCGCGGCGGAAGAAACCTTCCAAGCATCATCGTCAACCTCGAGCGGGGCCGGAACGCTCCAGACGGTGGAGCAGCCCGTGGGGTCGCAGTCAAATCCGCTCCCATGTCCGCGCGGCAATGTCGCAGTCAAATAGAAGATGACAGGAGGTTTCCTCGGAGGAACAGGAGGCGCAGAGCGGTAAGGCGGCACAGCTCTTGGAAAAGAGGTTGGCGCGCGTACACAAGCGGTCGGAGTTTGCGAGGAGGAAGAAGATTTTTATTTTCGAGGGGAGGCGGGAGTTCCAGCAGGCGGCGGCGGAAGCATCCAGCACCCCTCCTGGTTCGGTGGAAAGGTATGCATCACGCGAGCAGAAGGGGGACCGGGCACCCCAAGCCATAGTGTGTGTGTCTTCGTCGCCGCCCAGCGTCAGTGAGTCAAGGATGGAGTGCATTGTGGAGCTCTCAGCCGCGGCGGCAGCAGAGAGCCTAGGGCGGAAGGACATGCCACCAGCCACAGCGTCAGCAACGGAGATGTTGGGGAATATGCAGTGGGAGAAGATGGCAGGGAGGTGGAAGGTGAGGGGCCCGAAAGGAGGCCAGTTATCGTGCGAGAAGGAAGTGTATTTTCCGTCGTGAATGCCAACTCTGGTGATGGATCTGTAGGTGGGGAGGCAAAGGCGGATAATGGATTGGAGAAAGGATGGTGTTGAGGTGGAGTCCCCCAAGTCCCGTCCATGTGTCCGCCAAAACCACTCTTTCCAGGGTAGCTCTTCCCGCTGATGGAGCTTATGCAAGAAGTTCATGAGGACGAGGAGGTTTTGTCATTGAAGGTCCCGCAAGCCGAAGCCACCCACCTGTTTAGACATACACACCTTGTCCCAAGCCATAAGACACCGATCCCCAGAGCAAGAATCCTTGCCAGTCAAAAAAAAAGGAACGTCGCCTCTTGTCAATTGCTACAATCACACCACGGGGCAAAATAAAAGAACACATACAATAAGTTGCGAGGTTATTTAAAAGAGCATTACAAAGAACAAGTCTCCCCCCAGACGAGAGGAGCATGGCGCTCCACCCGACGAGGCGTTTATCAAAAGAGGAGATGAGAGAGAAAAAGGCCGAGGATGGAAGTTTAGTGGGGGAAAGCGGAAGCCCGAGGTAGGGTTGGGGGAAACTAGAGATAGGACAGTTCAGGGCAAGAGCGATATTGCTTGTGGTAGACTGGTCGATGTTCATGGGAACGAAGCAAGATTTGTGAAAATTGATGGCGAGACCGGTGGCACATGCGAAATCGTCGAGGATAGTTTTGAGACAGAGGGCGGAGGGTAAGTCTCCTCGGAAGACGATGAGTGTATCGTTGGCGTACTGCAGAACATCGGGAGGGAGGGCGTTGTCAAGGTGGTGGGAAAGGCCGCTGGATGTGTGAGCCCGGCGGATTAAGCGTTGGAGGACGTCGGCAACAATGATGAAGAAGTAAGGGGAGAGGGCGTCGCCTTGTCCGAGACCTTGTTTACATTTGATCCAGGCCCGCGGGACTCTGTTTAGGACGACAACGGTGAGTCCGGTGGAAAGTAGGTCCTGCACCCAATCGCACCATAGGCCAGGCAAACCCCGAGCGCAAAGAATGGAGAGGAGGCTACACCAGTTGACGGAGTCGAAGGCCTTTCGGAAGTCCATTTTGAATACAATAGCCGGGGATTTACGGAAGTGGTAGACGCAGACAAGGTCGGCGGCGTAGACAATGTTTTCAGAGATGCCTCTCCCAGAAAGGAAGCCTGTCGGGTCCGGGTCAACCAGTGAGTGGATGGACGATTGGAGACGAGTTGTGATGATTTTCGTGATAATATTGACGATGCAATTTTGGAGCGAGATAGGGCGAAAGTCGGAGGGGGAGAGAGCCGATTAGAATTTTGGTAGGAGGACAAGGAGAGCTCTGTTAATACGGGTTAGGTCAGCGGCACGAGAGTGGAAGCTGGCAAGGACATCGGCGACATCGTTCTTGATTGTATCCCAGAAGGTGGCAAAGAAACACGGGCCAAAACCATCGGGTCCGGGGATTGAGTCTTTGTTCATTTTGGCGAGCGCGACAATGGTCTCTTCGGGAGAGAAATGGTTCATGAGGGAAGACGGAAGGTTGTGATGGCCAGGATAGAGATCTGAGAGCTCGAAGTTCTAGGAGCAGTGAGAGGTGGAGCCGAGGAGGCCCCGGAAGAAGTAGACGATGGCTTTGGCTTTGCTATTGTGGTCCGAGAAGGTTTGGTTGCCAACGTCGATAACAGGAATGGCGTTGCGCCGTTTGCGGCAGGAGGCGAGGGCGTGAAAGTAGCTTGTGTTTTCATCCCCTTCAAGGGAGAAGCGAATTTTGGCTCGAGTGCGGCAGTGCACCCAGCGTTCTTTGATGGAAAGGTGAAGGGCTTCCGTGGTGAGGGCGCGAAGTCTAGACTCGAGAGGGGATAGGGCGCGGTCTTCTTCAATACGGTCAAGGAGGCTAATGGCAATACACGCGTCAGTCTCACGTTGAGGGAAGGGCTAACGACCTGAAATTGTTGTTCTGTACGTGTGGTCCTAGGAGCTTTGTCTCATATGTGCTTTCTGGATCATTGTCACATTATGTACATTGTGATTAAAAAAACATTATGTACATTGTGTTCTTTCGATGGCTCGTGGACGCCGAGATGGATCTATAATATTCATTAAAAAAATCTTTAAATATGTGTCGTGGGTCCAGTTTTCTCCCAAAAATACCTTTTTCTCTTATAAAGCAAAAAAAAAAAACTCCGCTTTTGCTCCCATGTAGCAATAAACGGTTCATCCCACGAAACAAAATAAAAAAATCTAGGCCGGAGATATCGTAGCAACAAAAGTGTGTTACTATAGTAAAATCGATTTCACGCAGACATTATTGGGGGACTCTCGCAGGTGACATCACTGAAGAATCTCGTAGCAACCGATTGAAGTTTGAAAATCTCAGTTGCACTTGTAACTCTGGAAAAATAAAAAAAAACCGGAAACTAAACATGATAATGGTTAGGACAGTGTACACATACCTTCCTTTTATTGTCTATAATGGTTTGCCGGATGATTTTCCACTTAGCACTCTTCATCCCCTGAAAAATGGATAGAAAGAAAAAACGAACTAGCAAAAAACGATTGTCGGGGGGGGGGGGGGGGGAGGGGGGGCTACCCCCTAGTAGGGGAAAGGTTGATGAGAAATGAAGTTCAAGGTACTGATTACCGAGTTGGTACGTGCCGGATAGAAATATACCGAGTTGGACTATTGCCGAGACGGAGCTATCTCCGTAGGAAAGACAAGAAGCCAAGATGAAGATATGAGTATTATCCGGGCTGAACAAGTAGCTCTTGGTTAGTCTGGATAGCCCTGGGTTCTGTTCTTACTCAGAGGGAAGTCAATGGAGCCGTTGAGGAGATCCCATATATCCAGGGAGAGTACAGGCGTGTGGTTCAACTTACTAGGCGTGATGATAAGTATGCATACACTGGTATAGTGTGATGTATGGGCGAGGCCATGTCCTGTCTCTGACAAGGGGGATATGACATGACATCGACCATACAACGGAGACTTTTGGCGTCTGTCAGCGGGGATGCGGAGGCGTGCGTGAGTGCACAGTGTGTAGTCACCTACTCTATCTTGTAGTTGGTGGCCACCAGTATATAAGGTGGCCTCCCCCCTGCTGCGTGAGGGTCGCCAGTTACGTGAGAACATAAGTGTTGTTGGTTTGAGTAGAGAGAGAGAGATAGCAGGAGAGGTTCTTCTTCCTCTAGCTCCTTGAGCTTGAGGAGTTCTTGTACTCGGTTACCACATCTACACAGAGAGAGGCAGGAGTAGGGGTGTTACCTGCACACGACGGCCCCGAACCTAGGTAGATTTTGTTGTTTGCAGTGTAGTGAGTGCGCCAGCTAGGCGTGCGATCCCTCTCCAGATACCCACAACGTCCGTCGGCCCCAACCTTAAGCCATCCTATGGTATCTGACTTTACACGTCCACGACAGTTGGCGCCCACCGTGGGGCCAGCAGCAGCGCTGGCTGGGGTTTCTATCCGGTCGGGACCCGTTTCTCGTTCGGGGGAGCGCGTGGTTTGTGGCCTTGTCCATAGATTTGGCTCCCTTGACTTCGTTACCGACAACACGGGCGATTTCTGCGGCAGGCCCGTGCCCGTAGGCGGCTCCGTCGTCATCTTTGGCGCGCATTTGGTGTACGTCACCACCACCGTCATCCGCCATTACCCCGAGGTGGTGCTCATTGCTACTGATCCTCCTGCCCTTCTCGCCGTCCGCTGGTAGCCCGACGCTAGCTTTGCGGGCAGCGTGGAGATGATGATGACCGGTCCGGTTCCTCCTGCCGGGAAGGGCGCAACCACTACGCCCGCCGCTGTTGGCGCGTCGGCTCGGGCGGGCCACAAGCCATACGACAAGCCTGAGAACCAACCGGGTTTCAAGGCCCCTTCTACATCGACTGCGATACCGGCTCCTCTTGCCGGTGTCATTGAAAAGCTGAGCATGCCACTAGCTGTGGATGCGGATCCGGCGGTGTTGCGGGTGCAGCTCGAGGAGAAGCGCCATGCCAGGTCAGGCTAGAATTTGATCTTGACCAAAATGAGTATAATAGGGCTCATGGTTTTACTCCTATTGGAAACAACCCTAGTCAGATAGGAACAGTCTGGAACCGACGTCGTCACCTAGGTGCCGAGTTGGCTAGAGATGGTAGAACTGCTAGCAAATCCACTAGTATGAACTCGGATGGTAGACCCAAGTACAGTTCTCCTGCCAAAACTCTTAGGGCCGCATAGGCATTTGCTGCCGAGTTGCCAAATCTATCCGGCGAAGCTCGCATTCGGCAACAGGACCGGCTCAATGAGCTCGTTCTTGAGGCCGGTAGGCAGAATGAGGCTTTCCGGAAAGCGAATCCGGGAGCTGGTGCATCCCATGTTGTTCAGTCGCATGGAGGAAGATCCGGAGGCCAGGCCTCCTCACCTCATCTCGGCGGTGGGAAATCTCGAAGTGTGAACTTCGGGAGACATAAGAAGATCCAGGTGTAAGATCCGGCTGTCACCAGAAAACAGTTAGATGTAGAGCGGTATGCCGGTCAAGAACACATTGCTGAAGGTGGTGGCCATAATGCGGCCCGAGTTCCACAAGAAGGTCAAGGAGGGAACCGAGATGGACCAGCTCACTCCCAACTGCCAACCCGGTTCAGCCTCAACCCGGTGCAGGTCCAGCTGTTCAGCCATAAGTGGCTGCCCCTTTCGTTAACTCGGTTCCTCAACCCATTGTTGGGCCCCAGGACTGCTACAATGATGGATACACGACAATGGAGCAAGCCGGATATCATAGGAAAGATTAGTATGTTGACCCAAGAGATGTTGGAGCTCGGTTGGGAGCACAAATGCTGTAGCCGAGTTACGCAAGGTATAAGTTGGATAGAATCTATCTGTCAGAAGCGGTAGAATCACGGGGCCCACCCGGACCGCTTTGCTTCGGTCCCAGGAACATGAATGAGCCAGCTGTGCCCAAGTTCCAGCTAGCAAGAGGGATCAAGACCTATGATGGGAGCACCAAGCCGGATGACTGGCTAAATTACTATGTTACTGTTATGCACATTGCCGGCGGTAACCGCAGATGGGCAGTGAGATATGTGCCCCAGATGTTGGAGGGCCTAGCCCGGATTTGGCTCAACAACCTGCCAAGAGACATCATCAATTGTTGTCTTGATTTCTCGGAGGCATTCATCAGTAATTTCACCAGCACCTACAAGAGGCCAAACCGGCCAAAACAACTCTCTACGTGCAATCAGAGGGAAGAGGAGACAGACCGAGAGTATCTTACTCGATGAAGCACTCTGAGAAACACCTGTGAGGGTGTGAATGAATCCCAAGCCATTGCCTGGTTTGCTCAAGGCTGCTGACATGGCAGCATGCTGTGGCAAAAGTTGGAGAGGGAGATGCCGAGTACGCTCGCCGAGACCATCAAGATTGCTGACATGTACGCACTCGGTGAACCTACTCAACCCTTTCTTGACTCATTTGAGCCGAGAAGGAGGAACAATGGTAATGATGGTACCCGGCGGAATGATCGCCAAGATTACCGGAACAGAAGGAGGGATGATAGACCGGATATCCGCTATGGCTCTGACCAAGTATCTGCGGTTGAGTCGGATCAGCCCGCTGCCGAGAGCAGCCAAAGGCAAAAAAACTGTTGGGCAGCAGTATGGGCAAACCAGAACTAGAGCTATAACTTCAAGAAACATTGGACTGATCCCAAGCAGTCTAGAGACGCTTCTCAGAGATTTATCTTTGAGTCAATAAGGGATGGGCCATGCATCTTCCATACTCCGCATCCGAGTAGGCCAGCCAACCATACTTCTCGGCAGTGCAGCTGGTGCGACCGGATTAAGAGCGAAGGCTTTGGCCAGTTGCCTCCCCCTCCTACTCTACCGGCTGCGGGTTCAAATGTTCAGTCTATCCGGGCAGCAGCTCCCAGGCCCGCCGAGAACCAGGGAAGTGAGAATGTGAATCAAGTGGCACAGGGGGCCAACAACAACAACACCCGCCACAACGACGACAACCGCAACAATAACTTCAACCGGAACAACAACAACAATGGGAATGATAGTGGTGGATACCGAAACCAGTATCAAGATCATCACGAGAGATACATGGTGTTCACCACTGAGCCGGATGACGAGCAGAGCCTGCGTAGGCGGGCGATGGAAGTAAACGCAGTGATGCCGGCAGTGCCCGAGTACATGCGCTGGTGCGACCAGGACATTGTCTGGTCCCGGGCTGATCATCCCAAGATCATGCCCAATCCGGGTAGCTATGCTTTAGTGGTGGACCCAACCTTCCTTGGGACCAAGAAGAATGTGAATTTCAGCAAGGTGATGATTAACAATGGCAGTAACATAAACATTCTATACCAAGACACCATGGAGAAACTCGGCGTTGCCTAGAACATGCTGCTACCCAGCCGAACTACATTCCATGGCGTTGTGCCCGGAGTGTATTGTGCTCCCTTTGGCCGAGTCTTGATTGATGTGCTCTTTGGCACCAGGGAAATTGATGTACTGAAGGCTTGCAGTTTGAGGTGGTTGATCTTCAGAGCCCTTATCATGCTCTTGTCTGCAGACCTGCTCTGTCCAAGTTCATAGCATCCACCCACGCGGCGTATTTGAAGATGAAGATACCCGGCCCCAACGACATAATCACCATCTCGGGTGACTACAAGCGTTCTCTGGAGTGCGCTTCAGCTTGATCTCGGCTGGCCGAGTCAATGGTCATTGCTGCCAAGAAGAAGAAGTTACACGAGGTGGTGGCTATTTCCCAAGCAGCTCAACTCGGTACGCCGGGAATGCCGAGCTCTCAGCACGGTGCCAATTTCCAGGCCTCTCAGGAGACCAAGAAGGTCCAGATTGACTCGGAGTTCCCGGAGCATGTTGCCATCATTGGCGCTGGCTTGGAAGACAAATAGGAAAGAGAGCTCACCCACTTCCTCCGTGTGAATCGGGATGTCTTTGCATGGTCTAATCAGGACCTGCCGGGTGTCCCGAGGGAGTTGGTTGAGGATTCTTTGCATGTGCGTCTGGATGTCAAGCCTGTAAAGCAAGCCCTACGCCGTTTTGCGGCCGAGAGAAGAAAAGCCATTGGTGACGAGATCACAAGGCTCCTAGCAAATGGATTCATCCTGGAGGTACTGCATCCGGATTGGCTGGCCAATCCGGTCATGGTCGAGAAGAAGAAGGATGATCCCATGGTCACTGTGGTGTGGCGCATGTGCGTTGACTACACCGACTTGAACAAGGCCTGCCCCAAGGACCCGTTCCCACTTCCCCGAATAGATCAGGTGATCGACTGCACAACCGGGTGCGAACTACTGTTTTTCAGTGATGCATACTCTGGTTTCCACCAGATTCCTCTAAACCCGGCTGATCAAATAAAGACTGCTTTTATTACCCCGTATGGGGCTTATTGCTATCGTGTTATGTGCACTACTAGGGAAAAGGTCATGCGTGACGCACCACTTTTGCTTATCGGTGACGCACCGAGGCGCGCCACGGCTATCACGCCGCATCTATTGAGTTAGCCGTCACGCACCTGCCAGGTGCGCCACGCCTAGATGTACCCGTGACGCACCGCCACGGTGCACCACGGCTATGTGTGGTGCGCCACGCCTAACTTAGCACGATGCGTCACGCCTAATTCTCAGCGGTGTGCCGCGCCTATATTCTGCCTCCACGGCAAAGTTGGCTGGTGCGCCACGCCTATTACTCCAGGTGCGTCACAGCTATGATATGCTGTATTTTTTTTAAATACGTTGTGTCGTATTTATACAGGTATATACAGCTCAAATACAGAAAAGTATAAATAGATAAAGTTGATCAAAATCGTTATGTGACAGACAAATAATATATCATAGTCGATCATACTGCTTAGAAAATTCCGAACAGCTACATCAAATAGTTGATTATCACTACAAAGTGTTCATCAGAGCCAAATAGATACATCCGACAGTTAATCATCCAGACCGATTACATCGATTGATGCTTCATCATCGTTACAAGTGACCTATCTAGTCGCCAATAACCTAATCATCTAGCTATAAACCATAGCACCGCAAGCATGGCGAGCGAGGCGACGACGACAACAGCGGCGGCGAGGGTCTTCATCCACTTGTTGTTGTTGATATTCTTCTTCTGTTCCTCGAGATGGATGAACAACCTAGCTTCCGCCGCCACTCTAGTGTTGTAGGATTTGTAGGCATTGCCCCTGAACTTGTTCACCTGCTCGAAGCAGTCTTCCTAGTGGACGTAGACTCCTGGAACCCTTCCTCTAAACACCACGTAGCACCTCGGCATCTGTAATAACAAGAAAGAAAACCAAAAAAATTGTTCTAAACATGTCTGCGATAAATAGTAAATAGAGAAATATGACATGAAAATTAAACACAAAGGATCAAATTGGCCCTTCTCATATCTTGTGCTTGTTACGATGTAGTATACGTGATGGTGATCCAGAGAATGATGAAGACAAGGGTTTCTGAACTTCGTTGAAACTAAACAAAATCTCATACGTAAGTGTTTGTGAGATTGGAACAAAGTTGGACCATTTCATGCACATACATAATGGGGATATTCTGCATAGCCCCTTCCCGGGCTATGAAAAATATCCCCATTATATATATGTACCAAACAGTGCAACCTAGTTCTAATCTCACTAACAATAATATTACAAATGCGACCTTAGTTCCAACCGAAACCCTCATCTTCATCCTTTTCCTGGATCACCACCGCCTATAGTACCTCTTAACAGGAACAAGATGGTCATCGGGCTTGATGTGAAGTTGGACCTTCACATTATGTGCTTGTTACGAGGTAAGTACACGTGATGGCGATGCGGGGGGAGGAAGGGTTTCTGGACATCTTTGAAACTAAACGAAATCATATATATAATAGTGAGATCCGGAAAAAAATTAGACCCTTTGTGCACATACATAATGGGGACATTCTTCATAAACCCGGAAGGGATTTATGAGGAAAGTCACCATTAAGAATGTGCAACACAGGGTTCAACTTCATCCGGATCTCATGAACCATATTACATATGTGACATTATTTAGTTCCAAAGAAATTCAGAAACCCTCGCATTCGTTCCTTTCCCCGGATCAGCACCGCATGTAGTACCTCTTAACAAGAACAAGATGATCATCAGTCTGTGTGCCTCACATTTAGGGTGGACACATACAAGCAGCCTTGGTGGACATGGCGCGCCAAGTGGGATGCATAAGATCCTAACTTTGTGAAAATCACAAGGCGCACCGAACCACCAAGGCCATCTTAGTATGAACCAGCTCTTTTAATCATAGGCATTTATTCAAAAGATCGAACGAACATCACAAGTAAAACCGCAATAATAAAAAGCAAGATAATCAAGCATTGATATCATTGAGCATCGCTTTACACGATGGACAATTCATAACCGTAATGATGTGTGCCTCATATTTAGGGTGGACACATACAAGTAGCCTTGGTGGACCCAAAGCGCCAAGTGGGATGCACAAGATCCTAACTTTGTAAAAATCACAAGGCGCACCAGACCACCAAGGCCATCTTAGTGTGAACCAACTCTTTTAATCATCGGCATTTATTCAAAAGATCGAACGAATATCACAAGCTGGACCGCAATAATAAAAAGCAAGATAATTAAGCATTGACATAATTGAGCATCTCTTACATGATGGACGATTCATAACCCTAACGATTAAGTTCAACTAATTTCGAAAAATGTGGCAAGCCTTACAATAGTTCTCACTCCTTCTGACTCATCCGCCCAGTGATTACAACGGGACATACCATCGTAGTGATGAAGGGCCTGTCGTCACATGCAGTTGTTAGGTAGCTATCTATGTCGCGGTTCGGCATGGCGAACCGGGAGTAAAATGTCCCACTCTTGTTCACCACTTCATGAACGATTTTCGTGGCAAAGCACTTCTGGATATCATATATCTCTTCTCTAACCTTGTCATCACCGACCATCGACAAGCGGGAGGCGCATTCTTGGACTTGACTAGGCAGGGTAAGGTACTGTTGATCCCGTACGTACTCCCACATGTGATGGAGGACATAGTAGGTGTCTCTGTTACTGCCTGGTGGCTGCTTAATGCAGGCAAAATCCGTCGTGATGGTGAACTCCCGAGCGCCCTGAACGACCTTCTCCCTAGTGAATCCGCCCCTTTTGCGTGGTAGCCGATGAGAGCATTATTCAAAACTTTCTTCACGTTGGAGTAGTGTTTCTTCACCGCACTCCCTGAGTCGAGATACGTGGCATGCGAATGACTGATACAAATGCAGATGAGTGTGCATTGTGTATATCTGCGCGGAACAATCCAAACAAAGTGTTGGAAAGGAGCGATGAAAATCTAAAGAAAATCACTTTCGATTCAGCTAAGAATATTGACTTACCCGGCAAAGTAAGGCATGAGGATGTAATCCTTGGTCTGGTTCGCCAGCATGAAGTCCTGGACATATGTCCATGCAACTACCTGGTTCCCAACGGAGCACAACACGTCATGGCGCATGTAGAAGGGGTCCACTATCGCGATGCCTGGTGTATTATCCCTGCTGACTTGCATCGCCAGACCGAGCGAGTATAGGCGGACCATGGAGTAGTGCAGCGGATTGCTATGGAACATATCGAAGATGTCCGAAAACCGCAGTACTAGCCTATCCGCGCCGGTCGATTCGACAAAGCCCAAGTCCTTTGGCACCATGGCAATGAAAATCGGGTATGATGGATCCTTGGATTCAATAAGGCGCGATTAAAGATAAAGAATGCTGTCATGCAAACTCCGCATATCCCCACTTGCGGCCTTGAGCTTGTTCTGGTTAAGCATAGGCTGACCCATCACATGAACCTTCGGCGTATGCTTAGATGTAGGTGGCCCGTCCTGAACGAGGAACAACATCTTAGCAGGCTGGCTCGCGGACTTTAATGTCACACCCCAGATTTGGGACACTAGTAACACATAAGGGAAACCAATTTTGTGAGCCAACAAATTTTTTTTAATGCCCTTGTGTAATCCAACATTATGTATTGAACCATGGTTATGTATGCAATGTAAGAAAATTTGATTAAAAAATCATTCACTTGTTTTCTGATGTTTTCTGATCATTTCTGGATTGTTTTCAATTTGGTATCTTTGTTATTTTCAATCAAAATTCATGTGGCAATGTTGTGTTCAACTTATTAATAACATTTTGATTGATTAGAATCAAGAAAACAATTTCTCAAAAGTTTAATCCCATGTTTTCCTTGGGGATTTCTATTAAAAACCATTTCTGAAAAATAATCCAATTGGGTGTTTTTCACCCTTGTTATCTATATGCTAGAGAGTCACATTTCGTGTTTTCTTGGCATGGATGTGATCTCTATTATATGGACTAAAAATTGGTTAAATTGGTTTGAAAAATTGAATCACAGAAACAATCAATTGCTTGATGTTTTTTTTATGAAAATAAGACATAATTAGTGATTTTTGGAAAACAGAGAAAAACCCAAACTAGACATTTTTCCACCTTGTTTTCATGGTGCATTTGAACTTCAAATTTGTTTTATTTTGCTGTTTATGAAAGTACAAATGTTTATTAACAGAACCATGCATGGAAAACAAATTTTCAATAAGATTTGGTTCATGAAAACAACTAAGACATTTGGCTAATCCACTATGTTAAACCAACAGTTAGAAAAATTCTAAGTCTGAAAACTGAAACTGAATTTTTTCAGAAATACGTGAGATTACATAATTTTCAATTGATCATAACTTTTTATTGAGTGAACAAAATGCTGCACGGTTTGGAGCTTCTAGAAGCCTAGTCAGCACCCATTCTTTTAAACCCTTAGCCACAAGGTTGTTCTAACCAGAGAGGGAGAGAGAGAGTGATCTTCAGAGGTGAAGACGGGTGGGTGTTGTATGGGCACGGCCTGACAGGCTCGCCCCTGTCGCGTGCCACAGTGCAACCCCGCTGTTTTTCTTCGATTTTCTTCGACCCTTGGCCTTTGACTTGCCTAGTCGTGCCCCTGGCCATGCCCAAGAGCCAAATGGCACGGCATGGGCATGCCGGAGCGCGCACGGGCGGGTCTCACTGACGCCGTAGCCACCCGAGCGTGCACCACTGCCGCCCCGCCCCAATAAAGCCATGCCAAAGCCCCTGCCCTTGATACCACTCGCTCACTCGCTCAATCACTCTCCCCAGCCACCGCAGTGCGCTCGAGAATCCACTAGCTAGCCAGAAACGCCGGAGAACCACCGCGGCCACCGCGGGTACTCGAGGTGCAATACTCGTGCCTCTAGCCATCCCCACCCTCTCTGTCACTCTAGATCAAACCCCCACCTTCCGTAGACCGTGCCTGACGTTCCCCGTGGTTCCTCATTTGCAGGGACGACGAAGAGCACGTCGGAGCCGCCGCGGGACATCTGCACGGCGCTGTTGATTGGAGTTACCCCAAGCCACGATCTTCACGCCCCTGCACTGCGTCGAGCCTCTGCGACCTCATCGACCACTCGCCACCGTTCTGCAAGCCCCCTAGGTGAGCTACTTCATCCTAGCGCGCCGTCGACCGCGCGCGAGCTCGTCGGAGAGAAAAAGAAATGAGAGAGAGGAGAGGCGATGACCGTGCGCCGTAGATATAAAGATCTACGGTCACGTTTGAATCGCGAACCGGTACGCGCTCTTCGCGCGCGCCGTGGAAGCGAGGCAGGACTCAGAGCGCTAATGGGCCACGCGCCCGTGTGCTGCTCAGCCCGCGGCAGTTTCTTTTTCCATTTTCTAAAATGAACTGAATCTGCTATTTCACTTTAATCATGTAAAAAAATGTTAAACTTAATAATAAAATGAACGTAAATTACCTGAGGTGCATGAACGAATTTGTGAACGGATACAACTTGCAGAACTGGATTGGAATGTTTTATGAACGAATGAAAAATGATGAACTGAGCACTATTTGTTAAGGAAAAAATGGAATAAATTTTGATTGGAATGTTCAAAATGTGCAAACTAAAATTCCTGAAGTAGCACTTGACTATATCTACCAGTAGAACTGTACCTCACCTCAAGGTGAGCTACCATTTGGAAACGGCATCCACTTTGGTAAAAGTCCAGTAGCATGTTCTGTGATTTTTTTAGGATTTATTTTACAAGATTTGTTGATGTGAATCCGAATGGATCTGTTAGATATTGGATAGATCTATGTTATTCTAACTTTGTGTGATTTTTAGAGCTCTAGATTTATTTTGGCAACAGATCTAAGAAATTGCACTTTTCTGTTAGAAATAAAATGAGTAGTTTTGTGTTGTAAATAATTGCTTGCTAGTGTTATTCTGTTTTCTAGCATGTTTAAATGATGTGTTGAGTGTTATGATGTTGTTTTCTCATAGATGTACCATGTTAGAAAGTTTACGCATGTTTAGGATTTGTTTGAAACTAGTATGAGCATAGGAGTATTATCTAGTTTATTTCTATTAAATCCTGTAAATGGAAATGCTTAGCTATGTTTGTCCAAGCTTTTATGAGTGTTTTCACATGGATCCAGTACATTTATTACTTGTTTTCATATCGGTAAGAATACATTTTCTTCTTTAGGGATGCATGTGTAGGTTTAATTATTTGGTATCCATAATATGGTTTTCACTAGAATAGCTAGTAGTATTTTTGTTAGGAAATTATTTTGTCTCGACAAGTTGGACCAGAGGCTAAATACCTCTTAAATGACACGGAAAACTTAGTGGAACACCCACTGGTAACATCTCAGTTTGTAGAGAAAAGATTCTATCTCTACCATAGTAGTGAAGAAATAGTAATGAATATTATTATTTGTGATGCATGCTATGGTGTCATCTTAGATGTACATCATGGGTAGTGAGCCCTAATTATAGCCTACCTATCTACCATATAAGCATGATGCATTTTGTAAGTGTGTAAAGGATGACTTGCTGAGTACATTCAAAAGTACTCATATTGTATTCGCCCCTGGCTATTTACTTGGCCAGGCTTTGAGGAGATACCACCGGAGGAGGAGTACGAGGAGGGATACTATTATGGCGATTATGCGAACTAGGCCCGGCTCCCGGTCAGCAGCCTGTCGGTGACGGCGTGACATGGGCTACCTAGTGTGTTTTCTTTCCGCTGTGTGTGTGAGTTGTGAGACTTTGTCTGTCCTGCGTGACAGCTAATAAATACTTGGTCATGTGACCATTAGCTTGTAAGACTGTTGTTATTCGTGTAATGGATAATGTATCTTTATACCACTTCGTATGTTGTTCACGGCTGAATTTCCTGGGATCGTGAATGTATGCATATGAGGGGTTCTGGACCTTCCGGTTTGGGGCCTCTACATTTGCGGCCTTGGATCTAGGTCCTATTTTCCGTGTCTTTGGCGCTTTCGCAATGCACTCCTTCTCAATCTCCTCATTATCCGCCTTACGGAGTGTGCCAGGGCTGAAAATAACTCTTTCCTTCGCGCTTTTCTGAGTCTCGGTGCAGGGGGCGACATCTGGAGGCGTGTCTTCCTGAGAACCGAGTAGACGCTTGCAATTGGATTTATCCGCGGGAGGAGCCTCACCACGAGCCTCCGTGCTATGGTAGGGTTCTTCTGGGAGAGGAGGAATGTAATCTCCGCCATCAAAGTCATCAGCGATGAAATCCAAGGCATCAAGATCCTCATCCGCCGGGTGTTGTGCCATCTCCATGTCAGGGGTAGGCGACGGCACTACGACGGTCTTGCCATGGCTCCGCTCCGGTGCTTCTAGAGGGCTTGTTTTCGAGGTGGTGCCTCGTGCCTGTAGTTTTAGAGGCGATGTCTACACGGTGGCGCCCCTCTTCCCCAGGCGAATCTGGCTCTTCGGCCATTGCATGTTCCAAGGTAGGCACTGGAGCAGCGTCAGGGTATCGGGGTCATCTTCTTCCTGCTAGGGTTGAATGGGAGGCAACAAATCGTCGTAGCCCACCAGCACCCAAAGCACTCGAACTCTATATACGTCATCGTGCATCGGCCTATTGTGGAACCTGCGGGTTGCCAGTTGAACGATCATACTCACATCAACATCCTTCAACCCGCCGTCCATTGTGTGTAGGAGTGTGCATGGAACGTCGACGTTCTACGGAAAACATGCAGGGCGTCAGAGATGCTAGTCTAAGGCAAAGGAAGATCGACGCTCTAACGCTTAACTATTTTCCTGGCTGGCGATGGCGTCGAGCTCCTCTAGTGGCGAGGGGCTAAAGACGGCGGGCGTGCTAGTGATGACTAGCGAGGGACCACTAGAGGCGGGCGTGCAACTGATGACCATTCGGTTGTTCGTTGGTGCACGCTCTTCATTTGGCGGAGGACCGCCGACTGTGGGCGAGCAACAGATGGTCAGACGGCTCTCCGCGGGCGGAGTCACCATCGGCGCCGTGTTGGAGGCGGGGTCACCATTGGTTCCGCCACCGTGGCGTTGGCCGGCGAGACTCTGGACAAGTCTCTTGAGTTGCTGCCCTGCATGCTAGGCACCGGGCACGACCCCACTCGACCTCCTTGATCCCATCGAGTAACCACATCGTAGAGGGCTGGCAAAATGTTGCCCATTTGTTCTGCCAAAGCTTCTTTGAAAATATTCGGAATATCGGCAACTTTGGACTTGAGTTCTGCAATATCGCGATCGCGGGCTTCGTCACGTTGGATATCTTTGACGTTCCTCCTTCTATTCTGTCACATCCCAATTTTGGAATACCTTATAACACTGTTGTTTTGCTAATTGCTTGACTAATAAACCTTGGTTGTGTTTGTTTGTGTTTGTTTAAGTGCAACTAAACAAACTTAAAAAGGATAGCAAAGAAGTAAACTAAAAATATTCAACATATTGTTCCAATGATAAAAATATTCAACATATTGTTCCAATGATAAAAATATTCAACATATTGTTCCAATGACTTTGACAATATTTTCTAAAGTAAATATTGATCAAAGAGTTTTCCAAAAACATCTTAGGAGTCCCATACATGTTGAATATAATTCCAAGACCTAAATTAATGAAGAGGAAACACTTAATAAAATTTCCATAAAGAAATATCAGAAAAGGGAGGCATTCTTAAATGCTTCACCAAAATATTATCAAATGTTTTTCCAACCTTGCAAGATTAAAAACAAAAGTATTGGAGAGCATTGACTTGCTATCTCAAGTCATATAAATATTTTGGCAAAACATTATTAAAGAAAAGCCAAATGCCTTATTAAATAGAAATTCCAATATTTATAGAAACTGAAAACTCAAACAAGTTACTTCTGGAAACTTTAATCAAATGATCTGAAATTCATACCATTGCTTCCTTATATCAAATAAGGAACACACACAAGAGGAGACCAAAAATTGAATCCATTAAAGCCCTGAAAACATGAATTTTCTCCACAGCAACATTTGGGATTTTGAACAAGTTTGTTCTATAAACTTTTTCCAAATGCCATGAAATAAATACCACATGCTCTATATCATAAATAGGGATGAAAACCAAAAGGGCACAAGTTTTTGAATAATTTAAGTTGCCAAAAACCCCTGTTTTCTTAACAGCACCTTTTTGAAATTTGAACAAGTTTGTTCTATGAAGTAACTCTAAATGACTTGAATTTTATACCACATAAGTAACACATCAAATAAGGGATGTGTGCCAAAAATTATCATTTTTGGAAGCTCCTAAGTAGGTTAATAAATTCAATGTCCATTTATGTCAGAATTCAAATTTGAAGAACTTTGAACTACCAAGTTTATTCAATTGAGCCAATTTTCACATATGTTGTGTATCTATACTAATAAGAATTTTGGGCAAAAGGATTTCAAATTATGACTTTGTTTGCTTGGTGAAAACATCCATTTTCAGAGAGCAAAGGACCTACTTGTAATTTTTCCAGGGACTAAATTGTAAGCTGAGTCACACATGTCCTTCTTCTTCCTGTAGATGATGCAATGGAGGGCATGGCTGCCCATGCTTCCTTTGCTTCGAGTAGAAGGCTTCTAGTTGGATAAAAACCCCATGTGAGACCTCTACCTGCCCCCTCTCTCTCCCCCCCACAGAGCTCTCTCTCTCCAATTTTTTTTATGCAAACCAAACCCTAGCTAGTACGGTCACCGTCGAATCGGCCGTTCCCGAGCTCACCGGCGGCCGCCGTGTTGTCCAGCAGCTCCGCCTCGTCGTGGTGATGCTCTGTGCTGAAGGAATCGGGCCGCAGCGCCGCGAGGACCCCGCGCCATCTCATTCTTCCCCGAGCCCGACGCGACTCCGGCAAGCCATTCCCGCGCCCTCGCGTCCTCTCCGACCTCACCGACTCCTCCTCTACGTTCGTGGTGAGCAGGGGAATCCCCCCGACCATTTTCCCCCTTCCCTAACCCCCTAAATCGCCGCCGTCCCGTGCGTGTTGTCCGGCCGCCGCATGCCCTCGTCGCCGGCCGCTCTCCGGCCACTCCCGGGAAACGAGACAGACCCCACTTGGTTCCCCTCGTCGTAGGCTACATTTAGGAGTTTCAAATCGCAAATTGGTGGCCGGTTTTGCCCGTACGAACTCGCCGGAGATGATCCCGCCGGCGGGTGACGCGCGCATGGCGCAGCGCTGGCGTCATCTCCCTTGACCCCGCGCGGAGATTTCAAACCGGCTGGTGGCCCCGTGCTCGCCTGCGTGGCGCCCGCGTGGCTGGTTGGCCCGCGCGTCAGCGACTTGAGGCTGGCTCTGCTCGGGGTGAAGCTCGATCCAGGCCGGCCCTTTTAACAGATCTGGCCCAACAACACTTTATTTTCCATTTATTTTTCACAGAAACTTGCATGGTTACTTTTGGCTCAAAAAGGCAACTTAAAATATGAATTTGACCAAACTAAAATTTACAGTGGTACCTCAACTAATTCTAAACCATCTCCAAGTTGTAGATCTACATTTGGATGGATAGATTTGAAATGAAAAATGTTTTGGTAACAGCTACCAGAAACACCAAAATGAGCACCATTTTTATTTTACAACTCAGAATGAAGTGAGGCCAATTGCATTGGAAAGCCCTTGAAATTTCCTAACAGGAGCATTTAACCTCGTTTCCAAATTCATTGTATTTTAGAAATGGAATGCAATTTGGTAAAACACCAGAGAGCACTTTGGTGATTTTTATAAATTAATTAAAGATGAATTTTGATGCAAAACAAATTGGATGGTCTTTTATATGTCTAGGACTATCTAAACCTAGAAGGGTTTAATTTTTAGAGCATCCTAGAAAATTTGGTGGACAGATCTTTGATTTGCTTGTTTCTGCCATTTTGGCATTTTAAGAAATTAAATTGTGTGATTATATTTTTGTGTTGCAATGTTGTTTTCTAGCATGTTTAAGATGTGTGAACTTGTTTTCTAAGTGTTACTTAGATATTTTAGCATGTTAGATTGTGTGGACTTGAGTTGAGAAGAAATAGAATTTTTGTTAATAGCATTTGATTATTCTCTAGTTAATATTTGCATAGCATTTTTGAGTGATGAATTCATGTGCAAAGCACTTGGATTTTTTTGAGTGTATCCAGTACCATGTTGGTACTTAGTTTGTGTTGTTATCACCTCTGCTATGTTGCATTGGAATTGGTAGAAAAGCACTATTAGCTTTGTCATGACTATGAGAATGGTTATGGAAAAATTCCCTCATGTGTGGAATTTTGACATAATCATTTGTGGTTTTGTGACCACATATTTTTGGGTTGTATCCATAGGTCCAGTAGAATTTTTATAAGTTTGTTATGAGTACTTGACCCCTAAAGTTTTCACTTGTGTGAAAAACAATAACATGAGTAGCATTGCCTTGCTTATTTAAGCACCCTATTATTTTCTGCTAGTACTGTTAATGCACTAGATGCTAGTTTAGTTTTTTTTTTTTTTTGTTAATTTTTAGCAAATGGACCAGAGGCATTGTGACCTCTTAATGCTTTGATATGCTAGTGGAACACCCACTGGTTTCATTGCATTTTTGGTGGAAACATTATTTCCCCCACACTAGATGTGTTTCTTTTATATATGTTTTGAGTAGATCTTTAAATGCTTTTTAGGCTTATTGCTAGATTAATTCTCATGAAACTAGTACCATTTAGGTACTGTTATTTTGGTTATAGCACCCCTAGATACTTGGTGCTTGTGTTTGAAATAGATTTAAATAGCAATGCATAAAGTCTAAATTGCATACTAGGATATTCATGTAGGCTTTTTGTCTTGTTTTTCCCCTAGGGAAAAATATGAATCTTTGGTGTTGAAACCAGAGGATGGAATGTCCTTGTGGCATTATTACCTTAGGGTTTTCACCTCTGATAGATTTACTCTTAAGTAGCATAAAAGCATGAATAACACTTGGATGACTAGGAATTAATCTCCTCACATGTGTAGCATTTTAAGCATAGTTTTTCCTTGTTTCCTAGCTATGTTTTTTTTATGTTATTTTGTGGAATCCAGTAGAAATTATGGTACTGGTTAGAGGAGTATTTTTCCTCTGCTAGCTTGCACACTTGTGCATAAAATTAACTAGTGTAGCCTAAACTAGTCTAGTATTTTTCCTAAATTTTCTACTAGTAATGAGTAGGAGTTTTTGGATGCTTGTTTGTTTGTTTTGAGCACTTTTATAAAAGTGACCAGAGGCTTATTAACCTCTTGGTGAGCATATTTGCTAGTGGAACACCCACTGGTATGTTTGCCTCATGGTGGAAAAATAGGTTTGACTTGTTGTCATGAGCTTATTTCACCACTTGAGTAATTTAGCAAATTATGTGTGCTAGCCATAGAGATTGTTGGGGAAGTTTTTAGACATAAAAATGTGTTTTATGTGACACCCTACTGTCTAGTAACATGTGCTCTACCCCACTGGTCCATGGTGTTCTTAACTAAAAATCATTGAATTGGCCACACATAAACACTAGGAAAAAAGCAGACTTTTCAACTATAGTTTTTATGCCAATTTTTCTTAAGGGAAAAATTGAGAACTTGGGTGGTACTTCTTGATTGCTTGTTGTATGTATTACTTGTAGCCTTGTTTGTCTTGTTTGGTTCTGAATGTGTGTCCTTTATTCTCTTTTTACGACGTTAGAAAAACGAAGAGGAAGGAAGTGTCGGGAAGCTCTGTTTCAAGTTCCAGTCACTCCAACAACCAGGGACACAAAGAGATACCAGGCAAGCCATCCTGATTGCTTGCTGATACAATACTTATCATTATATATCATGCATGTTTTACCTCTGAAGTTTTACCAAAACTTGATTATCAAAACTATTTTTGATGTGGAAATTACTACTATACTATATTATAGGTTACTATCATGCCAGTAGTTAAACTTGGTAATACCAAGCCCATAAGCCACCCTATGGTATTTATTACCATCAAATATACTAGTCCCTAAGTGGACACCCTAAAATTGTGATTCTACAAAACAAAGGCTTTACGGAAAACCCCGGAGAAAAGGCGGATCCTTGTTCTCCGGAGGAATGTGGAAGTGGTCATTTTTGAGAAAGTGGTGTTTTCAAAAATGACACATAACCTAGTCTTCGCCGGACAACCTTTACCGTACTGCCACCCTACCCCAACATGGGCACGGGGCTTAACTTGAAGTTTGTTCTTATTAGTGTGTGCTATCTCACTTGCTATAAGGGGCGTCGTACCCTCGAACCGAATGTCGTCAAAACTCCCAATGTTGAGGCATATAAAGTGTGGGATTAATTTTCCCTCCGGATGCATTCATTGAGGCTCCTGGCTAGGCAGGGTGGGACTTGATGCCGGGGAGAACAACTTCAATCGAGAGATAGGCATATTCTAGCTTGAACATAGTGGATGGTTATGATCATATACCTGATGTTTACATACTGTTGTTACAGTCCGTGGTTGTTTCACGGGAGGTGTACTGGATCTGGTGGATGTGTACACCTCTGCAGAGTATAACTTTTTCGAAGAAGCCGCGTCCTCGGATATGGACAGTTGAATGGCCATGTAGCTAGCATTGTGTCAATGTTTTCAAAAAGGAAGTTTTTGAAAGGGAATCTTTGGAAAGGAAGTGTTGAACTTGTGAAGTTCGGAAAAGAATGGAAACTTATACCGTGGAGGTATCGTCGATGATGAAAAGCCAGATGATGTTATACAAAACAAAATGTTTTGCAAACAAAACCTTTTCTACTCTACGCAAGAATTCTGGAAACTGATTCCAAGAAGTTTTGCAAAGAGAAAATATTCTTTAAACAAAACTTTACCAAACCTCTTGTACATATGATATCTACAAGAGAAATAAAACTATATTATTTTATTCTGAAGTATCTTCTTCAACGAAGATACAGATTAACCTGACTGCAACTGTGGTGTCATCATATATGAACACCATTGATAGTGAACCATATTTATAGCCTACCTATTCCACCATATAAGCATATTTGCATGTTGGTAAGTGACATGATGGATGTCTTGCTGAGTACATTCAAATGTACTCATTATGGTTTCGCCCCTGGTATCTACTTATCAGATTTGGAGAAGGAGCCTCAAAAGGATATTTATGAAGAGAAGTACGGAGTTGACGGCTTTGCGAACTAGGATTGTCTCCGGGTCAGCAGCCTGTAGGTTAAGGCGTGACTTGGGCTCAACTACGTTGTGTTTTATTTGTCTTCCGCTGTGTTTGTTAAGTGCCTGCCCTTTTGGCAGTTGTGCTAGAATTGATCATGTGATCATTTGTGTAACACCTTTATGTATTCGTGTAATGGATTGATGTATTTCTGTGTAATGCCAACTGTGATGTTGTTTCACGACTGATCTTTCTGGGATCGTGAAGGTATGCATACGTAAGGGTTTCCAGACTGCCGGTCTGGGGGGGTCCTTACAGAGTTGGTAATCAGACGCCATCCTGACCTAGTAGACCTTACGTTAGCATGGACGTGCAGATAGGAAAGAAAGTATTTTTGAGTAAAAACCTAGTTACACATCTAAATCATTTTGTCTAAGGGAATTTTAGTATATTTTCCTCCTTTTTTTCTTTTCAAAATTTCTAATGCATATCAAGGGCGTCTTGAACAGTGGTTCGAAGGGCGGGCCTTATTAGAGTTGGTATGTCTCTCGGTTAAGAGTTATTTCTTACTTGTTTGCAACTGCTCCGCTTGCTTTTTTGAAACATCTCTCGTCTTTGAAGTTTTCTGTCCAGAAAATAGTTGGAGTTTCAAAAACAGATTGTTGCATAAAGTTTTATCAAAACTTTACTTCTATTTTATCTTGTTTTCATACAAAAACTTTTATACTTGCCGATGTCCCGAGAAGACCAAAATAATTGCCTAGCTCTACAGTGATGATGGTCAGAAGTAGATATAGTTCTTCAGCCACTTCTAGGATTTTGGATTAGTCTAGTTTGGAGTAATTTAGCGATAACTCCATGAGTCGCCTCCCCCGACGTAGCTCCAATGGAGCCTTGCTTGTGTGTTTTGGCTTGCTTATGTGTGTCCGTAGGACTTTGTGCTATTGTGTGGGTAGAATTTGGTTCATCTAGGCTTCTATATGTTTGTGGGGTACTCAAGTTTTGCAAATTTGTGATTGCCCCGCTCTTGTTTTTGAATCGCCTCGTGTTAAATTTTTGCAAGCAAAAATGTTAGTATAGCATTCAAAAACAAGAATTTGTTGCTTAGACTTATACTTGTTTTCGCTTCATAATGCGACCCGTCGTGAACCACCACCATTTCCCCACCATCAATGAAGCACCGTTGGGCCTATATAGAGGACCATCAAGCCACACGAGCTGATAGCATTGCTACCAGTGATGCACTCCAACAGATAAAGCTCCAACAATGAAAACCTTCAAAGAAGAAAAGGCGTGAAGAAAACCAACCAATACTGACCAAAACCTATATGTTTTGTCTGTTTGCAAAAGACTCTATTTACCCTGTTAGCTAAACGTTGCACTTTTTTTTTTTATGTTCCCTTTTAAAAGACCAAACAAGAGAAATCCCTTTTAAAAGTTATATACCTCCCTCCTCTGGAGAAAAGTGCAAAAGAAGTCTTCACATGCCATGATGCGCAACCCCCTCAAAAGCCAATCAAAAGAGCACAATTCAATATTCGACATACGATGACGCTAGTCGTATCTTGTCGGACAAACATTATTTAATGGAAAGCTAACAAGACTAACATGTTTTTCCTAATCTTAGGTTGACACCTAACCAAAGCATGTGAACTACTTATAACTCTTTCTAAACCAAGAAATTAAGTGACTTATGGCACTTTTCAATATAGTTGGTAAAAAGGAGAAGTCATGAGAAAATAAGATGATGACCTATTCGTTTACTAGTAAATAGGATATCATGTGTATCTACTTTGGAAACCAAATCTTAGTAGACATGGTAAGTACTATGAAATTCGAGGTTTAGAAATAAAGTGAACGATGGAATGTTTATAATAGATCTGGAAAACAGCAGTTTTCCTGTTGTTATTTCTTTGTGTGCTCTTGATTGAAATAAATTTGTGTTTTATTCAATCCTGCTTCCTAACTTATATGGAGTTGTTAGGACTTGTGATTATGTTGTTTTATTACAATAAATCTACCTTAGAAAGTGTGTGCATGTTTGGAAACTCAAATAAAAATGAAATAGCATTTGTTACCTTCCAGTTTTATTATTTGGATTGTTGAGTGGGCAAATCCTTATAGATTTGTTGTACCTAGATTTTTGTTATGGTTATGATAGATCCAGTACCATTTTGGTACTGTTATTTATATGCTGTTATCTTCATTAACTTGCATGTGATCTTATAGCAAAGCATGAGTAACATTTGCTATTTTTCCAGTTTTTATTATTTGGAATTATTGTGAAAGCTAGATCTTTGTGTGAATGCTTTGATAAATTTTGTGCTATGTTTTCTTTGAGTCCAGTACCATTTAGGTACTGATATTTTGATGCTTGTACCTCTGTTAGCTTGCATGTCTCTTAAAAGTAAAGCATATGTAAGCATTGCTATCAATATGCACTAGTATTGTTTCACTAGATTAAATAGCCTTATATTTTTATCTTGTATACAAAGTTTTTCATGAGTAACCAGAGGTTTAGTACCTATTCTTACTTGGTATTAGTAGGCCATAGCCCACTGGTCCCATTGTATTTTGGCTTGAGGATGAAAATCCCCAACCATACACATGTGTAAAAATAGCATGTTTCACTATGTGATTGATTTCTATTTTCCACCATGGAAAATATAATTGTTTCTTTTCACCTATGAAAGTGAGAAGTTTATTTCTTATTAGTAAATACTAATATGTTTAGGTGTGATCCTTTTGTTAGCATAATATTCCTTAGGGGTATCATGTTCAGAAATGTTTCACTATCTTGTGCTAAAATTAAAATTGTTCGCAAATAAAATAAATTCCTCTTGATTGGTAGATTGTTTGAGAATAATTTTAAATTGAGTATATGGATTTTTGAAAAGGTTTAAATAACTTTTCATTAATTACATAGCTACTGGTTGTGTGATTTATACCTTTCTTGTGTGCTAGTAATTGTTTAAGAAAAACATAAATTGCTAGAAGAAATTTCTGCATGTTTAATAGTTGTATCATGGGATTGTTTTGATGTTTGTGCTTACTAACATGAGTAAGTTTTGTGTACTGTTATTTAGGTACACTTATATTCATGACTTTCTTGTTTAAGTTTAAACATCATGATAGCATTGTTTGCTTCTCTAGCGCGAAAACTAGTTTCACCACTAGAAAATGGTGATTTTTGCTCTAGTATTACACTCTTTTTATTTTATGAGTATATGTGTTGATATAGCATGTTTAGGAAGTTATTACTTCTGTTATCATGCCATGAATTATTTAGTTGCATGTTCTATCGTTATAGGATATGATTATCTCTTATAGCATGCTGGTGTAGATTTTTCATACTAGTGTGTTATTTGTGCAGTTTTTTTTTTTTATGCCTGTGAAATAGGAGTTTTATCTTGTGTGAAGATGGTATTTTAGAGTACCTTTATGATTGTATTCATTGGTTTTTAGCTACTGGTTGTTTGCTAATTGTTCATGATTGATGGACTCCAAAACCTCTAATAAACAATAACCTAGTGAATAAATAGTCTATTCATCTGCGGTTTTGTTTGCTTGCTTATTGGATTTTGTTGTAAATGTTTTACCTTAGCATGAGTTTATACTTGTGTTATGATTGTGCTTAAGAGTATCTTATGAAACTAAAACATCCAACTAAAATCATGAACATTTTAAGTGATAGTTGCTTGTGGTGAGTAATATCCACTGCCATGGGTATTGTTCTGTCTGTTTGTTTTACCTTAGCAACCTAACCTTTTTGCACCCACAAGCTATATTTTTAGCTTCTTATATACCTTGTTATGAGAGTGGTACACCACTCCATATGTGGTATGTAATATGTGGGATATAGCTAAGAACTCATGAAATAATTGACGGTACATTTCCAGGTAGTTATGTACTAACCTTAAAATTTCTGTTCAAACTAGGAAACAAAAGTTTTGGACCTAAAACAAGTACTGGTGTACTTCTTTTAATAGTTAATTCACTAATTTAGGTATGTACCCCACCTCCCAAGAAAAGTCAAAGGGGGGAAGCACCTGCACTCCAACACTAACATTGTGTTTGTTGGCCCTCCCTTAGTCCTCGCTTGTGAATCTCGGGGACGAGATTCTTTTTAAGGGGGGAAGACCTGTCACATCCCAATTTTGGAATACCTTATAACACTGTTGTTTTGCTAATTGCTTGACTAATAAACCTTGGTTGTGTTTGTTTGTGTTTGTTTAAGTGCAACTAAACAAACTTAAAAAGGATAGCAAAGAAGTAAACTAAAAATATTCAACATATTGTTCCAATGATAAAAATATTCAACATATTGTTCCAATGATAAAAATATTCAACATATTGTTCCAATGACTTTGACAATATTTTCTAAAGTAAATATTGATCAAAGAGTTTTCCAAAAACATCTTAGGAGTCCCATACATGTTGAATATAATTCCAAGACCTAAATTAATGAAGAGGAAACACTTAATAAAATTTCCATAAAGAAATATCAGAAAAGGGAGGCATTCTTAAATGCTTCACCAAAATATTATCAAATGTTTTTCCAACCTTGCAAGATTAAAAACAAAAGTATTGGAGAGCATTGACTTGCTATCTCAAGTCATATAAATATTTTGGCAAAACATTATTAAAGAAAAGCCAAATGCCTTATTAAATAGAAATTCCAATATTTATAGAAACTGAAAACTCAAACAAGTTACTTCTGGAAACTTTAATCAAATGATCTGAAATTCATACCATTGCTTCCTTATATCAAATAAGGAACACACACAAGAGGAGACCAAAAATTGAATCCATTAAAGCCCTGAAAACATGAATTTTCTCCACAGCAACATTTGGGATTTTGAACAAGTTTGTTCTATAAACTTTTTCCAAATGCCATGAAATAAATACCACATGCTCTATATCATAAATAGGGATGAAAACCAAAAGGGCACAAGTTTTTGAATAATTTAAGTTGCCAAAAACCCCTGTTTTCTTAACAGCACCTTTTTGAAATTTGAACAAGTTTGTTCTATGAAGTAACTCTAAATGACTTGAATTTTATACCACATAAGTAACACATCAAATAAGGGATGTGTGCCAAAAATTATCATTTTTGGAAGCTCCTAAGTAGGTTAATAAATTCAATGTCCATTTATGTCAGAATTCAAATTTGAAGAACTTTGAACTACCAAGTTTATTCAATTGAGCCAATTTTCACATATGTTGTGTATCTATACTAATAAGAATTTTGGGCAAAAGGATTTCAAATTATGACTTTGTTTGCTTGGTGAAAACATCCATTTTCAGAGAGCAAAGGACCTACTTGTAATTTTTCCAGGGACTAAATTGTAAGCTGAGTCACACATGTCCTTCTTCTTCCTGTAGATGATGCAATGGAGGGCATGGCTGCCCATGCTTCCTTTGCTTCGAGTAGAAGGCTTCTAGTTGGATAAAAACCCCATGTGAGACCTCTACCTGCCCCCTCTCTCTCCCCCCCACAGAGCTCTCTCTCTCCAATTTTTTTTATGCAAACCAAACCCTAGCTAGTACGGTCACCGTCGAATCGGCCGTTCCCGAGCTCACCGGCGGCCGCCGTGTTGTCCAGCAGCTCCGCCTCGTCGTGGTGATGCTCTGTGCTGAAGGAATCGGGCCGCAGCGCCGCGAGGACCCCGCGCCATCTCATTCTTCCCCGAGCCCGACGCGACTCCGGCAAGCCATTCCCGCGCCCTCGCGTCCTCTCCGACCTCACCGACTCCTCCTCTACGTTCGTGGTGAGCAGGGGAATCCCCCCGACCATTTTCCCCCTTCCCTAACCCCCTAAATCGCCGCCGTCCCGTGCGTGTTGTCCGGCCGCCGCATGCCCTCGTCGCCGGCCGCTCTCCGGCCACTCCCGGGAAACGAGACAGACCCCACTTGGTTCCCCTCGTCGTAGGCTACATTTAGGAGTTTCAAATCGCAAATTGGTGGCCGGTTTTGCCCGTACGAACTCGCCGGAGATGATCCCGCCGGCGGGTGACGCGCGCATGGCGCAGCGCTGGCGTCATCTCCCTTGACCCCGCGCGGAGATTTCAAACCGGCTGGTGGCCCCGTGCTCGCCTGCGTGGCGCCCGCGTGGCTGGTTGGCCCGCGCGTCAGCGACTTGAGGCTGGCTCTGCTCGGGGTGAAGCTCGATCCAGGCCGGCCCTTTTAACAGATCTGGCCCAACAACACTTTATTTTCCATTTATTTTTCACAGAAACTTGCATGGTTACTTTTGGCTCAAAAAGGCAACTTAAAATATGAATTTGACCAAAATAAAATTTACAGTGGTACCTCAACTAATTCTAAACCATCTCCAAGTTGTAGATCTACATTTGGATGGATAGATTTGAAATGAAAAATGTTTTGGTAACAGCTACCAGAAACACCAAAATGAGCACCATTTTTATTTTACAACTCAGAATGAAGTGAGGCCAATTGCATTGGAAAGCCCTTGAAATTTCCTAACAGGAGCATTTAACCTCGTTTCCAAATTCATTGTATTTTAGAAATGGAATGCAATTTGGTAAAACACCAGAGAGCACTTTGGTGATTTTTATAAATTAATTAAAGATGAATTTTGATGCAAAACAAATTGGATGGTCTTTTATATGTCTAGGACTATCTAAACCTAGAAGGGTTTAATTTTTAGAGCATCCTAGAAAATTTGGTGGACAGATCTTTGATTTGCTTGTTTCTGCCATTTTGGCATTTTAAGAAATTAAATTGTGTGATTATATTTTTGTGTTGCAATGTTGTTTTCTAGCATGTTTAAGATGTGTGAACTTGTTTTCTAAGTGTTACTTAGATATTTTAGCATGTTAGATTGTGTGGACTTGAGTTGAGAAGAAATAGAATTTTTGTTAATAGCATTTGATTATTCTCTAGTTAATATTTGCATAGCATTTTTGAGTGATGAATTCATGTGCAAAGCACTTGGATTTTTTGAGTGTATCCAGTACCATGTTGGTACTTAGTTTGTGTTGTTATCACCTCTGCTATGTTGCATTGGAATTGGTAGAAAAGCACTATTAGCTTTGTCATGACTATGAGAATGGTTATGGAAAAATTCCCTCATGTGTGGAATTTTGACATAATCATTTGTGGTTTTGTGACCACATATTTTTGGGTTGTATCCATAGGTCCAGTAGAATTTTTATAAGTTTGTTATGAGTACTTGACCCCTAAAGTTTTCACTTGTGTGAAAAACAATAACATGAGTAGCATTGCCTTGCTTATTTAAGCACCCTATTATTTTCTGCTAGTACTGTTAATGCACTAGATGCTAGTTTAGTTTTTTTTTTTTTTGTTAATTTTTAGCAAATGGACCAGAGGCATTGTGACCTCTTAATGCTTTGATATGCTAGTGGAACACCCACTGGTTTCATTGCATTTTTGGTGGAAACATTATTTCCCCCACACTAGATGTGTTTCTTTTATATATGTTTTGAGTAGATCTTTAAATGCTTTTTAGGCTTATTGCTAGATTAATTCTCATGAAACTAGTACCATTTAGGTACTGTTATTTTGGTTATAGCACCCCTAGATACTTGGTGCTTGTGTTTGAAATAGATTTAAATAGCAATGCATAAAGTCTAAATTGCATACTAGGATATTCATGTAGGCTTTTTGTCTTGTTTTTCCCCTAGGGAAAAATATGAATCTTTGGTGTTGAAACCAGAGGATGGAATGTCCTTGTGGCATTATTACCTTAGGGTTTTCACCTCTGATAGATTTACTCTTAAGTAGCATAAAAGCATGAATAACACTTGGATGACTAGGAATTAATCTCCTCACATGTGTAGCATTTTAAGCATAGTTTTTCCTTGTTTCCTAGCTATGTTTTTTTTATGTTATTTTGTGGAATCCAGTAGAAATTATGGTACTGGTTAGAGGAGTATTTTTCCTCTGCTAGCTTGCACACTTGTGCATAAAATTAACTAGTGTAGCCTAAACTAGTCTAGTATTTTTCCTAAATTTTCTACTAGTAATGAGTAGGAGTTTTTGGATGCTTGTTTGTTTGTTTTGAGCACTTTTATAAAAGTGACCAGAGGCTTATTAACCTCTTGGTGAGCATATTTGCTAGTGGAACACCCACTGGTATGTTTGCCTCATGGTGGAAAAATAGGTTTGACTTGTTGTCATGAGCTTATTTCACCACTTGAGTAATTTAGCAAATTATGTGTGCTAGCCATAGAGATTGTTGGGGAAGTTTTTAGACATAAAAATGTGTTTTATGTGACACCCTACTGTCTAGTAACATGTGCTCTACCCCACTGGTCCATGGTGTTCTTAACTAAAAATCATTGAATTGGCCACACATAAACACTAGGAAAAAAGCAGACTTTTCAACTATAGTTTTTATGCCAATTTTTCTTAAGGGAAAAATTGAGAACTTGGGTGGTACTTCTTGATTGCTTGTTGTATGTATTACTTGTAGCCTTGTTTGTCTTGTTTGGTTCTGAATGTGTGTCCTTTATTCTCTTTTTACGACGTTAGAAAAACGAAGAGGAAGGAAGTGTCGGGAAGCTCTGTTTCAAGTTCCAGTCACTCCAACAACCAGGGACACAAAGAGATACCAGGCAAGCCATCCTGATTGCTTGCTGATACAATACTTATCATTATATATCATGCATGTTTTACCTCTGAAGTTTTACCAAAACTTGATTATCAAAACTATTTTTGATGTGGAAATTACTACTATACTATATTATAGGTTACTATCATGCCAGTAGTTAAACTTGGTAATACCAAGCCCATAAGCCACCCTATGGTATTTATTACCATCAAATATACTAGTCCCTAAGTGGACACCCTAAAATTGTGATTCTACAAAACAAAGGCTTTACGGAAAACCCCGGAGAAAAGGCGGATCCTTGTTCTCCGGAGGAATGTGGAAGTGGTCATTTTTGAGAAAGTGGTGTTTTCAAAAATGACACATAACCTAGTCTTCGCCGGACAACCTTTACCGTACTGCCACCCTACCCCAACATGGGCACGGGGCTTAACTTGAAGTTTGTTCTTATTAGTGTGTGCTATCTCACTTGCTATAAGGGGCGTCGTACCCTCGAACCGAATGTCGTCAAAACTCCCAATGTTGAGGCATATAAAGTGTGGGATTAATTTTCCCTCCGGATGCATTCATTGAGGCTCCTGGCTAGGCAGGGTGGGACTTGATGCCGGGGAGAACAACTTCAATCGAGAGATAGGCATATTCTAGCTTGAACATAGTGGATGGTTATGATCATATACCTGATGTTTACATACTGTTGTTACAGTCCGTGGTTGTTTCACGGGAGGTGTACTGGATCTGGTGGATGTGTACACCTCTGCAGAGTATAACTTTTTCGAAGAAGCCGCGTCCTCGGATATGGACAGTTGAATGGCCATGTAGCTAGCATTGTGTCAATGTTTTCAAAAAGGAAGTTTTTGAAAGGGAATCTTTGGAAAGGAAGTGTTGAACTTGTGAAGTTCGGAAAAGAATGGAAACTTATACCGTGGAGGTATCGTCGATGATGAAAAGCCAGATGATGTTATACAAAACAAAATGTTTTGCAAACAAAACCTTTTCTACTCTACGCAAGAATTCTGGAAACTGATTCCAAGAAGTTTTGCAAAGAGAAAATATTCTTTAAACAAAACTTTACCAAACCTCTTGTACATATGATATCTACAAGAGAAATAAAACTATATTATTTTATTCTGAAGTATCTTCTTCAACGAAGATACAGATTAACCTGACTGCAACTGTGGTGTCATCATATATGAACACCATTGATAGTGAACCATATTTATAGCCTACCTATTCCACCATATAAGCATATTTGCATGTTGGTAAGTGACATGATGGATGTCTTGCTGAGTACATTCAAATGTACTCATTATGGTTTCGCCCCTGGTATCTACTTATCAGATTTGGAGAAGGAGCCTCAAAAGGATATTTATGAAGAGAAGTACGGAGTTGACGGCTTTGCGAACTAGGATTGTCTCCGGGTCAGCAGCCTGTAGGTTAAGGCGTGACTTGGGCTCAACTACGTTGTGTTTTATTTGTCTTCCGCTGTGTTTGTTAAGTGCCTGCCCTTTTGGCAGTTGTGCTAGACTTGATCATGTGATCATTTGTGTAACACCTTTATGTATTCGTGTAATGGATGATGTATTTCTGTATGCCAACTGTGTATGTTGTTCACGACTGATCTTTCTGGGATCGTGAATGTATGCATACGTAGGGTTTCAGACTGCCGGTCTGGGGTCCTTACATATTCCTTCTCGCCTCCTTGGGCTCCTTGTAGTACTCTCTAAGCTTCGTCGTCGTGCCCAAGCCACAAACTCGGCCACCTGACGGGCTTTTGTGCTTATCCTTCCCCTTCGTCACGTTCACCGCCCTGTTCAAATGGTCGTCCCATGGGCCGTGCAGCGACGGCACGGATGCCGATGTTCCACCACTTTCCATTTCTGCGTTCTGCACAATTAGCGTGAACCGTTTCGAATTCCACCAGTACACTATGATGCAATCGACTTGATTGTCGAGAGCAAAGTGTATTTACTTAATTACCAAGTTTTCATACAACTTATTCACCTTCTCATCAACGGTAGTATACTCCTTAGCTACCGGGTCATATGTAAACCGGGCCCGGATGAATTTTTTTGTCCGCGGCGAGTACATTGCGAGGGGGTCAGGGATGCCCTATGTTGCACGTTAGGCGTCCTCCTTCTCCCTATTGGGAATCGCCGCTCTGTAACCGCCGCATCCCAGTTTGTGGGAACCTATGTTCAACCCCCGCATCTTCTGCCCCCCAATCACCTTTAGCCTTGGCGACTTCGCTCTCGCAAATTAGCTTGAAGTCCCAGAGTTCAGCTTTGGTGATGTTCGGCTCACTCGCTTGTAACACCCGGGGGATTTCCCTCAATTAGAATTGCTTGTTTTCTTTTTTGCATGCATTGCCTCATGCATCATATGCACCTTTGTTTTCAAACCAATTTAAAACTTCAAACATGTTCCAAATGGTTTCAATTAAAAATTGCAAACAAACCATTCAAATTGTAAACCAAAAAGTGTAAATTCAAATATTAAAATGCTTGGTTATTTCAAAAAACCTTTTATTAAAACCCTATTTTGTTAATTCCAATTTAAATTCAAATAATAAACCTTGCTCCCATTCAATTACTCAATTTAAAGTCAAATTCACTTGAAATTCAATCAAATTCAAAACCGCACAAATATTTGAAAATTTCAAAAACAAAAGTTTGTGCACTTGGGCATTTTGAGTGCTGAGTGCAAAGAAATTTACTTCATAATTTTTGGAGTTGTAAAACTCCCTCAAATCCAAATGCTAAATCACCTTTTACAAAAAAAAAAAAAAAAACAAAAAAATGTTTTGTGGGGGCAGCCAGAACCGTACGGTCAGGCCCAAACCTAACCATCCAGCAGGCCAACCTCCCTCCCAATCTAGCCCATCTACCCTTCTCCTGTTTGTCTCCTTCCTGGAGAGGACGTCACCTCTGTACGAACACCTCCATCCATGGCCACGTACCCCGTCGATGTGATGGACGGCCATTCGACGTCGCCCCGCCTATATATCATGTCCAGGAGGTTGCCCTACCCCTCCTCCTCTAGTTCCCTCCCCTAGCGCCGCTGCTCCCTGCCTCTATTTCTCACAATCGAGCCCGTCCTGAGCACCTCGCCGTCCCATTGATTTGCTCCACCGCTAGACCTACGAGCACGCCAGGAGAACCGCATCGTCGACTACAAGTACAAGGAACTGGAGCCGGACCCGGGACTCACGGATGCTGCCGCGGCAAGAGCTTCTTCCCGGCGGCCACCACGGCTGCTTCCGCCTCCCCGACACGATGTCCGTCACCGTCATCCTTCTCCGAAGTCTGTGCTTCGCCAGAAGATTCGGGGTAACGCCACGTCCCGTTCTGCTTTTCTCCATCCCCTTTCATGCATCATAGCACCGCTGCCATCCGCGTCCATCGTTGCTCCGCCGTGGTTGCCGTTGCGGCTGGCATGGCAGAGCATGCAACACGCACGGATGCTACCAAGCCTTGCAGGTTGCCGGCACACGCCTCCCCCCCACACACGCACACCATGCAACACCCGTACCCACACTCGCACACTTCACGCACACAGCGGCGCGCCGGATCGTGGTCGCTGCTGTTGTTCCCTCTGCGTTCGTCGCCGGTTACCACAAGTCTGGATCGTCAAGTTCAGTTTCGTCAGAAACGAACACCGCAGAGTTGATATTCATCTTGTTCCAGATCTGCATCCTTACACCAACCAAACAGCAGCCTAGTGGTTCTGTTCCCTTGTTCTCAAGGAGAGATCCCGAGTTTGAAACCCACCGGACTCACGCCCTTGCCTTTCCTTTTTCTCTCTTTTCCACCGCGCGGTAGCCAGCCCCACCCGTCGGTGACCCTGGATGCCTCCGTGGCTACACACCCACCCCGTCAGCTTCCGCGTGGCACGGGGGGCCCGCTGGTCAGCCTCTCTGGCTAGCTCGTAGGGAAGTGAAACTCTTCCAGATCCAGATCTGGATCCAGAATTTCGCACCCAGGCCCCTGCTCTTCTATGTTTTGCATCGGGGCCCTTCCACACTATGTTTCCATCACGAACTCATCCTAGTTTTTGCAGAAAACACCCTGGATGCCTCCGTGGCTACACACCCACCCGCCAGCTTCCGCGTGGCACGGGGGGCCCGCTGGTCAGCCTCTCTGGCTAGCTCGTAGGGCGGTGAAACTCTTCCAGATCCAGATCTGGATCCAGAATTTCGCACCCAGGCCCCTGCTCTTCTATGTTTTGCATCGGGGCCCTTCCACACTCTGTTTCCATCACGAACTCGTCCCAGTTTTTGCAGAAAACACCCAAAACTTCAAATGCCTATATCTTTTGTTCTACAATTCCAAATAATGCAAATTTTATGTCTATTTCGATCAGAAAAATGCAAGGAACATTAATATGCCATCCATGCTCATGTTTGCATCTTGTATAGTGCATTTTAGCCTGTGTTATGCCTGTCAACTAAATAACAACATATGGAATGTGTTGGGGTATTAACTAAATATTGCCCTATTCCATTTAATCTTGTTTAGCTCACCTACTTATTGTTTTTCCATGTTAAACAACATTTAATATGATGGTTAGATAAACAACTTAAACCATACTTTTTGTCCGGACTTAGGTTCCGATTAAATTGTCTAAATTGCATTTTTGCGTTGCATCTCGCATGTCATGCATATAAAATTAGGATCATGCTGGATCTTTTACCGTAGTAGTAATTGTTGCATCCGGTGTTTCTTTTAGCTTTTGCTTCTTCGTGGATAGGATGTTGAGATGATGTGAGCACCGACAAGTTCTACGGGTGTACCTCTACTTGCTGGATCTCAGGCAAGTATACTCACTTGCTACCTATGTTGCCTTTCCTCACTTGATACCGATTCTTTCCGTTGTCTTTATGCTAGCCTAGTATTTTTGATGCTTGTGTTCCGATCCCATCACATGTTTACCCTGCTGCCATGATATTGCCTTACCTCCACACCTATAACCCTGTTGTTTGTTAGCCTGTGTCGTACTAGCATGCTTAGGTTTGTTTGCGCCCGAGTCTTGTTGTCCTTTGTCGTATCACCTGTTTAGTTGATAGTTGGGTTTCAATTTAATCAACAACATGTTAATGTTTGGGGTAATAATAATTTGATGATAAGGCACCGGCAGGAGGCCCGGCGTGGTTTTGGAGCCTGCTAGTGTCGAACTTAGGAAAAGAGTCTTGTCCATTGATCCATGATGAGCGTGCTAACCGCATCCGGGAGGTAGTATGGGACCCCCCTCGACTTAGACCTGATTTGCAGCTTGTCAGAAGAGCCACACTTATTTCGGGTGTTCCATTTTGCTCATACGCATGAATGGGTGGGCCCCCCATGGTTACTTTTGATGATGATGCATATAGGGCGAGGCCTGTGGTGCCGGGGGGTGTGGTTTTCACCCTTGCGCTTAGGTTAGGTCGGACTGGCCGGGACCTTATAGCTCCGTGGCTCCTAGGATGGGTTGTAGAGACGGTTTGGGTCGTGTCGACCCAACCTGAGTTTTAGTTGGTGGCTTGAGTGTGTACGGGTACTGTAGCGCACCCTGCAGGGATGAATCTTCTCGAGAAGCCGTGTTGTCCGCGGTTATGTGGCGACTTGGTGAAAGTGCTGGCTAACAAGTACTCAGACAACTTACACGTAATAATTATAACTTGACTAGTAATATAGATTACCTCCACCATAAAAATGAATGTCACCTTAATCAACAGTGTGAGTTTCCTTGGGTTTCTTCCTTAGTAGGGGGTAACACTGGATGGGTATTGTTTGGTGAGTAGTTATAGTTGGTTTTGTCGCGCTCTCTTATCCCTCTCTAATAGCCGGAAGTTGTAGCGTGTCTCTCTAGTTGTTGGTGCTGCCCACTGCCGCTTCTTTGCACTACCCCGTTTCTTTCCGTTGTACCCAAAGTATTTGTATCTTGTGATGATTGGTTACGCTGGTATCTTGTGAGTATGGTTTAACCACTTGCCAGTACTTAATAGTACTGACCCACGAATCCATTTCGTGGCTGCATATTCAACATTGCAGTCAACAGGTTTGAAGTCTGAGGACGTTAGCTTGGGAATCCCTCCAGCTTGGCCTGGGCAGGGATTGGACGCCAGCGGTTATCTCCAGGACTCTTAGTCCAATTTGTATCTTGTCCGAAGTCGGACACTATGTTGTTTCTTCCGCTGTATTTGGATCTTTGTATTGTATCAGTTGTATTCTTGACTCGTTTGAGTCGTCTTGTATATATCTCTTCTATTGTTGTTGCGGAATATTCGTGAACTGTTGTAATGTTATCATAATGGCAACCTAAAATCGGTTATTATGCGGATTTGGGTGGAAATGCTGAAATCTGCATAGTGCCCGATCCCGGGGCGTCACAAATGGTATCAGAGCATGGTTCTGATTCCCAATGTTGTTTCGATACGAATGGTTATCAAAGCAATGGGTCCACAAAGCCTGTAGGATAACCTCGCTAACGGTCGTGTTTCTAGAGTGTCAAAAACTATTTGTGCAAAACCCATGTTGGAAACATCTCAATAGGATTCTTGTTTTCTCCTTATATCTATTCTATTTCTCCTCTCATCTTGTTTGTTTTGGAGTCTCTCTTCCTCTCAATCTTTCAAAGTTTTAGGATCCTATGTGGGTGGACGTTTTCTGAGCCTTTAACCTAATAGGTTCGATCATCGGAAGATTCCTGGTGGAAGAACATCGTCATCAATCCGAGCAAGAATCTCTTGTTAGTGGTGTCGAGAAACTTTTGTTAGTGGTGTCGAGAAGAAGAGATCCGCCCACTGACCCGGGAAATCAACCGCAGCACGAAGACTCCGTAGTTGACACCTCTCTTCCCCTTGCCTTGGGTAGATTGCGAGGGGGAATTCCTTGTTAGTGGTGTCGGCTGTAACACCCGGGGGATTTCCCTCAATTAGAATTGCTTGTTTTGTTTTTTGCATGAATTGCCTCATGCATCATATGCACCTTTGTTTTCAAACCAATTTAAAACTTCAAACATGTTCCAAATGGTTTCAATTAAAAATTGCAAACAAACCATTCAAATTGTAAACCACAAAGTGGAAATTCAAATATTAAAATTCTTGGTTATTTCAAAAACCCTTTTATTAAAACCCTATTTTGCTAATTCCAATTTAAATTCAAATAATAAACCTTGCTCCCATTCAATTACTCAATTTAAAGTCAAATTCACATGAAATTCAATCAAATTCAAAACAGTACAAATATTTGAAAATTTCAAAAACAAAAGTTTGTGCACTTGGGCATTTTGAGTGCTGAGTGCAAAGAAATTTACTTCATAATTTTTGGAGTTGTAAAACTCCCTCAAATCCAAATGCTAAATCAACTTTTACAAAAAAAAAGAAGAAAAACAAAAAAATGTTTTGTGGAGGCAGCTAGAACCGTACGGTCAGGCCCAAACCTAACCATCCAGCAGGCCAACCTCCCTCCCAATCTAGCCCATCTACCCTTCTCCTGTTTGTCTCCTTCCTGGAGAGGACGTCACCTCTGTACGAACACCTCCATCCATGGCCACGTACCCCGTCGATGTGATGGACGGCCATCCGACGTCGCCCCGCCTTTATATCATGTCTAGGAGGTTGCCCTAGCCCTCCTCCTCTAGTTCCCGCCCCTAGAGCCGCTGCTCCCTGCCTCTATTTCTCACAATCGAGCCCGTCCTGAGCACCTCGCCGTCCCCGTTGATCTGCTCCACCGCTAGACCTACAAGCACGCCAGGAGAACCGCATCGTCGACTACAAGTACAAGGAACTGGAGCCGGACCCGGGACTCACAGATGCTGCCGCGGCAAGAGCTTCTTCCCGGCGGCCACCATGGCTGCTTCCGCCTCCCCGACACGATGTCCGTCACCGTCATCCTTCTCCGACCTCTATGCTTTGCCAGAAGATTCGGGGTAACGCCACCGTACCGTTCTGCTTTTCTCCATCCCCTTTCATGCATCATAGCACCGCTGCCATCCGCGTCCATCGTCGCTCCGCCGTGGTTGCCGTTGTGGCTGGCATGGCAGAGCATGCAACACGCACGGATGCTACCAAGCCTTGCAGGTTGCCGGCACACGCCTCCCCCACACCCACGCACACCTTGCAGCACCCGTACCCACACTCGCACACTTCGCGCACACAGCGGCGCGCCGGATCGTGGTCGCTGCTGTCGTTCCCTCTGCGTTCGTCGCCGGTTACCACAAGTCTGGATCGTCAAGTTCAGTTTCGTCAGAAACGAACACCGCACAGTTGATATTCATCTTGTTCTAGATCTGCATCCTTACACCAACCAAACAACAGCCTAGTGGTTCCATTCCCTTGTTCACAGGGAGAGATCCCGAGTTCGAAACCCACCGGACTCACGCCCCTACCTTTCCTTTTTCTCTCTTTTCTACCGCGCGGTAGCCAGCCCCACCCGTCGGTGACCCTGGATGCCTCCGTGGCTACACACCCACCCCGTCAGCTTCCGCGTGGCACGGGGGGGGGGGGGGGGGCGCTGGTCAGCCTCTCTAGCTAGCTCGTAGGACGGTGAAACTCTTCCAGATCCAGATCTGGATCCAGAATTTCGCACCCAGGCCCCTGCTCTTCTATGTTTTGCATCGGGGCCCTTCCACACTCTGTTTCCATCACGAACTCGTCCCAGTTTTTGCAGAAAACACACAAAACTTCAAATGCCTATATGTTTTGTTCTACAATTCCAAATAATGCAAACTTCATGTCTATTTCGATCAGAAAAATGCAAGGAACATTAATATGCCATCCATGCTCATGTTTGCATCTTGTATTGTGCATTTTAGCCGCCGTCAGCTTTCGCGTGGCACGGGGGGGCCCGCTGGTCAGCCTCTCTGGCTAGCTCGTAGGACGGTGAAACTCTTCCAGATCCAGATCTGGATCCAGAATTTAGCACCCAGGCCCCTGCTCTTCTATGTTTTGCATCGGGGCCCTTCCACACTGTTTCCATCACGAACTCGTCCCAGTTTTTGCAGAAAACACCCAAAACTTCAAATGCCTATATCTTTTGTTCTACAATTGCAAATAATGCAAACTTTATGTCTATTTCGATCAGAAAAATGCAAGGAACATTAATATGCCATCCATGCTCATGTTTGCATCTTTTATTGTGCATTTTAGCCTGTGTTATGCCTGTCAACTAAATAACAACATATGGAATGTGTTGGGGTATTAACTAAATATTGCCCTATTCCATTTAATCTTGTTTAGCTCACCTACTTATTGTTTTTCCATGTTAAACAACATTTAATATGATGGTTAGATAAACAACTTAAACCATACTTTTTGTCCGGACTCAGGTTCCGATTAAATTGTCTAAATTGCATTTTTGCGTTGCATCTCGCATGTCATGCATATAAAATTAGGATCATGCTGGATCTTTTTCCGTAGTAGTAATTGTTGCATCCGGTGTTTCTTTTAGCTTTTGCTTCTTCGCGGATAGTACATTGAGATGATGTGAGCACCGACAAGTTCTACGGGTGTACCTCTACTTGCTGGATCTCAGGCAAGTATACTCACTTGCTACCTATGTTGCCTTTCCTCACTTGATACCGATTCTTTCCGTTGTCTTTATGCTAGCCTAGTATTTTCGATGCTTGTGTTCCGATCCCATCACATGTTTACCCCGCTGCCACGATATTGCCTTACCTCCACACCTATAACCCTGTTGTTTGTTGGCCTGTGTCGTACTAGCATGCTTAGGTTTGTTTGCGCCCGAGTCTTGTTGTCCTTTGTCGTATCACCTGTTTAGTTGATAGTTAGGTTTCAATTTAATCAACAACATCTTAATGTTTGGGGTAATAATAATTTGATGATAAGGCACCGGCAGGAGGCCCGGCGTGGTTTTGGAGCCTGCTAGTGTCGAACTTAGGAAAAGAGTCTTGTCCATTAATCCATGATGAGCACGCTAACCGCATCCGGGAGGTAGTATGGGACCCCCCTCGACTTAGACCTGATTTGCAGCTTGTTCGAAGAGCCACACTTAGTTTGGGTGTTCCATTTTTCTCATACGCATGAATGGGTGGGCCCCCCATGGTTACTGTTGATGATGATGCATATAGGGCGAGGCCTGTGGTGCCAGGGGGGTGTGGTTTTCACCCTTGCGCTTAGGTTAGGTCGGACTGGCCGGGACCTTATAGCTCCGTGGCTCCTAGGATGGGTTGTAGAGACGGTTTGGCTCGTGTCGAGCCAACCTGAGTTTTAGTTGGTGGCTTGAGTGTGTACGGGTACTGTAGCGCACCCTGCAGGGATGAATCTTCTCGAGAAGCCGTGTTGTCCGCTGTTATGTGGCGACTTGGTGAAAGTGCTGGCTAACAAGTACTCAGACAACTTACACGTAATAATGATAACTTGACTAGTAATATAGATTACCTCCACCATAAAAATGAATGTCACCTTAATCAACAGTGTGAGTTTCCTTGGGTTTCTTCCTTAGTAGGGGGTAACACTGGATGGGTTTGGTTTGGTGAGTAGTTATAGTTGGTTTTGTCGCGCTCTCTTATCCCTCTCTAATAGCCGGAAGTTGTAGCGTGTCTCTCTAGTTGTTGGTGCTGCCCGCTGCCGCTTATTTGCACTACCCCCTTTCTTTCCGTTGTACCCAAAGTATTTGTATCTTGTGATGATTGGTTACGCTAGTATCTTGTGAGTATGGTTTATCCACTTGCCAGTACTTAATAGTACTGACCCACGAATCCATTTCGTGGCTGCATATTCCACATTGCAGTCAACAGGTTTGAAGTCTGAGGACGTTAGCTTGGGAATCCCTCCGGCTTGGCCTGGGCAGGGATTGGACGCCATCGGTTATCTTCAGGACTCTTAGTCCAATTTCTATCTTGTCCGTAGTCGGACACTATGTTGTTTCTTCCGCTGTTATTTGGATCTTTGTATTGTATCAGTTGTATTCTTGACTCGTTTGAGTCGTCTTGTATATATCTCTTCTGTTGTTGTTGCGGAATATTCGTGAACTGTTGTAAGGTTATCATAAATGGCAACCTGAAATCGGTTATTATGCGGATTTGGGTGGAAATGCTGAAATCTGCATAGTGCCCGATCCCGGGGCGTCACATCGCTAAAACCTCCTCCAAGCTTTTTTTGGGGTTCGAGAACGCAACCTTCACCCGGTGTTTCCAGTTGGCCAAGGCGGTGTTCATCTTACCAATGGCAGCATTGTTGACCGGATTCCCCTCCAGATTGTCTTTATTGTACTTAAGTGGCTCTTCTGACGGATGCTGGTACAAGTATCGTCTATGCAGCTTTCTAAAGAGAACAACACGATAATGGGTATTCACTTATTTCCTTAGATCATTGGTAGGTGTGGAGACTGTTCCGTTTCCGTTTTCTCGTTGCCGTCTTCTTCTTGGCTTGGCTACCACCATCTGTCTGACCGCCGCCATCAGTGGTGTCATTTCCGCCGGTGGCGCCACTAGTGGTATCACCGGCGCCACTAGTCATGGCGTCATCCTCCTCGCCACCGCTAGTGGCAGCGTCAGCCCCGGCATCCGCCGTCAGGTCGTATTGCTCCTCTTCTTCCTCGGAGATTTGCCAGAACGGGTTAGAACCGCCGGCCTCGTCGTTGTGTGCCATGTTCTAAAGGGGGAAATTATTGGTTAATGCAAAGGAAACAAAAAATCGACATACTACTCGATCACGGGAAAACGGCTAAGTCCTAAATTCACCGAAAAAATACGGCATGACCTTTGCTAATTTTCTAACACTAGAGTTCCCGATTCTCGCCGAAACAGATATTAATCAACATTTCGGCGAAAAGGGGCAACTCATTTGAATTACCTGCAAAGTTTTAAACGGCTCGATGGACGGACAGATTTCCAAATTTGTTCAAGTATCAAACTAGCAATTTGGTACTTAGCCTAGGTGTACCGCGCCGCAATTTGTTCAGAAAATGGGCAACCATCCTAGCAATAGACAAGTACCATCCACAACATCAAACAGCAGCAGCATCTATTTCATACTAGCAGCAGCAATAGTTATCCTAACAGCAGCAACACCATTAGCATGTCTTGCTGCCACATACTAGCAATTTTGTTTAACTTCTATACTCCTTTTCCTGGAAGATTTTCCCTACATCAAAAAGTCAGTACTCCATTGCTACTGCATATTCTTTTAATATGCAATCAAAGTGAAGGGAATATGCCCGAGAGGCAATAATAAAATGGTTATTATCTTATTCCTTGTTTATGATGAATGTTTATTTCTCATGCTAGAATTGTATTAACCGGAAACGTTGATACATGTGTGTTTAATAAACTAACAATGGTTCCTAGTAAAGACTCTCTTTTAACTAGCTCGTTGATTAATAGATGATCAAGGTTTCCAGATCATGAACATTGGATGTTGTTAATAACGGGGTCATGTCATTAGAAGAATGATTTGATGAACATATACCCAAATTTTATATAGCAATGCGATCAAGTCATTAAGTTTACATTATTATATCAAACATACGAAGTAACTTATTCCTTAGACCATGAGATCATGTCAATCAGTGATATCGGAAGGGTGCTTTGATTTCATAAAACGTCACACCGTAACAGGGTGACTAGAAAGGTGTCGTTAGGTATTTGGAAAGTATTAGTTGAGGAACATGGATCAAGAGTGGGATTTGTCCATTCAAAATGACGGAGAGATATAGTCTGGGCCCTCTCGGTGATATCACATCGATACCGCTTGCAAGCACATGATATGATCACAAGGATGTTATATCATGGGAACGAGAAAAGAGTACTTGTCGGTAACGAGATTGAACAAGGTATGGTTGATACCAATGATCGAATCTCGAACAAGTAAAATATCGCGAGACAAAGGGAATAGTTTACGACGTTGATGGTTCACACGATCACGAGAGTCATCGTTGAATATATAGGAGTAATCACGGATCTCAAGATCCCGCTGTTGATTATTGATCGGAGAGGAGTCTCGATCAAGTCTATCTTATTCGCGAACCGTAGGGTGACACACTTAAGGTCCGATTAACAAATAGATCAAGGGGGTAAGTGTTAATGTTTGTTACTAGGATTAACAAATATTAAAATAAAGAAATAAAATTGTTTTATTTATTTATTAAAGAAAACCCTTGGAATTTTGAGTGGGAAATGATGAGAGAATGAGTGGGTTGAGTGGAGACTCCACCCACATGATGAGGGGAGAGGTGGAGGCACCAAAATTTCGTGGCTGCTTCCCCTCCTATAAATAGAGGGCATGAGATCCCTATCCCTCACACACTTGGTGTCATCTCCATCCTCCCACTGATCCACCTCATGTTCATGCGCTTGGCGAAGCCTTGAACGAAGTTTTCTCCACCACACCACGCCGTCATGCTGCTGGTTTCCGAGGGATCCTCTACTTCCGCCTCCCCTCTGGATCGAGGGAACGGAGGTCATCATCAACCGTAAGTGTGACCGATCACGGAGGCACCGCCGGATTGCGGTGCTCACCTTCTCGCTATCGGGATCAGTGTGAGTACGACTACGCCAACAACGAGATTTGATCTTGTAACGCTTTGTGTCTTCGAGGGTATGTGTTCTCCTTAACCCTCTCTTTGCCCGTTGCACTTTGTCTCCTAGATTAGATCTTGGCCTTTCGGGTGTCTCTCACGTAGGAAATTTTTTGTTTTCTATGCAACGTCCCCTTCAGTGGTATCAGAGCCGGATCTATGTGTAGGTTATTTATACGGGTAGAACACATATGAGTATGTGGGCGTTGATGATCATGTTATTGCCTCGTTGAGTATTTTATGATGTTAGTGGCATAGTAGGATGAAGCTGCCCCAGACTAAGTTTACGTGTACTATGTACGCGAGAGATGTCTCACTTGTGGCTAAGGGGTGTCTGTTTCTCCTACTATACTTAAGATCTTATCTACAAAGGGTTGTTAAAAATTTGTTTATCAACGTTGTGGTTGATGTTCGTAGGTATGAACGGTTCTATCCTTGAAAGCCCTAAGCCACGTAAAATATGCAAAAATAAATTAGAGGCGTCTAACTAGTTTTTGCTAGGCATGTGATGTGATATGGTCAATGTTACATATGTGATTATGAGATGATCTATTTTGTAAATTATTGATATACCGGAAAGTATCCATATGGTTGTCTTATTATTGATGGACAATCAAGATTGGGGAACCATGGTACTTGGTACCACGCAGGTGGAATGATGGAGATCATACCATTATGCACATGATGGAGATCAAGTGCAAGGAGGACCATATCATATCACGTTATCCTTACATGTGATGTCTGTGATGTTAATCCTTTTATGCATCTTGTTTTGCTTAGATAGCGATGGTAGCATTATAAGATGATCCCTCTCACTTAATATCAAGATAATAATGTGTTCTTCCTTAAGTATGCACCGTTAAGAAAGTTCGTCGTTTCGAGACACCACGTGATGATCGGGTGTGACAGAATCAAAGTTCGCATACAATGGGTGTTTTCAAGCCTAGAATGTACATACATGGCCTTGAAACGCACGCAATACTACGGTTCTACTTGGCGAGCCTAGCATGTACAGACATGGCCTCGGAACACGTAACCGAAAGGTAAAGCATGAGTCATATGGATGATATGATGAACACGTCGATGTTCTCCTTTGAAGCTACATCATCTCACGTGATGATCGGTTTTGGTGTAGTGAATTTGGTTCGTGTAATCACTAAAGACGAATAAGAGGGATGTTGTTTTTGAGTGGGAGTTCATGTTATAATTTTGAATTAACTTGAACTTGTTTATCATAAACAACCAATCAAAGTGAATTTGCACAAATTGTTGTATTCATTGGCACCCACATAACTACCTTACACTTAGATTGTTAATTGAGATATAACTGTTATGATCTGGTAAAAATCATCTAAGATTGGTACCGTATTAGTGAAATTTAATATTGAGTCCTATGGTAGATTTTTGGTATTTCCTACCTAGCTCCATATAATTAATGATTGATTGATCTAGAGAGCAACCAATTCCTACTTAGAATCCAGAGTCATGGTTACTTCCATATTACTTTATCTTCAAAAGAATGGTTTGTTGATCAAGGTGATTTAGGAACTGAAAAGAGTTGTTTTCATAAACAATTAAGTGAAAGATATATTGATATCTAGAAACTTATTTCTGGAAACATGACTGAGTATAATTTAGCGTGACAATGTTTGATTATATTATTTGAATATATGCAATAATTGAAGACACTAGGAGTTTGGATATTCCAAGAAGTTGGGCGCTAAAAATTATCCTCTAAATTCCTTCCTTTGAGTTATAGTAGCTTAATCATAAAATTGTTATGATGGGATGGATTAAAAGTACGGGTAAAGTCGTTTACCTTACTTGGAGATTGCTAAGAGTGGAATCTAGAAGAATACTATTAATATGGTGATATTAGTAAAACAATCAAACTCAAAGTATGACTCAATGGGTGATAGTATATGACTAACATGCCAAAGAAAATGAGCTAGTAAGACTAGCATTGTTTGATGTTGAATGATTATTTTATAAAGGAAAATGAATATTGAAAATAGAATTACAAAATGATATATGGCAGGAAAAGAAGATAACTGGAAAAGTCCAGCTCAGGATTATATGCTTGATATACAAGTTATAGATGTATTACTAGTTAACAAAGTATTTTTGGGTGTTTTGATACCACATTGGTTGGTATGAGTTGTCATACGAAGCAACGCAATGCAAGAAATACAAGGGCCTAAAAGGAACTAGTAATAGATGTGGAATCGATTATGACAAGAACAAAAATAAAGTGTTATTGTGTTCATTGTCGTATCGAACCAAACATTCAAGATTTATTTTAAGAACTTAGTAAGTTATTATTTTGTTCTAGTCTTATGTGAGAACAAATGATATTGTTCAAACTATGACCATATTCCATAATTGATGGATATGTTAATATAAATCATGTTCGTAAAGTAAACATCTATAAAACTAAATGCTAAACGTTGCAAGACGTAAAAGAGTTTCACTAAAATTGTGACACCACCATTTTAGTTCATATCGAAAAGGAAAACATGAAGGAACTCCATATTGGTGGACTTCCAGAGTCATTTTGTTTTGAATAAATTGACGCTTGTCAGACCTCTTCCAAAAGATGACTAGAATTCAGTTCATAGGCCAAACTAGAATGGATGACTAATTTAATGGAGATTATACATATTGATGTATATAGTCCATTTTGTGTAGTCATGTATGGTGGATTAATTTTTCCTTCATAAATTTATGTCGATGATTTGAGTAGATATGTGAGTATATCTATATAAAGAGAACGGAGTTTGAGTTTTTGAATTGGTTCAAATGGTTGTTAATATTGAAGTTAAAAATCAATGTAACAAGATAATCAAATATTTGTGATTCGATCATAAAGGATAAAGTTTGAGTTACAAGTTTAGCAAAACATCTGAGAAGTTGCAGAATTGTTCTACAACTTATACTTCTCGAAAGCCCCACATTAGTTTGGAGTGTTCACAGACAAAATCAAACCTTGTTGGACATGGTAAGATTAATAAAATTTCCATTATAATTTTGTAGCTTATACATTAAGGACAACCGCTTTTTCACTGAGAAGAGCACCATCATGATCCGTTGCAATTGACAACATATAATATATGGTTTGGGTAGTGACCCAAATTGTCATTTTCTTAAGTTTTGGTATGCATAGCATGTGTAAAATGTTTACAACCAAAATAGGATAAATATATGTTTATAAGGTTATACCAAATAAACATTGGGTATTTCTCCTATCACCGAACCAAAAAACAAATGTTGTTTGTCAGAAAGGGTTGATTTCTCGAGAAAGTAGTTCTTGCGAAACAAGTGAGTGGGAGCACAATACAAACTCAACGAGATTAGAGAATCTTCGTTACCATATCAAGAGTAGCCCAGCACTGGAAGTTGTTCCAGGGTTTCCTATTTTGACTAAGTAGAAGACACTACATGTGATTGTAGATACTTCGAATGAGTGTGCGAACTGAACCACAAAAGTTCTAAAACTTTGTAGTTAGACCAACTTATGGTTTAAGAGTAAAGTGTTGTTTTGACAACAAAAGGACCTGGACCTTATAAAGGAAGCAAATGATGGGCCCTGACTTCGTAAAATTGACTATGAGTCATTATATCCGCCATAGTATCCTTGTATGAATATCAAGTATGTGACTTGGTAGTCCTTTCGATAGGCTTGACGCCTAACGATAGCAAAAGGGTCTATATAGCGACAAAGTCATGGATTTTTACATCCTTTGAAAGTTGTACTTATCGAAAAGTTGTTTTCGACGAAGTTCAAAGTGTTGACTACTACAACATTTTGATCTTCCGTAGTGATGTTTTAGTCTTTGCGGATAGTTCTAGCAAAAGTTACATATTATGATATGGCAGTTGAATAACAAAACCAACTCTCCTCTCGAGGAAGTTTTGATCAAAGATGTGTACTTGACACAGTCTGAGAGATTTGTAAAATTCAAAAGGTTGATAGAAAGGTATGCACACTTCAATGGTTGAAGTGAGCATAACGAAGTTGAAATCTTTACCTTAATGAAGTTATCAAAAGAGTTTGATTCCATCATGAACGATAAAGATGCTTGTAGAGTTACAAGAAATTAAGTGGGAGCGCTATGACATATTTCCAATACTTTATGTAGATGACATATGGTTGATTGGAAAATATGTATTTTAAATTAATATAGTTAAGATTTTCTTATTGATGAAAGGCTTACAAGATATTGGGCATCGATGTCTATAAAAGATGGATTGAAGCGCCTGATATGATTGAAGCCAAATTACATAGATGAATCATTGAAGGAAGTCAATATCGAAATGACAAGGAGTTCTTGTCACATGGAAAATAATTGAGCAAGATTCAAGTGTTTTGACACATGATGAGATTCATTGAAATTGAGATTTCTAAGTCATGTTTCCATGCTATGTACACAACCAGATGAGTCCTATGCTATAAAATGTTATAGCAGGATAATTCATATGATGATTAGACAACAGTGAGAGAGATCCTTGTGTCATTTTAGAAATGCTAAGGATATGTTTTCCTATGTAGTAATGACAAAATATTAGTTGTAATATGTTACACTAATAGTCTTGTTATTTATTCAAGTAACTTTATCTCAATTAAAATACGTGTTGAAGGGTAGCACAATAGGCTAAAATAAAGTTCCATGCTGGATTTGAAAGAGTTTCAAAATTAAATATTGTGACAGATACTACAACAAAGACTAAAGTATATTGTTGTGTTGACATCTGATAATAAGCGTATTTTGTGTCAAGGAGTTCTTTATGGAACTTGGTGAATTTCCAAGAATGCTAACACTATGAAGCTACATTTTCACAATGTTAGTGACACTGGTTTAAGCTGACGAATTAAGGTTTCACCGATTGACCATATATATACAAAGCCATCTCATTAGAGAATGAGTGATGCATGTAGACGCAAACAACATGCAAATACAATAGGACCTGAACAGTTCAAATCTTTTTGATGATTTTTACCACATGCAAAGCATGGTAATAACACTGGAACGCCATATGTGTTAACTGCTTACAGACTAGATTATTGACTCTAGTGCAAGTGGGAGACTGAAGGGAATATGCCCGAGAGGCAATAATAAAATGGTTATTATCTTATTCCTTGTTTATGATGAATGTTTATTTCTCATGCTAGAATTGTATTAACCGGAAACGTTGATACATGTGTGTTTAATAAACAAACAATGGTTCCTAATAAAGCATCTCTTTTAAGTAGCTCGTTGATTAATAGATGATCAAGGTTTCCTGATCATGAACATTGGATGTTGTTAATAACGGGGCCATGTCATTAGATGAATGATGTGATGAACATATACCCAAAGTTTATATAGCAATGCGATAAAGTCATTAAGTTTACATTGTTATATCAAACATACGAAGTAACTTATTCCTTAGACCATGAGATCATGTCAATCACTGATACCGGAAGGGTGCTTTGATGTCATCAAACATCACACCGTAACAGGGTGACTATAAAGGTGTCGTTAGGTATTCGGAAAGTATTAGTTGAGGAAAATGGATCAAGAGAGGGATTTGTCCATCCAAAATGACGGAGAGATATACTCTGGGCCCTCTCGGTGATATCACATCGATACCGCTTGCAAGCACGTGATATGATCACAAGGATGTTATATCATGGGAATGATAAAAGAGTACTTGTCGGTAACGAGATTGAACAAGGTATGGTTGATACCAATGATCGAATCTCGGACAAGTAAAATATCGCGAGACAAAGGGTATATAGGAGTCATTGTTGATGGTTCACACGATCACGAGAGTCATCGTTGAATATATAGGAGTCATCACGAATCTCCAGAGCCCGCTGTTGATTATTGATCGGAGAGGAGTCTCGATCATGTCTATCTTATTCGCGAACCGTAGGGTGACACACTTAAGGTCCGATGACGCATTTGGGAGGATACGGAATATCGGAGAAAAGTTTGGGCAACATCGAAATTGTTTCGGGGAATATTGAAATAGTCACCGGAATCATTTCGGAGAATATTGAAATAGTTCAAGGTGGTATATGTTAATGTTTTATTAACAAATAGTTCAAGGGGTAAGTGTTAATTTTTGTTAACAGGATTAACAAATATTAAAATAAAAAAATAAAAATGTTTTAGTTATTTATTAAAGAAAACGCTTGGAATTTTGAGTGGGAAATGATGAGAGAATGAGTGGGTTGAGTGGAGACTCCACCCACATGATGAGGGGAGAGGTGGAGGCACCATAATTTCGTGGCTGCCTCCCCTCCTATAAATAGAGGGCATGAGATCCCTCTCCCTCACACACTTGGTGTCATCTCCATCTCCATCCTCCCGCTGATCCACCTCATGTTCATGCGCTTGGCAAAGCCCTGAACGAAGTTTTCTCCACCACACCACGCCGTTGTGCTGCTGGTTTCCGAGGGATCCTCTACTTCCGCCTCCCCGCTGGATCGAGGGAACGGAGGTCGTCATCAACCGTACGTGTGACCGATCACGGAGGCACCGTCGGATTGTGGTGCACATCTTCTCGATATCGGGATCGGTGTGAGTACGACTACGCCAACAACGAGATTTGATCTCGTAACGCTTTGTGTCTTCGAGGGTATGTGTTCTCCTTAACCCTCTCTTTGCCCGTTGCACTTCGTCTCCTAGATTAGATCTTGGCCTTTCGGGTGTCTCTCGCGTATGATTTTTTTTTTGTTTTCTATGCAACGACCCCTTCACAAAGGATAATGAAAATAAAACAAATGGACCATCCATCTCTAGGACAAGTCTATCAGAACTTTCGGTGAAGCAAAATCTGTATAACAACATTTGTTCAAGCATGAATACTCCTACTCCACATTCAAGCAAAAATTACAAGCTTGCATTTGCTCCACCAAGTGTATTAATTTTATTCAATTAATATTCAGTTAAGCTTGCACAAGCATGTAAAAAAATTAATTTTCCAAAGCTCGCATTTCAAATACAGTCTTGAAATCAAACTTGGTTGTGGTTTGTGAGTTAATAGTCACAGTGCAAGTACTATGTGTTTTTTTATATGGAGCAATCCATATGAAAAACTTGTCTAGAATAACATGTGAGACATATTTCAGTTACAAGAATCCAACTCATAACTTAGTTTCACCACAAAACAAGTATCATTTGTAAATAGATTCTAACGGTCGTGGAATTCAGATGCTTTTCATTTCTACTAAAAATCTGGAAACTGATGACAGCGTGTGCTGTTATAAAACTAATGACAGTGTGTGCTGTTTCTGTCACCGCTGGAATAAAATGCCTCCTTTTCACTACTGTTGTTTATTGGTGGATTGCTAAATATTTAGTGAACCTTGCTGATAATGTACTATCAGTATACCTTGCTAAGATGTATTAAGTTACTTTCATTGTTGCCCCGTGGCCTCCACTCACCGCGCCCAACAGGCCGAGCACCAGCTGCTTCACGGTGCCTCCCATGACGACGACTGAGTGTGAGTGAGTGAAGTGGCCTAGCATAGTTGCTACTTGCTACTAGCTGCTGCTGCTATGGAGGTGTGTGTGCATAATGGCTCGGCGTTGTCTGGCTTTGTATGGGGCGAGCAAGGAACTATCCATTGGCTACCTGAAGAAGGCAATGGCACTTGGGCAGGGCAGCGCAGCGCGAGGGGACAGGAGAGAGGGATCCATCCATGTTGCTGGACTGCTGGAGGTGGTGTCGTCGTGTGGAGTCTGACAAGAGGACACGAAAACGTCGGGGAAAAGTGAGGCCCGTGGTTGTGGTGCTGCACCCCGCACTGCACTGCTGCGAGACGGCCTCCTGGGACTGACCGACGACGGTGGCCATGTCGTCGTGCAGGCAGTGGCTCGGCTCGGTTGTGTGTTGCAGTAGGCCGACCTAGGGTTTTGGCTTCCGCGGTGCAGACCGCAGGGTGCAAGAAATCGCCTGCAAAGCTGCTGCAACTTGGGGAAAAAGGGTAGGGATTCGCCCATGCGTGTGAAACATCGTGGATCAGATTCAGATGGATGACCGCACAGCCACCACGCCCTTATCCTCTTTCGCTATGAGGTTTTCATGTGTTTTGTAGCGCTAAAAAAAATCTTGTTTGGTAGTTGCAGGGAATTACTACTATCTAGGTACATTCCGTTTACTAGTTAGCAGTAAATCAGTGATGTGAATGCAAGTCTGCCGTTGTTTTTGTCCAGGAATGTACTGTACATCTTCTTCTAAGATTGAAGAATGATAAGCTTTTGCGGTTAGGACTATGGCTAAAATTAGCAGCATCTGGGCAGAAAACTAAAGCTGATCTATATTAATCTCTCAAGAGCAACCAAAAAAGGCCATATATGACAGACTGAGACGCATACAATTTACAGGGGCTATCAGATAGGTTTTTCTATCAGTTGGTGGTTCATGAGATGAAGAACACGGTGGACATAGTCAGTATCAGTAGCAAGCAAGAGCTGGCAGGTAGCTCCCGTCGTGAGTATCGCCATATCGGATCAACAAGCCTGACCGAAACCACGCCGATGAACCCTTGCGGGCATTTTCTCGAGCATTTAGCGGGCGAAAAACGAACGACCCTAGGACACCTGCAGCGAAGTGGAGGTCGGAGCTCCGGGGCGTGTGCAGGGATGTGCCGGAGGCGGACTTCGTCGTCGAAGAAGTCGTGGCAGAGCCGTAGCAGGGCACGTCAAGGAGCCGCTGGCTGCGGGAAGAAGGGGGGGTGCGAGGACGAGGTAAAGCGAGGGAGAAGAGGGGGCTTACCCTATAGGTGGAAGGCGTCGAGGAAGACGGTGTCGAGCGGCTTTGGCGTCGCTGGCGCCGCGGTCGATGCAGACGGGGACGGCGCGGTGCACCTCCTCCTAGGCCGTGGTCGATGCAGACGGGGACACGATGCGGCGCTCCTCCTTCTCCCTCGCTGCTCCTCCTAAGTCACGCGGGATTGGGCCGGGCGCGTCGATGGGGACGATGGTTGCGTGTGCTGTGGCGTCTACGGTGGCTAGGGCTCCTCGGTCTACGGTGGCTAGATGGGTGGCGGCGAACGGGGAGAAGAAGAAAGGGGAACGGGGAGAAGAAGAAAAGGGGGAACGGCGCCCCTCGATCTACCTCTATGCCCGCTAATAGCTGTGGCGCACCATAGCTTGGTGCGCCGCACATTAAATAGCCGTGACGCACTACGACCATGTGCACCATGCGTATTAATATTACCTATTCAAAACAATTGAGCGCGGGTTTGTAACATACCCAGCTGCTCAACCCAGTGGCTGCCCCTTGTTCCCCTCCTCCACTGCCCCGTGCGAGTTCGAATCCCCCACCTCCCTTTTTTCAATATTACCTATTCAGAAGAGAATAGCCGCGACGCACGTCACTGATGTGCACCACGCATTACTAAACCGTGGCGCACGATGGCGCGGTGCGCCACGCCTATGTGCAGCATATGTTCAAAACGCAGCGTTGCCTCTCTATATCACAACTACTTCGTTAGACCAGTGGTTGATACTGTGTTGTGCCCCAGCACCCGAGTTCGAATCCCCCACATCCAATTTTTTGAATAGTTTTGAAAAACACAATACAAATAAATATAAATTCATATAAATCAATATAAATTTCAAAATAAAATCTGAAATCATGTGTTGATTAATTTAAACATCATCCAATAATTTCAAATAACACAATATAAATTTCAAAACAAAAAATTAAATAATGTGTTGACTAATTTAAACACCATATCTTAGTGCATACATATAATAAAATACATCATCATACATTGTTATCACTTCCTCGAATGCATGCAAACACACGACACATATATCGTTGTTCTTAGAGCTAGCGTTTCACAATTTTCATTCCCTTCTTTGTCGCGGTTGAGTAATTCAGTCTCAGAACACCGTGACTTCTTCCGTGGAATGGGCGACCTGTAGGTAGCGTTGTCCTGCTTCTTCTTGTTGTGTATTTTGTTCCATCGTCGTTGTCATCTTCCATTTTCGGGTCGCCGTACTGGTCAATGTCTTGCTCGTTGGCTACTCCATCCATTCCGATGATGCTTCTTTTGCCTCTCCGCACGACAACACGGCTAGACCTTGTCGGGTCGGTAATGAAGAAGCATTGTTCCACTTGGTTAGCCAAGACCCATGGCTCATTTTTTGCGGTGACATTCGTGCCGGATTTGGATTCAGGTACAACCATGGTGGTGAAATGTTGTCCTTCTTTCTTGACGCTCTTGGCCCATGTGACACAGAACATTGGCACCTTCTCTCTGCAGTAGTCGAGTTCCCATATCTCGTCGATCCTACCATAGTATCTTTCCTTGACGTCACATGTTAATGATTCCATCGTTACCCCCGAGTTCTGGTATTTGCAATGCCGGTCCTTATTTACCGTGTAGAATGTGTAACCATTGATATCGTATGCCTGATAGGTCATGAGGTTATGTGCGGGGCCTTGTGACAATGTGAGTTTGAGTTTTTCTTCTTCAGAATAAGGTGTCTCCGGGGGATCGGTCATAATCTTCTCCCTGAACCACTGTGTGAAATGGATGTTGTGCTCTCTTATTATTTTTGCTTCGTTCTTATGTTGTCCCTGGTCACTGTAATACTTCAAGATTAACATTTTGTGCTCTTCCGACCAAGGATCGACCACTGTTAGATGTTGTACCGCGACTAGGTTTTCTCTGTCAAAGTCATTGCGTCGTCCCTGAAAGTCGACATTCATTTCGCGCTGGCCCTCGCGGTGTCCCCATCCAGCGAGCCTGTCAAAGTACCTATTTACGGGCAGATCAGGGTTCTCATCTTTGTCTAGAAAATTCGTGTAGAAAGAGATGCACTCTTCTGTCAGTAATCCCTTGGCAATGCTTGCATCTGGAGGGGCCCTGTTGCGGACGTATCCTTTGATGGACCCATTCATCCTTTTGAATGCCATCATGGAGTGTAAAAACGGCGGCCCGAGCTGGATGATATCGTCCACGACATGGACAAGGAGATGCACCATAACGTCGAAGAATGCGGGCTGGAAGTATATCTCAAGCTCGCATAGTATCACCACGATCTCTTCATGTAGCCTTGCGAGTTGCTTCACGCCAATCGACTTTCGAGAGATAACGTCGAAAACGTTGCAGAGTCCAAACAACATTTCACGGACGTGCTCGTCCATTATCCCTCGAATTGCAACTGGAAGTATTTGCGTCAGCATCACGTGACAGTCGTGACACTTCATCCCGCTGAACTTCTGCTTTGGTACGTCTGTCGGGGGGTTACCCCCGAGTAGGGGTAAGGCAAGTGCTAAAGTGAAGGTCAAGGTGCTGTTGCCCGGGTAGACGGCTACCCGGGTACTTGCGACCCGGTAGGTTTCTATCCGGCCCTACCCACCAAAGGCCAAGAGAAGATATCAAGGAAGTTATGTTCATCCGAGTAGAGAAGTTGTTCTGAATAGACGGATGGCAATCCTACTCGGACCAGAAGTCAATGGAGCCGTTCTGACAGGAGATCCCGCGTATCCTGCATCCGTACCCGCGTGCGGTTCAACTTACTAGGTTCGTGATCATCAGTGACGCAGGGTTAGGCAGCCGTCCAGTCCTATCAAGTACAGAGGGGACACGACGGGATGGAAGTCTACGTTGGGCGGCTGACAGAGCGGACAGGGGCTGTCAGCCATACGGCGTGGCACTCCTCCGCGCGAGATCTCGGAGGCGTGCCAACGTCACAGTGGTCAAGTCCCATCACCGTACCTTTTAGTCTTTGTTTATTCGGCTGGGCACCAGTATATAAGGTGCCCCGCCCCCTCCTGCGTGAGGGACGTTGCTTCACCTCGCATTTATTTACTAGAGACAACCAGAGCTAGAGAGAGCAGCAGAGTGGCTACTCGGTCAAGAGGCATACAGTGTAATGTGGCTACTCGGTTTACACCCATATAGAGAGAAAGGCAGGAGTAGGGGTGTTACCTCCACACGAGGGCCCTGAACCTGGGTAGATCTTGTTGTTTGAAGTGCTAGAGATTCCTTAGCGCGGCGCTACTCGCCGTGCGATTCCTCCCCGGATACCTCCAGTGTCCATCGGCCCCAATACTTTAGCCATCCCATGGCATCTGCCGTGATACCACCAAGACAGTTGGCGCCCACCATGGGGCCAGCAGCGGCGCTGGCTAGAGTTCACATTCGGACGGGGCCGGTTTCAGCTTCAGGGGAGCGTGTGGTGTCGCACCCTGACTTCTAGGGGATACTCATCGGGCCGAACTGGATAGCAGATGCTTGGATTATGGGGCATACCTGCTCCCACGTCCTAGCTTCCTAGTAGGCCAGCGCTTATGCGCGACAACACAAGCTCTGCTATTCCATCGTCGATGTAAACTATCCACTAGAGATCAAAGGCACTACTGTCGACGTACTTCATATCAATCACGCATGGTACGTCAACAGCGTTAAACGGAATGATACCACAACGTATCTCTAAGACACAAAAGATTGAAATAAGGTTGCAAATGGCCTTCACTAAGGCAGAGAATAGCAAATACAATCATTCAGAGGACACATGTCCCAACATAGCATCATTACATCAGCGGAAGCAAACAAAGGGTCTGAGTACAGACAAATCCAAAAGGCTTAAGAAGCCGGGAAATAAAAGAAGACGAAACCCATCCACGTAGGTGTTGGATCCTGCCCGGGTCCACTATCTACTCGTCTGCAGTCTCATCGAACTCCACGAAGTAGCCATCCTGGTGATCCTCGTAATCGTAGTCTGCGTAAACCACAGCCCCAAAGGGGGTCAGTACATCCAAGTACTGGCAAGCAAGACTCACACTTCATCAAAGAGTTACCCGTCAACACAAGCATATATGCTTGGGATCAACGGGAGAATAGGTGATGTAAAAGCTGCAGCGGGCTGCTCTAACCAACTACAGAGATGTACTACAAGTTCCGGCTAACAGAAGAAGATAAGATCGAGTATTGTAACCAACTGAAAGATAACTTCAAACAAACCCATCCTGGATCTCTCCCCTTATCCGAAGAAGCAATCCGAGGATAACTCACACAATTGGATTAAAGATGAATCAAGTTATTGTGTCAATAAGCCTATTACTAGTCAAGTTGTTAATCATTGGGTGTGAGGTAGTTAATCATTAGGTTCAAGTTGTCCTGAGTACTTGTTAGCCAGTACTTTCACCAAGTTAACCATAACCGCGGAAAACACGGCTTCTCGAGAAGATTTATCCCTGCAGGGTTGCACCAATTTAGCCGTACACGTATGAATATCCCGCCAGATGGGATGCCTCCCACCAAGCGGGGCACTCAACACAACCCAACCCTTCTTCGCATCAAGCCCAAAGCACCTTGGGCGCACGGCTAATCGAGCCCAGAAGAAAATGGACCCTCATAGCACTCTAAGAACGTGTCCCCCTATATGCCGACTACGAAAGTTCCACCCTGGCCTGGGCTCGCAAAAACATGCATGCGGCAAATGGAACACACGAACTAAATGAGGCGATTTGGACGAGATGCGAATCGAGTCAAACTGAGGAGGGCGCCCATACTCGCTTCCCACATGCGGGTAGTGCGCTCATCATGGATCAGTAGACAAGACCCTTTTTGATGGGGGGATAGTAACCCGGTAGGCCCACTTCAAGGTATAATCCGGCCTGAGGTGAGCTGAGCAATACCCGGATAGGGGTAAAGAGGTTACTAGAAGGCCCAAAGGCTTGTGAGATTCGTAACCCGGCTTGTGGGTTGCGATAAGGAAAGTTAGGCTTTGTATGTGGAGTTCGAGTAGGACTCAAGATGTGCCTTGAAGGGCAAGTTAGGGGTGTACGGGTGCTTTATAAACCGGCCCCTAGGTTTAGTTTGCCAGAGATTCAAGTCATAGTTGTAATACCCGTTATCGAGTATCCAGTATAATCATATCGAGAGCCGGCGAGTTGATTTCCGGTTCTTAGATCGCTTTCGCCATGTTCTCCTTCGAGCTAAACCCTCTCCCAAATACCTGTGTCGACTTGCCCCAAGATCAGTTACCCCAGGTAACATCTGCCGTGATTATCCCACGACAGTTGGCGCCCACCGTGGGGCCTGCGTCCAAAGGTGTTTACATCACGGGAGAAGCTCGGAAGAGCATGAAGAATCTCATCGTCGGAGAAATCTATGTCAACAGCCAAGGGGAAAAGACGGTAGACGATTCTGGCTGGGGGCCAGAGTCGGACCACCTCGAAACCGGATCCGTCGTGACAGTCGGTCGCATCAACGTCTTCATCGGTATGGTATGTACTTCCAATTCGAATCGTGATAACCTTGGATCTGATTCCGTGTCAGGGGAAGACGAGCATGTTCAGTCGGAAAAAGAAGAATCGATCGGAACAACGGACCAGATAGAGAGGGAGGATGATACCGAATCTATACGGGATTTATCGGAGAATCGGTATGAGAAGGAAAACAGCGAGGAAGGACAGTACGAATCTGCGCCGAGCATTATGCGCCGGGTTGCAGTTTACGCCGCTCCCGCGACCAATGTCAATCAAGAAAACGCAGCCGCGGCGCCAGTCGGGGCGGCACAAGCGGCGACGGCACAAGCGGTGGCCCAACAGCAAGGTACAGTTGACCCGGTCTTGGTCCGGGTCGATGGAGAATCGGCGTCAGTCACCAGTCGCCCAGCAGACGAGGAGCGACACGCAAATATGTTCGGGTTCCAAGCAAACCGGACACCGGGGGCGGGCCCCTCAAACCCGCGTCACCCGGCTCTGTTTGATAATAATTTGATTTTGGACCCCACGGTCTTGGCCACAGTTATTACCCCAGAAAACGCGGCAGAGCGTGTAAGAGACCTGGACGTGGCTCGTCGTGCATTGGAGCAGCAAAGAAGGCAAGTGGAAGCAGAAAGGCAGGGGATGGTCGCGCGGCAGCGCGAATTGGATGACCGAGAGACCCGGCTCCGGGAGGAAACGACAAGGATGCACCAAAGGCACCGAACTATGCTGCCGGCAACAGGAGGGGTTATTAACCCGACTGCCCTGGTGTTCACGCCTCAAGATCAGCCGATTCCACCGACGAACCAAGGGACCATACCGCGACCTTCAACGGGAGCACATCCGGTAAACGCGCCAGCCGGGTTACCTTTGCCACAGACGGGGGCGACAGCCGGCAATACCATGCCGCCACCACCATCACGATTCCGCACACCAGCAGGTCATTACAACAATCCCATGGACAACGTGTACGCAGCAACGCTCGCATTAAACCAGATTCCTGTGGGAGACTCGCCTCATGCGGAAGGAACCCGACGAGCAATCGATCTGCTACACACCGCGGTAGCACAGCAAGCCAATTATCCGGATCATAGAAGCGGGATGCATGGGACGCCGTACGTCAGTCAGCAACAGGGCAATGTCCAAACAAGTGCGGCACGACGAAGGGAAGAGCAGCAGCAGATGCCACCCCCACCGCGCGTCCAGACAGTACCGGCAGTATCAGCAGCACAGGCAGTGGTGGACAGCTCCAGGGCCAGAAGAGCCGGGGCCGGGTCTGCAGCGCACGAGTTACCGGTGGTGCCGCACCCCGTGGCGCCCCCAGCCGGGTCACGTGTTTCCCGGGTAAGACCAGCCCCAACCACCCTTGCGGGACCCAAGTGCCTCTCGGACGATATCAGAGCAGAACCTTACCCGGAAAAGTTCAAAGAACCGGGGAAAGTAGTGAACTACGAGCCAACAATGGATCCGGAAACGTGGCTGAGCAGCTACGAGATGGCAATGTCAATTCGCAATGCATCCGAGAATCTCCAAGCCAAGTTCATGTACTTAATGATGTCAGAGGGAGCAGCAAAGTTATGGTTCACCAATCTACCGGAAAAATCGATCAAATCGTGGGAGGAGCTAAAGACCGCATTTATCAAGCACTTTCATGGGACATGCAGAAAGTTATTTACTATTGATGATTTAGAAAGATGCGTTCAGAAGAAAGGAGAGTCCGCACGCAGCTGGGTACGCCGGGTTATGGAGATACTCCACTCGTCTACGGATATCCAGCCTAAGGACGCGCTACAAGCTATGGCAAAAACATGTAAGTATGTTCCTTTAGTGCAAAAGCTAACTCGCATGAAATCTAGTAGGAATGCAGCGGAGATTACAATGGGAGAGTTAATGGATGCGTGCAACAAACACGCTGCAACGGATACCACAGAGGAGGAAGTTGATGACAAGAAAGCAAAAGCAAACGCAAGTAGCAGCGGGAAAACCGGCAATGGGTCGGCGCCAAACAATAATGGAAGTAGCCAAAACAAGCGCCCGTTTGAAGGGAATTCCGAGTTTGTAGCCAACACGGAGGCCGGGTCTTCAAGACCTAGATCCGAAGGAAATTTTAATACTGGAAATCACAATGGGGGGCACTACCAAGGACCTCCAAGACCAGGCAACAGTTGGGACATATTTAGGATGGCATGCCCGAAGCATAGCAGGAACGGCAAGCCGGCCAATCATTCATTGGAGCAATGTGCCGACTTACAAAGGTGGAAGAACGAGGAAGTGAACAGAGCTATGCGAGGTGCGGGCCGAGGAGGAGGTCCGGGTCTAGGTGGAAACTTGGGTAACGGACCGCCCCCAGCCGGCAATCCGCCAGCTGGAAATCAAGGTAACAATCAAAGTGGAGCAGGAGGTTTTCAAGCTAACCCCAAACAGCTGGGTCAATATCATGTGCACACTACTGGAGGCTCTAGCAAGGATAAGAAGATACTGAAACAAGCAGTTAATTCGGTCTCCTCCGCTGTTCCAAGATATTTGAGGTGGTCAGAACAGGAGGTAACATGGAGCAGGAGAGATCACCCGGACAGGATTGATCACCCGGGAGTCTTAGCGTTGGTAGTAGCACCACAGGTCAATGGTTACGAGCTAAAGAAAGTCTTGATGGATGGAGGGAGTAGTATCAATATCCTATACTGGGAAACTTTTCTGCGCATGGGCTTAAAGGAATCACAGCTGCAAAAGAGTACAACAGTTTTTCACGGGATAGTGCCGGGTCACTCAGCATGCCCTGAAGGAAAGGTGGCACTGGAAGTAGCTTTTGGAGAGTCAAAGGACAACTACCGAGTCGAGTGGCTTACCTTCGAGGTAGTAAAGTTGCGCAGCCCTTACCATGCATTGTTTGGAAGGCCGGCGTATGCCAAGTTCATGGCGAGACCGTGTTATGTGTACCTACAACTGAAAATCCCGGGTCCCAAGAAGACCATTACAATACACGGAAACCGAGATATAGCAGCTGAGTGTGATGAGGGAGACGCGGCAATGGCCGAGCAAGCCTGTAGGAAGGAAGAGCTCAAACATTACCGTTCTCAGGTAGACCTAGAAGAGAGGGCAACGTCAAAAAAGCCAACTCCTGAGGGGGACAAAGCAAAAGTTAGGTCAGGACAAAACCCTAAGATGGTAGGCTTCATCAGGAGCGATATTTTCAAAACTCTCAGTAGGGAAGAAGAAGACGTACCACCATCCGCGGCTGATCACGTTTCAAGGGCGATATACCCGGATTGGCTAGCAAATCCGGTACTCATTACGAAAGGGCATAGCAAGTGGAGAATGTGCATCGGCCGCACCAACGCGAGGCCGACTCTCGGGAGTAACTAAAGCAGTGTAATCGACGGCGGGTTTCATACGCACTCTTTTCCTTACCAGGGTACCTACGGGGACTGGAAGGTTTTTAATGAGGCGGCCTGCTGATTCAAAAAAAATTTTATCAATAAAAGAAGATGGTTTCGAGTCTTATCATGGTCTTTGCTTCAGTTACAAGTAAGTAACATTGTTACTATCAATACATCAGTATCATCGAAATACATTGCGTGAATATAGGTCTCCGGGGGGTGATCTGCTTCAATAAGTCATCACAAAAACCCGGAGACCCGGCCATGATGCCTATGAGTTATGGGGGCTGATTACTCGAAAAAACGGGTACAGCTGCAATCTTATAACTGGACAAAGGAGCCAAATTTCTTGGTTATTCTTACTTAAGCTCGATGTGACTCGCACTAAAGTGGCATGATCTGTTCACGTACGATTACAATCAAACTATGCAGCCCGATGGGGCTTGCTTGATCTTGTTTTTCGTATAGATGCAACGACATGGTATCCACGCGAAAGCCGGCTTACAGTACAAGATAATCAAAAGGGTCATCTAAACCACAAGTCCATGCAGAGTATAAGGCTAAAAAAGCCGGAAACTCAACAAGTATTAAGCATGACTTCAGTATTTATGTAAACAGCTATTGGTATTCAGCTTGGTAAGCAGCAGTATGTCATCTGAGAAAGGCCACGCCCCCATAGCTCGTACTTTGGGTCATGGGGACTGGGGACTTCGAAACAGAAACAAACTGTTTAACTACCAAAGCCTGTAAACCTTAATTTCCGAGTATTGGGGACTTAAAGAAAAGTTCATCTATCAAAACCTACGATACTCGGTTAGCCGAGTCTCAAAAGGAAATTGAAAACAAGAGTTCGAAGTATCGAGAATAAGCTTATAAGTAACACAAGGATGGATATTATCAAAAGCCAGGGGAGGCAAAGAGTTATCATAAGTTAATAAGCATACAGTCATAGTATCAGCATCAATGGTGCACAGGCGCACCGCAAAAAAAATCATATCAGTCTCGAGAAACGCAAAGCACTAGGTAGCGTCCTACTCGGCGTCCTGAGAGTGGTCCTCCGGGTCTAGGTCTTGGACTTGCTCCTTGGCCTTGCCAGCAGTTTTACCCGGGCTCTTCACATCTGGACGAACAGGCGGAGGCACGGCTGGGGTAGAGGTAGACGGCTTTACGCCCAACTCTGCTTCCCTCTTTGCAGCCTCTTCCTTCCTCCTAGCCAGATCAGTCGACCATTTGTCCAGCATATCAATAGGGGGGGTGCCTCCACCAGGATAACCTTGCCCTCAGAATCATACGAGCTCATAATCGTGTTTAGATCCATCTTGTCGGCCAAAGCTGTGGCTGAGGGACGTACCGCAGATTGTATAGCTTTGAAATCTTGGGGCTGGAATTTGGATCCGTCAGCTTTAAACTCTGGGAACCCGGATACTATCTTCGCCGGGTCAAGCTTTGGAAAATAAGCCTTCGCCAGCGTTAAAGCCCGGGTCATCCCAATTCGGCAGGACGAACGCTTCAGTATTTCAATCCATCCAGGTGCTGTGGAAAAGGCCTGTACAAGGTTCTCCTCGCCCGGGTATACCTCAGAAGGCCACTTGATAGCATCCAGCAAAAGTTTCGTGCCGGCAAAAAACGTCCGGAGCACAGTCTTCAGAGTTTTAACTTGAGTAATGGCATTCTCCTCCGGAGCAGCAAGGTTAGCACCTGCAATCGAAACATGCAAAAGCATATCAGTAATATTGGTTATCACAGCGGCAAGATAGAGATACGCAAATTAATCGCAAATAGCAAACTTACTTAGCAAGATACGGTAAGTGTCCGTAAGCTGAGTCGACAGGTTATTCAGCGAGGACTGGGCAGCATTGTACTTCTTCTTGTATGTGGAGACGTCTTTTTTCAAAGTCTTTATCTCCGCTTCAAGGGCCTCCCTACGCTTAACTTCAGCCAGCAAGAGCTGCTCAGCCTTAAGTAACGCTTCATCTGACTGAGTAATCTCTGCCTGCAAAAGCCGGGTGAAGCTGTAAGCCGGATATCACGAGAGTATTTCATCTGAGGAAATGATTACCGAAAAGTATTATGCGAAGTACCGAGGATAATTAAAAAAAAAAAAAAATATACTCGGGACTTGGGGACTAGATGTATGATAGAGAGTACCAAGTAAAGGTTACCTGATGTGCCGCGGCCATGCGCTCTAGGACATTTCCTTCTGACGCTTTCATGGGGAGAATGAGCCGTTAAGAGTTGGGTTTGTTCCCTGAGCCCTATTTATAACCGCCCGGGTGGAAAAGCCTAGCTTAACGGTCGAGACCCGGAGGGTGCGGAGTGATAATTGGCCATTTCGAAATTTGAAAGGCGCATTCCATGCACAGACCAATATGATCCCGAGAAAAGGGAAGGGGGAATTTCCTTCCTAGTATCAGCGACAGTTATTGAGGAAGATGTGAAATCATCAAGTTTCTTATTAAGACTCAGGTCTGGAAGATTGAGGGAGAGCCGTTGGGGGGAAGCCGGGTTGCTACCTGATCCCCTGGGTGTTAATCTCAGCCGCTTGTCAGCATATTGTATCTTGATTTTTATGTGTTTTTGTATCCAATATTTCTGTAGGGAATAGCCAGCACTTCGAAGAGTAAATCTTGGAAGCCCAGGCTATTCTGGGGACTACTGATGGGGGGATAGTAACCCGGTAGGCCCACTTCAAGGTATAATCCGGCCTGAGGTGAGCTGAGCAATACCCGGATAGGGGTAAAGAGGTTACTAGAAGGCCCAAAGGCTTGTGAGATTCGTAACCCGGCTTGTGGGTTGCGATAAGGAAAGTTAGGCTTTGTATGTGGAGTTCGAGTAGGACTCAAGATGTGCCTTGAAGGGCAAGTTAGGGGTGTACGGGTGCTTTATAAACCGGCCCCTAGGTTTAGTTTGCCAGAGATTCAAGTCATAGTTGTAATACCCGTTATCGAGTATCCAGTATAATCATATCGAGAGCCGGCGAGTTGATTTCCGGTTCTTAGATCGCTTTCGCCATGTTCTCCTTCGAGCTAAACCCTCTCCCAAATACCTGTGTCGACTTGCCCCAAGATCAGTTACCCCAGGTAACATCTGCCGTGATTATCCCACGACACTTTTCCTATTAGGGTCGACACTAGCAGGCCTCAAAACCACACAGGGCCTCCTGCCGGTGCCTTATCATCAAATTATTATTACCATTAGCATTAACAGGATTGATTGATTAACATCGAGCCCCCGGTACAATAATAAGATAGTAAAAGAAGTAATCGACAACAGACTCGAGCAAAAGCAACCCTAAGCATGCTAGGTAAGACTAAGGCAACAAGCAAGGGGTTTTAGGTATGGAGGTGAGGCAATATCATTGGTTCAGGGTATCATGTGATAGGTTCGGAGAACAAGCAACGATACATAGGGCTAGCAAAAGTAGACAAAGGATAGTATCGATAACAAGTGTGGAAAGGAACTCGATGATTCATGTGAGTGATAACTTGCCTGCAAACTCAGTTGCCTTGTACTGAGCTAAATCCTCTGAAGTAGAATCGTAAACCTCGTCGGTATCAACGTCGTCGTCTAATCGATAAGAAGCAAACACACAATCGAAAGAGACGAACAATCAATACATGATATAATGCACAATCATGGGATGATGCATGGCAAATTAATTGGTGCATCAAAGGTAAACTACTTGACAAGATAACATGTTTAAATGGACCCATATGCAATTGGATTACATATGGAAAGCCCATGAATTAAGGTTGAATTAATTGTTCTACAACTAATCATCATGTGTAAGTGAATTAGCATGATGCATGCATGATGGAAGCAAATAATTGTTTTGGTTTGAAATATCATTTTGGAAATTGTAACATCACAAGGATGAAACAAAAGGTTTGAATTTTGGTTTGAAATTCAAATAGAAAACAAAGAAAAACATAGGAAAACAGTTGGAAAACAAATGAAAACAGAGGAAAACAAATAGAAAACAAGCAAAACAAATGCAATCAACATGATGCCATGATGCAAAACATAAAATAACAGAGAGCAAAACACTCTAAAGGCTATTTTTCATCCTTGGGATGTTACATGTGGTCTGTGGCCTTGTCCACATATTCGGCTCCTTCGACTTTGTCACCGACAACGCCGGAGATTTCGGCGGCAGGTCGATGCCTGCAGGTGGCTCGGTGCTCTCCTTCGGCACGCACCTGGTCTACGTCGCCACCATCGTCATCCGTGAGTTTCCAGAGGTGGTGCTCGACGTGGAAGATCCTCCTGTTGTACTCGCTGCACGCGAGAAGGCAACTGGCTGCTCTGCAGACATCGTGGAGGTGATGATGACAGGCCCGGCTATCGATGCCGGGAAGGGCGCGGCCGCTGCCGCTGGCGTCATCGAGGAACCTGTGGGTGCGAAGGTCTACAAGCCCTACGAGAAGGACCAGAACCAGCCTCCTTCCACGTCTACGGTGATCCCAGCTGCTCGCGCAGGCCTCACCGTGCCGTTGGGTATGCCGCAACCCAACGAGGCGGAACTTGCCGCCATGAGGGCGCAACTCGAGCAGCAGCGTCAAGCGCTACTCGCTGAGTCACAGGAACTGGAGAAGGTTAGGCTTGAGCTCAACCTTGTGTAAAATGAGTACAACGCAGCGCATGACTTTACTCCTGTTTCTAGGCTGCCTAGCAAGATAGGCGTTACTCGTCGCAACTTAGGCGCCGAGCTGGCTAGAGATGGTAGGGCTGCTAGCCAATCTGCTAGTTTAGACACTGTTGGTAGGCCTAGATACAGCACCCCCGCCAAAACTCTTAGGGCTGCTGAGTTACCGCATCTCACTGGCGACGCGGAGCTAGGCAGCAGAAGAGACTCAACGAGCTAGTGCTAGAGGCTGGCAGGCAGAACGAGCAGTTCTAGAAAGCCAATCCGGGTGCTGGCGCTTCTCAGGTTGTGCACTCGCGTGCGGTCGGGTCTATGGACCAGGCCTCATCACCGCTTCCCGGCAATGAGAGGGACCAGAGTGTGCACTCTGGGAAGAGTAGACAGATGCAGGTGTACGACCCTGCTGTTGCCGCAAAACAGCACGGTGTGCCGCGACAGCCTGGTCAGAAACACAAAACTGCAGGAGCAGGCTATCAAGCCACTAAAGCTCACAGTAAGGGGCAAGGAGGAAACATTGCAGGGCCTTCTCGGCATCATGCTGCTCAGCCTACTCGGCAGAGGGTTCAGCAACCAGCGGCAGCACAGCCGCGTGCAGCTGTGCAGGCAGCCAATCCGGTTGTGCAACTCGCAGCGATGCAGCAAGACCGCTATGATGATGGGTACTCGGCAATGGGGCTGGCCGGGTACGCTGACCCAAGAGATGTTACTGATCGTGTGGGTGACCGCATGTTGGAGCCCAGCGATGCAAGGTACAAGCTGGACCGGATCAATCGGTCTGCGCAGCTCGAGAACAAGGGGCCACCCGGCCCAGAGTGCTTTGGTCGCCGCATCATGGAGGAGCCCTCCGTGAACCATTTCCAGTTGGCCAGGGGGACCAAGTGCTGCAATGGCAGTACCAAGCCAGAAGACTGGCTGGGTGACTATGTTACGGCTGTGCACACTGCTGGCGGCAATCGGAGATGGGAAGTGCGGTATGTTCCGCAGATGCTGGCTAGGACTTGGCTCAACAACCTGCCCAAAGACAGTATCAACTGCTGGCTAGACTTCTCGGAAGCCTTCATCAACAACTTCACCAGCACCTACAAGAGGCCGAATAGGCCACAACAACTGTCTGCTTGCAAGCAGCGAGAAGAGGAAACTGACCGAGAGTATCTTACTCGGTGGAGCACCTTGAGGAACACATGTGAAGGTGTGAATGAGGCTCAAGCCATTACTTGGTTTGCCCAGGGCTGCAGGCATGGCAACATGTTGTGGCAGAAGTTGCAAAGAGAGATGCCGAGTACTCTCGCCGAGACAATCAAGATTGCAGATATGTATGTACTCTGTGACCCAACTCAGCCTCTGCTTGATTCTCCTGAGCCGAGAAGGAAGTTCCAGGATGGCAACAGGCGCAATGACTTCCGCAACAAGCGCAGAGGTGACCGGATTGATACTCGGTATGATCCAGAGGAGGTGAATGCTGTGACCACGGCTGCTGGGAGTAGCCAAAGGCAAAAAACTGCTGGAGCCCAATACGGGCAAAACCAGAATCAGGGCCAAGGCATCAAGAAGCCCTACACTGCTCCCCAGCAGAGTAGCGACAACTCGGATTCAGCTCCGAACTTTATCTTTGGAAACATGAAGGATGGGCCATGCAGCTTCCATACTCGGCATCCGAGTAGGCCAGCCAACCACACTACGCGGCAGTGCAGCTGGTGGGAGCGCATCAAGAATGAAGACCTGCCCCCTCCTCCTCTGCCGGCTGCGAATGCCAATGTGCAGCCTATTCGGGCAGCTGCTCCCAGGCCTGCAGCGTTTCCGAGAAGGGAGAATGTGAATCAAGTGGCTCAGGGAGCCAACCGCAACTACACCTACGACAACCACAACAACTGCAACCGCAACTTCTACACCCGCAACAACAGAGGCAACAACAACAACAACAACAACAACAACAACAACCAAGGCAACAACAACAACGACAATAATGGTTTTCATCAGGTGATCGATTCCACTGCTGGTTGTGAGCTTTTGTCTTTCATAGATGCCTACTCTGGTTTTCATCAGATAGCTCTCAACCCTGACGATCAAATAAAGACTGCCTTTATTACCCTGTACGGGGCTTATTGCTATCGTGTTATGTGCTTTGGGTTGGGGAATGCTGGGGCAATCTATCAGAGATGCATGCAGAAATGCTTGCATGACCAAATTGGCAAGAATGTGCAGGTGTATGTGTAGATGACATTTTCATCAAAACAAATAAAACACATACTCTGCTTAGTGACATTGAGGAAACTTTTGCCAACTTGCGCAAGTAAAGAATGAAGTTAAATCCGACTAAATGCACCTTTGGCGTCCAGGCTGGCAAGCTACTCGGCTTCTTGGTATCCAGTCGGGTCATTGAGGCCAATCTTTCAAACATAAAAGCTATACAGAGCATGTCTTTGCCGAGATCACTGAAGGATGTGCAGAAATTTACTGGATGCCTGAGCCCCTTCCTGGGCTGAATGGGCGAGAAGGCCTTGCCTCTTTATCAACTAATGAAGAAGAGTGACAAGTTTGTCTGGACACCGCAAGCCGATGTGGCATTCAAGGAGCTGAAGGCCATGCTGAGTAGCGCTCCCATCTTGGCTAGTCCGCTACCCAAGGAGCCAATGCTGCTGTACATTACGGCTACTAACCGAGTAGTCAGTGTGGTGATTATGGTGGAACGAGAAGAGGAAGGCAACACTGTGCAGCGGCCAGTGTACTATCTGAGTGAAGTGCTATCCAACTCCAAGCAAAATTATCCACATTACCAGAAGATGACATACGGCATGTACCTAGGTGCCAATAAGCTGAAGCACTATTTCCAAGAGCATCCCGTCACGGTGGTGAGTTCGGCTCCCATCTCGGACATCATGGGAAATAAGGATGCAAGTGGTAGAGTAGCCAAGTGGGCGATCGAGCTAGCCGCGTACACTCCTTTGTACGCGAGAAGAGAAGCCATCAAGTCACAAATCCTAGTAGATTTTCTAGTGGATTGGGCTGAGGTGCAGTATGAGCCTCCCTTGCCGGAAACCAACTACTAGAAGATGCATTTTGATGTATCCAAAGTGAAGGAAGGCCTTGGTGCTGGCGTAGTTCTTACGTCACCCAAGCGAGATCAACTCAAATATGTGGTACAGATTCATTTCAAGGCATCTAACAATGTGGCTGAGTATGAGGCCTGTGGTACACGGCTAGAGGGTAGCCAAGGAGGTTGGTGTGCAGCGCATCATCTGTTATGGCGACTCAGATTTGGTGGTGCAGCAAGTATCCGGCACCTGGGATGCTCTGGATGCCAACATGGCATCATATCGGTTTCTCGTGCAAACCATGACTGGTTTCTTTGAAGAATGTGAGTTCCAACATATACACCGAGCAGAGAATGACGCAGCTGATGAGTTATCCAAGTTGGGGTCTTCTCGGCAATTCATCCCGGCTGGGATTGCCTTGGAGCATTTGAGAAAGCCATCTATCAAGCCATCCCCCAACTCGGAGTCTATCTTCGTTCCTTCGCTGCCAGGAGAAGAAGCTGTTCCCATGGAGATTGACTGGGAGGCTGCAAAAGAGAACCCGGGGATTGTCGTTTCCAACCCGGGGACTGGCGCCTGCAACCCGGGGATTGTCCCTTCTTACTCGGGGACTGCCCCTCCTAACTCGGGGACTGTCGCATTCATCGAGGCGGTCATTTCCGAGTACTCGGGGACTCGGGACCTCATCCTCAACTCAGAAGAGATGTTGGTGGCTGATCCAATGGAAATGGACGAACCAGGTGTTTCCTATCCGGGAGACACCGAGTTGGGCTCTGCCCATATTATCCTTTCTAAAGGACGGCACCTTGCCGAATGATGAGGTTACCGCTAGGCAAATTCAGAGAAGATCCAAGGGCTATACTATCTCTAGAGATGTGTTGCATAGAAGGAGTCCTACTGGCGTGCTGCAACGCTGCGTAGAGCCGGAAGAAGGAGAAGAATTTCTGGTGGAGATACATCAGGGAGAATGCGGGCATCACACCTCTTCTCGGGATCTGGTCAACAAGGCTTTTCGGCATGGCTTCTTTTGGCTCACTGCCTTGAAGCAAGCTGAAGATATAGTGAGAAATTGCAATGGCTGCCAAAGATTTGCAAGTAAGATTCATATGCCAGCTTCCGAGTTGAAGACCATTCCTATTACTTGGCCATTTGCAGTTTGGTGTTTGGATATGGTTGGCCCCTTCAAGCCGGCTAGAGGCAACATGATTCACATCCTGGTCATGGTGGACAAGTTCACCAAGTGGATTGAGGTGAAGCCTATTCGGAAGTGTGATGGAGCCACAGCTGTGAGTTTCTTGAAGGATGTGATCCTGAGACAGCATTATCACGGATAATGGCACAAACTTTGCTGAGGGTGCTTTTGCGACGTTCTGCATAGATAAGCGGATTCGGCTAGATGTTGCATCTGTTACGCATCCGGCCTCCAATGGACAGGTTGAAAGAGCAAATGGCATGGTGCTCGTTGACAATGCTGATTGAGACACTGCTGAAGACACCTGGGTGTTGGCTAGACGAGTTGCCGGGGGTGTTGTGGAGTCTAAGGACTACCCCTAACCGATCAACCGGATACACACCATTCTTCCTGGTATATGGAGCCGAGGCCGTGTTGCCCACTGACCTAGAGAATGACTCGCCCCGAGTAACCCTCTACACTGAGGCGCAGGCTAGAGAAGCTCGAGAAAATGACGTTGACCTGCTAGAAGAAGCAAGAGAGCTAACTCTGTCACGTTCAGCTATTTACCAGAAAAACTTGAGGCGTTAGGCATGGTCCTTAGGCTCGTGCTGCGCACGGCCGGGATGCACAAGCTTTCCCCTCCATGGGAAGGGCCTTTCATTGTGAGCAAGGCTCTGCACAATGATGCCTATTACCTAGTTGACGCACAGGCACCCCAGAAGAACAGGCCAGATAAAGCCGGAGAGGAATCTAAGCGCCCCTGGAATGTAGCTATACTCCGAAGTTTCCATTCATGAGCAAACTGTGTATGTATCCTCACCCGAGTTAAATTCTAGTCGGAACTCCGAATTCGAACTCGGGGACTGCCCTTGCTCAAATTGTTCCTTGTGTTTACTCTGTTTTACTTTGTCTATTCGGTTGAACCACTTAGAATTTCAAAAGCTTATAAAGTAGTATGTTTAAACCCGGTTTCATGGTAAGGCCAGAGAACAAGCCAAAGGGTGAATGAACACATGAAAAATTGCTAAGGAAAGGAAACGTGTGGCAACCGAATAGAGCGTTTTTACTGTCTTTTTCTTTTCGGCTAAGTGGTGGGCAGCGTTACCATGCACTTTTCTAAGTGGCTAAGTATTTGAAACTCAAACTTTGAAATCTTGTGACTCGACTACCAAAAAAGCAACAAGTTGCAGGTAAGAGCTAAGACAAAAAGAAAGAGTGGATAAAAAATGCAACTCGGGGACTTGCATAGAAACGCAACCACTACAAGAAATATGTTGATACATGACCCTCAATTTTTGTCACTAGAAGGTCACGTAGTTTCATTCATGACCCCTTTTTGACAAAAAATGGAAAGTCACATACCGAGCGTCTTATTTGATTGTCAATGACTAATTGAATAGATTTGTCATAGCCTCTATGACCCAATCATAGGGGTCATAACCTTATGACCAATTGATTTAGTCATGTGATATCCTACCATAGCCACGTCAGATCCTACGTGGCCAATCTTACGTGGCAAAATTATGACCAACGGACTAGGTCATGGAAAAGATTCAGCCCAGTCCATGCTGCTCCCCTTAACGGGCCAAGCCCAATATTTTAGCCCATTTAATGTTTCTTCTCTTTGCAATTTTTTTCAGCTTAACAGGCCAGCTAATATTATTCCAGGCCCTTGGCGTTTTTAAGGTAGGCTTATTCCTGGGCCTTGGCCTTTCTACGGTACAATTAATTTTCCAGTTCTGGCCTTTTCTGGGTATATTTTTCGAAATAATATTTATTTTACTGCCAAATATAGTCCACTGTTAGTTGGGCTGAGGCCTTTTATCACAGCCCAATACTTTCATGAAAATGCTCTCATCATGGGCTTTATACTCTTAAGCCGACTTCCATCAAGCTAGATCAAATTCAAACCTTTATAAAAAAAACAGAATTCAAACTTCACTTAAATTACAATAAAATTAAATTACATAACATATTCCAGGAATACATATCGTTCACGCCATATTACAGGTTCAAAGAATAGACCAAGTCACAATCAACAGTTGTCAAGTCCCAGAAATCTCAACACATCACCATCAAGGTTCAGAAATCTCAACACGTATGGCTCATCATAAGGAAATGGAGTTTTCCGGGCGCAATATGGATCATCTGCTAGACCTCCCAGCCCATATCTGTTCGAGAAGATGAAGAGTAGACATCTCACTTTGTGTCGATGTAGTGATAGGGGTTTTAGTTGAAGAAGATCTGGTCCATGTCATCGTTGACACTGGCTGTTGAAGAATGCGCTCCCGCCGCATCCATCATTGCTTCAGCGGGTATCACAAATGTATCATGCAACCAAAATGGATAACTGTGAGATAAAAGTTGAGTGAACCAAGAACTTTAGAACATACACAATCCAGTGAAAGATTACTACTGTGTTTCCGGACTACTGTGTTTCCGGACTACCGAAATTCAAGATAAAACAAGTGTAGAGATCCAACACCACAAACTGGCCCCAGTGTGTTTTTTCATCCAAGAACAACATGTATAAAAAACATCAAACATCACCAATAGACAATAAATAATGTTTACCCAGATTTCTTTTTAACCAGTAGCAATGCTAATGTATGGTACCTGCAAGTGGATCAGGAAATAGTGTCCATGCATGCTAGAGTGACCTAGTCTCAACAGATAAAAGAAAATAGATTCGACATCTCTTCTAACTGCATGCAATGGAGTATAAACAAAGAGATATACTAAAATGACAGGCTTAGTGAATATTATGTACTATACTTTTCATATTAGATGTTACACAATTGATACTGTATTTCAGATTAAGGTAGCATGCAAGTTATTTTCGTTTTCAAATGGAGGCACAAATACAACTTCAAACCATCAAAGCTACAACCAAGATGAACTCAAACATATTATAAGAGCACTACTAGTCTGGTCAACATACATCATACAGAACAGTAAAAGCCAGCATGAAGTCATACAGATCATGCTAGTTGGTATATACAATATGAGTCAAAAGAGGTGCCAATTGCCGGATAAATTAAGTACATTATTCAGCAGATCAAGCAATCAGAGAGATGCAATATAATCAAGTAGCAGGGCACCGAAGCTAAACATCATTCGCCATCACACAGCAGGAAGGGCATCGTCACTGTGGTAAACCGTCGCCATCACACATGAGGGGGAACCGAGGAGGTAATCAAATCCTAGGGCCTACCAAGCCAGTAGTCAAAGCAGAGCCTATACTAGACAAACTTCCCACCTCAAACGTTCGCACGTCTCCAGACGATCCACGCTTAGGGAGACACCCTTGCAATGATTATATTGGTCTGAATCAAAATTAAGACCATGGATAGCAGTTTATCATAAAATTTACACATATTAGAACCTTAACCATTGATACCAAAGAATATACAGCTACAAAACATGATATACAGCACTACGCACATCACATACACATCTTTAAAAGTTGGCATAGCACTAATATGTCAACGCAATCTCGGTGAAGCTAGCTCATTCAGTGTTAGAAAAAACAGTGATTTATCTTCAGACTGGACGGCATAATCAACAGAAAGTACAGCATATTTCTAGTCTAGATATAATAAAATCATTATTGTATCTTCAAACTTGCTAGTTATGGGAAACTCTAACAGCACAAGATCAATGACACCACTCAACAGAAAAAGCATGGTATCCAGCAATGCACACATCTTGTAAAATTCGCATAAACAAAATACATGCCAAAGATTCATGTCGATCCAGTGAGACAATCACGGGTAGAACAGCTACATCACATGTACAACTAAAATTGTCCCTAATTGGCAGTCAAACAGATAGTAACACCATAATGTCTTTCACTAAATAACATGGTTCCCTGAGCTTCTATGCGATTTGATAAGCAAGTACATCACTCCATAATAAATACAACCACGGCAGGTGGAATTTTGGAAGTAACCAGGTGATTATTAACCATACCATTATAGGATTAAGCCCAGTGCACAGCCTTGTCCTTGGTAGCTGCAGAGTAGGAGTAACCAGTAGCCATACCTGACTTCCTCCTAAATAGAGAATTCAAGTTAGGACCTGTAAATAACAAACAACTTTCATAATCAACTTCACGAATCTACTAGCATATGCTCATGTATCCATAGTAAGATAGAATATAGACGATATTGCATCCTAAGCAGACCATAAATTCAACACTTCAACTATATGCATTTCTCAATATCTAATTTTGTTCCACTTTTGCAATTTGCACAATATAGCAGTCCAAAAGGAGATAAATATGTTCATTTCCAGATTACACATTTAATTAGAACAGGAATGAGACACCAACATAAGCAAGAATTGACAACAAAAAATACATTAATTATATCACAGCATCTCTAGTTCTGTTGTTGTTCTACTACTACATCATTCAAGCTCATGTCTGGGATCAACAATGCCAATAACATACATGTAGCATGGTACAGCAGCAAGCAAACATCAATGGTCCCACATAATTATTTTTAATGTGCAAGCATGAAGGATCTCACGGGAACGTGGCACAAAGCATCGGTAAGTATACTGCCAACTACAAATTCAGCCTAAGCTCTTGACTGAAGATAAGACCCTAACTTAAGCCGTTATTATGTTGCTATAAAAAGACGAGCATATCTGCTCAGCCAGCCTACTTGACCACAAGTATGTTCAAAATTGACCATGTCATTTAACCCTCAAACTACAACTACATCACTTGTATCAGCAGCAAGCCATTGAGTTCAACCTTCTTCAAGATGCAGCTACATCACTTGTATCAGCAGCAAGCCATTGAGGAACCAAGAACATGGGCAGAAGTTGGGCTGCCCTCAGCTGCCAGCTGATGTCCGGAGATTTCGTAGTCATAATCGCATAGCCAACAGCCGCAATCTGTTCCACGGGAAAATATATAACCCTCTGTCAATGATACAATCAGCACTAATGACACCAACGAACTGCTAGAGAAAGCTAATTGCTAGCCACATCGCCAGCAAGAATGGAAAACACATCACAAAATAAAAGAATGCTACGCTGCTTCTGACTGAAAGGATGATGGGGAAAAATTCAGAACATGCTACGCCTCTGACTGAAAGGATGAACCACAAATTCACAACACCCTGCGTCTCTGACGGGGATGGCCGATCACTAAATTGTACAAGCTGCGCATTATAACGATGAGATGCGCACGAATTCTCCCCACTCATCCCTGGTACATGATCACGTTTTTGCCTAACCAACCCGAGATTAATCAATCTGTTCGCTAGCAATAGCATACGAAAAATTGCTAGTAGTAAAATCAAAGGAGGAGGCGGGAAGAGGAGGCGGGATGAGGAGGAGATCGGGAGAGGAGGACCTCGAGCGCGGAGGCGAGGGCGAGGACTTTGTGGCGTTCTTGCTGAAATTCGAATGGGCTAGCAGGCCCATTAGGCAATTTCCATTTAATCCCTAAGGCCCATGCTGCCATAGCAAATGGTGGGACTTTAGTCCCACATTGCTAGTTGGGAGAGTTTTGCACCAGTTTATAAGGTGAGCTCTCTCCCTACTAGTGTGAGTTGGTATGAAGAGAGAGGAGTAGTGGAGGTGTTCCACACGCGCGCTCCTCCTCCTCCGCCGCCCGCCTCGCCACGCCTCGCCTCGTCACGACACGTCACGACGCGCCGCGGGTTGCGGGAATGAGCCGAGCCGATGCCTTTATTTTGGCAGTTGGAAACGGAGAGTCAACAGACACGCCAATAATATGAGACGTCATATTGATTGCTGTCTATTGCGTCACATTTATTTTGGTAACAGCCGCGCGCAGTAAAACGTCGCATTGATCACGTGGTAACCGCGCGCAGTAAAACGGCGCATTGAGTACGTGGTAACGCCTGTAGTAAAACGCCAAATGAATTCGTGAGCTGACCGTTCTCCTACCCGACCGTGCCTATATATTGAGGGCGTAGGGGCGAACACAGATACACAACTCATACACTCTGCACCCACTGTCGTTCCTCTCTCTGTTGCTGCCTCCGGTGATCCCATCCCGTCTACCGCGTACACGGCCGACGGGAGAGCAGGCCTCCGAAACCCCGCCTCTCCAGATCCTGTACGGGAGAGGGGCGATTAGGTTTTTGGGGAGCGTCTCCCACGCGACTGCTCGCTGCCGTACATCTACTTCGACCACTACCTCTTCGTCAACATGGCCACCGAAGCCGATCGAGCTGCTGCTGCCACCGACTCTGCTGCTGCTGAGGCCGCCAACGCTGCTGCTGCCGCCGCCGCGGCCGCCGCCTCTGCGACCTCTACTGCCAATTGGCCAACTGCAGGGTATAGCAAGTTTATCCCTGTCATTATTATTTCCCTGTGTGCAACACTAGTAGCTTGCGTAGATTTATCTACTATAAATCTAGTATGCACGAACATGGTTAAAAATCAGTATGTTTACGTCATGTTCATGATTTATACTTGGATTAATTTAATCTGTAAATTGCCTAAATTCCTAACAGTCCAAAAACCTAATATGTGTAGGCAATTTTCGATTCATGATTTTGCTACAGCACTGAAACCGGACCCGTTTACGGGGACGTACTTTAAGCGTTGGCAGACCAAAACATTCTTATGGCTCACGGCTATGAACGTGTTCTGGGTCGTCGGTGTCACTCCCACGGAAACGATTACTCCTGATCAGGAGAAGGCGTTTAGGGATGCCACCATCGTCTTTGTTGGATGCGTTCTAAGCGTGATCGGAGAGAAGTTTGTTGACGCATATTTACATGTGCGGGTTGCCAAGGACTTGTGGGAGGCGCTCGAATCCAAATTCGGCGCAACCGATGCTGGCAGCGAGATATACAGTATAGAGCAGTTCCATGACTACAGAATGGTCGAAAACCGTTCTGTTTTAGAGCAGGCTCATGAGATACAGTGCATCGCTAAGGAGCTTGAAATTCTCAAGTGCGTGTTACCGGGCAAGTATGTCGCGGGATGCATAATCGCCAAGCGGCCTAATTCCTGGAGGAGCTTTGCCACCACTCTGAAACATCAGAGGCGTGAATTCTCAGTAGAGGATGTCATCGGCCGTCTGAGTGTTGAGCAGAATTCGAGGGCAAAGGACTCGCATGGAAAAGGGAATGAAGGGACTTCTGCGGCCAATATGGTACAGAAGAACTATAACTCCCACAAGAACAAGGCGAGGACTGGTGTCCAGCAGAATACCGACTTCAAGAAGAAGGCTAAGAAGACCTTCAAGAAGGATAAGAAGAAAGATGGCTGCTTCACTTGTGGTTCACTGGAACACTGGGCTGGGAAGTGCCCAAAGAAGTATGTGAAGCCAGGACAGGATTCCAAGGATGTCAACATGATCGTGAGCAACAATGAGAATGGGGCATCTGGGTATGGTAATTTGTTTACTGTATTCTCAGTTTGTCAGTCTACTGATTGGTGGATTGACACAGGTGCAAACATTCATGTGTGTGCTGACATCTCATTGTTTTCTTCTTATCAGGTCACAAGGAACGGGTCCGTATTGATGGGGAACGGCGCAAGTGCTTCTGTACTTGGTGTTGGCACGGTCGATCTGAAGTTTACTTCGGGAAGGATCGTGCAGCTCAAGAACGTGCAGCATGTCCCCGCCATCAAGAAGAATCTCGCTAGTGGCTCCCTTCTATATAGAGAAGGATTTAAGTTGGTTTTCGAGTCCAATAAAGTAGTTGTAACGAAATATGGACTGTTTGTTGGAAAAGGATATGAGTGCGGAGGTCTGTTCCGCTTTTCCCTCGCTGATTTTTGTAATAAAGTCGTGAACAATATTCATTCGAGTGTTAATGAAACAGAAGTTTGGCATTCACGTCTTTGTCACGTTGGTTTCAGTTGCATGACACGGTTAGCAAAACTAAATTTAATTCCAAGTTTCACTTTAGCCAAAGGTTCTAAGTGCCATTCGTGTGTACAAGCAAAGCAACCTCGCAAGCCCCACAAGGCTGCGGAGGAGAGACACTTGGCGCCATTAGAACTCATACATTCTGATCTCTGTGAGATGAATGGTGTGTTGACTAAAGGTGGAAAGAGATACTTCATGACGTTAATAGATGATTCCACTAGGTTTTGCTATGTATATCTGTTAAACACTAAAGATGAGGCTCTACACTACTTTAAAATCTATAAGGCAGAAGTTGAGAATCAACTTGAAAAGAAAATTAAACGAATCCGGTCAGATCGTGGTGGAGAGTATTTCTCTAATGAGTTTGACTCTTTCTGTGCGGAACATGGCATTATTCACGAGAGGACGCCTCCCTATTCACCTCAGTCAAATGGGGTTGCCGAAAGGAAAAACCGTACTCTAACAGATTTGGTTAACGCCATGTTAGATACATCGGGTTTATCCAAGGCATGGTGGGGGAGGCTATATTGACATCATGTCATGTCCTGAATAAAGTTCCGACGAAAGACAATGAGGTCACTCCCTATGAGCAATGGGAGAAGAGAAAAACAACACTCTCGTACTTACGTACTTGGGGCTGTTTGGCGAAAGTCAATGTGCCGATCCCCAAAAAGCGTAAACTTGGACCAAAGACCGTGGATTGCGTTAATTTGGGATACGCTAAGAATAGCGTTGGCTATAGATTTCTAGTAGTGAAATCTGAGGTACCTGACGTGAAGGTCGGTACGATTTTGGAGTCTAAAGATGCTACATTCTTTGAGGATATTTTTCCTATGAGAGATATGCAAAGCACTTCTAGACAGGAATCAGAGGAGACTCCTGAACCTGCCATTCCTATGGAATATTATGAACAAACACATGATGAGAATCCTGAGAAGGATGACGAGGAAACCCTTGGTAGGGGCAAGAGACAGAGGACTGCAAAGTCCTTTGGTGATGATTTCCTTGTGTACCTTGTGGATGATACTCCCACTACTATTTCAGAAGCTTATGCATCTCCAGATGCTGACTACTGGAGAGAAGCGGTCCGTAGCGAGATGGATTCCATCATGGCTAATGGAACGTGGGAGATCACTGAACGTCCTTATGGCTGTAAACCATTAGGATGTAAGTGGGTGTTCAAAAAGAAGCTTAGGCCTGATGGTACGATTGAAAAGTACAAGGCTAGACTTGTGGCCAAGGGTTATTCCCAGAAACAAGATGAAGATTTCTTTGATACTTATTCACCTGTGGCCAGACTAACCACCATTCGAGTATTACTCTCGTTGGCGGCCTCGCATGGTCTTCTCGTCCATCAGATGGATGTTAAGACGGCTTTCCTAAATGGAGAGTTAGACGAGGAAATCTATATGCAACAGCCAGATGGCTTTGTGTTAGATGGTCAAGAAGGAAAGGTGTGTAAATTACTGAAATCTTTATACGGGCTGAAACAAGCACCTAAGCAATGGCATGAGAAGTTCAATACAACTTTAACATCTGTTGGCTTCGCTGTTAATGAAGCTGACAAATGTGTATACTATCGCCATGGTGGGGGCGAAGGAGTTATATTGTGTTTGTATGTTGATGACATACTGATATTTGGGACCAACCTCAAAGTAATCAATGAGGTTAAGTCATTTCTATCCCAGAACTTTGAGATGAAAGATCTTGGTGTGGCTGATGTTATCTTGAACATCAAACTATTGAGAGATAATGAGGGTGGGATTACACTTCTGTAATCCCATTATGTTGAGAAGGTTTTGAGTCGTTTTGGATATTCGGACTTCAAAACTTCTCCAACGCCATATGATCCTAGTGTGCGGATTCGAAAGTTCGAAGGCACAGCTAAGGATCAGCTGAGGTACTCTCAAGTAATTGGTTCACTCATGTACCTAGCGAGCGCTACGAGGCCTGACATCATGTTTGCTGTGTGCAAACTAAGCCGGTTTGTTTCCAATCCGGGTGATGTGCATTGGCACGCTGTAGAAAGAATTATGCGCTATCTGAAAGGTACCGTGAACTATGGACTTCACTACAGTGGATATCCTTCGGTACTTGAAGGTTATTGTGATGCGAATTGGATCTCTGATGCTGATGAGATGAAAGCCACAACAGGGTATGTGTTTACCCTTGGAGGTGGTGCTGTTTCCTGGAAGTCTTGCAAGCAAACGATCTTAACGAGATCGACAATGGAAGCAGAATTAACAGCATTAGACACGTCTAGTGTCGAAGCAGGATGGCTTCGAGATCTTTTGATGGACTTGCCTGTGGTTGAAAAGCCAGTACCGGCTATCCTTATGAACTGTGACAATCAAACAGTAATTGTGAAGGTGAAGAGTTCAAAGGACAATGCACAGTCCACAAAGCACATAAAAATGAGATTAAAAGCTGTCAGACATTTAAGAAACTCCGGAGTGATAGCGGTGGATTATATCCAGTCGGCTAAAAATCTGGCAGATCCCTTTACTAAAGGGCTATCACGTGTTGTGATAGAAAGTGCATCGAGGGAGATGGGTATGAGACCCACATGAGTTGCCATGGCAGTAACCCAACCTATGTGATCGGAGATCCCGTGAAGTGGGACCTGGGAAAACAAGCTAGTGGTTAACTGAGGAGAGTAATTTTTACTAACCCACTCCACTGGAGATGCAGTACTCTCAAAAACTGTATGGCAGGTTGACTTTTGTCTTAATGTGTTCCAAGGCTTATATAAGCAAGATGCTATCCTACAGAGCGATCTTTGGAGGAACACACCTATATGATCCTGACTGCTGGTCACAGTCTATGAGATTGGGTGATCTCTAATAAGTTCATGAATAGGCCAGGAGTATGACTAATATGCTCCACCCGAGGGGTCAGCCTTCGGCTGCCTAGTACTGGCAAGACATTTAGTGAAACTATTTTACGCCAAACTGACAATTCAAGGCATAGTCCATTGTTCAGTTGTGATATAGTGTAGCTACTTGTTCTAGGTGGATGTTCAACCTTAACGGGTCTCCACTTAAAATGCCGGTATATAAAAACAGTGAATGGAACAGAGGACAACACCATGGGTCTTCGGGATCTGGTGGGGGATTGCTGAAATTCGAATGGGCTAGCAGGCCCATTAGGAAATTTCCATTTAATCCCTAAGGCCCATGCTGCCATAGCAAATGGTGGGACTTTAGTCCCACATTGCTAGTTGGGAGAGTTTTGCACCAGTTTATAAGGTGAGCTCTCTCCCTACTAGTGTGAGTTGGTATGAAGAGAGAGGAGTAGTGGAGGTGTTCCACACGCGCGCTCCTCCTCCTCCGCCACCCGCCTCGCCACGCCTCGCCTCGTCACGACACGTCACGACGCGCCGCGGGTTGCGGGAATGAGCCGAGCCGATGCCTTTATTTTGGCAGTTGGAAACGGAGAGTCAACAGACACGCCAATAATATGAGACGTCATATTGATTGCTGTCTATTGCGTCACATTTATTTTGGTAACAGCCGCGCGCAGTAAAACGCCGCATTGATCACGTGGTAACCGCGCGCAGTAAAACGGCGCATTGAGTACGTGGTAACGGCTGTAGTAAAACGCCAAATGAATCCGTGAGCTGACCGTTCTCCTACCCGACCGTGCCTATATATTGAGGGCGCAGGGGCGAACACAGATACACAACTCATACACTCTGCACCCACTGTCGTTCCTCTCTCTGTTGCTGCCTCCGGTGATCCCATCCCGTCTACCGCGTACACGGCCGACGGGAGAGGGGCGATTAGGTTTTTGGGGAGCGTCTCCCATGCGACTGCTCGCTGCCGTACATCTACTTCGACCACTACCTCTTCGTCAACATGGCCACCGAAGCCGATCGAGCTGCTGCTGCCACCGACTCTGCTGCTGCTGAGGCCGCCAACGCTGCTGCTGCCGCCGCCGCGGCCGCCGCCTCTGCGACCTCTACTGCCAATTGGCCAACTGCAGGGTATAGCAAGTTTATCCCTGTCATTATTATTTCCCTGTGTGCAACACTAGTAGCTTGCGTAGATTTATCTACTATAAATCTAGTATGCACGAACATGGTTAAAAATCAGTATGTTTACGTCATGTTCATGATTTATACTTGGATTAATTTAATCTGTAAATTGCCTAAATTCCTAACAGTTCTGACTGGGATGCGCGGGCGCGGCGGTGGACGCGGTACCTCAGGGCATCCTCCTCCTTGGAGAGCGCCTGCAGCAGCTTCTCAACGTCCTCGCGGGCCCCGAAGATGCCCTTCCACACCCGCGACACGAGGCCGCGCTGCCTCCGCTTCTGCGTGGCTGAGGTCTCCGGCGAGCGCGGCGTCGCCGTCGCCATGGAAGCGTCCCCAGCGGTCATGCCGGTCGGGATCGGATCGAGCGGGATTCGCCGCCACGATGGAGGATTTGGTTCGCGGATGCGCCACGCTGTCTCGTCCCTCCCTTTCTCTCTCTCTAGAGTCTAGAACACGGGGAGAGATGGGTTGTGGAGAGACAGTGGAGAGCAAGCAGCATGGTGGTTATGGCGTAGGAGAGAAGAAGAGAGGGGGGTGTCTTCGAGCTCAGATATATGGAAGGAGAAGAATGAGGGAAGGGGGTGGTGGCGGCGCAAGGGAGAAAAGATAGGGTTTCGACTTGGACCGATTTCATGATATCGAAGGCGGGATAAGGGCATCTCCAGCCGTTGCGCCCCCCAGGGCCCAAAACGCCGCCGTTTTGGGGCCGCCGCGGCGCTAAACGGCGCTATTCTGGAACCTGGGGGGGCGCGTTTCCCAGTCGCGTCCCGAGCCCAAGAATCGGCCCAAACAAACTCAGTTTGAAAAAAGGCGAAATTTTATTCAAATTTGGAAACTGCGTACATATTCGGCGTGAATTTAAGCTAGTACGAAAAATTTAAACTACAGCTAAACTACTTAAGCCCGAGGCTGGCGGCGATCGCCTGGCTGTAGTCGCCGTCGTCGTCGTCGTCGTCGCTGGGGGGGTCGCCGGGGCGCCTGCTTCCTCCCTGTCCCTCGTCGCCGCCGCCGCAATCCCACCTGCTCACCTCGAGCGCCTGCTGGATCACGCCGTCGTCGTCGGAGTCCGCGTCGAGAACGATGTACACGTTCTCCTTCTGCGGCGGCGGGGGAGGGACGCGGAGGCGGGCCGCGTTGGCGGCGGCCTCACGCTCGCGCGCCGCCTTGCGCTGCTCGGCTTCAGCCAGCAGGCGGCACTGAAGTGCGAGCTCAGCCTCGGTGGTGTCGCGCAAACTCCACTGAGTGGCGGCGTCGACGTCGAGCGGTTGCAGGGTGTCCAGAGAAAGCTGCTCCGCGACCTTTTGGTCCGGCCACTCGGCCTCGTCCTCGTCGCCGCTGTTCTCCGTCTTCGGGCGAACCACGCGTTCGAAGCGTGGCTCGCCGATGCGGAGCGCGCCGCCGCTGCGCCTGCGGGCGGGCGTTCCGGCGTTCAGAAAGGGGGGAGAGGTGGAGACGGAGTGGCCAGCGGAGGAGCTCGACGTGGCAGACGAGGAGGACGCGCCGGTCCGCCGCGCCACCCACGGCTGGGTGGCCTCCGGCGGCGGCATCTCGAGGCGCGGCTGGTTGCCGGCGTGGATGTGCTGGAGGACCTCGTCGAGGGTCCTGCCAGGGGCGCTCCACCAGCGGCGCCGCCCGTGCGAGTTGAAACGGCCCTCGACAGGGCCGTTGTCGTTCAGGGACTCCAGCTCCCGGGTGCGGCGTGCCGTCAGCCGCTCCCATCAGAACTGGTCCACGCCGGTGAGCGGGTAGTTCTGGGGGTTTTGCATTCCGGCGCGCATCTCGTGGATGGCGCGGCGGAACTCTGGGTCGGAGGCGGGAAGGGGAGGGACGGGGACCCCGCCGGCGCTGAGTGCCCAGCGGCTCGCCCCCGCGGCAGAGCTAGGGAGGCGCATGTCCGGCGGGCAAGGATAGCCCGCGCGGTACAGCGCCATCGCCTGGCCCCGGCGCAGGTTGTGGCGTGGGAACCCGTTCGCCGCCGCTCCGTCAGCCATAGTCGTGGAGAGAAGGGAGGAAGAGAGCGTCGAGAGGAAGAAGGGGAGAGGAGAGCTCGTCGGTGTGAAGAATGGTGGGGCGAGGCGCGCGGCGGGGGGGGGGGGGGGGGTTTATAGCGCGGCGAGCAGGCGGGCATTTACTGCGCGCGCGCGTCCCCTCGCTGCCGCCCGCCACGCCATTACGCCGGCAGCCTTTGGGCGGGGCGAATGCACTGGGCGGCCGCCACGCCATAAACGCCGGCAGCCTTTGACCGCGCGGAAGCCGAGAAGACGATCACGGGCAGTTCTGTTCCCGCGCTTTCTCGTCGCGTCGCTGACCGAGCTGGCCCACGCGCGCAGCCGCGCAGTTTCGCCCCCCCAGGCCGAACCCAGCGGGCTGGGTTTGGCCTGGGTGCCGCGGCGCTATTTAGCACCGAAACGGCGCTATTTGGGCCGCTGGGGGGGCCGAGTGGTGAAGAAGCGGCGCTATTCGCCGCTTCCGCCGCAAAAAAAGCCCCCTGGGGGGGCTCTGGGGGGACGGCTGGAGATGCCCTAAGGTCGCGGCTTCGCGGGTCTGTTCCGAAATTTTCCTCCGGACAACCCTCTTCTCATGCTAACTTACCCACCCGATCATTCGCTGGCTGCAGCTGGGACCTGGCACTTATTGGCCCCATTGTACCGTCTCTAGGTAGATAGATTAGTAGTAACACTTGACTAGTTTGAGTGATATTATATCCGCTAAAACTAGTTTATTTTGTCTATGTCAAATATAAAAACTGCAAGGCCTATAATTAATATTTTTAATCGTCACATGCTTTGTAATACTATAAAGAATTAAAGATAGTACCAATAAATATGCATAATTTATGTTTAAGTAGTAAACAACACAAAATTTGTACCGAAGGTGCGTTCACAATTTTTTTTATTTGGAACTAATTCCGTAGTTGGGTTTAAGATGGAATGTATTGTGTGTCTTTGAATTTCCATGAAAAAGTACATCGCACTTTGTCCATCTACCAAAAATACGACAATTGGGTTGAAAAGGTGTTCACACAAATGAGCTATCTCCTACGAAGATTCATGGCTTTCGGACCAAATAACGGATGTTATGGCCAGTTCCATGGCATAGTTTGTTTAAATGTGCCTATATTCCACAGAAAGATGCATATTAGAACAAATAACAATGTTGACGAAGAAAGTATTATTTTTTGTTGAATAAAAATACCATTTTCCATTTTCAGAGTGTCAAAAACGGGGTTTTTTTTTAGAAGCATCTACCAAACATATATTGCAAAAATGTACAAAATAAAATTATAAAGCTATTATATCATATGTGATCTACAAATAACAAAATTCCTACCCCTCGATATCTCTAAATACACCTCTTTTGAAAAAGACAAATTTCTGCCTATTCCGCTGAAACTGGGCCAAATTTAAACTACATATGCCTCGTAGTTTGCTCGTGATTTTTTGTAAAAATCATTTTTAGGTACCCAAGTACATATTTCAACATAGATACACCAATAGTTCATCAAGATTCAGCACCTAGGTACGAACGGTCATGTCCCCCGTTTTGACCGTTTTTTGATACCGGCTTAGAAAATTCCAGCAAATTCAAAAAAACTCGAAACGATGCAGGATCTTCGCGTGGTGTTATTATATATATCCTAGTATCCACCAAAAATAATAAATTTGGATTACGACAATTTGGTGAAAAAATGTGTTCACATAAATGAGCTATCTCCCACGAAGACTCATGCTTTCGGGCGAAATGACGGATGTTATGGCCATATCCATGGAATAGTTTGTTTAAATGTGACCATATTCCACACAAAGATGAATATTGGTATAAATAAGAATGTTCACGAAGAAAGTTTTATTTTTCGTTGAATAAAAATACCATTTTCCATTTCCGGAGTGTCAAAACTAGGTTTTTTTGTGAAGCACATACACAAAATATGCTGCAAAAATGTACAAAGTGAAATTCTAAATATATTATGTCATATTTTATCTACAAATAAAAAATTTACTACCTCTTAATATCTTAAGATACACGTCCTTTGAAAAAGACAAATTTCAGCCGATTCAGATGAAACCAGGCCAAATTTGAACTACAGGTGCCTCGTAGTTTGCTCTTTATTTTTTGTAAAAATAATTTTTAGGTACCCAAGTATCTATTTCTACATAGATACACCAATAGTTCATCAAGATTCAACACCTAGATACAAACGGTCATGTCCCCCGTTTTGACCGTTTTTCGAAACCGGCTTTGAAAATTACAGAAAATTCAAAAAAACTCGAAACGATGCAAGATCTTCGCGTGCTATTGTTATATATGTCCTAGTATCCACTAAAAATAATAAACTTGGAATACAACAATTTGGTGGAAAATGTGTTCATAGAAATGAGCTATCTCGTACGAAGATTCATGGCTTACGGGTGAAATGACGGAAGTTTTGGCCACATCCATGGCATAGTTTGTTTAAAGCTGGCCATATTCCACACAAAGATGCATATTGGTACAACTAACAATGTTCACGAAGAAATTTTTATTTTTTGTTGAATACAAATACCATTTTCCCTTTCAGGAGTGTCAAACTGGGTTTTTTGTGAAGCACATACACAAAATATGTTGCAAAAATGTGCAAAGTAAAACTCTAAATATATTATGTCATATTTGATCTACAAATAACAAATTTACTACCTCTAAATAGCTCAAAATACACCTCTTTCGAAAAAGACAAGTTTCCGCCGATTCAGCTGAAACCGGTCCAAATTTGAACTACATGTGCCTCGTAGTTTGCTCATGATTTTTTGTAAAAATCATTTTTAGATAGCCAAGTACCTATTTCAACAGAGATACACCAAGAGTTCATCAAGATTCAACACCTAGGTATCAACGGTCATGTCCCCCGTTTTGACCGTTTCCCGAAACCGGCTTACAAAATTCCAGAAAATTCAAAAAACTCGAAACGATGCAAGACCTTCGTGTGGTGTTATTATATATGTCCTAGTATCCACCAAAAATAATAAACTTGGAATACGAGAATTGGGTTGAAAAGGTGTTCACATAAATGAGCTATCTCCTACGAAGATTCATGGCTTTCAGGCCAAATGACGGATGTTATGGCGACATCCATGGAATAGTTTGTTTAACTGTGCCCATATTCCACACAAAGATGCATATTGGAACAACTAACAATGTTCACGAAGAAAGTTTTATTTTTCTTTGAATAAAAAATCATTTTCCATTTTCGGAGTGTAAAAAATGGGTTATTTCGTGAAGCACCTACCGAAAATATGTTACAGAATTGTACAAAGTAAAATTCTAAATATATTATGTCATATTTGATCTAAAAATAACAAATTTAATACCTCTCAATAGCTCAAAATACAACTCTTTTGAAATAGATAAATTTCTGCCGATTCCGCTGAAACCGGGCCAAATTTGAACTACATGTGCCTCGTAGTTTGCTCACGATTTTTTGTAAAAATCATTTCTAGGTACACAAGTACCTATTTCAACAGAGATACACCAAGAGTTCATCAAGATTCAACACGTAGGTACGAACGGTCATGTCCCCCGTTATGACCGTTTTCCGAAACCGGCTTAGAAAATTCCAGAAAATTCAAAAAAACTCGAAACGATGCAAGACCTTCGCGTGGTGTTATTATATATGTCCTAGTATCCACCAAAAATAATAAACTTGGAATACGAAAATTGGGATTAAAAGGTGTTCACATAAATGAGCTATCTCCTACGAAGATTCATGTCTTTCGGGCCAAATGACGGATGATATGGCCACATCCATGGCATAGTTTGTTTAAATGTGCCCATATTCCACACAAAGATGCATATTGGAACAACTAACAATATTCACGAAGAAAGTTTTATTTTTCTTTGAATAAATACATCATTTTGCATTTTAGAGTGTAAAAAATGGGTTATTTCGTGAAGCACCTACCGAAAATATGTTACAGAATTGTACAAAGTAAAATTCTAAATATATTATGTCATATTTTATCTACTAATAACAAATTTACTACCTCTCAATACCTCAAAATACACCTCTTTTGAAATAGACAATTTTTTGCCGATTCCGTGAAACCGGGCCAAATTTGAACTACAGGTGCCTCATAGTTTGCTCATGATTTTTGGTAAAAATCATTTTTAGGTAAAAAAGTAACTATTTCATCAGAGATACACCAAGAGTTTTGCGAGATTCAACACCTACATACGAACGGTCACGTCCCCCATTTTAACCATTTTCCGAAATCGACATAAAAGATTCAAAAGAAATTCAAAAATGGAAAAACTTCGCAATGTGTAATCATAAGTGACCTAGTAACCTTACAAAACAATAAACCTGGAATAATGTGTAAACCCTGCATTTTTTATCTTGTATTCGAATTTAAAACAGTAATCCAAATTTTAATTATGAATCTTCACAATCCTATATGAAACAATATATAAAACATAGGGGTATTTTTATTTTATTTTAACTAAAATTGGCCCCTAATAGTCTAGAATAACAGAATACATATTTAAAAAAAATCGAAACTGGTTTTGTTGAAATTGAAGTTCAAAAGCAAAAGTTATGAAAGAAGACAAAAATGAAAAAAAGTGAAAAGAGAAAAAAAAAACTGCCAAAGTTGTCAGCCAAGCCTAGCAGTGAGGCCGACCTAGCCCAACAGCGAGGCCCATCCCTCGTAGCAGCAGGTCAGCCCAGTCCAACTTTCCCTAGGACGGGCTACTGATAGAAAATACGTAAATGTGTTATTGATAAACAAAGATGTTTGTGGGCTGATGGTTTGAGCATGCTTGCGGGAGCAGGAGGTCGTGGGTTCGAATCCTCACAACGCCTTATTTTCTAGTTCATTTTTCTTGTCTTAGTTCGGATGGAACTTAGCGATCAAATACAGTTGCGATTCATATTTAACTCAAAATAATTCCTGCGTTAGTGGTTACGTTCGTTGTAGAGTTCCTTGGAGGTCGTGGGTTCGAATCCTCACCTCCCCTTATTTCCTAGTTCATTTTTTCTTGTCTTAGTTTGGATGGCTCTTAGTGATCAAATACAGTTGCGATTCATATTTAACACAAAATAATTCCTGGCTTAGTGGTTACATTGGTTGTGGAGGTCCTAGGAGTCGCGGCTTCAAATCCTCAACTTTGCTTATTTCCTATTTTATTTTTCTTGTCAGTCCGGATGGCTCCTTAGTTCAAATAGTGTTGCGGTTCATATCTATCATGAAATAATTGTTATCTTAGTGGCTACGTGGGTTGTAGAGCTCCTGGGAGGCGCGTGTTCAAGCCCTCATTTTGCCTATTTTCTTTGTTTTCCGTGGATGACAAAAATTGACACGTGGAAGTGACACATAGGCGAAAATTGACACGTGGACATGACACATAGGCAAAAATTGACACGTGGACATGATACATAGGCAAAAATCACTGCCAACAAACTCATAACCAATTCAATTGGTCTTTCTTTATTTTCCATGGATGACAAAAAATTGACACGTGGAAGTGACACATAGGCGAAAATTGACACGTGGACATGACACATAGGAAAAAATTGACACGTGGACATGATACATAGACAAAAATCACTGCCAACAAACGCATGACCAATTCAATTGGTCTTAGTTAGGCAAAAAAAAAGGTCATACACCAGGTATCATGTGCTATGACCATCTTGTTAAAGAAAATCATGACTTTTTAGCCAACAAAGTTATGGGTTTAGTCCCTCCCAAACATGTCATGACCAACAGATTAAAAATGGTCATGGATCTATGACCAGTTCATCCACGGTCATTAAAAAAGGGTCATGTATCAACATATTTCTTGTAGTGAACCCGGCATTAAGCCAGAGTCGCTGAAATATCAAACTAAATTTAAGACTGAGTAGCAACGAGACAATAAATTGTACGGTTACATCTGCACCCGGCATCCCGGGGATCTTATAAAAGTTCAAAGTAAAAGTACTGCAGGAATCACTCAAAGGGTAGTGGCGGTGTCGTCCGCATCGACGTTCTCAGCACTAGCATTGGCGGAGGCAGCTTGATAAGATGTTGTAGTGGAGGCTGAAGTGAGATCCGTAGCAGAGGTGGACGCGGCAGATTGAGTCCTGGGCAGCGCGTCAGCATCAATTGGCGCAGCAGTAGTCGCGCCCAGCTCGGGAGCCGCCTGCTGGATCACCATCTCGGTGGTGATGGTGGCTTCCTGAGCGCTGGGTTGCGGCTGCTCAGCCTCGGAGTTGGTGGCCAACTCGGACTCCTCCGGGTTGACCAGATGCTCGGTCCCCTCAATGACCTTAGCCTTCCCCTTCTCGGCTGCTCCTTTTGCGGCATCTTCCTCGAACTCGGCCAAGTCCTCGCTGGCAATGTCGTCCTCGTCCTCATCCTCATCCTCAGGTTCAGTATCTGGCTCGGGGAGGCCGTCGATGTAGGTGGCGGTGTCGGCGTAGGAGGCAATCTCGTATGCCACTGCTTTCCGGCGAGTGACGCACTCGGGCTTCATGGTCTAGTTGGATTCTTCACGGATAGTAAGGATTCTGCCGAGCTCCAGGTTTTCATACCAGCTGATGATGAAATGGAGCAGCTCGTCAGCTCCTGCCCGAGCTGCAGAGGCACGCCATTTCTTCAACTCGGCCTTCACTCTGTTCAGCTTCTCGGCGATCTCAGGGAAGGAAGCTGGCGAATCCTGATCCGGACAGAACAACTTGTGCAAGTTGAGTTCTGTGGACACCATAGAGGTGCCCAGGCCCTTGAGGGAGCGGATCTGAGTCTTAATGTTGAGAATATAGTCTGCAATAGTGGAGGTATCGTCGATGGGCAGACCGGATGTAGCACGGAGCTATCTTGCTTTCTCCAGAGCAGGCACACTGGCTGAGCGAAGCTCATGAAAGATATCTAGAAAAGGAACTAGTAAGAGTTAGAAACAAAAGCAGAGAAGAAGACAAACCGAGAAGAAAGCAAACCGAGAAGAAGCAAAACCGGGTAGGAGAAAGCAGAGTAGAGGAAACTCACATTCCAAGTCCACCAGCAGGGCGCCCAAATTGATTTTCCAGTCATTCTCGTTGGAGATGTGCCTGTCCTGGATACGGCGTGAGTCTGCAATCTGGAGGACGAGTTGCCGATTGTGTTCCTTCACCATCGAGAGTTCCATCTCGAGTGTGTTCTCCCTGGCCTTGGCAGTTTTCAAGATCTCTTGTTTTTCTTCGCCTTGCTTGACAGCAGCCTCGAATGCATACTTTAGTTGGACCTGCATCTTCTTGTACTCCGCCTTCTCGATGGCGTGCTCCTTCTGGATCTCGGCTTCGCGGGTCTGCAACTGCTACTGCACCTCGGCAGGCATGCGGCAGTTCAGGTGCTGCTCCCGGAAGTTCTTGTATTCTTTTGCGGAGAGAACAGCAGTGTCAACAGAGTAACCAAGTGAAAACAGACACAAGTACAGAGAAGAAAGGCAACTATCTTCCAATCTGGCAATCGTGCTCTCGGCAGAGGTAGTAAAGACCTCGCAGTCGCGTTGCCTTTCCACCAGGTCCTTCAGTTTGCCTACAGAGAAAACAATGATAAAGCAAAAAGCAAACACGGGCGTAAACACACAACGCACAAACCGAAATGCTAAGAGCTTACCTGTCGTGGGATAATCACGACAGACGTTACCAGGGGTAACTTACTTTGGGGCAAATCGACTCTGGTGTTTGGGAGAGAGTTTAGCTCAGGGGAAATCATGCTATCAGGTGATCTGGTAGCTCGGACAGCAATGTCGCCGAGTCTTCGATCTAGGGTTTCAACTATCAACTCTCGTCTTACAAGGATAGTCGAATATCTGGTAAAGCTCTCCTTTTCTAACCCTAGGAGCCGGTTTATATAGTACCCGGCTCACTGGTTTTCTATACAAGGCATACTCGGAATCCTACCCGGAAACCGCATACAACCCTAAGTTTCCTAATAGTGACTCCTAAGGCACGGGTTACAAGGCCTACGTTCCCTCTTGGGTCTTCTAGAAACTCCTCCACCTTGGGCCGGGTCTTGTGCGATTACCTTTGGGCCGGGTTTCACCTTAGCATGAGCCTACCGGGTTATCACCCCCCCATCAGTAGTCCCCAGAACAGCTTGGGCTTCTCGGGATCAACCATGAAGCGCACTCTATTCCCTGCAAAACAACAAACATTCAAACTCATAATATACCGGGTTAGAGTGCTTTAATAATAGCTAGGCGGGCTCCTTAGGCGGCCCATATAATAACCCGGCATTTCGAGTCGGGGCATCATCTCCCGGGTCAACACTCCAGGGGAACATGACAAGACTCGGCATCTGCATCACTACCAGTTAATCCGAATAACACGCTCGCAGTTAATCGTAATCTCCATCCGGATATCTCGCAACGGATATTTTGGTGATTATCCCCAAATATCCGGGCTGGATCTTTTTCTCCCAAAACTTTTCACTTACCGCCCAAACCTAGGGATTTTCTCCCCTCGCCTATAAATAGGGCCCAGGGGCTAACCCTAGATCTCACCGGCCATTTCTCCTCTCTCTATCTTCCTTTCACTCCACCCCCGAGCCCACGAGGCCTAACCCGAGCTCGCGCCACTGGAGTTGCGCCGCCGCCGCTAGGTCGCCACCGGCCGCCGCCATCCACTCCTGCAAGGCCGCCGTCAATCGCCACCGTAACGCCCGCGAGCAAGCCTCCATTCGAGCCACCGGAGATCTCGAGACGCTGCCGCCGTCGAGCTAATCGCCGCCGCCACGCATCTCTTCCCTTAATCTATCCGGTAAGTCCCTTAGATTTAGACCCCTTTTCTTCGATTTTGCGCGTATATTTTGGATCCAATCTCACCCACTAGTTATTCACTATTCCTTCATTAGCTTGGCATGCCTTTGTAATCCCTAATCTCACGTTTTCCACAGGTTGGACCTAGCTAAATCCATGTCTATGCCTCTTAACACACTCTTGCCATTTGCAATCTCATATTTTTCCACCATGTATTCTCGACTAGATCCATTTGCCAAATCTTGCAATTACTTTAGTTGTTTTGCCCTTTCTTCTTCTCATTATATCGAATAGTCGCGCTCTCCAAGTTTCTCGATATTCACACTTTGCATTTTGCCTCCTTTTAGATCTACACTCCATGGCTCCTAAGGCTAGCGCCAAGTCAAAGGGCAAAAACCCGGCCAGCAAGCAAAAGTCGGGTCAGTCGATTTCCACCAATTAGGCGAAATCGACTGTCACGAAGGCCAAGCTTGACAAGCTGGTCGAGTCAGGTGTCCTGCCCACCCGGTCTGAGATCCACTTGAGGATACCCGGCGAGGAGACCCGGCCTTCACCAGGCCTAGATGAAGTGGTGGTTTTTGTCGAGCACGTGATCCGGGGTTTCCGCCCCCCGGGTCACCCTTTCTTCCGGGAACTCCTGGACCACTACAAACTCCGGGTATTCGATATCGGCCCCAACTCCATCCTTAACATCTGCCACTTCATAGTCCTCTGTGAAGCCTATTTATTTATCCCTCCCAACCTAGCCTTATTTCTTGAACTCTTTCAATGCAAACCCTGCCGGAAGAGTGGTGACGGGGCCCTCCTAGTTTGTGGAGGAGTCTCAGTTCAGAGACATAAAAAATCTCTGATGCCGACTCTTAGCCTCCATACACACGTTAAACACTGGCAGAAAACCTATTTTTACTGCCAAGATACCTCTTTACCCGGCGAGAAGCCATTGCCGGGTTTCTCTGATGACACCCTCACCTTATCCGATAATCAGAATTCCTTTGCACCCGAGGCCAATAGGAAATCTATCCAGCCTCTTCTTCATAAGCTTGATGTGCTTTCCGCCCAAGGTATCCTTGGGCTCAATCTGATAAAGACCTGGGTAAGCTGCCGGATCCAGCCTAACAGCATCCGGCTCAAGCTCATGTGTGATTACTCCGGGCACGTCACCGACTCTCTCCGTTACTCGGAGAAAAATTACCCTGGCCGCGGATGTAAACAAAACCATGAAAACTTCTTGGCCGAAAAGCTTGACGTGATCCGGAGCATATCCGGACTTAGTCCCTTCACGCGTACTAACCCGGCTCCTCTAGTAAGAACCGGCTTCACCCCTTTATCCGACTTATATTTCTTATGCACATTTACTAACCTTTGTCACTGTATTTCTCTCCCAGGAGGATGATGCGTTCTGGAAGATAGTCACCCCTCCCCCTTCCGAAAACTCGGAAAAAGACGAGGAGCCGGTTGACAGTGATGAAGGTAAATCTGGTTCTTCCTTTTATTCTTTCTTCATTAACTTTTTTAGACCAAATTTTTCCCTTTTCTGACAATGCTCCTTATTTAGCAGGGCTAGAGGACAAAGAAGACACCCAGTCGGACGAGAGTGAGGCTGATCCGGAGGCGGAGATTGGGGCAAAGAGGAAGACCCGGGGTGTTGTCTTCAAGGTTCCCTATTCCTCCATTGCCTCCAAACCATACTCGTACGCCAATATGTGTGAACTTAACCAACATCTAACCAATTCATCGTACTTGAAGGAACCTGCCCCGACTAAACGTAGGGTAGCCCGGAATTCTCCGGGTGACGATCCTCTTCACCCGGGCATCCCTTCATCACCCGCTCACCAAGCCGGTACTCCGCAAACTCATACATCACATTTTCCTCAAAGATATCTTTCTCCGAATCACCCATTAGCCGGACAACTTAGGGTCTCACTTTCCGATCCTTTGTCAGCATCTTCCGGGTCTAGCAACGATCTCCCACCGGATTTCGTCGTGAATACCGAGTAACTCACCTTCCTCGTTATTCAATACACTAGTATTTTCCATATCTTTCGTTCATCATCTACTAACTGTTTCTTTCTCTTTCTCAGGGCCAAGGTCACACTTAGTGACCCTGAGGATATGAACGTGGATAACCCGGCTATGGAAGACCCGGAAGATGTTGTGAAGCCCGCGTCTGGCGGTGTAGAAGAAGAAGAACAACTGAAGGACCCAGTGGACCAAGAGGCCGAGTTTCCCCTACCAACGCATAAACCGGCAGATGAGGATGTCGAGTTCCTGGGATCACGGAGGGGTGACCCCACTCCTAACACCCAGGCAACCCGGATCAGCTCTCCAAAGCAGGAAAGGACCCCGCCTCCGGGTAACCAGAACCCCAGCTCCTCGAGGACGAATCTTGGCAACCATGATTTTGAAGGGATGCTAGATGAGCTCTACTCCCTGAAGACCAACGAAAGGGATATCCTTGAGTCCCTAGCAGCTGAGCACCAGGTAACTTAGCCAACATTGCTTACGTATTCATCTAGTACCCAAGTTCGAGTTAACTATATAAAGTTTGCTCGGTACTTCCATAACTGTGTAACCTGTCATACCCGGCTTTTACCCTTCAACCGACTGATATTCCCTTGACTATTTTTCGCAGGCTTACGTGACCCGGACTGAGGAGATGTTGGCAAAAACCAACGAACTCCTCTAGGCTGAGACGAAGCTGCGGGAAGAGCTGGAAGCCGAGATGAAGGACTTGTCCAAGGACGTCAAGAAATACAAGAAACGGTCCCAGAATGCTGAGGGTTTGCTGAAGAAAGTATCAGCCTCTATAGCCGACACTTACCGCTCCCTTCTTGGTAAAAAATCCTAACTTGCTGACTATAACCCGGATTCATCGTTCTGTAAGGTTTATAACTAGAGTCTCATCACTTTACTTTCCCTGTTACTCTGCAGGTCCGGGGGAAGAAGCTGTAGATGAAGATGATATTGAGAAGCTAAAGACACTGAAGGCCGTAATACGACAATTCTCTATTGGTACCAAATGGACCCTGGAAGCTGTGAAGTGGCCTGGCGGTTACGGCGGCGTAAGCAGGATGCTCGACGCGTGCTCAACTATCCCCGCCTGGATTGATCACTGGAAACGCTCAGCTTGCCGGGTTGGCGTAACCCGCGGCCTTGCCCTGGCCAAAGCCTATTTTCCTAGGCTTGAGCCGGCAACGCTCGTGAATGGGTTCCCCGAGTTTAACAATGACGGCTCAAGGTTCACTGGTAAGGACTACAAGTCTATCCATGCTCAGGTACGTCACTCGGCAAGCCTGATAGCCGATAATCTGGATGTGAGCAAGCTCTCCCCGCCATATAATGCTGAAGACAAGTCGGCTCCATCTGATCTCCCTGTTCCCTTTGACATGCTGGCCCGGTGAAAGGAGGAAGTTGCAAAGAAGAAGGCTGAGGCCGATACCGTGCCTTCCTCCTCTACTCCGGCTGTTCCTCCTCCAGCTCGTGCTGATAACGTGACTAACGCGGACATGGAAGCAGGAAAGACCACCGATGAGCATGCTGAAGACCCGACCGCCAAGGACATTGCTCATGACTCGGCTATGGATGCCAAGTTAAGTTTTATTGTTTCTCGCCCCAAGACACTTATTCGGCCAATAGGCATTATGTAATGTGCCTGATACAATTATTATTTTAATAGTGCGCCTCTGCACTTTTGATACTATTTCCCCGGTTTGTAATACACTTGAACTTTAATAGCTTTGATGGCCCTTCTGGCCATCCACCTTGATATGCTTTTTTCCAGTCTTAAACTTTTTTGCTGCTTTTCTGATCTTTGTTTTTCTTTATATATCTATGAGACTCGGTTTCCGGGTCTCAGGATTTTTTCTTTTTTGATATATCTATGAGGCTCGGTTTCCGGGTCTCAGGATTTTTTGACCGGGTTGACTTTACTTCTTAAGTCCCCAAGTCCCCAAGACTCGGATTTTTGGGTTTTAAGCTTGATAGCTAAACAATTTGTTGCTCTTCTCAAATTCCCAAGTCGCCAAGACCCGGATTTGCGAGTCTAGGGATTTGTAGTTCTCACAAAGCTAATTGTTTTCGCAAAGGCCCAAAACATATAGCTACTCTTGTAAGTTTTGAAGTTATGCTTAATACATTGTGAGTTTCCGGCTGTTAACCTTTTACTCCCATAACTTGTGGTTTGGATGACCCTTTTGATCCTCTTTGTTGTAAGCCGGCTTTCGCGTGGATATGAAGTGCTGCTGTAACTTTATAAAAACAGGGTCAGGCAAGTCCCTGTGGGCACCATGACTGATTGTGATTATACGTTAGCAAAGCACACCACATTATTGCGAGTCACATCAAGCTTAAAGAAGAGAAATCAAGAAAATTTTGCTCTATTGTCCGGTTATAAGATTGTAACCGTACTTATTGCAAGTAATCGGTCCTTATAACTTAATGGCATCGTGGCCGGGTCTGAGATTATAGCTTTGCTATTCAAGCAATCAGCCCCCAATACCTATATATGCATATACAAAAATATTAAACCTAGTGTACTATAAGCAAACAACTAATACTTACCTGATAAAGTAAAAACAGAAGGTAATAACATAAAGATTAAAAACTTAACAGAAATAAACAAGAAAGAAACAATATCATAGTTTAACCATCTCTTTATTGGTTATGAGAAAAGTTAGGTCAGCAAGCCCCCTCATTAAAAACCCTCCAGTCCCCTTAGGTACCCTGGATAGGAAAAGAGTGTGTCTGAAACCTGCTACCTGTTACATCGTGTAATTCAACTTGTAAACCTAGCCTATTCTAAGTGTAGTAGGCACGTAGCTGAGACACGTTCCATGGTCTTTCCCTCTCTTGCATAGATGAAGGTGTATGGGTGGTGTCATCACATATATATGTGACATCCGCAACCTTAGATTTGGGTTTAGCATTTACGTGTTTCCTTCCATCCAACCTGGGAACTAAATTAGCTTAGGGGATCGGGTAGCGAGCGCTCTCCTTGGCAAAGCAGACCAGAAACGAGTATCGACTTATCCTCGGGGGAAGAAGTCTTCATTGGGCCCATTGTCAAATATCTCTGAGGAAAAGGCTGCACTGAACTAGAAACCACTAGGTTCGCCTTGCCCTCACGGACCATCAGACTTGATCTTCTTGATTCAGCAGATCAACGCATCCCACTATCTGAAAGAAAAGAAGGACCGCAACCTTTCTCTTCTCCAGAACTGGACGGGGAGAGTAGTATCCTGCACTAACCAATTAGAAGCAAGAGCTATGGGCATACTTAACTAGAACTCCCTCTTACTTCACTTCACTAACCAGCCCTAACTTAATGGAACTTACTAGTACTCTATTTCTATTATACAGAGCAAGAGAAAGAAAACGATCTTCTTATCTTATCAATCCTAAGAAGGAAAGTCCTGTTAGTGAGTGGTAAACCAATAGATCCGACTAAACTAGTCCTCGTAGATTCAAGTAGTGGATCGGTACAATGTTTGTCTTCTCCTTTTGTCCGTAACAGGTCCAAAACTAAAGACTTTGCGCACCCACCATTCACTAAATTAAGGAAGAGAAGCGGGTTGTGAAGCCCCTACTTTGAAGGGGCTATTCTTCCCTTACTTTTTTTCACTCATACACGAAGTCAGTAGTGAAACGGGTTCCCCTACCGTAATCTTTCACTAGCCCCAATGGATACGCACATTCGATAGAATCATAGTTTCCCCTACTTTCAATTGCTAATCGACGATGCAGCTCTTTCCCCTTTCTTCGACCTCCTTCCTGATATCCCTTAACTAATACTTGCCCACCTCCTCTCATGGAGCATTGTCTTCAGCAAAAGCAGGTTTCTAGTTTGCTTTGTTTGCGGACAAGAAGGGAGAAGTGAACTACTGACTAAACCAGAACTCATACTAGCCCATTCCTTCCCAGAACTGCACCGACTACAAGATGTATGAACCTATCGATCCACTTGTAGGGCGGAGATTGTATTTCTCTTTCGAGCGTTCAAAGCTCCAAGTGCTAGAATCAATGGATGCATGCCCAGCTCCAAATACAGATGCAAAGCCTCCAGACGGTGCTGATTCAGGAATTAGTTGCGGTCACGTTTTCTTCTGGTGGATGGTATCGATCAGCGTTTGAAGGAAGCTCTGTTTTCCTAGCAGCATTAGTCAGCTTTCGAGTCCTTCAAGCGAGTGCCGCAGGGAAAGGAAGAGTATTTCATCATGGCCATTTACTAGGACTTATTGGATAAGTTAGGAAAGTTTCTCCAAGGCCAGATGTTGAGTTAGTCGGTTCATAGGTTGTCGTAAAATATGGGTTTTGGAAGCCTGGACTCTTATTACCGATTAGGAAAGCGAGGACTCTTTTTCTCTCTCCCCATTAACAGAAAACGATCTTAACCTCCTTCATCAAGTTCGTTATCTACAAGTAAGTTAGAGAATTCCTGTTGTCAAGCTAGTTATCTTATACAAGACTTTTCTATAAGGCCTGCAAGCAGGTTCAGGTGGAAGCAGGAAAGTAACACCACCTGGTTTTCTCACGGGGATGCCCCTTCCTTTCTATTCTATATTTGGATGGGAGCCTTCTTTTACGAATAAGCCATTCTCTACCTTTCATCTCCCTGAGTCACAATTGGTTGTAAATCTACGGTTTATGGTTCACATATTTGCCATCTGGAAGACTATTTCCTTTTGATCAGCTTCTCTACATGTCGAGAGACAGAAGTCAACCATAGCCATAGCACAGAAAGAGAAATGAAAATGCCCATTGTACAGAATGCAATTCCACTCCTGAATAGTAACCCTTGTTTGTGGCTTTTGAGTCACAATGAAAAGAAAGAAATAAGACTTTTCTAAGCGGCATCGTCCTGATTCAAGCTATTGATCAACCTTCACTTTCACTTCCCGAAGGGCGTTCGAAGCACCCAATCACGGGTACTTCTCTCTAGCTTACAGAAACAATCACTTAGGCCTGACGATGAGAAGTTTCGCCCCATGGCGAGTAAGATGTTTTCCAAACCATGGGAATGAAAGACATAGATAGCGAGCGGGCTACCCACTCTAAACCCACGCCAATCCTTACCATTGGTAACTCTAATTACAAGCCTAATTTGGAACAGGTGACCCAGCACACCACTGCATGTGTAGTGCGCAAGTCGGTGACATAATACTCACAGAAGGACTTATCCGTGAATATTACATCTCTCAGAGTGGTACAACAGAAACACAGCGGGTCCAAGCAAAGATATAGGATACAAACTTCATTACAAAATCTTGAGAGTCTCCTTGATGAATCAAGAAGATTTCCTGCAAATGAAACATCAGAAGAAGCAAAACGCAGCTCCAAGCTGGAGAAGATCTCTAGCTCAGAATAATCCACTACTGCTGATGCCAGCCCTAATTTATGACTTGAAATAACTAAGTCTAAGAATGGTCTCTAACTACATCTTGATAGCTTGTCCTCCACCGGCGTTGTTGATGACGATGCTTTACCGACTAAGTAGTAGATCACTCCATCTAGCTTCATGAGGTAGTGATGGCTTCTCGATGACGACTTCAATAGGGCTTCAACTCTAAGCAGGGGTCAAACAGGATAGAATGAGTAACGAGCGTTACTCAGCAAGTTCATGATATATAGTGGGTGGTTGATGCACTATCTACAGCTTAAGACTCGAAAGAGTCCTAATAAAATGCAAGGTTTTGTAAAACTTTCTTCAAGAGGTTGCTTTTAATTCTGAAAACTATGCCCGCTAGATCTTCACAGGACTAGAACTTTCATGGAGTTGCCTTTCCTGCGGCGTTCGCAGCTCCTTCCCGGAACAAGGGGTAACATGTCACATCCTTTTATACTCTGCAGAGGTGCGTTACTTTACCCATGGACGACCAAGACCATGTTGCACAACCAGGCTCGAGATCCTGTCCACTCCCACTCAGGTGTGGGGCCCGGTAGTTGGTCCAAGCCAAACCGTGCTTCTCCGCACAACGCATGCCCACCCATTTCTGCCAGCAGGTTGAACGCCTGATTCCACCCCTCACGATGGAGATCTACGCGCCCCTGGCAGACCATCATAGACCCGCAGAGTCCGTGGGAATTAAGGGATCCCACCCATGTGCATGTAGTCCCGCACTACCTACGCGAGAGTACAGCGTACGTGTCTGGCAGCCCATTGACATGCGAACGAGAAAAGTATCACGGCTGACTTACTCCCCCCACAGAAGATCCATGGTCAACGCGAATTTACGGCGCAAGAATCCTGACGGCAGTTGTTGTTAATTCCTAGGTAATACGTTCCCATGCAGATGGAACCTTCCTTTGACCTATTCATCTTACCATGGTTCCATCCGCCCACCAAACAGAATACTACCACTCGGGTAGTCATTCAATTAGTCATATTATTATAAAAATAGGATCATGCATTCTTTTGAGAACAGGTGATAATATGATAGGGGTTTTGCAAATAGTTTGTTATGAGATACTGCAAAGGATATGAGCAAGTGATGAACTTGCCTGAGATTGAAATAACAATAATAATCCAGGTCTTCGGATTCGAGGGTCGCGTAGAACATCCTGACGTCTGAAAGATAGCAAAGTAGTCCCGGTAAGGACTACAGAAACACTGGCAACATGATACATGCATAATAATGAGATGCATCGTGAAATACCCTAGAAAATACCCCAGCTTACAAGTGTAAGCCATGTTTAAAACGATAACGTATTCACACAATTGTTAGGTGACTTAGAGTTGTTTCATTACTTGTGGTGATGTGGTTATTTCTTTTAGGCTTAAGTGTGTTTCACTTTTATTGATCAAACACTTGTTATCATTTTTAAGTAGAAATGTTATAACATGGTTAGGAAACAAGACAATAGCACATGGTAAACAATTATTGAAAAGGTAACAAACATGTTTGATTTTATATTCCAAAAGTGTAAAGCTAATGGCAATGGGTTTAGTTGAAAATGATGAACTAATACAGCTATCTCTATCCTCATAATATTTTGCTTAATAACTAGTGATGATATGTTTTAGTTGGTGTGAAATCATGAGGGTTTTATTAATACAGAAAATAATGTTGTGGCAGTTATTTCTGATTATAATGAAACATTATAGAATTTTATAATACTTTTGGAAACAAGTTTATAAGTTGGATAAAATGTTTTATCTTTGACATATTTGAATTGGAAATTCTTTTCTCTTTAATTGGATATATCATTCATTGTCTTCTGAAAGTATTTGAATAAATTATTATTTTATTAATTTAAATGAATTAAATGATTAGACCAAATATTACACACCTGAAAACATGGTCAAATGACTATAAAAACATCATAGATGAGTTGCATTTGTAATTTGGAACATTTTGGTATATAACATATATTTTTCTGATTTTATGATTTATTTATCATTTTTCAGAGTTACTGGTTGTTATTATTACTACTATTACTTCTTAATTTTATTTAATTAATTAAGCACTTATGGTTTTCTTAGAAAACATAGATTATGGAAGGTTTTGAAATGATTAAACCCAAAATTTTGAAAGGATATAATTTTTAGCTGATTTAATTATTCTAAAACAAGTTTTTATAACAAACTTACTATTTCAAAATAATTCATTTCAAGACTATACTTATTATTGTGTTATTATATTTAATGGTTTTTTATATACAAAAACTATTACTGATTTGATAAGTATTTATAGTCTAATTGATTGAAATTTGTAACATTTTATGAATTATTTTTATTCTGGTTTTTATACTCTTTTATTAAGGTTTTTGGGATAATTACCCTATTGTCCCTAGAGCTGACAGGTGGGTCCAGGGGTTAGGGTTGAACCTAACCCGCTGGTCTGGTCGAGCCGGACCAGACCAGACCCGCACCCACACGACCCGAGCCCCCCTCCTCTCCTCCTTCTTCCTCTGCCCAAGGCGACGCCGAGGCGATCTCATCGCCCGCCTCCCCTCCCGCGATTTCTACTCTCCTCTCCGACCATCCCCGCCGCCGTGACCTAGCGCCACCTCATCTCCTCCCAGCCCTCTTCCACACCTCTTTCTTCGATCTGGTTTTCTCCCTCGGTGGCTCCCATGGACAACCCCTGCCCTAACCCTAGGGTTCGGGTAGCCGGGTGCTCCACCACCTTTCCGGTGACCTGGGCTTCTCTAGGTGATCCCTGGATGCTCTTGGAGGTTGATGTGCTGCTGCTGCTGCTTCTGAGGCTTGGTTGCCGAGTCAACGTCGCCGGGATGGCCTCCTAGAGGCAACCGCGGCTCACCGCCGTGCTTCCCTCTCCACCCGGATGTGGTCACCACGATGGTGACCACCTGTAAGTGCCTCTCTCCTCTCCCTCTGCCCTCTCACCTCTCTCTCTCTCTCGGACTCCTACCTTCCCTTGCTCTGGAGCCTAGCTATCGAGCTAGCTCGTGCTGTGCCTCCCTGTGATGCTTTTTGTGCCCTAGATCTTGATTGACAGCAATGGATTTAATCTTTAATTTTCTTGATGTGTGAGACATGGGAATCATGCCATGTTCTGTGATGGATGAGGAATTTTTCTTGAATACCTAAATTAATTCTCTGGTGATATGTGCTGTGAGATGATAGTGGTGATGGATTGATGCTATTGGTGGAAAATTATTTTGGGATTACTTCCCATGCTGTTTCGGTGTACTGATACACTTAGGTTTGCTCCCAGTGATGGTTTCTTGCTACTTGTTATTGGATAACACTTCCTATTACTAATTATATAATTCCTAGTGTTCTATGGGTGTGCTAGGTAATTGAGAGGTGTTACTCTGAATTTTATTCAGAGAATATGCCCTCAATATTTACAGCTATCTATTGGTTTTCCTTTCATGCTTTCCTTGATTCTGGGGTATCAGATCCTTGGATCTGGTGCCCAGCAACCATGTGTGTGTGTGACATAATCCAGTGCTTCTGGTTGTTGCTCTGTCACAAAATCCCAGTGCTATACCCCTCTCTATCTTAATTTTTGGTATCACTGATAAGAACAGAGCACTATTTATGAAATCTTTTCCTTCTTTGGTCCTAATGAATTAAGAACAGATACTTTCACTTGTTTCTTTTACCCCAAGCCAATGATGCATAGCCTGAGGCCCTACTTTCACTAAGAACAGATACTTAGCTTGATAATTAACTCCCAGTGATGAATTTAGCATAGCATCACTATGCCTATCTGAGGGAAATAACCCCAGCCTGCTCTCTGTGCATAATCTAGCAATTGCTTGCTAGATGGTGTGTAGTTAACAACCTGGGGCTTGTTGGCTATGGATGGTTTGTGTGCTTGTGGTCTGCTTGCTCCTCAGCCTTGCTCCTCCACTTGTAGCTTGGCCTTGTGAAGATCTTGCTCCAGATATGCTTTCCCAGCTAGTGGCTTGACCTTGTTGTTATACTACTGGATCTATGGTCTCACAGATATTTGCTGGATGAGTTGAGTTGTGGTGCTGTGGTTTCCTGGTGGTGGATCTTGTTGTTCATGCTGGAGCTGTGCAACTCGAGCTGTGAACAGGGAAAGTGTGAGGTGACTCCCTCCCCTTGCGGCTGGTGTGGAATTTATACCCCAGCAGAGGTCTTGACAGCACCAAAGGGTGCTGGTGAGTGTGCTGTGTGCTAGTATGCTAGCTGAGAAGATATTTCCTGGGGATATGCTCGGTTTGCACTTGATCTTATCCTGGTGCTGTACTTATTTTTGGCTTGCCACTTGTATTACCTGGTACTTGCCCATGATGTTGGTCTGAGGCACTTCCACTGATTTGAATAGATACTACAAGTAATTTTCTTAACCCAGTGATGAAATTAGCAGTGCATCACACTGCAGATCTGAGGGTACTAATCCCCACTCACCCATTTCGTTCTTTTATTTTCTTTTGTTTATTTTGCAGGAACAGAAGATAATTTGGAGATTGTAACTTTGCAAGGATTAGTTTAGGAATTATTTTGTAATTGTCCACTTGTAATAGAACATGTAAATTTTCATTAGTTGGATTATGTAATGACTTTGTATTATTATTTTATTATCAATAAAGTTTATTATTTTCTTTTTCTTATACACAATGAAATTGGAAATATCCAATATTTATTATTTCTTAATTGTTTCAATTTGATTATGTTAATTGTATTTTCTTGTTTATTCAACTTGAATTCAAATTCAATTCAAATACTCACAAGTTTAATATCATTCAAGTTTGAACTCCTCAATTTTAAATTTAATCAATAGGTCATGTCGAAATTCCACTCCCCTCCCATATTGGTCTCTCTCTCTCTCTCTCTCTTTCTCTCTCAACTAGAATATCGATGGAACTTCGATCACTTCGGGTCTCGTATTTCTAATTAAGTCTCCAGTTGCCACTAGTCTTCTGGTACTGTCTTTGTCGCTTGAAAGGCAGATCCACTCATGGATTCCATCAACAACTATCTTACTCTTCCCTTGCATCTATTAAGTAATATGATCCGTTGTGCAAATTCCGGCTTATGATGAACGGGCCTTCCCATGGTGGAGATAACTTCTAGCATATCCACGGCGTCCTGCCGGGTATTCTCATTCTCCACCTCAACATAAGCCGCCACTCGGGGTGAATCATGAATGATGTCACTAGCTCGGCAAAACTGCCTCTGCACAATAAACCATAAAAAATGGGGTCATCTAAGTAGGTCTGTTAGGTGTAGTGTTAATTCCCCAAACCACTGATGGTAACTCCTCAACCCATGCTCTAGCAGCTCCGAGGCACGGGACTCTCAGCCGTGGCTTCAACCCACGAAGTAACTCCTGGTTTGCCCTCTCCACATGTCCATTAGCTTGTGGATGGGCTACCGAGGCTATGTCAAGGCGGATGCCATTGTTTCCACCGAATTTATCTATCTCACCTAAGGACATGTTGGTTCCATTGTATGTTATTTTGCTGTGGGGTTATCCAAACCGATAGATGATCCTTTTTAGGAACTTGACTGCCGTGACTGCTTCACAATTGGTGACTGGCATAACTTTAACCCACTTAGTAAACTTATCAGTAGCCACCAAAAGATGAATCTTTTTGCAAGGCGACCTGTGAAAGGGGCCCACCATATCCATACCCCTAACTGCAAACGGCCAGGTCAGCGGGATTGTTCGCAACTCGATAGCCGGCACATGGGTTTGGAGAGCATACCTTTGACATCCATCGCACCTTGCCACCAAGCGCTCCGCGTCTGCTAAGGCCGTGAGCTAGAAGAAACCGTGCCCATATGCTTTAGCCACAAGGGATATTGTGGAGGCATGATGCCCACAATCGCCTTCATGGATCTCCTTCAAAAGCTGTCGGCCTTCTTCTGGTGCTACACATCGCAAAAAGACTCCTGCTGCACTTCTTTTATACAACTCCCCGTTGATAATAGAATAGCCCTTTGCTCGTCTCAGGATTTGCCTGGCTAAAACTTCCCGCGGTGGTAACTCGCCCCGTGATAGGTAACCAGAACCCCAGCTCCTCCAGGCCGAATCTCGGCAACCTTGATTTTGAAGGGATGCTAGATGAGCTCTACTCCCTGAAGAACAACGAAAGGGATATCCTTGAGTCCCTAGCAGCTGAGCACCAGGTAACTTAGCCAACATTGCTTACGTATTCATCTAGTCCCCAAGTTCCGAGTTAACTATATAAAGTTTGCTCGGTACTTCCATAACAGTGTAATCTGTCATACCTGACTTTTACCCTTCAACCGATTGATATTCCCTTGACTAGTTTTTCGCAGGCTTACGTGACCCGGACTGAGGAGATGTTGGCAAAAACCAACGAACTCCTCTAGGCTGAGACCAAGGCGTGGGAAGAGCTGGAAGCCGAGATGAAGGACCTGTCCAAGGACGTAAAGAAATACAAGAAACGATCCCAGAATGCTGAGGGTTTGCTGAAGAAAGTATTGGCCTCTATTGCAGACACTTACCGCTCCCTTCTTGGTAAAAAATCCTAACTTGCTGACTATAACCCGGGTTCATCGTTCTGTAAGGATTATAACCCGAGTCTCATCACTTTACTTTCACTATTACTCTGCAGGTCCGGGTGAAGAAGCTGTAGATGAAGATGATATTGAGAAGCTAAAGACACTGAAGGTCGTAATCCGGCAATTCTCTATTGGTACCAAATGGACCCTGGAAGCTGTGAAGTGGCCTAGCGGTTACGGCGGCGTAAGCCAGATGCTCGACGCGTGCTCGACTATCCCCGCCTGGATTGATCACTAGAAACGCTCAGCTTGCCGGGTTGGGGTAACCCGCGGCCTTGCCCTGGCCAAAGCCTATTTTCCTAGGCTTGTGCCCGCAACGCTCGTGAATGGGTTCCCCGAGTTTAACAATGACGGCTCAAGGTTCACTAGTAAGGACTACAAGTCTATCCATGCTCAGGTACGTCACTCGGCAAGCCTGATAGCCGATAATCTAGATGTGAGCAAGCTCACCCGTCATATAATGCTGAAGACAAGCCGATTCCATATGATCTCCCTGTTGCCTTGGACATGTTTGCCCGGTGGAAGGAGGAAGTAGCCAAGAAGAAGGCTGAGGCCGATACTGTGCCTTCCTCCTCTACTCCGGCTGTTCCTCCTCCATCTCGTGCTGATACCGTGACTAACCTGGACATGGGAGCAGGAAAGACCACCGATGAGCATGCTGAAGACCCGACCTCCAAGGACACTGCGGATGACTCGGCTATGGATGCCGAATGAAGGTTTATTGTTTCTCGCCCTAAGACACTTATTCGGCCAATAGGCATTATGTAATGTGCCTGATACAATTATTTTTTAATAGTGCGCGTGTGCACTTTTGATACTATTTCCCCGGTTTGTAATACACTTAAACTTTAATAGCTTTGATGACCCTTCTGGCCATCCACCTTGATATGCTTTTTTCCAGTCTTAAACTTTTTTGTTGCTTTTCTGATCTTTGTTTTTTTTTATATCTATGAGACTCGGTTTCCGGGTCTCTGGATTTTTTTCTTTTGATATATCTATGAGGCTCGGTTTCCGGGTCTCAGGATTTTTTGACCGGGTGGACTTTACTTCTTAAGTCCACAAGTCCCCAAGACTCGGATTTTTGGGTTTTAAGCTTGATAGCTAAACAATTTGTTGCTTTTCTCAAATTCCCAAGTCCCCAAGACCCGAACTTCCGAGTCTAGCGATTTGTAGTTCTCACAAAGCTAATTGTTTTCGCTAAGGCCCAATACATAGAGCTACTCTTGTAAGTTTTGAATTTATGCTTAATACATTGTGAGTTTCCGGCTGTTAACCTTTTACTCCGCATAACTTGTGGTTTGGATGACCCTTTTGATCCTCTTTGTTGTAAGCCGGCTTTCGCGTGGATGTTCAGTGCTTGCTGTAACTTTATAAAAACAGGTTCAGGCAAGTCCCAGTGGGCATCATGACTGATTGTGATTATACGTTAGCAAAGCACGCCACATTATTGCGAGTCACATCAAGCTTAAAGAAGAGAAATCAAGAAAATTTGGCTCTATTGTCCGGTTATAAGATTGTAACCGTACTTATTGCAAGTAATTGGTCCTTATAACTTTATGGCATCGTGGCCGGGTCTGAGATTATAGCTGTGCTATTCAAGCAATCAGCCCCCAAGACCTATATATGCATATACAAAAATATTAAACCTAGTGTAATATAAGCAAACAACTAATACTTACCTGATAAAGTAAAAACAGAAGGTAAAAACATAAATATTAAAAACTTATCAGAAATAAACAAGAAAGAAACAATATCATAGTTTAACCATCTCTTTATTTATTATGAGAAAAGTTAGGTCAGCAAGCCGCCTCATTAAAAACCCTCCAGTCCCCTTAGGTACCCTGGATAGGAAAAGAGTGCGTCTGAAACATGCTGCCTGTTACATCGTGTAATTCAACTTGTAAACCTAGCCTATGCTAAGTGTAGTAGGGACGTAGCTGAGCCACGTTCCATGGTCTTTCCCTCTCTTGAATAAATGAAGTGGTATGGGTGGTGTCATTGACAGTATCCGACTCCTCCCTTGCATCTATTAAGTATTATGCTCCGTTGTGCAAATTCCGGCTTATGATGAACGGGCCTTCTCATGGTGGAGATAACTTGTGCTTTCCCTCCTTTGATTTTACTAAGCGTAATACCAGGTCCCCTTCCTGGAAGACCCGGGTTCTGTCTCGCCGGCTGTGGTATCGCCTCAAATCCTGCTGATATATGGCTGATCTCTCCAAAGCTTTCTCCATGTGCTCTTCTAGCATATCCACGACGTCCTGCCGGGTCTTCTGATTCTCCACCTCAACATAAGCCGCCACTCGGGGTGAATCATGAATGATGTCACTCGGCAAAACTTCCTCTGCACCATAAACCATAAAAAAACGGGGTCATCTGAGTAGATCTGTTAGGTGCAGTGTTAATTCCCGAAACCACTGATGGTAACTCCTCAACCCATGTTCCAGCAGCTCTGAGGCACGGGACTCTCAGCCGTGGCTTCAACGCACGAAGTAAATCCTGGTTTGCCCTCTCCACCTGTCCATTAGCTTGTGGATGGGCTACCGAGGCTATGTCAAGGCGGATGCCATTGTTTCCATAGAATTTCTCTATCTCACCTAAGGACATGTTGGTTCCATTGTCTGTTATTATGCTGTGGGGATATCCAAACCGATAGATGATCCTTTTCGGGAACTTGACTGCTGTGACTGCTTCACAATTGGTGACTGGCATAACTTCAACCCACTTAGTAAACTTATCAATAGCCACCAAAATATGAGTATTTTTGCAAGGCGACATGTGAAAGGGTCCCACCATATCCATACCCCAAACTGCAAACAGCCAGGTCAGCGGGATTGTTCGCAACTCCATAGCCGGCACATGGGTTTGGCGAGCATACCTTTGACATCCATCGCACATTGCCACCAAGCGCTCCGTGCCTGCTAAGGCCGTGAGCCAGAAGAAACCGTGCCGATATGCTTTAGCCACAAGGGATCTTGTGGAGGCATGATGCCCACAATCACCTTCATGGATCTCCTTCAAAATTTGTCGGCCTTCTTCTGGTGCTACACAGCGTAAAAAGACTTCTGCTGCACTTCTTTTATACAACTTCCCGTTGATAATAGAATAGCCCATTACTCGTCTCGGGATTTGCCTGGCTAAAACTTCCTGTGGTGGTAACTCGCCCCGTGATAGGTAGGCCAAAAACGGCCCCGTCCAATCGAGAATAGCACGTACAGCGGCCACGAGCTCCAGATCCGGGTCTTGGTTAGCCTCCTCTTCTTCAGATTCGGTTTCGACAGAGGGCCGCGATAACTCGTCCAAAAAAACATTAGGTGGAACCGGCTCTCGGCGCGAACCGAGTCTTGCGAGCGCGTCTGCTGCCTCGTTCTTTCGCCTGTCCATATGTTCCACCTCATACCCGCAAAAGACCCGGCCACCCTGTCTACCTCTCTACGATATGCTGCCATTGTTGCATCCTTTCTATCCTAGGTCCCTGAGACCTGCTGTACCACAAGATCCGAGTCTCCATAGCACCGTATTCGCCTGATGTTCATCTCCTTTGCTACTCTCAGTCAGTGTAATAATGCCTCATACTCGGCCACATTGTTGGAGCAATCAAAGTGAATTTGCAGCACGTAACTCAATTTGTCTCCTTTGGGTGATGTAAGTACCACCCCAGCTCCTGATCCCTCATATTGCTTGGAACCGTCAAAGTGCATCTCCCAAGACTCAGAACTTGGCATCATTGTGGGCATGCTTGTGTGAGTCCAATCATTGATAAAATCAGCTAAAGCCTGCGATTTGATTGCAGACCTGGGTTCGTAGTTGATGTGATAATCTCCCATCTCAATGGCCCACTTGGCTATTCTACCTGTCGCGTCTGAATTTCTGATAATATCCGCCATTGCTATGGAGCTAACCAATGTTATGGGGTGTTCCTGAAAGTATGGTTTCAATTTCCGGCTGGCCATGAAGACCCCGAAAACTAACTTTTGCCAATGTGGGTAGCGCTGCTTTGCTTCCGATAGGACTTCACTCACATAAAAAACCGGCATTTGTACCGGGTGATCCTTTCCACCCTTCTTGCGCTCAACTACAACCACCGCGCTAACTGCCCGGGGCCCGGCCGCAACGTATAGCAGCATGGGCTCTTTGGGACCCGGTGCTGCCAGAATTGGTGCCTCGGATAACTGCTTTTTCAGAGCTTCAATTGCCTCGTCCGCCTCTTGATCCATACAAATTTGTCGGTTTTTCTCAAGAGTCGGTATAGGGGTATTGCCTTTTCTGCAAGCCTGGATATAAACCGGCTTAACGCTGCTACACATCCTGTGAGCTTCTGAACGTGCTTCAGGCCTTCCGGATTTTTCAAACTCTGGATGGCCTTGATCTTTTCCGGGTTTGCCTCAATCCCTCTCTCGGAAACAATAAAAACGAGCAATTTTCTTGCTGGGACTCCAAATACGCACTTTGTGGGGTTAAGCTTCATCTGATATCTTCTCAAATTCCTGAACGTCTCCTTTAGGTCATCGATGAATGTTTCTTCCTTCCTTGTTTTAATCACCACGTCGTCAACATATGCATGGACGTTGCGTCCAATCTGATCCTCAAAGCACTTCTGAATGCACCGTTGGTACGTTGCGCCAGCGTTCTTTAGCCCGAAGGTCATAGTTTTGTAACAGAAAGCTCCAAAGGGGGTTGTGAACGATGTTTTCTCCCAATCTTCCTTCTTGAGCTTGATCTGGTGATACCCGGAATAAGCATCCAGAAAACACAATAGCTCACACCCTGCCATTTCATCTATAATCTGATCTATTCTTGGAAGGGCAAACGGATCCTTTGGGCAATGCTTGTTGAGACTCGTGTAATCTATGCACATCCTCCACTCATTGCTCTTTTTCATCACTAGAACCGGATTTGCCAACCAATCCGGGTGAAAAACCTCCATGATAAAGCCGGCTGAAAGGAGCCGAGCTATCTCCGCTCCTATAGCCTTTCTTCTTTCCTCATTCATTTTTATCAATCCCTGCTTCACAGGCCCAGACTTGGGATCAACATGAAGACTGTGCTCAGCTAACTCGGTCGGGATACCCGGCATATCACTAGGCGTCCAAGCGAAAACGTCTTGATTTTCACGAATAAACTCCATGAGTGCTTCTTCCTGTTTGTTGTCTAGGTTAGATCCTATAGCAAATTGCTTGGAGGGGTCACCTTCGACAAAAGCCACCATCTTGGTGTCCTGGGCTGCTTTGAACTTTGCTCTCTCATCCTCCGTGTTCGGTCTTTTCAATGACGTTCTATCTTCCGGGTCTACCTGAGACCGGTAATACTTGAGCTCTTACTTCCTGCAAGCATGTTCTGCCATTGCCGCGTCTCCTTCGCCACACTCTGCTGCCACAACCCGGTTCCTGTGTATAGTAATGATCTGTTTGGGACCCGGGATTTTTTACTGCAGGTACACGTAACACGGCCTGGCCATGAACTTGGCATAAGCCGGCCTTCCGAACAGCGCGTGATAAGGACTGCGCAATTTTACCACCTCGAATGTGAGCCATTCCACTCGGAAATTGTCCTTCGATTCTCCAAAAGCAACCTCTAGTGTTATCTTTCCTTAAGGGCACGCCCAGTGACCCGACACAATTCCGTGAAAAACCGTGGAACTTTTCTGCAGCTGAGACTCCTTGAGCCCCATGCGTAGGAAGGTTTCCCAATATAAGATATTGATGCTACTTCCACCATCCATCAAAACCTTTTTCAGCTCGTAACCATTGACCTGTGGTGCAACTACCAAAGCTAACACACCCGATGTTCTATTGTTTCCGGGTGATACCTTCTGCTCCATGTTACCTCTTGATCTGACCACCTTAAATATCTCGGAACACCTGAAGAAACCGAGTTTACGACCCTTTTAAGTATCTTTCTATCTTTGTTGGAAGTCCCTGTAGTATGAACATGGTACTGCCCTAGCTGCTTTGGGTTGGCTTGGAAACCTCGAGCACCTCCTTGATTATTACCTGGATTACCACCTCCTGCGTTGCCAGCTGGGGGTGGCCCATTTCCCGGGTTTCCACCCGGACCCGGTCCTCCTCCCCGGCCTGCGCCTCGCACGGCCTTATGTATTTCCTCATTCTTCCATCTCTGTAAATCCACGCACTGCTCCAATGAATGATTAGCTAGCCTGCCGTTCCTGCTATGACGTGGACAAGGCATCCTGAAGGCCTCTATATGGTTAGCCGGCCTTGGTGGTCCTTGGTAATTTCCTCCATTAAAATTTCCTCCGTTGAAATTTCCCTCTGCACTGGGTCTCGCAAACCCGGCTTCTGTATTGGCAACAAACTCGGAATTTCCTTCATACGGGTGCTTGTGCTGGTTATTTCCATTACTTCCTCCGTTATTACCCGGTGCAGTCCCATTGCTGATACTTCCATTGTTATTTGCGTTGGCTTTCACTTTTTTGTCATCAACATCTTCCTCTTTGGTATCTGTGGCGGCGTTCTTGTTGCACGCGTCCATCAACTCTCCCATTGTGACCTCTGAAGCACTAAGGGTATGTATTTGCACGTTTTCGCCATAGCTTGTAATACATCCTTTGGCTGGATATCAGTGAACGAGTGGAGAATTTCCATAACCCGGCGTACCCAACTGCGCGCCGACTCTCCCTTCTTCTGGACGCATCGCTCTAAATCATCAATCGTAAATAACTTCCCGCACATCCCATGAAAGTGATTGATGAAGGCAGTTGTCAGCTCACTCCATGAATTGACGGATCTTTCAGGTAGGTTATTGAACCATAACTTTGCTGCTCCCTCGTACATCATTAGGTACATAAACTTGGCTTGAAGATTCTTAGATGCGTTGCGAATCGACATAGCCATCTCATAACTGCTCAACCAGGTTTCTAGGTCCATGGTCGGCTGACAATTAAGCACTTTACGCAGTTCCTTGAATTTATCCGGGTAAGGCTCAGCCCTGGTGGCATCCGACAAACACTTAGGCCCGGCGAGGTTTGTCGGTACTGGCCTCACTCGGGAAATGTGCGATCCCGCGGCGGGTACGGCGGGGGGTGCAACCGCTACCGGCCCTCGTACCACAGACCCGGCTGCTGCACGCCTCGCTCGAGAAATGTCCACAATAGCTTGCGGCGCTGATGCTGCTGGCGTTGCCGGTCTACGGGGAGGAGGCGGCATTTGCTGCTGCTCTGCCCTCCGTCGTGCCGAGCTTGACTGAATATAGCCGGCATTCCCGTTCTGCCGACTAACGTATGGTGTTCTGTGCATTCCACTCCCGTTATCCGGGTAATTGTCCTATTGAGCTACTGCTGTGCGCAACGGGTCTATCGCCCGTCGGGTCTCCACTACATGGGGTGACTCTTTTACGGGGATGCGATCAAGTGCCAATGTTGCTGCATATACGTTATCCATGGGATTATTGCAGTGACCTGGTGGAGTATGAAATCGTGGTGGTGGTGGTGGTGCAGTATTGCCAACAGCGATTCCAGTTTGCAACGTGGGTAACCCGGCTTGCACGTTTGCCGGCTGTCCTCCCAGGGTTGCAGCTTGATGTCCGGTTTCCTGATTCACAACCTGGACTGGTTGGTCCTGAGGGGTAATGAACAATGCGGCTGGTTGCAAATTTCCTCCAGTTGCCGGTAATCTCGTCTGGTGCCTCTGATTGTAAATCCTAGTCGACTGAACCTGAAGACGTTTCTCAGCTTCGACATCTCTCCTATGTTGATCCAATGCACGGAGAGCCACATCCAGATCTCGGGCGCATGCCGTCGCGTTTTCTGGGGTTATCACCGTTGCTAACACCGTGGGATCTAAGATTAGGTTATTGTTGAACAGAGCCGGATTTCGTGGATTCAAAGGTCCCGCTCCTGGTGTTCTGTTCGCTATGAATCCAAACATGTTTCTCTGCCGCTCGCTTTCTCCGGGATGGCTGGTGACTGAGGCCGACTCTCCGTCAACCCGGGCTATAACCAGGTTTCCATCAACCGGAGCTTGCTGCTGGACCAGTGCTCGCGCCGCCCCGACCGCGGCAGTCGACACATCTCCCTAATTAAGATTGGTTGCAGGGGCTGTGTAGACCGCGACCCGGCGCGCGATGCCTGGTGAAGATTCGTATTCTTCCTCGTCACAGCTATCTTCCTCGTACCGATCTTCTAGCAGGTGCAGGATAGACTCGATATCATCTTCTCTCATGACCCGGCCACGTGGGGTCCATGCCGGTTCCTCTGGTCGTTCCCTCTTCGTGGTGGGCTCTTCTACCGGAACGGATGTCCCGACCGACTCTTCTCCGTCCGACTGAACCTGGGTCGCTTCTCCTGACACAGAATCATACTCAATATCATCCGGAATAGAACTGGACGCACGTACCATGCCGACGAAGACGTTGACCCGGCCGATCGTGACGATAGATCCGGTTTCCAGTAGATCCGACTCTGGTCCCCAACCAAAGTCGTCCACCATCTTCTCTCCTTCAGGGTTGGTGATGATCTCGCCGATGACGAGGTTCTTCATGCTTTCCCGAGCTTCTCCCGTGATGTAAACACCCTTGGACGTTGGCCCCATGGTGGGCGCCAACTGTCGTGGGATAATCACGGCAGACGTTACCAGGGGTAACTTACTTTGGGGCAATGGACTATGGTGTTTGGGAGAGGGTTTAGCTCAGTGTAAATCGTGCTATCAGGTGATCTGGTAGCTCGGACAGCAATGTCGCCGAGTCTCCGATCTAGGGTTTCAACTATCAACTCTCGTCTTACAAGGATACTCGAATATCTGGTAAAGCTATCCTTTTCTAACCCTAGGAGCCGGTTTATATATTACCCGGATCCCTTGTTTTCTATACAAGGCATACTCGGAATCCTACCCGGAAACCGCATACAAACCTAAGTTTCCTAATAGTGACTCCTAGGGCACGGGTTACAAGGCATATGTTCCCTCTTGGGTCTTCTAAAAACTCCTCCACCTTGGGCCGGGTCTTGTGCGATTACCTTTGGGCCAGGTTTTGTCGCACCCTAACCTCTAGGGGATACTCATCGGGCCGAACTGGATAGCAGATGCTTGGATTATGGGGCATACCTGCTCCCACGTCCTAGCTTCCTAGTAGGCCAGCGCTTATGCGTGACAACACAAGCCCTGCTATTCCATCGTCGATGTAAACTATCCACTAGAGATTCAAAGGTACTACCGTCGACGTACTTCATATCAATCACGCATGGTACGTCAACAGCGTTAAACAGAATGATACCACAACACATCTCTAAGACACAAAAGATTGAAATAAAGTTGCAAATAGCCTTCACTAAGGCAGAGAATAGCAAATACAATCATTCAGAGGACACATGTCCCAACATAGCATCATTACATCAGCGGAAGCAAGCAAAGGGTCTGAGTACAGACAAAATCCAAAAGGCTTAAGAAGCCAGGAAATAAAAGAAGACGAAGCCCATCCACGTAGGTCCTGGATCCTGCCCGGGTCCAGCTAATCTACTCGTCTGCAGTCTCGTCGAACTCCACGAAGTAGCCATCATGGTGATCATCGTAGCCGTAGTCATAGTCTGCGTAAACCACAGCCCCAACAGGGTCAGTACATCCAAGTACTGGCAAGCAAGACTCACACTTCATCAAAGAGTTACCCGTCAACACAAGCATAGATGCTTGGGATCAACGGAAGAATAGGGGATATAAAAGATGCTGCAGCGGGCTGCTCTAACCAACTACAGAAGATAACTACAAGTTCCGGCTAACAGAAGAAGATAAGATCGAGTATTGTAACCAACTGAAAGATAACTTCAAACAAACCCATCCTGGATCTCGCCCCTTATTCGAAGAAGCAATCCGAGGATAACTCACACAGTTGGATTAAAGATGAATCAAGTTATTGTGTGAATAAACCTATTACTAGTCAGGTTGTTAATCATTGGGTGTAACATGGTTGATCATTATGTTTAAGTTGTCCTGAGTACTTGTTAGCCAGTACTTTCACCAAGTAGTCCATAACCGCGGAAAACACGGCTTCTCGAGAAGATTATCCCCGCAGGGTTGCACCAATTTGGCCGTACACGTAAGAATACCTCGCCAGATGGGATGCCTCCCACCAAGCGTGGCACTCAACACAACTCAACCCTTCTTCGCATCAAGCCCAAAGCACCTTGGGCGCACGGCTAATCGAGCCCAGAAGAAAATGGACCCTCATAGCACTCTAAGAACGTGTCCCCCTATATGCCGACTACGAAAGTTCCACCCTGCGCTGGGCTCGCAAAAACATGCATGCGGCAAATGGAAAACACGAACTAAATGAGACGATTTGGACGAGATGCGAATCGAGTCAAATTGAGGGGGGCGCCCATACTCGCTTCCCACATGCGGGTAGTGCGCTCATCATGGATCAGTAGACAAGACCCTTTTCCTATTAGGGTCGACACTAGCAGGCCTCAAAACCACACAGGGCCTCCTGCCGGTGCCTTATCATCAAATTATTATTACCATTAGCATTAACAGGATTGATTGATTAACATCGAGCCCCCGGAACAACAATAAGATAGTAAAAGAAGTAACCGACAACAGACTCGAGCAAAAGCAACCCTAAGCATGCTAGGTAAGACTAAGGCAACAGGCAAGGGGTTTTAGGTATGGAGGTGAGGCAATATCATTGGTTCAGGGTATCATGTGATAGGTTCGGAGAACAGGCAACGATACATAGAGCTATCAAAAGTAGACAAATGATAGTATCGATAACAAGTGTGGAAAGGAACTCGATGATTCATGTGAGTGATAACTTGCCTGCAAACCCAGTAGCCTGGTACTGAGCTAAATCCTCAGAAGGGGTGTCGTAAGTCTCGTCACACTCAGCGTCGTCGTCTATTCGAGAAGAAGCAAACAAACAATCGAAAGAGACGAACAATCAATACATGATATAATGCACAATCATGGGATGATGCATGACAAGTTAATTGTTGCATCAAAAGTAAACTACTTGACAAGGTAACAAGTTTAAATGGACCCATATGCAACTGGATTGCATATGGCAAGCCCATGAATTAATGTTGAAACAAATGATCTATAATTAATTATCAGGTGACAATTGATTAACATGATGCATGCATGATGATAACAAGAAGCAAACAATAATAGATGCAAAAGAAATTGGAGTGTAACAAGTGTGGGGTTTTATTTATCAAATTAAGAATTTTTTGGTTCCTTATTGATGTCACACAAGTTGTTGTTGTTTTCATCAAATTAACTTGTGCAAAACAGAATACAAAATTTATATTTGAAAAGAACATCAAATTTTAGTTGGATTACATGTTTCAAATATTGAAATAGGAGTTAGGATGAATTTATTGTGACTTAAACAATATAAACAAGTTTTAAATTGGAATTAATTCAAATAGGAATATTAATTGAATTTTAATTGCTCAAAACATTAATTAAAGTTCATATTTGGAAAGATTATGTTTTTCTGGTTTGAAAACATATTTTACATGTTCAAGAATAATTTAATTTGATTAAGTTATGAAATTAGCAATTTTAAATGAATTAAACAAGGTTTAAATTATTTAGGCAATTTAAATTATTCAAACCATGAAACAAAATTTACATTTGAAAAGGTTATTTGAAATGGTATGGAAAACATATTTTATTTGCATTAATTGGATTAATAATGAATTAGTTATTGATTTTATCAACTTGCAATTGAATTGTTTGAATTCAAATTTAAATTGCATTTTGAAATTTCAAAACAGTAAACAAATGATACCAAAAGATAGAGAATTAAATTTAGAGTAGTGTGCATATTTTATTTTTGTAATTTGGAATTATAAAACTCTAGTTATTGCCAAAATACTTTCAGGGACCAATCTGCTAAAATAAAAGGACTTGGATTTGATTACAGAAAGTGTTTTAAACTTTTTATACGCACAGAATCTTACCCCAGTCGCTGCCAGGGGGCCCAGGGGGGCCATGCGCTTGCGTGGCTGCTGTGTGGCTGACAGGGGGCCCTCCCTGTCAGCGTGGAGGTGGAAAAAGTTGGGGGAAAATCCCGTGCGAGGAGCAGGATTCGATCCCTGCCCCTCTCGCTAGCGTGCGCGCTTACTGGACCAGTACGGTGTGTCGAGTTTCTTGTCAGGTTCAGATACGCAGGGAGGTTAACGTTACAACGTGGTTCTGAATTTTCTGACGAACAAACACTTGACTGAAACTTTGACAGCGAACGGAGCGGCACGGCGGCGATCTCCGACGTGCTCGTGCGCGATGTGCTCGTGTGCTGGCGTGATGGGGTGCTGGACGCGTGCACGTGCTTGCGGGCAGGAGGCAGAGAGGAGGAGGAGATGGACACGGGGCTCACCGCGATGTTGTGGAGGCAGAGGCTTGGGGTGGCGCGGCCGCCGGCGATGTCGTTGATGGCGGCGAGGGTGTGGCTGCCCTGTGGTGTGGCTCCGGTGTCAAATCAGCAGAGGGTGACGAGGGGGTGCATTTCCAGGGGCTGGGTAGCTAGGTGGGGCAACTAGGTGGGCGGCGCCATCGGAAGTTCAGAGGTGATCGCCGGCGAGGCGACAGAGAAGGGTGAGGGGATGCAGGGAGCAAGCGACGGCGGATCTCGAGGGGAGAGAGGAAACCTAGGCTAGGGTTAGGTGCCAGGGGGTCTTGGGGTACTTATCGGGGCCTAGGCGATCTCCTGGCCGTCGGAGGCGCCGTACTGCCGCCGTGGCGTGCTCCGATGCGCGCCGTACCGCGGAGGACGACGGGTTCAGATCGTCGAACCGGTACGCGCTGCGCTAGCGGGCTGGGCCGGTTTTTAGTTAGGTGCTGCGCGCGCGTCCGTTTGCTTTTTTTTTATGCTTTTCTGTTTTTTTGTAGCAATATAAAAGGGAATAGATTGGAGGGTTTTAGTGTTAGGAAAAATCCTAGAAAATTAGGGTGAGCTCATTGTGTTAACTACAACCAATTACCAAGTTTGGATTTCAAAATTATTTAAATTTTTGTGCTGTTTGGAAAATAAACCAAAATTGAATGAATTTCTTTATTAGATGAACATTAATAAAACACACTTTTAAATAGGGTGACCCCTATGTTAAATATAACCAAATGGAGTTGATTTGTTTTGATATCATCATAATTTCAAAGTGATTCTGTTTTAGTGCTTTGATTTGAAATTTTAAAGGTGCTCTTGGAATTTAAATGATTGATTAAAACCAACAATTTATTAAATGATCATTATGGAATAAAAAGAAAACAATGTGGTTGTTTTTATTTGTGATTTTTATTTCAAATGTTGTAACATAGCAAGTATGAAACAAAGTTGAATATTGTTTGGAAATAAGTTGAATTTCAAATGTGAAAACAATTAAGAACAGATGCAAAACAAATAGTAAACAATGTAAACAAATAATTAAACATGATGACATGATGCAATACTTTAATTAAACAGGAAACAAAAACATTCTAGGGGGTATTTTCATACTTGGGATGTTACAAAACACCCCCCCTTGAAGGAATCGCGCCCCGAGATTCCTACTGAGAAATGAAAAGGTCCGGATACTTCTTGCGAAGATCCTCTTCGGTCTCCCATGTTGCCTCTTTATCGGAATGATGTGACCATTGCACTTTCAAGAACTTGGTGCTCTTGTTGCGAGTCTTACGCTTAGCCTCATCGAGAATACGAACAGGGTGCTCATCATAAGAGAGATCATCTTGCAGTTCAATTGAATCATGATCAACTGCACGATCTGGATCTTTGAAACACTTCTTGAGCTGTGACACGTGGAACACATCGTGCACTTTGGATAGTTTTTCTGGGAGTTCAAGACGATAAGCATTTTCTGCACGCCTTGAGAGAATGTTGAAAGGACCAATGTATCTTGGTGCCAGCTTTCCTTTCACACCAAAACGATGAGTGCCTCTGAGGGGAGTTACACGGAGATATGCTTTGTCACCAGGTGCATAGACCATGTCCCGGTGCTTGCTGTCATAGTAACTCTTCTGACGAGACTGAGCAATCTTGAGATTGTCACGAACGATGCGAACTTTCTCTTCGGCTTCCTTAACAAAGTCAGGACCTAAGAGTGAACGTTCACCAGCTCCAGACCAATTGATTGGACTCCTGCATCTGCGGCCATACAGTGCTTCAAATGGTGCCATACCTAGGCTTGCCTGGTAGCTGTTGTTGTAGGAGAATTCAGCATATGGAAGGCAATCCTCCCATTTCATGCCAAAGGAGAGACCACATGCTCTGAGCATATCCTCGAGAATCTGATTGACTCTTTCGACTTGCCCCTGAGACTGAGGGTGATAAGCTGTGCTGAACAGAAGTTTGGTGCCCAATGCATCTTGGAAACTCTTCCAGAAATGAGAAGTGAATATGCTTCCACGGTCTGAGCTTATTTCCAAAGGAACACCATGAAGAGGAACAATCTTTGTTGTGTAGAGTTCTGCTAACTGTCTAGCTGATATTGTCTCTTTGACAGCAAAGAAGTGAGCAACTTTAGTGAGACGATCAATAACAACGAAGATTGCATCGTTGCCCTTCTTGGACTTTGGAAACCCAGTAACGAAGTCCATTTCAATCATGTCCCACTTCCACTCGGGGATTTTCAGAGGTTGGAGAAGACCGACTGTTTTCTGATGAACTTCCTTAACACGTTGACAAACGTCGCATTCAGAAACGTATTGAGCAATTTCACGTTTCATGCCAGGCCACCAATACAGAGTCTTAAGATCCTGGTACATCTTTGTACTTCCAGGGTGGATGGAGAGAGGAGTTTCATGAGCCTCCTTGAGAATGATATCTTTGAGACTTTGAATCTGAGGAACTGCAATGCGTCCTTCGGAGAACACAGCTCCTTTGTCATCAATTGAGAAGGACTTGAACTTATCATTGCCCTCTTTGATATGCTCTACCATCTTCTTGATTTCAGCATCACGAAATTGTTCAGAACGAATCTTGTCCTCGAGAGTTGGAGTGGCTGTCAAGCTAGCAAGATAACCTTGAGGAACAAGACCAAGGTTCAGCTTCTGGAATTCTTCATGAAGTGGAGGTTGGTTTTCCATGATCATGAGATTATTGCAATAGGACTTGCGACTGAGAGCATCGGCCATGACATTAGCCTTGCCTGGAGTGTAAGAAATGGTAAGATCGAAGTCTTTGATCTTTTCAATCCATCTCCTTTGCCGGAGGTTTAGATCTGGTTGAGTGAAGATGTATTTCAGACTCTTGTGATCGGAAAAAATTTCAGTGCGGTTACCCAACAAGTATTGTCTCCATTTCTTGAGGGCAAACACAACTGCTGCAAGTTCAAGATCATGTGTGGGATAGTTTTGCTCATGTGCATTCAACTGACGTGAAGTTTAAGCCACAACTTGACGTTCTTGCATAAGAACTGCACCTAGACCTTGGAGAGATGCATCACAGAATATCTGGAAAGGTTTGGTGGTATCTGGGCCAACTAGAACTGGTGTGGAAGTGAGTTTAGTCTTCAGGAGATTGAAACTTTCATCACATTGTGGAGACCAAACGAACTTCTTGTCCTTCTTGGTGAGATCAGTGAGGGGTTTGGCAATCTTGGAGAAGTTTTGGACGAAACGACGGCAATAGCTAGCCAAGCCAAGAAAACTTCTGACTTGCTTCACCGTCTTAGGGGGTTTCCAATCAACAATTGCCCTAACCTTTTCAGGATCAATGGCTCTGCCCTTGGCAGAGATGATATGACCAAGATAGGCCACTTCTGGAATCCAGAACTCACATTTGGAGTACTTGGCATATAGACGATGCTCGCGAAGTTTCATGAGAGTGAGACGAAGATGTTCTCCATGCTCTTCTTCAGATTTTGAGTAGACAAGGATATCATCAAGATATACCACAACGAACTTGTCGAGGTATTCATGGAAGACAGAATTCATTAGCCGAGAGAATGTCGCCGGTGCATTGGTGAGACCAAAGGACATGACGGTGTATTCATATAGACCGTAGCGAGTGGTGAAGGCTGTCTTAGGAATATCTTCCTTTCTGATCTTTATTTGATGGTAACCCATGCTCAAGTCCAACTTAGAGAATATTGAGGCTCCAGCAAGTTGATCAAAAAGATCATCGATACGAGGAATTGGATATTTGTTCTTGATGGTTTTCTCGTTAAGAGGACGATAGTCCACCACGAGTCTCTTTGTTTGATCTTTCTTAGCAACGAACAGAGTTGGGCAACCCCAAGCGGAGGAACTAGGCTGAATATAACCTTTCTCCATGTACATATCGATTTGCTCCTTCAACAATTTCAGTTCAGGAGGATCTATCTTGTATGGATGCTTAGAGATTGGAGCAGTACCTGGCTCAAGCTCGATCACGAACTCAACTGCTCTGTCCGGAGGCATTCCTGGCAATTCTTCTGGAAACACGTCAGGGAATTCACAAACCACCGGAACATTTTCGAGTAGAGGTAGAGGTTTTGCATCGAGTGTGTATAGCTGAGTGGAACTTGATCCATATGGAGAATAGACTATCTGGCCAGAAGGGTGGGAGAGAGTTATTGACTTTTGAGCACAGTCAATCTTAGCTTTGTGGGTCTTCAACCAATCCATACCCAGAATGACATCAATGTCAGAATTTCCCAGCAACATGAGTGAAGCAAGGAATATGCGACCTCCAATTAGGATTTGATTGTCCATACTTATCTTGGAAGTCAACATTTGAGGCCCCGGAGAGTGAACGGTGATTTGATTGCTTAGTGGAACCAGAGTTAGGTTGTATGTTGAGGCAAAGATTTTTGACACAAATGAATGCGATGCTCCGGTATCAAACAACACTTTAGCTGGAATAGAGTTTACGGGTAATGTACCGAGAACAACGTCGGTAGATTCCTCAGCTTTGTCAACCTTGACGTGGTTCACCCTTGCGGTCCTCCCGACAGGCCTGTTGTTGGAGTTGAAGGCTTTGTTCGAAGGAGCGCGCACCATTGCCTGGTTGGTGTTGGGGCGAGGTGGTGGTGGAGGTAGCTGCCTCTGAGTGCACTTATCGGCGTAGTGTCCCGTCTCCTTGCACTTGTAGCAAGTGACGACACGAGGAGGACCTGGCCTTGGCTGCCCCATTGGAACCCTCTGACTCTGCATCTGAGCTGGGTTGGGTGGGCGGGGAGCGAAGCCTGGAGGAGCTGGGGCGTATGGAGCCCGAGTGACAGCGCCATTTGGCACCCAGATGCGGCGCTTCTGCGGAGGGGTGGTCATGTTGGAGGAGGAACCACCCTCACGCGAGTGCTTGCGGGACTCCTCGAACGCTTTGCGCCCATTCTCCTCATTGAGCGCGGTGTTCACGAGCTCCACAAAGTCCTTGGACTTGACATTTGTGAGAGCGTACTTCAGTTCTGGGTTAAAACCTCTGCGGAACCTTGCCATATTCTTGGCCTCAGTGGACACCTCGTCTCCAGCATAACGAGCGAGGCGATTGAACTCATTCTGATAGCCGATGACGTCGAGCTTGCCTTGCTTGAGGGAGCAAAACTCTTCACGCATCCTCTCCATGAGACGATCTGGGATGTGGTGCTTCAGGAAGGCATCCTTGAAACAACCCCAGGTGATAGGATAGCCAGCTCTCATGGCCTTGTAGTTTTCCCACCACGAAGCTGCCTGACCCTTCAGTAGGTAGGTAGCATAGTTGACCTTGTCCTCTTTAGCAACATGAGCAATCTCCAGAGCTCTTTCTACGTCACGGATCCAGTCGTCAGCATCCAGAGGCTCACGTGTTGCCACGAAAGCTTTCGGGCCCAGGCCGAGGAAGTCCTTGATGTTGGCCCGTGGAGCAGTCTTGTTATTCTGCTGATGGTTCTGAACCTGGACCATTTGAGCCATGACTTGGGTCATCTGAGTCAAGAGCTCCGCGATTGGCGGCGGCTCAGGCGGGCTGTTCCTTGTTGGCGGCATCCTGAATTGAAATTCATTTTAGCACAACAATAGGAAGTGATAGACTTAGCAACCGAAAGAGAGATTATTCCGACGCATGAATAGATAACCAACAGGTACATCATAGATTCAAATACATCAGAATATCCAACACACCATAAATGGTTCGAAAACGAAAGGATAACTAAACATAGCTAGGAATGGATACATCGGTACTCCCATGCTCATCACGCAGGACGGCGTCTAGGAGTACGGCGAGGAATACGGCGAGGAGCACGCTCACGGAAGTAAGTATCACGACGATCCACGTAGAGCGGAACTGCTCTGAGAGGGACTCTCGGTGTGGTGAAGTAGAAAGCGTCCTCTCCCTGTGCTCCAAAGCGAGGAATACCACTGTAACCAGCTCCAAGGTTGAGGAGTGGACCTCTGATCGGCTCGTAACCTCCAGCATCTGGCAGAGTACGCCCAACTGGCTGCTGGAAACGCGCGAAGCGCTCGTCTCCAACAAAATCTGTGGTGTAAGTGGCCAGACGCGTCACAGCAAGGTAGAGCTGCTCCCTGACTGTAGCCAACTCCTGAGCAAGTGTGATGGCAACAACATCACTATGCCTCACAAACTGAGCTGTGATGTGCATCCTGGAGCTATCATTCTCATCAGGCTCCAAGTTGTCGTAGAGAGTGAAGTGAGCTCCTCCCGACGTAATGTAACCATGGGGAATGTGGCGAAAGATGGATCCATTGAATCCCCAGTAGTCAGCACGAAGGACGGTGATACTCACGTAAGCTGCCTGCTGCACAGCCATGTCCACGGTGGAACCTACTGCCTCGTAGCTGTGGACTATGCTCCTGCCATCATCTGACAGAATGTAGACGATAGCTCGGTAGTAAGTCTGCTCAAACTCTCACTGGTGCTCGTAGACCTGGTACTCTGGTGCCCAATGGAACCCCAGATACGTGACCATGTCTCTCAGCGTCTCCGGATACCCGGCAGTGTTCTCGCAACGGGTCATCCGAACAACCTGCGGGTAGAACCTGAGATCCATCTGCAGATGATTTGGGTAGGTTTTGGTTAGGCGCCGGTAGAAGAATTGAAGTGGAAACAATAACAAGGTTTCAATGGACGATAGTTTCTTGGGAAGAACAGGATAACAAAGCAACATCGGGAAAACGAGACCAAAAACCTGAGGTACTACGGAGAACCCAAAACACGTGAAATCCTAACTTGAAAGTTTAGATGAGAAGAGAAAAACAACGTTGCACTTCCTTACCATAAAAGGGGTGGGTGGGTGGGGAAAGAAGAAAAAGAACAGAGTCCCTACTCTCATGTTTCATTTTTCCTATATAGCTACAAAATAGTTTCTAGACTCAAACTGCGACCAGTAAAAGGGATCCTACGGTCAGACAGGCTCTGATACCATTTGTCGCACCCTAACCTCTAGGGGATACTCATCGGGCCGAACTGGATAGCAGATGCTTGGATTATGGGGCATACCTGCTCCCACGTCCTAGCTTCCTAGTAGGCCAGCGCTTATGCGCGACAACACAAGCCCTGCTATTCCATCGTCGATGTAAACTATCCACTAGAGATTCAAAGGTACTACCGTCGACGTACTTCATATCAATCACGCATGGTACGTCAACAGCGTTAAACGGAATGATACCACAACACATCTCTAAGACACAAAATATTGAAATAAAGTTGCAAATAGCCTTCACTAAGGCAGAGAATAGCAAATACAATCATTCAGAGCACACATGTCCCAACATAGCATCATTACATCAGCGGAAGCAAGCAAAGGGTCTGAGTACAGAAAAAATCCAAAAGGCTTAAGAAGCCAGGAAATAAAAGAATACGAAGCCCATCCACGTAGGTCCTGGATCCTGCCCGGGTCCAGCTAATCTACTCGTCTGCAGTCTCGTCGAACTCCACGAAGTAGCCATCCTGGTGATCATCGTAGCCGTAGTCGTAGTCTGCGTAAACCACAGCCCCAACGGGGTCACTACATCACAGTACTGGCAAGCAAGACTCACACTTCATCAAAGAGTTACCCGTCAACACAAGCATAGATGCTTGGGATCAACGGAAGAATAGGGGATTTAAAAGATGCTGCTGCGGGCTGATCTAACCAACTACAGAAGATAACTACAAGTTCCGGCTAACAGAAGAAGATAAGATCGAGTATTGTAACCAACTGGAAGATAACTTCAAACAAACCCATCCTGGATCTCGCCCCTTATCCGAAGAAGCAATCCGAGGATAACTCACACAGTTGGATTAAAGATGAATCAAGTTATTGTGTGAATAAACCTATTACTAGTCAGGTTGTTAATCATTGGGTGTAACATGGTTGATCATTATGTTTAAGTTGTCCTGAGTACTTGTTAGCCAGTACTTTCACCAAGTAGTCCATAACCGCGGAAAACACGGCTTCTCGAGAAGATTATCCCTGCAGGGTTGCACCAATTTGGCCGTACACGTAAGAATACCTCGCTAGATGGGATGCCTCCCACCAAGCGTGGCACTCAACACAACTCAACCCTTCTTCGCATCAAGCCCAAAGCACCTTGGGCGCACGGCTAATCGAGCCCAGAAGAAAATGGACCCTCATAGCACTCTAAGAACGTGTCCCCCTATATGCCGACTACGAAAGTTCCACCCTGCGCTGGGCTCGCAAAAACATGCATGCGGCAAATGGAAAACACGAACTAAATGAGGCGATTTGGACGAGATGCGAATCGAGTCAAATTGAGGGGGGGCGCCCATACTCGCTTCCCACATGCGGTTAGTGCGCTCATCATGGATCAGTAGACAAGACCCTTTTCCTATTAGGGTCGACACTAGCAGGCCTCAAAACCACACAGGGCCTCCTGCCGGTGCCTTATCATCAAATTATTATTACCATTAGCATTAACATGATTGATTGATTAACATCGAATCCCCGGAACAACAATAAGATAGTAAAAGAAGTAACCGACAACAGACTCGAGCAAAAGCAACCCTAAGCATGCTAGGTAAGACTAAGGCAACAGGCAAGGGGTTTTAGATATGGAGGTGAGGCAATATCATTGGTTCAGGGTATCATGTGATAGGTTCGGAGAACATGCAACTATACATAGGGCTAGCAAAAGTAGACAAATGATAGTATCGATAACAAGTGTGGAAAGGAACTCGATGATTCATGTGAGTGATAACTTGCCTGCAAACCCAGTAGCCTGGTACTGAGCTAAATCCTCAGAAGGGGTGTCGTAAGTCTCATCACACTCAGCGTCGTCGTCTATTCGAGAAGAAGCAAACAAACAATCGAAAGAGACGAACAATCAATACATGATATAATGCACAATCATGGGATGATGCATGACAAGTTAATTGTTGCATCAAAAGTAAACTACTTGACAAGGTAACAAGTTTAAATGGACCCATATGCAACTGGATTGCATATGGCAAGCCCATGAATTAATGTTGAAACAAATGATCTATAATTAATTATCAGGTGAGAATTGATTAACATGATGCATGCATGATGATAACAAGAAGCAAACAATAATAGATGCAAAAGAAATTGGAGTGTAACAAGTGTGGGGTTTTATTTACCAAATTAAGAATTTTTTGGTTCCTTATTGATGTCACACAAGTCGTTGTTGTTTTCATCAAATTAACTTGTGCAAAACAGAATACAAAATTTATATTTGAAAAGAACATCAAATTTTAGTTGGATTACATGTTTCAAATATTAAAATAGGAGTTAGGATGAATTTATTGTGACTTAAACAATATAAACAAGTTTTAAATTGGAATTAAGTCAAATAGGAATATTAATTGAATTTTAATTGCTCAAAACATTAATTAAAGTTTATATTTGGAAAGATTATGTTTTTCTGGTTTGAAAACATATTTTACATGTTCAAGAATAATTTAATTTGATTAAGTTATGAAATTAGCAATTTTAAATGAATTAAACAAGGTTTAAATTATTTAGGCAATTTAAATTATTCAAACCATGAAACAAAATTTATATTTGAAAAGGTTATTTGAAATGGTATGGAAAACATATTTTATTTGCATTAATTGGATTAATAATGAATTGGTTATTGATTTTATCAACTTGCAATTGAATTTTCTGAATTCAAATTTAAATTGCATTTTGAAATTTCAAAACAGTAAACAAATGGTACCAAAAGATAGAGAATTAAATTTAGAGTAGTGTGCATATTTTATTTTTGTAATTTGGAATTATAAAACTATAGTTATTGCCAAAATACTTTCAGGGACCAATCTGCTAAAATAAAAGGACTTGGATTTGATTACAGAAAGTGTTTTAAACTTTTTATACGCACAGAATCTTACCCCAGTCGCTGCCAGGGGGGCCCAGGGGGGCCGTGCGCTTGCGTGGCTGCTGTGTGGCTGACAAGGGGCCCTCCCTGTCAGCGTGGAGGTGGAAAAAGTTGGGGGAAAATCCCGTGCGAGGAGCAGGATTCGATCCCTGCCCCTCTCGCTAGCGTGCGCGCTTACCTAACCAGTACGGTGTGTCGAGTTTCTTGTCAGGTTCAGATACGCAGGGAGGTTAACGTTACAACGTGGTTCTGAATTTTCTGACGAACAAACACTTGACTGAAACTTTGACAACGAACGGAGCGGCACGGCGGTGATCTCCGACGTGCTCGTGCGCGATGTGCTCGTGTGCTGCCGTGATGGGGTGCTGGACGCGTGCACGTGCTTGCGGGCAGGAGGCAGAGAGGAGGAGGAGATGGACACGGGGCTCACCGCGATGTTGTGGAGGCAGAGGCTCGGGGTGGCGCGGCCGGCGGCGATGTCGTTGATGGCGGCGAGGGTGTGGCTGCCCTGCGGTGTGGCTCCGGTGTCAAATCAGCAGAGGGTGACGAGGGGGTGCGTTTCCAGGGGCTGGGTAGCTAGGTGGGGCAACTAGGTGGGCGGCGCCATCGGAAGTTCAGAGGTGATCGCCGGCGAGGCGACAGAGAAGGGTGAGGGGGTGCAGGGAGCAAGCGACGGCGGATCTCGAGGGGAGAGAGGAAACCTAGGCTAGGGTTAGGTGCCAGGGGGTCTTGGGGTACTTATCAGGGCCTAGGCGATCTCCTGGCCGTCGGAGGCGCCGTACTGCCGCCGTGGCGTGCTCCGATGCGCGCCGTACCGCGGAGGACGACGGGTTCAGATCGTCGAACCGGTACGCGCTGCGCTAGCGGGCTGGGCCGGTTTTTAGTTAGGTGCTGCGCGCGCGTCCGTTTGTATTTTTTTTGTGCTTTTCTGTTTTTTTTTTGTAGCAATAGAAAAGGGAATAGATTGGAGGGTTTTAGTGTTAGGAAAAATCCTAGAAAATTAGGGTGAGCTCATTGTGTTAATTACAACCAATTACCAAGTTTGGATTTCAAAATTATTTAAATTTTTGTGCTCATTGGAAAATAAACCAAAATTGAATGAATTTCTTTATTAGATGAACATTAATAAAACACACTTTTAAATAGGGTGACCCCTATGTTAAATATAACCAAATGGAGTTGATTTGTTTTGATATCATCATAATTTCAAAGTGATTCTGTTTTAGTGCTTTGATTTGAAATTTTAAAGGTGCTCTTGGAATTTAAATGATTGATTAAAACCAACAATTTAATAAATGATCATTATGGAATAAAAAGAAAACAATGTGGTTGTTTTTATTTGTGATTTTTATTTCAAATGTTGTAACAGAGCAAGTATGAAACAAAGTTGAATATTGTTTGGAAATAAGTTGAATTTCAAATGTGAAAACAATTAAGAATAGATGCAAAACAAATAGTAAACAATGCAAACAAATAATTAAACATGATGACATGATGCAATACTTTAATTAAACAGGAAACAAAAACATTCTAGGGGGTATTTTCATACTTGGGATGTTACAGGTTTCACCTTGGCATGAGCCTACCGGGTTATCATCCCCCCATCATTATCTTCAACTTCAGAAATTTGCAGAGTGCGGTCCAATGCCATCTGCTCCATCGCATCGCCATCTCTCTTCTTGTTCTCAAGAGCCTCGATGCGGTCCTTGGCGATGCGATGGTTCCAGAGTAGCCGGCGGAACAATCTCGTCCTTTTCTAGAGGCTATTCTGTGGAAGAGAATAGAAAGAGTTTGAGTATTTTGGAAGATTTGGCCCGAGTAGACGGCAACTCGATTGAGTTTCCGCCTACTCGGCCCGAATCTCTGGGACTCAGGGAATGGCTAAGAGGAAAAGAGAAAAACAGAAGAGAAAAGAGAAACATCAACTCAGAAAATGCAAGAGAGGAGAAAACACTTACAACATAGGTTTGCTCGATGTCCTCGGCAGCTTTGCGCATGCATAATAGCTTCCCGGCCAAGGTGCAGGTGGGGCTGGCGATTGTCATCGGAACAAAACCAACATCGGCCTTGTTCCAGTTAACACGTTAGTGGTCGATTGGACCAGCTCCATACCATTCCACTTGGGGTTGCCATGCGCCTTGCTGTCCCAAGCTGGATCAACAAACCCTACTCGGTCCAGGATCGCGGTGAGGCCTTCTGATTCAATCTCGTTATCTCCTGCCTCACGCGAGAAGAGCGCATGAACTGGTGCCGCCTCCTTGCCCTTGGACTTGGTGTTGGTCGCCACAGCTTGGCCTGCTTTCAGTGCAGACAGTCTCCTTTCTCCTCTGGCCAGTGAGATCTCGTGGCGATTGGATAGATCCAGCATGTACTCCGGATAGCTGGGCTGCGCGCGGCCACCAGCTCCAGCACTTGGCCCCTCGGCAGGGCCAGCAGATCCAGAAGCAGCCGGATTGGTGTTGGAGGTGGGCGCGGGGAGTGTCAACTGTTTGCTCCTCACCACCTGCTTCGCGGCTTGTCCACCTTGTGGCTTGGGTGGCGGCATCTGCTGTCCAGTTTGTGCAACGTTGCGCTTTGGCTGCCTCCGAGAAGGCTCGGCTCCAGACTTAATAATCTTCCTAGGGCTAGGAGCGGTGTCTGGCCGAGAAGCGGATGGAGGCACTTGGCGAGGAGCAGGTGGAGGCACTTGGGGAGAGGTAGCTGATGGTGCTGTCGGAGTTGGTGGAGGAAGCGGCGCATTGGGTGGACCCATCTGCTGGGTAGGCGGCACTGGAGGCCGGCTACCTGGCGCAGCGTCAGGCTGCGCTTAGGCCTAGCGGATGGGCTCCACCATGTTCTCTTCTACCCGCTGCTCGGCAGCGGGATCAGGTCTTGTGTCGATAACTTCTTCTACCCGCGGCCCGGCCGCGGGATCGTCTTGAGCTGCAGCGTTGGTGTCCTGCTGCTCGGGGGTGGCGTCAGGCCGCTACAAGGTGGCACTGTCTTGTTGCTCGGCATCTTCTTCAGTATTTTCTCCAGCTGATGCAGCTGGGGGAGAGGGCAGCGTCTCGTCATGAGTAGCATCCTGCGCAGTCTGCTGCGCGTCAGTCTGCTGCTCGGAGAGGGGGTCAACATCATCACCAGCGCCAGTGTTGTCGGCGCCGGTATCTTCTTCTGCGTCAATAGGGGAGGACGCACGCGTCCTTTCCTCGAGCTGATCTCGGGGCACAGACGCTGTCGGGGGGTTACCCCCGAGTAGGGGTAAGGCAAGTGCTAAAAGGCAAAGTCAAGGGGATGTTGGACCAGGTAGACGGCTACCCGGGTGCTTGCTACCCGGTAGGTTTCTATCCGGACATATCCACCGAAGGCCAAGAGAAGATATCAAGGAAGTTTCATCCGACCGAGTAAAGAACTTAGTCCGGGTAGAGGGACTGCGTTCCTACCCGGGCAAGAAGTCAATGGAGCCGTTCTGACAAAGGATCCCGCGTATCTTGCGTCCGTACGGCGTGCGGTTCAACTTACGGAGAGCGTGATTATCCGCGCTACGGCGTGGCTACAGTGCGGTAGGCGCCTGTCAACTCCTGTCACTGAGAGAGGGGACAGGACTGGTCTAGGGTCCTACCCTATCTCACTGGCATGGTGGACAAGGGCTGTCAGGCGTACGGTGCGGCGCTTCTCCACGCGGGATCTCGGAGGCGTGTTGTCGTCACAGTTGTCAAGTCACATCACCGTACCATTTATTCTTTATCTATTCGGCTGGGCACTAGTATATAAGGTGCCCTGCCCCCTTCTGCGCGAGGGACGTTGCCACACTTCGCATTTATTGCTAGAGCTCACAGTAGAACAAGAGAGAACATCAGAGTGGCTACTCGGCTGGAGGCATACATTGTACTGTGGCTACTCGGTTTACACCATATAGAGAGGAAAGGCAGGAGTAGGGGTGTTACCTCCACACGAGGGCCCTGAACCCGGGTTAGATTGTGTTGTTTGAAGTGCTTGAGACATCTTAGCGCGGTGCTACTCGCCGTGCGATCCCTCCCCGGATACCTCCAGCGTCCATCGGCCCCAAACTCAAGACATCCCATGGCGTCTGCCGTGATACCACCACGATAGTTGGCGCCCACCATGGGGCCAGCAGCGGCGCTGGCTGGAGTTCACATTCGGACGGGACCAGTTTCCGCTTCAGGGGAGCGCGTGGTCTGTGGCCTTGTCCACAGATTCGGCTCCTTCGACTTCGTCACCGACAATGCCGGAGACTTCGGCGGTAGGCCCATGCCTGCAGGTGGCTCGGTGCTCTCCTTCGGCTCGCACCTGGTCTACGTCGCCACCACCGTCATCCGCGAGTTTCCTGAGGAGGTGCTCGACGCGGAAGATCCTCCTGCCGTACTCGCTGCCCGCGAGAAGCCTTCCGGCTGCTCTGCGGACATCGTGGAGGTGACGATGACAGGCCCGGCTATCGATGCCGAGAAGGGCGCGGCCGCTGACGCTGTCATCCTCGACGCGCCTGTGGGTTCGAGGGTCCACAAGCCCTACGAGAAGGACTCGAACCTGCCTCCCTCTACCTCTACGGCCATCCCGGCTGCTCGCGCTGGCGTCACCATGCCGCTGGGCATGCCGCAACCCACCGAGGCGGAACTTGCCGCCATGAGGGCGCAGATCGAGCAGCAGCGTCAAGCGCTGCTCGCAGAAACCCAGGAGCTGGAGAAGGTTAGGCTTGAGCTCAACCTTGCGCAAAGTGAGTACAATGCTGCGCATGGCTTTACTCCTGTTTCTAGGCTGCCTAGCAAGATAGGCATCACGCGTCGCAACTTAGGCGATCAGCTGGCTAGAGATGGTAGGGCTGCTAGCCAATCTGCTAGTGTAGACACCGTGCTTAGGCCCAGATACAGCACCCCCGCAAAAACTCTTAGGGCTGCAGAGGCAGTGGCTACAGATTTGCCGCATCTCACCGGCGATGCGCGCGCTAGGCAGCAAGAGAGGCTTAACGAGCTAGTGCTAGAGACTAGTCGGCAGAATGAGCAGTTCCGGAAGGCCAATCCAGGTGCTGGCGCTTCTCATTTTGTGCACTCGCGTGCGGCCGGATCTATGGGTCAGGCCTCATCGCCGCATCTCGGCGACGAGAGGGATCAGAGTGTGCACTCTGGGAAGAGAAGACAGATGCAGGTGTATGACCCTGCTGTCGCCCCGAAGCAACATGCTGTGCCGCGGCAGCCCGGTCAAAAACACAACACTGCAGGAGCAGGCTATCAGGCCACTAAATCTCAGAGTAAGAGGCAAGGAGGGAACACCGCGGGGCCTTCTCGGCAGCAGCCTGCTCAGCCTACTCGGCAAAGGGTGTAACAGCCAGCGGCAACGCAGCCGCGTGCGGCTGTCCATGCAGCCATCCCGGTGGTGCAACTCGCAGCGGTGCAGCAAGACCGCTATGATGATGGTTACTCGGCCATGGGGCTGGCCGGGTACGCTGATCCGAGAAACATAGCTGATCGTGTGGGTGACCGCGTGTTGGAGCCCAGCGATGCAAGGTACAAGCTGGACCAGATAAATCTGTCCGCGCAGCTCGAGAACAAGGGGCCACCTGGCCCAGAGTGCTTTGGTCACCGCATCATGGATGAGCCATCCGTGAACCACTTGCAGCTGGCCAGGGGGACCAAGTGCTACAATGGAAGCACCAAGCCAGAAGACTGGCTGAATGATTATGTCACAGCCGTGCACATTGCTGGCGGCGATCGGAGATGGGTTGTGCGGTATGTTCCGCAAATGCTAGAGGGTCCGGCTAGGACTTGGCTCAACAACTTGCCCAAGGACAGCATCAACTGCTGGCTAGACTTCTCGGAAGCCTTCATCAGTAATTTCACCAGCACCTACCAGAGGCCGAATAGGCCGCATCAGCTGTCCGCTTGCAGGCAGCGAGAAGAGGAAACTGACCGCGAGTATCTTACTCGGTGGAGCACCTTGATGACCAACTGCGAGGGTGTGAATGAGGCTCAGGCCATCACTTGGTTTGCCCAGGGCTGCAGGCATGGCCGCATGTTGTGGAAGAAGCTGCAGAGAGAGATGCCGAGTACTCTCGCCGAGACAATCAAGATTGCAGATATGTATGAACTCGGTGACCCTACTCAGCCTCTGCTTGACTCCCCCGAGCCGAGAAGGAAGTTCCAAGATGGCAACAGACGCAATGATTTCCGCAACAAGAGAAGAGGTGACCAGATTGATACTCAGTGCGATCCCGAGGAACCAGAATCAGGGCCAAGGCATCAAGAAGCCCTACGCTGCTCCTCAGCAGAGTAGCGGCAACTTGGATCCAGCTCCAAACTTCATCTTTGCAAACATGAAGGATGAGCCGTGCAGCTTCCACACTCGGCATCCGACTAGGCCATCCAACCATACTACCCGGCAGTGTAGCTGGTGGGAGCGCATCAAGAATGAAGACTTGCCCCCAACTCCTCCTCTGCCAGCGGCGAATGCAAATGTGCAACCTATTCGGGCAGCTGCGCCCAGGCCTACAACGTTTCCAAGAAGAGAGAATGTGAACCAGGTGGCTTTAGAAGCCAACCGCAACTACAACTACGACAACCACAACCGCAACTTCTACACCCGCAACAACAGAGGTAACAGCAACAACAACCGCAACAACAACAACAACAACAACAACAACCAAGGCAACAACAACGGCAACAATGATGGTGGAGACCGCAACCGATACCAGGAGCACCATGAGAGCTACATGATCTTCGTCACCGAGCCACTCGAGAAGCAGTCGCAGCGCAGGCGCACGAAGGAGGTGAACGCCGTCATCCCGGCTGTGCCTCACTATCTGGACTAGTCCGACCAGGAGGTGACTTGGTCCAAGGCTAATCACCCCAAGGTGATGCCCAACCCGGGTAGCTATGCTCTAGTGATGGATCCCACGTTCCTGCGACCCGAGAAGAACATCCGGTTCAGCAAGGTGCTGATTGACAATGGCAGAAGCATCAACATAATGTATCTGGACACTGTGAAGAAGCTCGGCCTTGCCGAGAACATGCTGCTACCCAGCAAGACCACATTCCATGGAATTGTGCCGGGAGTATCCTGTGCTCCAATCGGCCGCATCTGGATGGATGTCCTATTCGGCACCAGGGAGAACTGTCGCATCGAGTGCGTTCAGTTCGAGGTGGTTGATCTTCAGAGCCCCTACCATGCCCTTCTCGGTAGGCCTGCCCTCACCAAGTTCATGGCTTCCACCCATGCTGCATATCTGAAGATGAGGATGCCTGGTCCCAATGGGGTCATCACCATCTTGTGTGACTACAATAGGTCCTTGGAGTGTGCCCCCGCTAGTTCTCAGCTGGCGGAATCCATGGTCATTGCGGCCAAGAAGAAGAAGATGTATGAGGTGGTGGCTATGGCGTAGTCTGCGCAAGGTGGTGCGCCTGGTATGCCGAGTTCCCAGTACCGGACTACATTCCAGGCGTCCCAAGAGACAAAGAAGATCCAGGTTGACCCTGAGTTCCCAGACCGTGTTGCCATCATTGGCGCCGGGTTTGGGAGAGAAATAGGAAAGCGAGCTCATCCACTTCCTCCGTGAGAATCGGGATGTCTTTGCATGGTCCAATGAGGACTCGGTACATGTGCTACATGTGCGGCATGATGCCAAGCCAGTGAAGCAGGCTATGCGCCGCTTTGGTGATGAGAGGAGGAAGGCTATCGGTGATCAGATCACCAAGTTGCTGATAAGCAACTTTATCATGGAGGTATTGCATCCGGACTGGCTAGCCAACCCGGTTATGGTTGAGAAGAAGGAGGATCCCAAGGCCGACACCGCATGGCGCATGTGTGTGGACTACACCGACCTGAACAAGGCCTGCCCCAAGGATCCATTCCCGCTACCCCGCATAGATCAGGTGATCGATTCCACTGCTGGTTGTGAGCTTTTGTCTTTCATAGATGCCTACTCTGGTTTTCACCAGATAGCTCTCAACTCTGATGATCAAATAAAGACTGACTTTATTACCCCGTACGTGGCTTATTGCTATCGTGTCATGTGTTTTGGGTTGCGGAATGCTGGGGCTAACTATCAGAGATGCATGCAGAAATGCTTGCATGACCAGATTGGCAAGAATGTGCAGGTGTACGTAGATGACATTGTCACCAAAACGAATAAAACACATACTCTTCTTAGTGATATTGAGGAAACTTTTGCCAACTTAGGCAAGTACAGGATGAAGTTGAATCGACTAAATGCACCTTTGGCGTCCCGGCTGGCAAGATACTCGGCTTCTTGGTATCCAGTCGGGTCATTGAGTCCAATCCTTCAAAGATAAAAGCTATGGAGAGCATGTCTTTGCCGAGATCACTGAAGGATGTGCAGAAGTTCACTGGATGCCTGGCTTCTCTGAGCCGCTTCCTGGGCAGAATGGGCGAGAAGGCCTTGCCATTGTACCAGTTGATGAAGAAGAGTGACAAGTGTGTCTGGACACCACAAGGTGATGTGGCAGTCAAAGAGCTGAAAGCCATGCTGGGTAGCGCTCCCATCTTGGCTAGTACGCTACCCAAAGAGCCAATGCTGCTGTACATTGCGGCTACCAACCGGGTAGTCAGTGTGTTGATTGTGGTGGAGGGAGAAGAGGAGGGAAAGACTGTGCAGCGGCCAGTGTACTATCTGAGTGATGTGCTGTCCAACTCGATGAAAAATTATCCAGACTACCAGAAGATGACCTACGACGTGTACCTGGGTGCCAAGAAGCTGAAGCACTATTTCCAAGAGCATTCCATCACGGTGGTGAGTTCTGCTCCCATCTCGGACATTATGGGCAACAAAGATGCAAGTGGCAGAGTAGCCAAGTGGGCGACTGAGCTAGCCGCGTACACTCCTTTGTATGCGAGAAGAGAAGCCATCAAGTCACAGATCCTAGCAGATTTTCTGGTGGATTGCGCCGAGGTGCAGTATGAGCCTCCCTTGCCGGAAACCAATTACTGGAAGATGCATTTTGATGGCTCCAAAGTGAAGGAAGGCCTTGGTGCTGGCGTGGTGCTCACGTCACCCAAGCGAGATCAACTCAAGTATGTGCTGCAGATTCACTTCAAGACATCCAATAATGTGGCCGGGTATGAGGCCGTGGTGCACGGCTTGCGAGTAGCCAAGGAGGTTGGCGTGCAACGCATTATATGCTATGGCGACTCGGATCTGGTTGTGCAGCAAGTATCTGGTACTTGGGATGCTCTGGATGCCAACATGGCAGCATATCGGTTTCTGGTGCAGACCATGACTGGATTCTTTGAAGGATGTGAGTTCCAACACATACACCAAGCAGAAAATGATGCAGCTGATGAGTTATCCAAGTTGGGGTCTTCTCAGCAGTTCATCCCAGCTGGGATTGCCTTGGAGAATTTGAGAAAGCCATCTATCAAGCCATCCCCCAACTCGGAGTCTATATTCGTTCCTTCTTTGCCAGGCGAGGAAGCTGTTCCCATAGAGATTGACTGGGAGGGTGCAAAAGAGAACCCGGGGACTGCCGTCTCCATCCCGGGCACCGGCGCCTGCAACCCGGGGACTGTCCCTCCTGACTCGGGGACTGCCTCTCCTAACTCGGGGACTGTCGCATTCATCGAGGGGGTCATTTTCGAGTACTCGGGGACTCGTGACCTCGTCCTCAACCCAGAAGAAGCAGTGGTGGCTGATCCAATGGAACTCGACGAACCAGTGTTTCCCATACGGGAGACACCGAGTTGGGCTCTGCCCATATTATCCTTTCTAAAGGACGGCACCTTGCACAATGAAGAGGTGACTGCGAGGAAAATTAAGAGAAGATCCAAGGGCTATACTATCTTCAGAGATGTGCTGCATAGAAGGAGTCCCACTGGTGTGCTACAACGCTGTGTAGAGCCAGAGGAAGGAGAAGAAATTTTGGTGGAGATACATCAAGGGGAATGCGGGCATCACGCCTCTTCTTGGTCTCTGGTCAACAAGGCTTTTCGGCACGACTTCTTTTGGGTCACTGCCTTGAATCAAGCTGAAGATATTGTGAGAAAGTGCAACGGCTGCCAGAGATTTGCAAGTAAGATTAATATGCCAGCTTCCGAGTTGAAGACCATTCCCATTACTTGGCCATTTTCAGTTTGGTGTTTGGATATGGTTGGCCCATTCAAGCCGGCTAGGGGCAACATGACTCATATTTTGAGGTGACAAGTTCACCAAGTGGATTGAGGTGAAGCCTATTCGGAAGTGTGATGGAGCCACAGCTGTGAGTTTCCTGAAGGATGTGATCCTGAGATACGACTACCCGCACAGCATCATCACGGATAATGGCACAAACTTTGCTGAGGGTGCTTTTGCAAGATTCTGCAGTGAGAAGCGTATTAGGCTAGATGTTGCATCTGTTGCGCATCGTGCCTCCAATGGGCAAGTTGAAAGAGAAAATGGCATGGTGCTATCCGGCATAAAGCCAAGGCTGATTGAACCATTGCTGAAAACACCTTGGTGTTGGCTAGACGAGTTGTCGGCGGTGTTGTGGAGTCTAAGGACTACCCCTAACCGATCAACCGGATACACACCATTCTTCCTAGTATATGGAGCTCAGGCCGTGTTGCCCACTGACCTAGAGCATGACTCGCCCCGAGTCACCCTCTAGACTGAGGCGTAGGCTAGAGAAGCTTGAGAAAATGATGTTGACCTGCTAGAAGAAGCAAGAGAGCTAACTCTGTCACGTTCAGCTATTTACCAGCAAAACTTGAGGCGTTATCACAGCCGGAAAGTTAATCCGAGGGTTTTCCAAGAAGGAGACATGGTCCTGAGGCTCGTGCAAGCTTTCTCCTCCGTGGGAAGGGCCGTTCATTGTGAGCAAGGCTCTGCACAATGATTTCTACTACCTAGTTGACGTACAGGCACCCCAGAAGAACAGGCCGGATAAAGCTGGAGAGGAATCTAAGCGCCCCCGGAATGTAGCTGTACTCCTACGTTTTCATTCATGAGCAAAATATGTATGTATCATCACCTGAGTTAAATTCTAGTCGTCACTCCGAATTCGAACTCGCGGACTGCCCTTGTCCAAACTGTTCCTTGTGGTTACTCTGTTTTTACTTTGTCTATTCGGTTGAACCACTTAGAATTTCAAAAGCATACAAAGTAGTGTGTTTAAACCCACAGGACACTCTGCGACTCTGCTGTTGTCCGCAACCCGGCTTATTGGCAAGCCAGAGAACAAGCAAAAGGGTCAATGAACACATGAAAAATTGCAAAGGGAAGGAAACGTGTGGCAAAAGAATAGAGCGTCTTTTACTGTTTTTTCTTTTCGGCTAAGTGGTGGGCAGCGTTACCATGCATTTTTCTATGTGGCTAAGTATTTGAAACTCCAATTTTGAACTCTTGTGACTCGACTACCAAAAATGCAACAAGTTGCAGGTAAGAGCTGAGATAAAAAGAAAGGGTGGATAAAAAATGCAACTCGGGGACTTGCATAGAAAGGCAACCCGGCATTGAGCCAGAGTTGCTAAAATATCAAACTGAATAAAAGTTGAGTAGCAAAGAGATAATAAGTTTACGGTTACATCTGCACCCGGCATCCCGGGGATCTGATAAAAGTTTAAGATAAAAGTTTTTCAGGCATCACTTCGAGGTAGCATCAGTGTTGTCCGCAGCAGTGTTGTCCGCATCAGCTTTCTCTGCATCGGTGTTCTCGGCATCAGCATTAACCTTAGTAGCTTGGTCAGAGGTGGCTGTGGCGACGGAGATGGGATCTGTGGCCGAGGTGGACGCAGTGGACTGGGTCCTGAGTAGCCCAGCGGTGTCGGTTGCCGCGGCGGCAGTCGAGCCCAACTCGGGAGACGCCTGGTTGATCACCATCTCGGTGGTGATGGTGGCCCCTTGTGCGCTGGACTGCGCCTGCTCGGCACCCGCACGGGTGGCCAACTCGGTCCCTTCAGTGACCTGGGCCTTCCCCTTCTCGGACGCTCCTTTGGCGGCGCCATCGTCGAACATGGCCAACTCCTCACTTTTGATCTCGTCATCATCATCTTCGTCGTCATCCTCGTCTTCAATCTCGGTTTCTGGCTCAGGAAGACCGTCGATGTAGGTGGCAGTGTCGGCATAGGAAGCAATCTCATACGCCACTGCCTTCCGGCGAGTGACGCAGTCATATTTCTTCGTCCACTTGGAGTATTCCCGGATTTCAAGAATCCTGTCCAGATCAAGATTTTCGTACCAGCTAAGGATGAAGTGGAGCAGCTCGTCAGCTCCTGCTCGAGCTGCAGAGGCGCGCCATTTCTTCAGCTCGGCCTTCACCCCATTCAGCTTGTCGGTGATCTCGCTGAAGCTGTCTGGTGCATTCTCATCAGGCCAGAACAGATCATGCAGCTTATATGCAGTGGACACCATGGTGGTTCCCAGGACTTTGAGGGAGCGAAATTTGGGTCTTGATGCTGAGAACATGATCTTCGATAGTTGAGCTATCGTCAATGGGAAGACCAGCATCAGCTCGGAGCTGTCTTGCCTTGGCCAGAGCGGGCGTGCTTGCAGAACGAAGTTGAGGGAAGACGTCTAGAAAAGGAACCAGCAAGAGTTAGGAAGAGAAGCAGAGAAGAGGCAAAACCGAGAATAAGCAGAGCAGAGTAGAAGAAGACAGAGTAGGAGAACTTCCTTTCCAAATCCACCAGTAAGGAACCCAGCTTGAGTTTCCAGTTGTTCTCGTTGGAGATATGCTTGTGCTCAATACGGCGCGCGTCGGCCATCTGGAGAACAAGTTGCTCATTGTGCTTCTTCAGCAACGAGAACTCCATCTCAAGTGTTTTCTCTCTGGCCTTGGCAGTTTTGTTGACCTCGTCCTTCTCGGCAGCCTAGTCAAGAGCATCCTGGAGGGCAGTCTTCAGCTGGATTTGCATCTGCTCGAACTCAGCTCGTTCAGCAGCGCGTTCCTTCTGGATCTCAGCTTCTCGGGTTGCCAGCTGCTGCTGCACCTCGGTAGGCATGAGGCTGTTTAAGTGCTGTTCCCGGAATGTCTTATACTCTTCTACGAGAAGAACAACACTGTCAGCAGAGTAACCAGGTAGGTAAAGAGGCACAAGTGCAGAGTAGCCGACAACTCAGCTTCCAATCTCTTGATTGTGCTTTCGGCGGAGGCAGCGAAGACATGGCAGTGCTGGTGCTGATCGATCAGCTCGTTGAGCTTGCCTGCAAAGCAAACAAAGTTAGAGAAAAAAGCAAAACACGGGCGTAAACACAAAACGCACAAACAGAATAGCTAAAAACTTACCTTCCACTTTAGAAATCTGGAGAGTGCGGTCCAGTGCCGCCTGCTCCATCGTTGCGCTGTACTTTTTCTCGGCTTCAAGGGCCACGATGCGGTCCTTGGCGATGCGATGGTTCCAGAGCAGCCGACGGAACAGCTTTGTCCTCTTCAGGAGGCTATTCTGTAGAGTAGAAGAGAAAGAGTTTGAGGATTTTTTGAAGATTTGGCCCGAGAAGACGGCAACTCGGTTAAGTGTCCGCCTACTCGGCCCGAATCTCGGGGACTGGGGAGTGGCTAAGAGGGAAAGAAGAGAAGATAGAAGGAAAGAGAAACCGCAACTCGGAAAAAGCAAGAAAGCAAGAAACACTTACAGCATATGTTTGCTCAACGTCCTCGGCGGGTTTGCGAAGACAGAACAGCTTCCCGGCCAGAGTGCACGAAGGGCTGGCGATCGCCATTGGAACAGCACCGACATCGGCTTTGTTCCAGTCAGTCCGATAGTGATCAACTGGACCCAGCGTGAGGCCATTCCAATATGGGATGCCATGTTTGTCGCTTTCCCAGGCTGAGTCTACAAAGGCTACCCGGTTCAGGAGCGCGGCCAGGCCTTCCGATTCGATCTCATCCTCTTCGGCTTCGCGCGAGAAGAGCGAATGAACTGGTACTGGTCCCTTGCCTTTGGACTTGACGTCGGTCGCCTTGGCCTGACCTCCCTTCAAGGCAGAAAGTTTCTTCTCGCCCTTCGACAAGGAGATGTCATATTGCTTGGACACCTCCAGCAGATATTGCGGCCAGCTGGCTAGGGGACGGGCAACAACTCCTCTAGCAGCTCCAGCACGAGGCCCTTCAGCAGATCCAGCAGCAGCCGGGTTGCTGCTACTAGTAGGCCCGCCGATGGTTAGCTGCTTGCTCTTTGTAACCGGCTTCCCGGCTGGCGCAATCGGTGGCTTGGGTGGTGGCATCTGGTCGGCAGCCTGTGCAACTTTGCGCGATGGATTCTTCCGTGTAGGCGCAGGTTCAGACTTGGTGGTCTTCTTAGGACTGGGAGCAGTGTCCGCCCGAGAAGCGAACGGAGGCACTTGGCGTGAAGCAGTCGGAGTCGCCTGCTGGGAGGTATTCGTCGATGCAGTCTTGGTTGGTGGAGGAATTGGCGCGGTCGGTGGAGTCGCCTGCTGGGTAGGCGGCACAGGGGGCCGGCTACCCGACACAGCGTCTGGCTGCGCTTGGCTCTGGAGGACGGGCTCCACCAATGTCTTCTCTACCCGCTGCTCGGTAGCGGGATCAGGTCTCGTGTCTATGACTTCTTCTACCCGCGGCCTGGCCGCGGGATCATTTTGAGCTGCAGCTTGAGTGTCCTGCTGATCGGTGTTGTCATCTTGCCGCTCCAGGGCGGCATGGTCTTGGTTCTCGGTGTCTTCTTCAGCATTCTCCCTAGCTGATGCAGCTGGGGGAGAGGGAGGCATCTCGGTGTGAGCAGCATCCTGCGCAGTCTGATGCGCGTCAGTCTGCTGCTCAAGGTTCTCATCATCAACTTGGTCACCAGCGCCAGTGTCTTCGGCGCCGGTGTCTTCTTCTAACTTGACAGGAGAGGACGCACGCGTCCTATCCTGCTGGGCTGGATCTTCCTCCTCGTATGATAGGTCGACGAGTTTCTCGAGGTCCACAACGGCCTTTCTCTTGGTGCGAGTAGGACCTGCAGTGGCATCAGCGTCCAGAGGGGCACTGGAAGAAGGAAAGGGTTCAGAAAGGGAGAAGGAGAAGAGAACAACGAGAAGCAGCAACGAGTTGGTATTCGGATGGAACAACTTACCCTTTGCGGGTGGGGGGTTGTCTTCTGCCGGTGGTGGTCTTCTTGCTACCCGCCTTGTTGGGCTTCTTCGGAGGAGGCTCCTGGGCACCACTGCTAACCCTCTTCCGAGTGTTGGGACCTGCCACAGACAGAGGATTAACCTCCAAGGCCTCCTCGTCATCCTCCAGCTCGGGATCCTCTCTAGATGTCGCACCCTGACTTCTAGGGGATACTCACCGGTCCGAACTGGATAGTAGATGCTTGGATTACGGGGCCTAACTGCTCCCGCATCCTCTTACGAGTAGGCCAACACTTATGTGCGACAACCAAACTCTACTATTCCATCGTCGATGTAAACTATCCCATAGAAATCAGGCTACTACCATTGACATACTTCATACCATACACACATGGTACGTCAACAGCGTTAAACGGAATGATACCACAACATATCTCTAAGACACAAGAGATGGAAATAAGTCGCAACTGGCCCTCACTAGGGCAGAGAATAGCAAATACAATCATCCAGAGGACACATGTCCCAACATAACATCATTACACAGCAGCGGAAACAAACAAAGTGTCTGAGTACAGATAAAATCCAAATAGGCTTAAGAAGCCGGGGATGAAAAGAAGAAGGAGCCCATCCACGTAGTCTCGGATCCTGCCCGGGTCCGCTATCTACTCGTCAGCAGTCTCGTCATACTCCACGTAGTAGCCACCAAGGGGATCCTCGAACGTCGTCTGCGGAAACCACAGCCCCAAAGGGGTCAGTACATAAACATACTGGCAAGCAAGACTCACAGTTCACCAAAGTGTAGCCCGTCAACACCAAGCACAGATGCTTCGGGTTCAACGGAAGGAAGGGGATATAAAAGATGCTGCAACTGGCTGCTCTAACCAACTACAGAGTTACTACAACTTTCGGCTAACAGAACGAAGATAAGATCGCGTATCGTAACCAACCTATCAACTAACTCCAAACAAACCCATCCTGGATCTTGCCCCTTATCCAAAGAAGCAATCCGAGGATAACTCACACAGTTGGATTAATGATGATTCTAATTATTGTGTCAATAAGCCTATTACTAGTCAAGTTGTTAATCATTGGGTGTAAGGTTGTTAATCATTAGGTTTAAGTTGTCCTGAGTACTTGTTAGCCAGTACTTTCACCAAGTAGTCCATAACCGCGGAGAACACGGCTTCTCGAGAAGATTTAACCCTGCAGGGATGCACCAATTTAGCCGTACACGTAAGAATATCCCGCCAGACGGGAATCAAACCCACCAAGCGAGGCACTCTACACAACTCAACTCTTCTTCGCATCAAGCCCAAAGCACCTTGGGCGCACGGCTAATCGAGCCCCGAAGAAAAGGGACCCTCATAGCACTCTAAGAACGTGTCCCCCTATATGCCGACTACAAAAGTTCCACCCTGGCCTGGGCTCGCAAAAACATGCATGCGGCAAATGGAAACCCGAACTAAATGAGGCGATTTGGACGAGATGCGAATCGAATCAAATTGAGGGGGGCACCCATACTCGCTTCCCACATGCGGGTAGTGCGCTCATCATGGATCAGTAGACAAGACCCTTTTCCTATTAGGGTCGACACTAGCAGGCCTCAAAACCACACAGGGCCTCTGCCGGTGCCTTATCAGCATGTTATTATTATTCATAGAATTAACAGGTTGACTGATTAACATAGAGCCCCCAGAACATAATAGAATATGATAACAGAAAGTAACTGACAGCAGACTCGAGCAAAAAAAACCCTAAGCATGCTAGTAAGACACGGGCTCAATCAACGGGGTTATAGGAGTGGAGGTGAGGCAATATCAGGGTTAAGGGATTCATGTGATAGGTTCGGAGAACAAGCAATGATACCTAGGGCTAGCAAAATAGACAATGGAAAAGTATCGGTATCCAGTGTGGAAAGGAACACGATGGTTCATGTGAGTGATAACTTGCCTGCAAACTCAGTAGCCTGGTACTGAGCTAACTCCTTAGAAGTAGAATCGTAAACCTCGTCGGTCTCAACGTCGTCGTCTAATCGAGAAGAAGCAAACACACAATAGAAAAGAGATGAACAATCAATAACAGAATATAATGCAAAATCATGGGATGATGCATGGTAATTAATTGATGCATCAAAATAAACTAATTGACAAGATAACATAACATGATTAAATGGACCCATATGCAATTGGATTGCATATGGAAAGCCCATGAATTATGGTTGAATTAATTGTTCTACAACTAATCATCATGTGTAAATGAATTAGCATGATGCATGGATGATGAAAACAATAAGATAACAACAATAGAGGCAATTAGAAATAAGGGTTACCAAGTTTAGAAATTTGTTTATTAAGTTAAGAAATTTTGGTTATTTAAAGGTGTCACACAAACATTTGTAGTTTTCATCAAGTTTAATTGTTCAAAACAGATAACAAAGTTCATATTTGAAAAGTTTATACTTTTATGGTTTGAAATCATATTTTATATGTTCCAAAAGAATTTAAGTTGATCAAGTTATGAATTTAACAATATTAAATGATTTAAACAAGGTTTAAATCATTTAACCAATTTTAATTATTCAAAACATGAAACAAAGTTTATATTTGAAAATGTGGTTTAATTTTGCATGGAAAACATATTTCATTTGTTGAAATTGGATTTAAAATGAGAAAGTTATTAATTTGGCAATTTTAAATGCAATAATTAAGAAACAGTTGTTTTCACCAATTTAAATTATTCAAAACAGCAAATAAAGTTGATATTTGGAAAGTACATGAAAAGTTGATTGGAAAACATATTTAGTTTGTTGAATTTGGAATTTTTATGCTCAAGTTATGAATTTTGCAAGTTTAAGTGAATTAAGCAAGTTTTTAAATATTTCACCAATTTAAAATATTCAAAACAGTAAAAAAAAATATATTTGGATAGAACATTCAATTTGGAACAGAAAACATATTTAAAAGGTTGGATTTGGAGTTAAGATGAATTAGTTATGCATTTTACAAGATTTGGTGCAAATCTGCCATTTTTATCACCTCCAGGGACTTAGGAAAAATATTACAGGGCTAGAAAAGAAACTGCAGGGACCTATTAGTGATTTCTTGGAAGGTGCTGTGTCAAACAAATGGGAAAAAGGTTTTGGGTTAATGGTTGGGAGGGGGACTCGAACCCACCATCTCCTCGCTGCGCGCAAGGAACAGAACCATTGGGGTGTGCTGCGAGTTGGTGACGGAAGGGGGAGTGCGGGGTGGATATGGTTCGAAACGGGCCTAACTGAACTTTGCACGGTTCAGTTCACTGAGCTTCTGCGAGCGGACAGAGACTCGCCGGCGATGGGGAGCTCGAGGTGCGCTCGCGTGGGGTGGCCGTGGGGGCGTGCTGTGGGTGCGGTGCTGCGTGGGGGAGGATGGACGAGGGGGTAGCGAGAGGGAAGAGAGGCGAGGGGAAGGCGAGGTGGCTCACCTCGAGTCAGGCAGGAGGCGGTCGGGGCAGGTTGTGCAGGGGGCGACCGGCGACTTGGAGCGGACGGCGGCGGCGATGGGAGGCCTCCCGGCCCAAGCCGAGGGGGTGGTGAGGAAGAGGGGCGTGGGGCGGCTCCATTCCCGGCCTCTCCTTGGCCGGAGAGGGCCCCGAGCGCCGGAGGTCACCGGAGCAAAAGGAGGGAAACTTTGGTGGTGGTACAGGTACAGAGATTACAGAGCAGAGAGGAGAGAGCAGAGGGAAATTGGAGGCGGGGAAGAGAGGAAGGAGGGAGAAAGAGAATAGGGTTAGGGTTAGGGGAACCCTAGGGTTCGAGTTCAAGTTATAGGGGGAGGTGGATGTGGTGATCACCGTTGCTGTTCCCTCTGTTGCTACGTGGGGGTGCTGGATGGTGACCGTACAGAGGAAGAAGAAGGTGGGTCGAAGGGGTATTGGGCCAAGGGGAAATAGTTGGGCTGGGCTGCTGCCCCTCTCTCTCTCTGTTGCTCTGTTAGTTTTTATTTTTTATTTTTCTTTGCTTCTCTCTTTTTTTTTGCTGATTGAATTAGAGAAGAAAAGAGGGGTTTTGGGAGTTAGGAAAATTTTAGAGAAAAATTATGTGAGTCAACTAGGTGAACAACAACCACTTACCAACTTTGGTTTTTCAAAAGTTCAAATTTAAATTACTGTTTGTGATTTAATGCAAATTTTGAAAGAATTTGATAATTAAGTGATTAATATTGAAAACAATATTTTTAATAGGGTGAACCCTATTGTTTAGTTAGAACAAATGATTAGGGTTATTTTGTTGATTTTCATAAGTTGAAATTGGGTACTGTTTGAATGTTTTTGATTTGAATTTGAATTACCATTTGGATTAATTGAATTATAAAAAGCCATAATTTTAATGGTTTGAACCTTATGGTTTGATGGAAACAATTGATTGATTTGTTTTGCAATTTTCATAATTTCAACATGGTTGTTGTTTGGAAGAAAATCATAATTGAATTTGAAAAGGGTTTGATTTTAAATGAATTTTTGATAGAAATAAAACAGCAGTTTTGGAATCTCACTTTAATGGAAACAATTGATTGTTTTGATTTGAAATATCATTTTGGAAATTGTAACATCACAAGGATGAAACAAAAGGTTTGAATTTTGGTTTGAAATTCAAATAGAAAACAAAGGAAAACAAAGAAAAACAGAGGAAAACAAATGGAAAACAAACAAAACAAATGCAATGAACATGATGCCATGATGCAAAACATAAAATAACAGAGAGCAAACATTCTAATGGCTATTTTTCATACTTGGGATGTTACAAAACGCCCCCCTTGAAGGAATCGCGCCCTGAGATTCCTACTGAGAAAATAAAAGGTCCGGATACTCCTTGCGAAGATCCTCTTGAGCTGTGACACGTGAAACACATCGTGCACCTTGGATAGTTTTTCTGGAAGTTCAAGACGATAGACATTCCTGGCAACTCTTCTGGAAAGATGTCAGGGAATTTGGAAACCACCGGAACATTTTCATGTAAAGGGAGAGGTTTTGTATCGAGGGTGTATAGCTGGATAGACTTTGATTCATTTGGGGAATAGACTATCTGGAATGTGGTGCTTCAGGAATGCTTCCTCGAAACAACCCCAGGTGATAGGAATGCCAGCTCTCATAGCCTGGTAGTTTTCGAAACAACAACAACCTTTCTGGCCAGATAGACTTGATATTTGGGAAGTTTTGATTAGACGCCGGTAGAAGAATTGAAGTCGAAAACAACAACAAGATTTCAACGGACGAAAAGGATGTTGAGAAGAACAGGATAACGAAGCAACACCGGGAAAAACGAGACCAAAACACTCCTGAGGTACTACGGAAAACCCATCCGGGCTTCTAAAGGATCAATATCTACTGCTTAAGGAATAGAGGATCTGCTTCCGGGGCTTACACGCCTCCGTTCTCAATCGTGAGTAGGCAACATGATAAATCATGTCACAACCACCTCCATTCCTATGGTCTAGTAGATATAACTATCCTAGAGAAACCAGAATTCGTGAAATCCTAACTTGAAAGTTTTGATGAGAAGAGAAAAAAACGTTGCACTTCCTTACCAGAAAAGGGAGGGTGGGTGGGGAAAGAAGAAAAATAACAGAATTCCTACTCTCACGTTTCATTTTTCCTATATAGCTACAAAATAGTTTCTAGACTCAACTGCGACTAGTAAAAAGGGATCCTACAGGCAGACAGGCTCTGATACCATTTGTCGCACCCTGACTTCTAGGGGATACTCACCGGTCCGAACTGGATAGTAGATGCTTGGATTATGGGGCCTAACTGCTCCCGCATCCTCTTACGAGTAGGCCAGCACTTATGTGCGACAACCAAACTCTACTATTCCATCGTCGATGTAAACTATCCCATAGAAATCAGGCTACTACCATTGACGTACTTCATACCATACACACATGGTACGTCAACGGCGTTAAACAGAATGATACCACAACATATCTCTAAGACACAAGAGATGGAAATAAGTCGCAACTGGCCCTCACTAGGGCAGAGAATAGCAAATACAATCATCTAGAGGACACATGTCCCAACATAACATCATTACATAGCAGCGGAAACAAACAAAGTGTCTGAGTACAGACAAAATCCAAATAGGCTTAAGAAGCCGGGGATGAAAAGAAGACGGAGCCCATCCACTTAGTCTCGGATCCTGCCAGGGTCCGCTATCTACTCGTCAGCAGTCTCGTCATACTCCACGTAGTAGCCACCAAGGGGATCCTCGAACGTCGTCTGCGGAAGCCACAGCCCCAAAGGGGTCGGTACATAAACGTACTGGCAAGCAAGACTCACAGTTCACCAAAGTGTAGCCCGTCAACACCAAGCACAGATACTTCGGGTTCAACGGAAGGAAGGGGATATAAAAGATGCTGCAACTGGCTGCTCTAACCAACTACAGAGTTACTACAACTTCCGGCTAACAGAAAGAAGATAAGATCGCGTATCGTAACCAACCTATCAACTAACTCCAAACAAACCCATCCTGGATCTCGCCCCTTATCCAAAGAAGCAATCCGAGGATAACTCACACAGTTGGATTAATGATGGTTCAGATTATTGTGTCAATAAGCCTATTACTAGTCAAGTTGTTAATCATTGGGTGTAAGGTTGTTAATCATTAGGTTTAAGTTGTCCTGAGTACTTGTTAGCTAGTACTTTCACCAAGTAGTCCATAACCGCGGAGAACATAGCTTCTCGAGAAGATTTAACCCTGCAGGTATGCACCAATTTAGCCGTACACGTAAGAATATCCCGCCAGATGGGAATCAAACCCACCAAGCGAGGCACTCTACACAACTCAACTCTTCTTCGCATCAATCCCAAAGCACCTTGGGCGCACGGCTAATCGAGCCCCGAAGAAAAGGGACCCTCATAGCACTCTAAGAACGTGTCCCCCTATATGCCGACTACAAAAGTTCCACCCTGGCCTGGGCTCGCAAAAACATGCATGCGGCAAATGGAAAACCCGAACTAAATGAGGCGATTTGGACGAGATGCGAATCGAATCAAATTGAGGGGGGGGGCCCATACTCGCTTCCCACATGCGGGTAGTGCGCTCATCATGGATCAGTAGACAAGACCCTTTTCCTATTAGGGTCGACACTAGCAGGCCTCAAAACCACACAGGGCCTCCTGCCGGTGCCTTATCAGCACGTTATTATTATTCATAGAATTAACAGGTTGATTGATTAACATAGATCCCCCAGAACATAATAGAATATGATAACAGAAAGTAACTGACAGCAGACTCGAGCAAAACAACCCTAAGCATGCTAGTAAGACACGGGCTCAATCAACGGGGTTATAGGAGTGGAGGTGAGGCAATATCAGGGTTAAGGGATTCATGTGATAGGTTCGGAGAACAAGCAACGATACCTAGGGCTAGCAAAATAGACAATGGAAAAGTATCGGTATCCAGTGTGGAAAGGAACACGATGGTTCATGTGAGTGATAACTTGCCTGCAAACTCAGTAGCCTGGTACTGAGCTAACTCCTTAGAAGTAGAATCGTAAACCTCGTCGGTCTCAACGTCGTCGTCTAATCGAGAAGAAGCAAACACACAATCGAAAAGAGACGAACAATCAAAAACAGAATATAATGCACAATCATGGGATGATGCATGGTAATTAATTGATGCATCAAAATAAACTAATTGACAAGATAACATAACATGATTAAAAGGACCCATATGCAATTGGATTGCATATGGAAAGCCCATGAATTATGGTTGAATTAATTGTTCTACAACTAATCATCATGTGTAAATGAATTAGCATGATGCATGGATGATGAAAACAATAAGATAACAACAATAGAGGCAATTAGAAATAAGGGTTACCAAGTTTAGAAATTTGTTTATTAAGTTAAGAAATTTTGGTTATTTAAAGGTGTCACACAAACATTTGTTGTTTTCATCAAGTTTAATTGTTCAAAACAGATAACAAAGTTCATATTTGAAAAGGTTATACTTTTATGGTTTGAAATCATATTTTATATGTTCCAAAAGAATTTAAGTTGATCAAGTTATGAATTTAACAATATTAAATGATTTAAACAAGGTTTAAATCATTTAACCAATTTTAATTATTCAAAACATGAAACAAAGTTTATATTTGAAAAGGTGGTTTAATTTTGCATGGAAAACATATTTCATTTGTTGAAATTGGATTTAAAATGAGCAAGTTACTAATTTGGCAATTTTAAATGCAATAATTAAGAAACAGTTGTTTTCAGCAATTTAAATTATTGAAAACAGCAAACAAAGTTTATATTTGGAAAGTACATGAAAGGTTGATTGGAAAACATATTTAGTTTGTTGAATTTGGAATTTTTATGCTCAAGTTATGAATTTTGCAAGTTTAAGTGAATTAAGCAAGTTTTTAAATATTTCACCAATTTAAAATATTCAAAACAGTAAACAAAATTTATATTTGGATAGAACATTCAATTTGGAACGGAAAACATATTTAAAAGGTTGGATTTGGAGTTAAGATGAATTAGTTATGCATTTTACAAGATTTGGTGCAAATCTGCCATTTTTATCACCTCCAGGGACTTAGGAAAAATATTACAGGGCTAGAAAAGAAACTGCAGGGACCTATTAGTGATTTCTTGGAAGGTGCTACGTCAAACAAATGGGAAAAAAGTTTTGGGTTAATGGTTGGGAGGGGGACTCGAACCCACCATCTCCTCGCTACGCGCAAGGAACAGAACCATTGGGGTGTGCTACGAGTTGGTGACGGAAGGGGGAGTGCGGGGTGGATATGGTTCAGAAACGGGCCTAACTGAACTTTGCACGGTTCAGTTCGCTGAGCTTCTGCGAGCGGAGAGAGACTCGCCGGCTATGGGGAGCTCGAGGTGCGCTCGCGTGGGGTGGCCGTGGGGGCGTGCTGTGGGTGTGGTGCTGTGTGGGGGAGGATGGACGAGGGGGTAGCGAGAGGGAAGAGAGGCGAGGGGAAGGCGAGGTGGCTCACCTCGAGTCAGGCAGGAGGCGGTCGGGGCAGGTTGTGCAGGGGGCGACCGGCGACTTGGAGCGGACGGCGGCGGCGATGGGAGGCCTCCCGGACCAAGCCGAGGGGGTGGTGAGGAAGAGGGGCGTGGGGCGGCTCCATTCCCGGCCTCTCCCTGGCCGGAGAGGGCCCCGAGCACCGGCGGTCACCGGAGCAAAAGGAGGGAAACTTTGGTGGTGGTACAGGTACAGAGATTACAGAGCAGAGAGGAGAGAGGAGAGGGAAATTGGAGGCGGGGAAGAGAGGAAGGAGGGAGAAAGAGAATAGGGTTAGGGTTAGGGGAACCCTAGGGTTCGAGTTCAAGTTATAGGGGGAGGTGGATGTGGTGATCACCGTTGCTGTTCCCTCTGCTGCTACGTGGGGGTGCTGGATGGTGATCGTACAGAGGAAGAAGAAGGTGGGTCAAAGGGGTATTGGGCCAAGGGGAAATAGTTGGGCTGGGCTGCTGCCCCTCTCTCTCTCTGTTGCTCTGTTAGTTTTTTATTTATTTTCTTTGGTTCTCTCTTTTTTTTTGCTGATTGAATTATAGAAGAAAAGAGGGGTTTTGGGAGTTAGGAAAATTTTAGAGAAAAATTATGTGAGTCAACTAGGTCAACAACAACCACTTACCAACTTTGGTTTTTCAAAAGTTCAAATTTAAATTACTGTTTGTGATTTAATGCAAATTTTGAAAGAATTTGATAATTAAGTGATTAATATTGAAAACAATATTTTTAATAGGTTGAACCCTATTGTTTAGTTAGAACAAATGATTAGGGTTATTTTGTTGATTTTCATAAGTTGAAATTGGGTACTGTTTGAATGTTTTTGATTTGAATTTGAATTACCATTTGGATTAATTGAATTAAAAAAGCCATAATTTTAATGGTTTGAACCTTATGGTTTGATGGAAACAATTGATTGATTTGTTTTGCATTTTTCATAATTTCAACATGGTTGTTGTTTGGAAGAAAATCATAATTGAATTTGAAAAGGGTTTGATATTAAATGAATTTTTGATAGAAATAAAACAACAGTTTTGGAATCTCACTTTAATGGAAACAATTGATTGTTTTGATTTGAAATATCATTTTGGAAATTGTAACATCACAAGGATGAAACAAAAGGTTTGAATTTTGGTTTGAAATTCAAATAGAAAACAAAGGAAAACAAAGAAAAACAGAGGAAAACAAATGGAAAACAAACAAAACAAATGCAATGAACATGATGCCATGATGCAAAACATAAAATAACAGAGAGCAAACATTCTAATGGCTATTTTTCATACTTGGAATGTTACATTAGAGTAGAAGAAGAAATAGATTCAGAAGCAGAGAAGGAAATCAAGGTGTGTTGCTAGTAAGCAGAGAGGTGAACTCGGTCACCTTCGTCATCCTCGGACCAGTCCCGGATAGACGCGTCAACTCGGGACTTACCAGGCTGATTGGTGTGAGGGATGCAGAGGGTATCTTGGGTGTCGTAGGCTTTTTCATCATCCTCTTCTCGGTCCTCGGACCAGTTCTTATCAAGGATCTCGGTGTCCTCTTCTAGCTAGCGATCGATGTGCTCATTGAGGCAAACATGAAACATTGTGAGTTGGGTTGTTGGTTAAGGATTTCTACTCAGGGCAGCATGCAAAGGCATATTCAGCTGAGTAATCCTACCCGACACAGCATGCAAACACAAAGCATATAAAGCCAAAGGGATATTTATGATGTTCTACTCGACACAACATGCAAACACAAAGCATACACAACTAAGGATCTTCTACTCAGATTAGCGTGCAAACACAAAGCACAGTAAGCTAAGAGTTCCTACTCGGTATCAAAGTGCAAAAGCAAAGCACAAAAGGATAACCTGTCCAATGGGCTTGAGGCGGCTATACAGCTCGAAGCCATACATCCAAGTGTCAGTGAGCGAGGTCTGCATGATGGACCTGGCCCAGACAACCACCTCGGCTTTGGTGAGCTCGAAGGTTGTGGTCCTTGTGCAGTCTCGGGCTCCTCCCATGTAGCACATCTTGTGCGTGCGACGCTGGAGTGGCAGCACTCGGCGTGATATCCAGCACGCGATGGGATCGTCCCGGCAAAACCCTTCATCGGCCAACTCGGCCAGGCGTCGCTCTACCTGGAGAACATCATGGGTGGTCCTCTTGGGGTCGTAGCCCCAATTCTGCTAGTTGGGCCTTGCGTTCTTGAACTTGGGAAGCCCTATTCGGTCTTCGATTTTCCCCCCTCCTCGGCACGAACATTCTTCACGTACAGGAAAGTGCGCTGCCACTTGCGCACAGTTTCCAGTCCTTTGACCCGCGGGTGGTGCCCGGTCTTGTGCTGGATCATCATGGCGCATCCGGTCTGCGTCATCGTGCGCGCACTCTTGGTGTGCCCTGGATTGGGGACACTCTTCTTGCGGAATAAGAAGTACCGTACCCATGTGTGCACGGTTGGGTACACGCCTAAGAAGGCTTCACATACCACGGCGTGGATGCAAAGCATTACGAGAGCGTTGGGTGGCAGGTGGTGTGGCTGGAGGCCAAAGTTCTTGAGGAAATCAGAAAAGAATTCAGAAATAGTGAGGCCAAAACTGCGCTTGAAGTGGGCAAGGAAGACGACGTACTCGTCTTTTTCGGGTTTGGGGATGATCTCCGTACCTTGATGCCTGAACACGACGCCGGGAGGCACGCGGCGCGTGTTGACAAGCCACTGGCAGTCCTCTGTCGTGACTTCAGATCCCTTCCAACCTGCGCGGGCGGCGGCATCATCATCTCCGTGGGAAGCCATGGAGGCGTAGGTGCGCGTGGAAGATCGGAAGCGGAGGTGCGCGTGGAAGATTGGGAGTGGAGGCGCTAATGGGAGATTGGAGTTGGAGATTGGAGGCGGAGGTGATTCTCTCTGTCTATCTCGCGGCGCGTGGAGCAGCGGCGCAACAAGGATTCGCAGCGGCGATGTGCTTGACGACGGCGGATAGGCGAAGAGGCGTGAGATTGGGAAGGACAGGAAAAGTGAGAAGGGAGCTTCGCGAGGGTATTTATCTCTCCGCCTCGAGTTGCCGTTACCAGTGGATTGATCGTGGCATTGATCGTGGGCCACGATCGTGCGGCGTGGGTTAAGTGGCCGTTAGAAACGCACATAGCGCATAACGCGCGCGTAACGGGCGCAGTTAATCCCACGTCCAGATCGTGGGCTCTCGAGTACAACCTACGTGACCTAACGGGCTGGTGGGCCCGGGTTGCAGTGATGGGCGCATGGCCTGCAGTGTCCCTGGCATCGAGGCGTCGGGGGCACGGGGGTGTAACATGTGCCCTGTAGCGACACGGAGAGGTGGATTCGGTCTGCCTCAGCGGGATTCTGTTCGAATTTTCTCTAAGTTATTTTACTCGGCATCATAGAAGAAAGACGGTGCTACTCGGAGAAGAAGAGATTCAAGCAAGAGTTGAAGGGCCATACGGAGGTGCTACTCGGCCTTTTGCAGTATAAAGAGAAGGTTGGTTTTTAAGCTGGCAGGGCCCAGTGAACAAGTTCGTAGGACTCTAAAAGCTTTAGGGACTAATGTCGGGGGGTTACCCCCGAGTAGGGGTAAGGCAAGTGCTAAAAGGAAAAGTCAAGGGGATGTTTGACCGGGTAGACGGCTACCCGGGTGCTTGCTACCCGGTAGGTTTCTATCCGGACATATCCACCGAAGGCCAAGAGAAGATATCAAGGAAGTTTCATCCGATCGAGTAAAGAAGTTATTCCGGGTAGAGGGATTGCGTTCCTACCCAGGTAAGAAGTCAATGGAGCCGTTCTGACAAAGGATCCCGCGTATCCTGCGTCCGTATGGCGTGCGGTTCAACTTACGGAGCGCGTGATTATCCGCGCTACGGCGTGGCTACAGTGCGGTAGGCACCTGTCAAGTCCTGTCACTGACAGAGGGGGCAGGACAGGTCTAGGGGCCTACCCTATCTCACTGGCATGGTGGACAAGGGCTGTCAGGCGTATGGTGCGGCGCTTCTCCGCGCGGGATCTCGGAGGCGTGCTGTCGTCACAGTTGTCAAGTCACATCACCGTACCATTTATTCTTTATCTATTCTGCTGGGCACCAGTATATAAGGTGCCCTGCCCCTTCCTGCGCGAGGGACGTTGCCACACTTCGCATTTATTGCTAGAGCTCACAGTAGAACAAGAGAGAACAGCAGAGTGGCTACTCGGCTGGAGGCATACATTGTACTGTGGCTACTCGGTTTACACCATATAGAGAGGAAAGGCAGGAGTAGGGGCGTTAACTCCACACGAGGGCGTTAACTCCACATCTTAGCGCGGCGCTACTCACCGTGCGATCCCTCCCCGGATACCTCCAGCGTTCATCGGCCCCAAACTCAAGCCATCCCATGGCGTCTGCCGTGATACCACCACGAGAGACGTTTTCTTTTGGGGCGAGTAGGAGCTGCGGCAGCATCAGCATCGAGAGGAGCGCTGAAGGAAGAAACAAGTTCAGAGAGGCAGAAGGAGAAAAGGCAACAAGAAAGGGCAACAAAGTGCTACTCGGATGAAACACTTACCATTTGCTGGTGGGGGGGTTTTCTTCTAGAAGCGACGGATTTCTTTCCGGCCCTCTTCCTGGTTCTCTTTGGGGGGTGTTCCTGGGCATCACTGCCAACCCTCTTCCGAGTGCTGGGAGCTGCCACAGACGGAGGATCAATGTCCATAGGTTCTTCGTCGTCATCCGCATCAGGCTCCTCTGCAGAGTAAAGGAAAGAAGGAAGGAAGGAAGTTAGAATTAGAGAAGAAAAGCAAAGACTGCGGCTAAGGAGCTGAGAGACGATCTTGGTCACCTTCTTCATCTTCGGACCAATCCCGAATAGAGGGACCAGCTCGTGACTTACCGGGTTGGACAGCATTAGGGATACACAAGGTATCCTGAGTGTCGTAGGCAGTGGTGTCATCGTCATCTCGGTCTTTGGTCCAGTTGGAAGTGAATACCTCACTGTCCTCTTCTCGCTGGCGGGGGATGTGCTGTGATTACAAACATATAGCACAGTGAGTTGGGTTCTAAGCTAAGGAGTTCTACTCGGGATAGCATGCAAACATAAACCATATAAAGCTAAGGAGTTCTACTAGGAATAGCATGCAAACATAAAGCATATAAAGCTAGGGAGTTCTACCCGGGATAGCATGCAAACATAAATCATATAAAGCTAAGGAGTTCTACTCGGGATAGCATGCAAACATAAAGCATATAAAGCTAAGGAATTCTACTCCAAACAGCGTGCAAACACAAAACATATTAAGCTAAGAGTTTCTATTCGGTATCAGAGTAAAAATACAAGGCACAAGGTACTAACCTGCCCGATGGGATTGTCGCGGTTCTACGGCTCGAAGCCGTATGCCCAATTCTCAGTGAGGGAGGTCTGCATGATAGACCGAGCCCAGATGGCCACCCCGGGCTTGCTCAGCTCGAACGTAGTCGTCCGAGTGCAGTCCCGAGCACCGCTCATGTAGCACATCTTGTGCACTCTACTCTGTAGCGGGAGAACTCGGCGCGACACCCAGCAGGCGATGGGGTCATCCTGCATCGGGCATGCCTTCAACAAATCGATGAGGCGCTTCTCAACATGGAGGACATCTGGCACATTCTTCGATGGGTCGTAGCCACAGTTCTGTCTAGAGGGCGGAGAGTTGACGAATGGGGGAAGCCCTATCCGGTTCTCTACGGGCTTTCCTTCCTCAGAGGCTACGTTCTTCACGTAAAGGAACCCCCGCTGCCATTTGCGCACGGTATCAAGTCCCTTTACTCTCGGGTGGTGGCCAGTGGTCCGTTGGAGCATCATGGCGCCACCGGTCTTTGTCATCTCGCGAGGGCCAGTGGTGCCGCCAGGTTTTGGAACCTTTTGGCGGCGGAGAAAGACATAGCGGGCCCAAGTATGGATAGTGGGATAAACTCCCAGAAAGGCCTCACACACGGTGGCGTGTGTGGACAGCATGACTATGGCATTGGGAGGTAAATGATGTGGCTGGAGGACAAAATGGCGGAGTAATTCGGCAAAGAAGTCTGAGACAGGAAGACCAAATCCCCTTTTGAAGTGGGACAGGAATACAACGTATTCACCTTCCTGAGGCTCGGGCTCGATCTCATCGCCGGGATGGCGGCAAACGACGATGGGAGGGATACGACACGTGTTGACGAGCCAGGTGCAGTCCTTCGCCGTCACGTCCGAGCCTTCCAATCCAGCTCGGGCGGTGGCAGAGGGATTCCTGGGCGCCATGGAGGCAGATATGCTCGGAGGAGATGGAGATCTCGACGGAGTTGGGCGGATGCGCTCTCTTGTCTCTCTCTCGCGACGGTGCACCGGTTATTCACGGTGGCAGGGAGCTCGATGGAGGCGGAAGAGGCAATGAGAGAGAGAGAGCGAAAGAGCAGGAAAGAGGAGATGAGGACGGCGCAGGGGTATTTATTCCTCCCATGCGGATTGCCGTTACTGGCGGATTAAACGTGGCATTGATCGTGGGAAATGATCGTGCGGCATGGGTTAACCGACCGTTAGAAACACACACAGCGCAAAACACGCGCATAACAGGCGCAGTTAATCCCACGTCCGGATCGTGGGCTCTCGAGTACGGCGAGGTGACCTAACGGGTCGTGGGCCCTACTCGCAGAGGCTGGCGCGTGGCCTGCGTTTGAACCGAGGCGTCGCGGTCTCTGCGTGTGCCACGTGCCCCTTAGTTACACGATCGTGGGCAGGATTTTCGCTAAGTATTTCTATTCGGCATCACGGAAGAAAGGAAATTTTACTCAGAAAAGAAGAGATCCAAGCAAGAGTTAAGGGGCCATGTTGAGATGCTACTCGGCCTTTTCCGGTTATAAAGATAAGGTTTGTTTTAAGCTGGCAGGGCCCAGCGAACAAGTTCATTGGACTCTACCAGATTTGGGGACTAATGTCGGGGTGTTACCCCCGAGTAGGGGTAAGGCAAGTGCTAAAGTGAAGGTCAAGGTGCTGTTGACCGGGTAGACGGCTACCCGGGTACTTGCTACTCGGTAGGTTTCTACCCGGCCGTACCCACCAAAGGCCAATAGAAGATATCAAGGAAGTTATGTTAGTCCGAGTATAGAAGTTGGTCTGAGTAGACGGATGGCAATCCTACTCGGACCAGAAGTTAATGGAGCCGTTCTGACAGGAGATCCCGCGTATCCTGTGTCTGTACCCGTGTGCGGTTCAACTTACTAGGTTCGTGATCATCAGCGACGCAGGCGTAGGCAGCCGTCCAGTCCTGTCAAGTACAGAGGGGACAGGACGGGATGGAAGTCTACGCTGGGCGGCTGACAGAGCGGACAGGGGCTGTCAGCCGTATGGCGCGACACTTCTCCGCGCGAGAGCTCGGAGGCGTGCCAACGTCACAGTGGTCAAGTCCCACCACCGTACCTTTTAGTCTTTGTTTATTCGGCTGGGCACCAGTATATAAGGTGCCTCGCCCCCTCCTGCGCGAGGGACGTTGCTTCACCTCGCATTTATTTACTAGAGACAACACCAGAGCTAGAGAGAGCAGCAGAGTGGCTACTCGGCCAAGAGGCATACAGTGTATTGTGGCTACTCGGTTTACACACATATAGAGAGAAAGGAAGGAGTAGGGGTGTTACCTCCACACGAGGGCCCTGAACCTGGGTAGATCTTGTTGTTTGCAGTGCTAGAGATTCCTTAGCGCGGCGCTACTCGCCGTGCGATCACTCCCCGGATACCTCCAGCATCCATCGGCCCCAACACTTTAGCCATCCCATGGCATCTGCCGTGATACCACCACGACAACGTCTAGGTATCTGCTTATTTTCCCCGCATAACCGTAAGGAAATTTGACTCCTAGGAGGAAATTGAAGAATTGGTCGATCTCCTTCTCGCTTAGCGTGAAGCGCGAAGGGGGACAGTAATATTCCGTCTTCTTGACCTTTTTGCCCTTTCGGAAACCTTCCGTCCCATCTAACACATCATCATCATCGTCGTCATCATCATCCGGTATTCCTCCGTGGAGCTCGCCCCTGATATTAAAAAATCTTAGGTAGTTCCTTGCTTTCGGCCCATCTTTGGTCCTCTCCGGCATGTCGAGCAGGGTGCCAAGCAGACTCTCGCACACGTTTTTCGTGATATGCATGAGGTCAAGGCAGTGCGGAGTGCGAAGAATCTTCCAGTACCTCAGGCCCCAGAGAACATACCTTGTTTTCCATACACCCCCTAACGGCGCCGACGCCTTTCGGTTCTTTCCCGGCGCAGGTGATGCATGTAAAATGCATACATGAACTTTGGATGTTATTACTTGTTTTTCCTACATATTAGCAACTTATATTCATGTTTTATAATGATTTGGGGGATTTTCTGGACAATCCCCCTTCTTTCGGTTCTAACTCTGTTTTTCCAGAAAACGTACTTTTTAGTGTTTCAGACTTTTCGGGAGCTTCGAGACTCCAAAAAGGGCAAGGCCAAAGAGCACGGTTCAGAATTTTCGAGGCGAAGACCATGGGCCAAAGTAGAGGGCCAAAAGGCCAACCAGGTGGAAAAGAGGACCCTCCACGCGGTCAGATTCCTTGGCCGCGTGTGGGGTCCCTTTTTGCCCTCGTGGCTCCGATGCGGTCGATCTTTCTTCTCCCGAGTATCTTGTGACCTAAAAACGACTATATAAAGGGTCCCCTGGACTTTTCGAGAAGGGGGCGGCGCCGAGAGACGAAACCACGAAACAGAGAGACAGAATGCTGTCGCCGGAGAAGATCGGAGGGGGGAAACGCCGCCGGGATCACCCCCGAAGGGCTCCACCCCCCTCCGGCGTGTTCATCATCAACATCTACAGCAAGATCAGCTCCATCTCTCCACTGTAATCTCTTGGAAAACACGATCTATGATGCAATACTATATTCTCTAGATGTATTGTGTCTCCCCGTCTATGTTTGAGTAGTGAATTGTTCTTGGCAATGGTAAAATAGTTCGTTGATTGGTTGCATACAAGTTTGTTATCTTCTATGATTGTCTTTATGTACAATATATGAGTGCACGCATATGTTGGGGAATGCATGTAAGGTGATCACCGGTAGCATAATGGAGTGGTGGTGACTTGGGAGTGACAGTAACCTGAGACCGAGCCACAAAGTTAAGTTATTGGGGGATATATATAGGGGACCTTAGAACGTAAGGCTATGGTGGGACTTTATGTCTTAATCAATCTTGTGCAGTCATTTACTTGGCCACATGATCCATCATAAGGGGTTGTAGATCATTTACTTGACTATACCTATTCATGGCTCCTTCCTAGAAGAAACAACTAAGACTAAAACATGTGCTTCACTAATTGTGACAACCACACGAACGAAACACCTATTGCTAGAACACTTGCTCCCTTGAGATACTTGAGATATTTGCTGCTTGTTACTTTTGAAACTTGCTTAGAAACTTGTTTTAGAAACTTGCTCTAGGATTACTTCCATTTTAAACTTGCTTCACTAGTTACTAGACAAACCACACTCCACGTCACTTGCTTTTAATTAGTTAGTTCCTTTTAGTCAAACTTATTGCTTTGCATAAACAGCCATATAAGAGGGTTATAGGGCTTTAGAGAATATATAGCTTACCTTCATATCCTCGTGGGTTCGACACTCAAATACTTATCGAAAGGTACTACAATTGATCTCCTGCACTTGGGAGTCATCAGCAGGGCACTCTATCCAGTTCTTCAACAGCTCGTCGATTTCCTCGCCGCTCCTTTGATGTGGGGCTCTTGGCATATCAACTTCATTGTTGAACAAATCTTTGCGTTTTCTCCATGGGTCATCCTTGCGAAGCAACCTTCGATGCCCCAAGAACACGGTTTTCAAAGACCCGGGGTTTCTCTCTAGCTGGAGATACATAGTGTCATCCGTGCACCTAATGCATGCACAGAATCCGTGCGTCACCTGCCCCGCGACATATCCGTAACCGAGGTAGTCATGCTCCGTCGTGATGAGCGCGACTCTCATTGGGAAAAACGTTTCTCCATAGGCGTCCCACGTATTGGCTGGCTTGTCCCATAACGTGGCTAGCTCCTATTCCAACAACTGTACATACAGATTGATGTCGTTACCTGGTTGTTTCGGCCCTCGAATAAGCATATTAATCTATATGTACCTCCTCTTCAAGCACAACCAGGGGGTAGGTTGTATCTACATACAAACACGGGCCAGATGCTATGGGTGCTACTCTAGTTGCCAAAAGGATTTAGTCCATCCGTACTCATGCACAACCTGATGTTCCTTCGATCGTCCACGAACTCGGGGTATTTGATGTCTAGCGCCTTCCACTGGCTAGCATCTAAGGGGTGTGTCAGCATCATGTCATCTTTCTCCGGATCAATTCCATCATCCTCTTCTGCCTTTTTCCTTTCCGCGTGCCATCGCATGAGCTTCGCCTATGTGGGGTCTGCGAAATACCGCTGCAGACGGGAAGTTATCGGAAAGTACCACACCACTATTCGAGGAGAGGCCTTCTTCGCTGGCTGGTATCGAGTTGTGTCGCACGCCGGGCCTATGGTTCTATCCGCGTCCGCTCCCCGATAGATGATGCAGTCATTAATGCAAGCATGGAATTTCACGTGAGGTATTTCCAGAGGGCACACGACTTTCTTGGCCTCCTCGATGCTCGTTGGACACTTGTTCCCCGTGGGAAGACGGCCGTGCCAGAAGGCCATGTTCTCATCGTAACTCGCATCAGTCCATCTGTGTTTTGTCTTCATCTCAAGGGTCCTTAACATTACGTTCAGACGGGTATCTGATGCATGTAAAATGCATACATGAATTTGCATGTTATTACTTGTTTTTCCTACATATTAGCAACTTATATTCATGTTTTATAATGATTTGGGGGATTTTCTGAACAATCCCCCTTCTTTTGGTTCTAACCCTGTTTTTCCAGAAAACGTACTTTTTAGTGTTTCAGACTTTCCGGGAGCTTCCGGACTCCAAAAAGGGAAAGGCCAAAGAGCACGGTTCAGAATTTTCGAGACGAAGACCATGGGCCGAAGTAGAGGGCCAAAAGGCCAACCAGGTGGAAAATAGGACCCTCCACGCGGCCAGATTCCTTGGCCGCGTGTGGGGCCCCCCTTTTGCCCCCGTGGCTCCGATGCCGTCGATCTTTCTTCTCTCGAGTGTCTCGTGACCTAAAAACGACTATATAAAGGGTCCTCTGGCCTTTTCGAGAAGGAGGCGGCGCCGAGAGATGGAACCACAAAACATAGAGACAGAAGGCTGCCTCCGGAGAAGATCGGAGGGGGGAAACGCCGCCGGGATCACCCCCGGAGGGCTCCACCCCCTCCGGCGTGTTCATCATCAACATATACAACAAGATCAGGTCCATCTCTCCACTTTAATCTCTTGGGAAACACGATGTATGATGCAATACTATATTCCCTTGATGTATTGTGTCTCCCCGTCTATGTTTGAGTAGTGAATTGTTCTTGGCAATGGTGAAATAGTTCGTTGATTGGTTGCATACAAGTTTGTTATCTTCTATGATTGTCTTTATGTACAATATATGGGTGCACACATATGTTGGGGAATGCATGTAAGGTGATCACCGGTACCATAATGGAGTGGTGGTGACTTGGGAGTGACAGTAACCTGAGATCGAGCCACAAAGTTAAGTTATTGGGGGATATATATAGGGGACCTTAAAACGTAAGGCTATGGTGGGACTTTATGTCTTAATCAATCTTGTGCAGTCATTTACTTGGCCACATGATCCATCATAAGGGGTTGTAGATCATTTACTTTACTATACCTATTCATGGCTCCTTCCTAGAAGAAACAACTAAGACTAAAACATGTGCTTCACTAATTGTGACAACCACACGAACGAAACACCTATTGCTAGAACACTTGCTCCCTTGAGATACTTGAGATATTGCTGCTTGCTACTTGTGAAACTTTCTTAGAAACTTGCATTTTAAACTTGCTTCACTAGTTACTAGACAGACCACACTCCACGTAACTTGCTTTTAATTAATTAGTTCCTTTTAGTCAAACTTATTGCTTTGCATAAACAGCCATATAAGAGGGTTATAGGGCTTTAGAGAATAGATAGCTTACCTTAAGATCCTCGTGGGTTCGACACTCAAATACTTATAGAAAGGACTACAATTGATCTTGTCGAGACATCGTAGTAGTTTTCATAGACTGGGGTGCCATGAGACTACGGTAGAGACGTGGGGTAACGGGTTAGCGTAGTAACACAGAACACGGGATTTTACCCAGGTTCGGTACGTCGCGACAGTACGGCGTACCTACTCCTGCACTTCTCACTAATTGGGACTAAAGCCCGTATAACAGGGTTACAATGTGAGGGAATAGATCTAGCTACTCGACGAGGATGAACTTCCCGGCGAGTTGCGTAGAGCTTTAGCTTGTGTCTAACTTAACTTAACTAATCTATCTCCCGTCCGGCTTTATATAATAGCCGGATTAGGGCTTACAGAACAAGAAACCTAGAAGACTACGTTTAACTTGTAACTTGGAAAGTAAGGAATCCGTCTTCTCCTCCAAGCCAGATCACGCGGGCCGTGATCCGGGTTCTTCTAGAATCCGGCTTCTGCGCGTCGGACTACTGGGCCGCCCAATGGACCTAAGCCCATTACCATGTAGGCCACCCTGGTAGTCCGGCTATTTTGTCTACCATCTTCTATACCCCTATTCAGTATATATCCGACAGTAGCCCGCAGGAAGGATCAAAACTCTGAAACTCCGCCTTTCGTCAAATACATTTTGTCCGGGAAAACTTGATTCAGCAGTCTTGATTCTTTCTTCTTTCCTTTTGAAGGAGATGGTAACATAAAACTCGGAACTATGAAAATCCGGCTTTTCTTCTCGCGATCCTTCGCGGAAAAGGAACTCGTGACATCAGCGCTTTAATCATGCTGACGCAAGCGCCGCTTGGTTTCACGCGGGAAACCCTGCAACGTATCTCTGACAGATTCTCACGGGAAACGAGGAGATAGCCATCATTCCTCTGTCGTTCCGTTTCCCGGATTTTCCGGTGGTTGACACGCGTCAAACATCCAACGTTCGAAAGAGCCGTTGGCACGTATCTAGAGGTTTTCAGGCTATAAATAGCCGTCCTCGTCGTCATCGGAAATCTTTCCTCACTCCCTCACTGCCCACGCCATTGACGCAACCGCGAGCTCGAGAGCAAGACCTTGCCCCGACGAACCCTTCGCACGCCGGAGTGCTCCAAAACGCACCACCAAAGGATGGCATCTCCATCGTCCTCACCGGCTCGCGCCTCCATCGACGAACTTTTGGGCGACCTAGATCCACAGCTAGGGTCGCCCAAGCATGCCGGCGGCGAGCCGGAAAAGGCCACGGCATCCGCGGCGGGCGGAGGAAACGCTTCCGCCGCCGCGGACATCGCGGGCCCAAGCGCCACGACAACCCCGCCGTTCGCACCTGAAACGGCGGAGGAGAAAATCGAGCTCCTTGGCGAGAAACTTGCCGCCGCGAAGGCCGCCGCCGCCGCTGCCGGAGCGGATGAGGAAGAGGAAACTGCAGGCAACTGGAGTGCCTGCAGTATTCCCCCGGCTCTCCTTCCAAACTTGGAGAAGGAGGGCTTGGTTCTTAAAAAGAAGTGGCGGCTCCCGGAAGAGGAGACCGAACCCTTGCCACAAGAGGGCGAAAGGGTGCTTCTTGCCTCCCACCTTCTACGAGGTATGGGGCTCCCACCTTCCTCTTTCTTCCTCCAGGTTCTGTCACATTACAGCATCCAACCTCACAACCTTCCTCCCAATTCCATTCTGTACATGGCCGGCTTCCAGGCCTTGTTCGAAGGTTACCTAGGAATAGAGCCTAGGTTAGATTTTTGGCTGTATTGCTTTGGGGTCAAGCGTAACTCTTCGGAGGGCGCACTCCCAAATTGCGGGACCATCTCCTTTACTCTTCGGAGATTCCGAGAGGATTGGTTCCCCAAAATCAAAACTTCAGAATCCGTCAAATTTTGGACGGGTTCTTTTTTCTATCATCCCGACGTGCCTTTTCCTAAAAAGGCCGTCGGGGTTCCACCTTTTGTGAACTCCGCCGCCGTTCCCCAGGATAACTGGGTAACAGAGGCCGTCCAAGTTCTGCCTCCAGATCTGCTAAGGATCAAGAGGCGCATCGCCAAGCTCACCTCCTCTAAACCTCCTTTGACCGGTATGGACACGGTCTTTTGCTGGCTGGATAGGCGGATTCAGCCATTAGCAAACCACGGAGGCCGTCTCCTGTGTGAATACACGGGAGCCAAGGATCCAATGCGGACAACCGACAAGGATTGGCCCGCGAAGGAACTTAGGCGGCGCATCAATCAGTTGGTCGCATCGCGCGACCAATACACGGAGAGTCGGCCAATGTACACGGCCGACAACCCAGCTCCCAAGGTAAATTTTCCGTCATTTGGGTATAATCTCAATTACTGGATAATCTACCTTTTGACTCTGATTGGTTCTTCCGACAGCTTGCGGATCTTCCAGACTCGGAGTTAGCCTCCGAGGCCGAGCTGGATGCGCTGCGCACCGCCGCTACGGGTGGGCGCAAGCGCAAGAAGATAATTTCTTCGGATGAGATTATCGACCTTGACGGAATCCCCGTCGCCAATTCCAGGTTATTTTCTTCTGGGTTTTTCTTTTATGGGATCTTTTTCGTCCATCTTCGGTGTTTTAACCTTTTCCGGGTTTTTGGTTTTTAGCCTACCCCCCTCCAACCTGAAGCCGAGAAAGCTGAAGAAACTCAGAGTTTCTTCCAACCGAGGCAGCCAACCATCTCCCGCCGTCGCCCCGGACACGCCGCAGACAATGGCGGAAGAGCCTACTGCAGCCACCACCACCAAGCCCCCAGAGCCCAGCCAGCCCGTTGTGTCCGAGTCGGACACGAGGGAAAGGGCGGCTCCAGAGGTGGGGAAATCTTCTCGGACTTTCGACGAGGAAATCCCCACCTTTGATAAGGATTTTAAAGCTATCAATGACGGCTTGGACGCAGCCGAAAATCACTTCGCGGAATACGCGAAAGAATTCAAAGAAAACTTAGCGGGTTTGCAGCGCATGAGCCAGGTATATAACTCTAGCCCCCAAGCATTAATTAAAATGCGTGCTTTTTGCTTTGATGCTTTTTGTACTCATTCTTCTCCTTTCCATGTTTCAGCAAACCTCCGAGGCCATAAACCTGGAAGTTTTCAGGAAGCTCACCATCAAGAATAAAGAAGTTCGAAGTCTTCTTTCTATTCTTGAGGAGAAGGAGGCGGAGCTGGAATCATCTCAGCTCGCTTTGACGGAAACGAAAGGTAAGCTTTTTCGTTTTGAAATTTCCGATTTAAGACTTTGTCTAAGTTTTTTCCCGAGGAAATTGATCAACTCGGATTTTCCCTTGCTTTTCAGCTCCCTTAGCTCAGGCTAAGCAAGCAGCGGAAGATTCTGGCAACGCCGAAATTCTCCGCAATGAGAACATTGAGCTTCACAAGAATCTTGTGAAAGCTCAACAAGACCTGGAAGCCAGCAACCTGGCTCTTGGAATGGCTAATTCCAAGGCTTCCGATCAGGCGGAGAAAGACAAATCCACCATTCAGGATTTGACCGAAGCTCTGAACCTTCGCCTGGAGGAAGTTTCCGAGATCGACAAGCTCATCGGTAAATTTCTTACCCTTTTCCTCATCTTCCATTTTTTGCTTTCTCTGTTTGTCTGCTTAACCCTTTTGTATGTTTTATTGGATCAAACAGGAGACACCCCAGATGGAACTCGGATTGCAGGCATCCGAGCTTTCGGGGAAACATGGAATTTGATTAAGGCTGCCGGGACGTAGCTCATAGAGAAGTTCCTTCCCGATAAATCTGGGGAATGATCGGAGGTTGAAAAACTTCCGGGTATCATCATGGAGGTGGCGGAGTCCAAGGAGTCTCTTCTCCGCTCCGCTGCACGAGGTGGCGCGCGCATGGCCTTAGGCCTTATGCGCATGCACTATCCTAGTGCCAAATCCTGGCGTGTGGCCACCGGTGTCCCTCAGGGATACACGGATGCGCAACGAACCACCATCTTTGGTGAAGTTAAGGGCCACGCCACCCAGATTGCCGCCATGGTAAATGTCGCCGTCAACTATCCAGAAGAGGAAGCTCCTCCAATCCCCGACGAAAAAAGCAGCGAGGAGGAGTCGGATTCTTGAAAGGTTACCTGGAACCTGGATAGAAAAGGTAGACAATAGGAGCATTACTGTTCTTTCATTTGTAATCCAAAATGTAATGCTTCTTTTATATTAATGAGAATTCCGCCTTTTGCAGTTTAAACTATGAAATTACTTTGCAAGTTGTTTGGATTTTACCATTCCTTTATCTTCTAAGTTCTCTGGTGTATATGCTTTAACTGTCCTTAGTGTTTGAAATGGCTCAAATAGCATTATGAATCGTTATGCCGAGTAACTGGGGACGAACCAATCAGTTTTGAAACTCGGAAACATGAATCATGCTAAAGGCATTTTTACTAACTAGTTCCAGTAACCCAGCATACGCACAATCAGATAAGACTTAGAGAAACGAGGAAAGTTTTAAGTGAAACTTGGGCACGCAGGCAATTCAAGTTTCCTTTAGCCGTTAAAAGGCTGAAAAATCATTCAGTTATGTAACGCCGAGTACGCAAGCACAATTCGGGTTAACGTTGAGAAATTTGTAAGATCATTGGGAAATAGATGAGGCGGAAACACTTTGCACTTATAAGAAATATGGATGACAGCATTCCGACAACTTTATTTCATGATCTCAAAAGATGTTTACATAGAAATTGAACTAAGTACGGAAAGGTACATAACTTTCTATACGTTCCCAGGCTTCCGCAATCCGCTTGACTTTGTCGAAATTTTTCAGCAGCTTGAAGAGTGGTAGGGTTTCCGCCCCCAGCCAACTGATAAATCTGCTGACGGCTGTGGCGGAACCCGTCAATCTTTGGACATCTTTTACGCACGTAGGTTTTGAGATATTCAAGATTGCCTTGATCTTTTCCGGGTTAACTTCTATTCCTCTGTGAGAAACGATGAAACCCAGAAGTTTTCCTGAGGGAACCCCGAATACGCACTTGGATGGATTCAACTTCATCTTGTAAGTGCGCAAGTTTTCGAAGGTTTCTCGCAAATCCTCAAGGAGTGTATCTTTTTCCTTGGTTACGACAGCGATATCGTCCACGTAAACATGGACGTTTCTGCCAATTTGACTATGCAAACAGCGTTGCATGCAACGCTGGTAGGTTGCACATGCGTTCTTCAGGCCAAAAGGCATGGTTACGTAATAGTACGTCCCGTACGGGGTTATAAAAGAAGTCTTGATTTGATCTTCCTTTTTCATGCGTATTTGGTGGTACCCGGAGTATGCATCCAAAAAGCATAAAAGCTCGGAGCCTGCAGTGGCATCTATTATTTGATCGATTCGCGGCAGTGCGAACCTATCTTTCGGACATAACTTGTTCAATCCTGTGTAATCTATACACATTCTGAGGGCAGTTGTGTCTTTCTTCGGTACTAATACCGGATTTGCGGACCAGTCAGTATGGATTACTTCCTTGATAAAATCCGCTGCTAAAAGCCGGATAATTTCCTTGCCAATAGCCTTCCGTCTTCTTCCGTCAAATCGACGGAGACCTTGTTTGACGGGTTTTGATCCGGGAATAACCTTGAGTTGGTGCTCAGCAAGTTCCCTGGGTACGCCTGGCATGTCAGCTGGACACCAGGCGAAAATATCCCAGTTCTCACGGAGGAACTTGATGAGCTCGCCTTCCTATTTGTCGGTCATCCCAGTCCCTACTACGACAAATTTTGTCGGATCTTTGGGATCTAGGATTACCTGTCTTGTATTCTCGGACGCCTTGAAGCTATCTGTTGGCTTCCGAGTTTCTTTTCCTGCCGGCATTTCTTTCGGCGATACCTCCTTGGCTAACTCCTTCAGTTCTTCCTGAGCTATAACTCTTTGAGCGCAAAGGGCGTTTTGCTTCTCCAACTCGTTTGCCAGCTTGAAATCACCGGCAATGGTGATTACTCCTCCTTTGGGTCCTGGCATCTTCAGCTTGTTGTAGATATAGCAAGATCTTGCCATAAATTTGGCGAAAGCCGGACGTCCGAGTATTGCGTGATACACGCTTTCGAACGGCACTACTTCGAAGGATACTTTTTCCTGCCGGAAGTGATCTTTATCTCCGAAGGTGACATCTAGGGAAATTTCTCCTAGGGATCGTGCTTGCCTGCCAGGGACAATGCCATGGAAGCGTATATTGCTGTAGTTGAGCTGGGACTCGGAGATCTTCAAGTGCTTTAGTGTATCCAGGTACATTATGTTGATGCTGGATCCTCCGTCCATCAGCACTCTTCTTAGCCTAGTGTTTTGAACAATAGGGCTTACAACAAGAGCTTGTGTGCCGGGTTCAGGGATATTTCCGGGATGATCTGACTGATCCCAGATTATCGGTGTGTTGGAATACTTCAAGAATTTTGGGGTTGCAGGAACAACCGCGTTTATTTCTCGAAGTGTCCTTTTGGCCACCTTTGCTGACGGGGTTGCTAGGAAAGTTAACATTGCTTCTCCGTCAACTCTCGGAAATTTGGGTTCGCCTTTTCGCTGCTGTTCCTGGATTTTGTCATCAGTGTCTGATTCACTGTCTTCTTTTTCAGCTTCTGGCTTTTGTTTGGCAGGTTTCCTCTTGGAACCCTTCCCTTTATTTCCGGATCCTGCATTGCCTTTCATATGCTTGTTTAGCCGGCATTGCGCGTTTGTGTGGGTTGGTTTCCCAAACTGAGAGTGGTGGACGCAGGGTTCCGACTTAATTCTCTCCCATTCTTCGGGAGTGTAATTGATTGGATCTGGACTGCGGCCTTTCCACTTGTTCCCCTTTTCTCCTCCAAAGGCTATGTTAACCTCCTTGGGCTTTGTTGTTGACTCCGGAGTTCCTTTTTTATCAGAACGAGGTGTTTTCTTGGCCAGTATCAGTGACTCCATATTGCCTCCTCTTGCTCTGATATCGTCTTCGGCTGCAGCATGCTCATTAGCGGTTGTAAGCATAGATCCGAGATCTTTGTGCTTTTTAGAACCAACCATGAACGGTACCAGTCCGGGTTTTAGGCCATTGACGAAAGCATGCATTGCTTGTACGTCAGTTACTCCAGAGCAACTATTCTTCATTGCAGTCCATCTGGAGATGAAATCCACGTATGGTTCGTCTTCAAATTGGGTGCAACGGTTCAGCTGGTTGATGCTATTTGGGCGTTTGTATGTTCCCCGAAAATGCTGAGTAAATACTCTTGCCATATCATCCCAACTGTCGACAGTTCTTGATGGTAAACCATTGATCCAATCTCTGGCTCCGTCTAGCAACATTAGGGGAAGAAACTTGACAGCTTCCAGGTCTGTCCCGTTGTTGATTTGGACGGCTGTGTAATAGTCTGAAAGCCAGGTATCCGGGTTTGTACTGCCGGTATATTTTTGGTAGGTTGGACCAACTTTGGCGAAGCCAGAATGCAGGGTTATCCTTCGGATCCTGTCAGTAAAACACTTAGGACCAAAGTATAGATCATCCTTTTCTGCTCTATCAATATGTGCAGAATATCTCCCGGCTGAATGGACAGAAGGGGATCTGCTCCTTTCTTTTCCATTGTTGCGCGGACGCGCTTTTCCGAGGTTATCTCTATCTCTTCCGTTGTCACGCCCCCTGGGATTAGGTGGAGTCCTGCTCCTGTACCTTTCCTTATCCTTAGGCGGTGTCCGAGATCTTTCACGTCTGTGAGGTGTATCGTATCTTCCAGCTTTTTCAGCTGGGTTTCTCGGAGGTGGCATTATTTTGCCGTCATTCCGGTGTTTGTCTTCCCGATCGTGTGGTTTATATCCATCTTTCGGGAGATGAGGTCCGGTTCTAGACGCTGCGTCCCGGTTGTCGGGGTTTTTCTTGTCTTTTCTCGGATCCTCTTTTTTATCTGAATCTCCGGGTTCTTCCGGTCCTGGTGCTCCAGCAGCGCAAGTAACAGTTTTGCAGAGGGCGGAATTATCATGCAGCCTTCCTGATCGCTCTTGTCCTCGCTGTTGCTGCTGTAATGCTTTTCCTAGGAAAGCATACACCCCTTGGAGTTTTTCCCCGTTGGAGTACAGATCGTTGTTTAGAATGGCGAACGCTGCTTCCGCGTTTTCAGCTGTGGTTTTGTATATTGGTTCGCCCTTGGCATCTTTGCCGTTTAACTGCTTTTGCCAAGATGGGTTATAGAACCTTTCTTTTGGCGGCAGTTCTTCCGGTTTTGCGATTCCGGGTAACCTAGTAGGTTTTAAGGCAGATCTATGCTTTCTCTCGTACTCCTCTATTTCTTCCTTCATGATTTTGATGTTATTATGGGTTTGTTGGAGATGTTGCCGAGATCTAAGCAGATGTTGCTGTTGCCGTTGGAAAGCTTGTCTCCTGGCTTCCAGCATCTCAGGGGGTTCATTGGGTCCCACTGGAGTTTGTAACAGCTCTTGCTCTTCCAGTTCTGTCATTGGCGGAGCAGTGATTTCCTTAGATTTCTTTTCCGCGGGCTTTGTGCCACTAATATCTCCAACTTCCAGGTTTTCATCAGCGAGATCAGCTGACTTTTTCTTCCGGAGTTTGTACTGGAGTTTTTTAGAAGCACGGTGCTTTTTCTTGGAAGACGGAGGTTTTTTGACAGGTTCATCCTCTGTCATCTCCTTGACATTAGGGAATATCGGAGAAGTTTCTCCGTCTTCCCTCTCTTCCACTGGCGGAGGGGTTTTAGGGCTTTCCTGGCTATCGGCACCTGTTGTATCGGCTGGTTTTGCCATTAGCACTTCATGGAATCCCTCTTGAAAGGACTTAACTTTTCTTACGAAGGCATCATCGTCTTCGTCTTCGGAGTCGAAGTTATCCGATCCGGTTTCCGACTCCAATCTCGCCTCTATGGCGGCAAGCACGGACTCTGTTTCCGAGTTCATCGTCTGGTTGACGGATGTCGGATCTTCCGTCTCTGTGACGGGTATTGGTTCTTCCGTCTCTGTGACGGGTGTATTGTTGTCTGCCTCTTGCACGGGATTTCCGTCATCCGTGTTTTCAGCGATCTCGGATTGCACCATGCCGATAAAGTGCGTATCACTGTTTTGTCGGCGATCTGAGCAAAATCCGGCATCATAGTCGTCTTCGACTGGGTATAGGGCGGGTGGGAAATACTTGCTTCCACCGCAAAACCCCATTGCCTCCGCGGTTAATCCGATAAAGATGTTAGCAGATCCAATCGGTAAAACGCAGGCACTTACCAGATGGTTTTGCGCCGGTATGTAGGATCCGTTGTCGAGGAAGCGCCCGACGTCGTCGTCGAATTCCAGGCTTCCGACAGTGATCGATCTTCCAATTCCGCCGAGTATCCCAGATCGGAATTTCACGCCTGACGTCGTTTGCCCCACGGTGGGCGCCAACTGTCGAGACATCGTAGTAGTTTTCATAGACTGGGGTGCCATGAGACTACGGTAGAGACGTGGGGTAACGGGTTAGCGTAGTAACACAGAACACGGGATTTTACCCAGGTTCGGTACGTCGTGACAGTACGGCGTACCTACTCCTGCACTTCTCACTAATTGGGACTAAAGCCCGTATAACAGGGTTACAATGTGAGGGAATAGATCTAGCTACTCGACGAGGATGAACTTCCCGGCGAGTTGCGTAGAGCTTTAGCTTGTGTCTAACTTAACTTAACTAATCTATCTCCCGTACGGCTTTATATAATAGCCGGATTAGGGCTTACAGAACAAGAAACCTAGAAGACTACGTTTAACTTGTAACTTGGAAAGTAAGGAATCCGTCTTCTCCTCCAAGCCAGATCACGCCTAGAATCCGGCTTCTGCGCGTCGGACTACTGGGCCGCCCAATGGACCTAAGCCCATTACCATGTAGGCCACCCTGGTAGTCCGGCTCTTTTGTCTACCATCTTCTATACCCCTATTCAGTATATATCCGACAGATCTCCTGCACTTGGGAGTCATCAAGCACTTTTCTGGCGCCGTTGCCGGGGAGCGTTGTGCTAAGCTTTTATTCTCTTTTGCATTGCATACTAACATATAAACCTAAAACACAAAAAATTATAAAATGGAAAACAACCAAACAATTTTAGAACTGTATAATATCTACCTTGTATTAGGACATTAAGTGTTTGAGGAGAAATTGAAAAATTATTTGCACAACAATCATATTTGTGGTAGTACTAAATCTTTGAACACCTTTATTGCTAAGGAAAACCTTGAGCTTGGGGAAGTTTGTCTTGATGAATATGATATTTTTAGTCCCCCTAATATTGAGGATAAAAATGATATACTTGCTGATTCTATGGAAAGTTTTAAGCTTGGGGAAGTTGGTTTTGATGAGCATGATATTTCTAGTTCCCCAAGCTTGGAGGAGAAAATTCACATTGATGATACTATGCCTCCTATATATGATGATTGCAATGAAAATTATGAATGTTTAACTCCCACTATCACTAATGAGAGTTTTACTTATGTGGAGAGTAGTGATTCTTTTATGCATGTGGCTCATGATAAGTATGTTTTATGTGATATTCATATTGTTGAATCTATTCATGATGCTACTGAAATTATTATGAGAGAGGGAAACATGGTTACAAATATTTCAACAATATTAAGTTTCCCCTCTTTATCCTGAAAGTATTGAAGTTGCACTTGATCTACCTTTCTATGCTTGCTATTATGTGCTTCTTTTATTTGTTTCATTACAAAATTCCAATGCATAGGAAATGGGTTAGACTTAAAAATAAATTGTTTAATATTTTCTGGTGTGTTCCTTATGCTTTAATTTCCTATTCGGTTTGAGAACACATTTATGTCTTTACAACATGTAAAATGCCTTTACCTACTGTTATGTATCATTTAGTTTAAAATTTTCATTTTATAAAAAAATTGGGAAAGTAAATGAGAAGGATGAGTAATGGAGAAGTTGGGGTCGACCTTGAACATGTGTTGTTCATGCCAATGAAACCATTGCAAAGTCTCTATCATTAAAACTTTTTCCAAAGCTAAAAACAATAAAATATTAGTTCACTACTGTAACATCACATTTCTTTCTTATTTCCCATCTTAAATGGCAAGAATAATCTTATATGAGAGATAGGATTAAACAATAGTAATTAGCTGTCAAGAAAACAGATTCCTGAACTTCACTGTCAAAAATGTTTAAAATCACAGAAGTGGAATTTTGACTTGGTAATTTACGACAGAAATATTTAGTTATCACTACATATTTCATTAGTTTTAAGTTTTCTTATTTGAGCAACTTAAGTGCCTCTAAAAATTCACTCTTTATGGGCTGTTCAGTTTTTGGCAGATTATGTCTTTATTTTGCATTGCTTTCATTACTTGTGTTTTGTGTGGTTCTTTTGATCAAGGAGCAATGCACAACTGTAGTAACAGTAGTTAATATTTAGAATCAGCTCATGATGTGTCTTTTCTGTACCTATGTAGATTTTATTTATGGAGGCACTAACCCCTCTAATCAAGTTTTATGTTGAGATTTGTGTAAGAAGAATTTTTCAGGAGAAAGAGTTGAGTGAGATAAACAAAGATCAAGAGGGACAACCAATCAAGCTTGGGGATGTACCCCTGGTCTCACCCTACATGTATCAAATAAGTACAAGAATCCAAATTTGGGGATGCCGAGCCACCTCACTCCAACCATCATGATTTTAAGTAAGTAAAGCCTAGCTATATGGCTATAAAGAAAGCGCTTTACGGGAGGCAACACGGTTGTTTTTGTTTGGATTTTCCTAGTGTCCTATTTCTGTCTCAAGAGATTACTTTTTTTTGTTTTAATTCTGGAGTTTTCAATAAAGAGTCAAGTCAAACCCATTTGGACTTATAAGTTGCTATCCTAGTGCATGAAATTTCTGTTTCAGCACGAGTCTGCTCACCGTATGATTTTACGTTTTTTATTGGTATGTCGGATTTAGCTAATTTTTTAGTATGTTCTGCAACTTTTTGTCCTCTGTAAACACAAAAATTGGCTTAATTTGTTGACGAGTCTAGCTTAGGGAAAAACGTTCGTTTTGCTGCTGTTGCTTTTCTGGACAGATTCTGCCTTCTTTTGTTTTATGCACTCTATGGGCTTGGGAATCGATTTTCCATAATTCTTTCAAGCAATAGAGTGAAAATACAACATAATGAACCTTATTGTCTATCTACTGGAGCATTTTATTTAGAATTTTGCACATCAAGAATGTGATTTGTTTGTCCTTGCTAATCTCACCCCATAGAAAAAGAATGGGAGAAACATGTTTTGTGAAGGTTTTTCACAGGGAATAGAGGAGCTGCGCCTCAAGACATCAAAGAATGGTGAAAGCCATAAGCTTGGGGATGTGATGAACACACCACTGGAGTTACACTCTTTTAGTTAGCACACGTCTACTTTCTGTTTTTCTAAGCAAAGCAGAGACTTGAAGCGTCTATTTTTTTTTTTTGATAAGACCACACCCATCATTTTATATGAGATTGAGCTACTGTAGTTTGGGGTTGGAATGTATTGGATGCTAGTATTATTACTCGTAATAGGCATGCCATGTTTGATTTGAAGAGCTACATATGTTTGCATGATTTATAGGCTTTTTATGTGTAGAAATTTGAAGTAATGTTGTCTTGAGCTATCTCTTATTCATGTCCTTGATGTTAATTGCTGGTTTATTTAGTTTGTCGTGAAATGAGTAGTTCTATGGACATATGCATGCATAGTAGCTGGTCAACTATCTCCCTCTTGCTAGCCAAAAATTTAAAAATTCCAACAAGTAAAAACTTGTTTCCAACACTCCTTAGCCAAGTATTTCCAGTGAGTCCACCATATCTTCCCATTAGCTTCATTGCTATTCCGAGTATGTTCACCATGTTATTGTGTTTTTTATGTTCGAAATTAAGATATCCACTTTATTAATTGTCATGGGTTGAACTTGGGGTAGGACTCTCACGGACTTTTGAAGGCACACTTTACTTTTTCTACATCTAATAAACATGACCCAATAATGGGAGCCACAAGTTTTGCGTTTGACAAGTGTGTGGTTGGGAGCTAGCTATAAACGTGTATCACCGGAAAGCTTTCAACATTGCACAAAAATTTACATTTGGTTGATATCATGTACTTTTCTTTTTGGACTCCTGCCATGCCGAAATGAAATAGAGGAATAGTAAGTTTTGATGAGTAAGTATCTATATGACTAGAGAAACGCATTGGGACGCTAACCCAAGCCATGCTTTATCATGGTGGAAATTTACTTAAAGCTTGAGTGACTCTACAACACATCCTACAATAAAATAAGAAGCTATACATAATAGTGAATGAAAATAAAAAGGATGATGAGTCTACTCCGTTTGTTTGTCTTGTCATTGTGACATGGGCTTGTTTCCATGTCATGGGGCAAGAGGTACCTCTTTGCGGTTCTCTATGATGTCATTAATACTTATTATGATTGTAAAAAGCTTATTAGGAATCTTAAGTTGAGTAATCATGGAGTAGGTTTTCACACTCACGGGGCATGAGGCTTTCAACCACCTTGTCATTCACATTACTTCGACATTCACCACTTAAGATGCAAGTGATAAAGGGGCAATGAGAGTCCTAGATCAATGGATACCACATTTCAATTAGTAATTTTAGTTGAATAATTTAGAGGCTAAATAAGACTTGATCATGTTTTACCTCTACACAATTTTCTCCAAAGTGTCCACCATATTTTCTATTTTCCATTATGCTATTCTTTGACCAATATAGGATTTTATTTTTCATTTTGTGTATGCATTTGGTCCATAGTGCTTTTATTTCATTATACACTTTGTGAACTTTCATGAAGCATCTTTGCTTGCATATTTGATATTTCTTACAACATGAATTTTATATTGCTACTGATTTTTAGTATTAAACATTTGATTATATGTAGCATGAATAATCCTCCTTGATATCCCATGATTGTTTCAATATGCAAAGTCCATGTTAATTTTATCACCTTCATACTCGAGGACGAGCATGGGTTAAGCTTGGGGATGTTGATGCATGTAAAATGCATACATGAACTTTGCATGTTATTACTAGTTTTTCCTACATATTAGCAACTTATATTCATGTTTTATAATGATTTGGGGGATTTTCTGAACAATCCCCCTTCTTTTGGTTCTAAACCTGTTTTTCCAGAAACGTACTTTTTAGTGTTTCAGACTTTCCGGGAGCTTTGGGACTCCAAAAAGGGCAAGGCCAAAGAGCACGGTTCAGAATTTTCGAGACGAAGACCATGGGCCAAAGTAGAGGGCCAAAAGGCCAACCAGGTGGAAAAGAGGACCCTCCACGCGGCCAGATTCCTTGGCCGCGTGTGGGGGCCCCTTTTTGCCCCCGTGGCTCCGATGCCGTCGATCTTTCTTCTCCCGAGTATCTCGTGACCTAAAAACGACTATATAAAGGGTCCCCTGGCCTTTTCGAGAAGGAGGCAGCGCCGAGAGACAAAACCACGAAACAGAGAGACAGAAGGCTGCCGCCGGAGAAGATCGGAGGGGGGAAACGCCGCCGGGATCACCCTCGGAGGGCTCCACCCCCCCTCCGGCGTGTTCATCATCAACATCTACAGCAAGATCAGCTCCATCTCTCCACTGTAATCTCTTGGCGAACACGATGTATGATGCAATACTATATTCCCTTGATGTATTGTGTCTCCCCGTCTATGTTTGAGTAGTGAATTGTTTTTGGCAATGGTGAAATAGTTCGTTGATTGGTTGCATACAAGTTTGTTATCTTCGATGATTGTATTTATGTACAATATATGAGTGCACACATATGTTGGGGAATGCATGTAAGGTGATCACCGGTAGCATAATGGAGTGGTGGTGACTTGGGAGTGACAGTAACCTGAGACCGAGCCACAAAGTTAAGTTATTGGGGGATATATATAGTGGACCTTAGAACGTAAGGCTATGGTGGGACTTTATGTCTTAATCAATCTTGTGCAGTCATTTACTTGGCCACATGATCCATCATAAGGGGTTGTAGATCATTTACTTGACTATACCTATTCATGGCTCCTTCCTAGAAGAAACAACTAAGACTAAAACATGTGCTTCACTAATTGTGACAACCACACGAACGAAACACCTATTGCTAGAACACTTGCTCCCTTGAGATACTTGACATATTTGCTGCTTGCTACTTGTGAAACTTGCTTAGAAACTTGCATTTTAAACTTGCTTCACTAGTTACTAGACAGACCACACTCCACGTCACTTGCTTTTAATTAGTTAGTTCCTTTTAGTCAAACTTATTGCTTTGCATAAACAACCATATAAGAGGGTTATAGGGCTTTAGAGAATAGATAGCTTACCTTCAGCTCCTCGTGGGTTCGACACTCGAATACTTATCGAAAGGTACTACAATTGATCTCCTGCACTTGGGAGTCATCAGTATCCTCGCTCACGCATCCTTCATACAATGGAGTAACCGCGTCTATCTCCAGTTGTGACAGCCTCGATTTCTCTCTAGCAGCAGCTCTGGTGATGCTAGTCTCCTTGAGAAGTAGAGCTTGAACATGAGGGTCCCGCACCTAGTCCGACGACGATATCCCGACATCTTCATCATGATGTCCTTCGTCTTGATTATGATCATGTCCTTCATCTTGATCATGATGTCCTTCGTCTTGATTATGATCATGTCCTTCATCTTGATCATGATTCCTTCATCATGTCCGGGAGACTCTTCATCTTCTTGCCGGCCGCCATGTCAGGGAGACTCTTGTTCTTCATCACTTGTCGGGTAAAGAGTGTAGCCATCCATGAAACCACGACGGATAAGGTGCAACTCCAAGTTACCGGAATCGTATCTGATCAAGTGTTGCAGTTTGCATCTTCGAGAAGGACATCTTATCTCTGTCATGTTATTTCGAAACATTTCGGCCGTCGCATGTTTCATAAAGATTACCACGATGCCTGTGCTTATATGCATGGTTGCCTGCATAGTAAAAAAAGATCAAAGGAAAAATTAATTAGAATCAAATTACGTAATATATGGATGATGCATGCATGGTCATCGACGGAAAAAATCGGCATGACCTATGCGAAAAATAGGACATTCTCGGAGTGCATGTTCGCCGAAATGGAAATGAATCAACATTTTGGCAACACATGGCAACTCATTTTTAATACATCCACAACTTTCATCAAAGATACGCAACACAATTTCGCATATGTATATATGCAACCATATGAATCTTTTGTGACGAGGTACACCGGCCGGTACCGAGATCTATGAGAGAGCGAGAGACACACATATACATACAACACATATGATTCACACACACATATATATGCATATCCCTCCAACAACTCACCAACTATAGATCTTGCCGACTCGATACCGAGAGAGTGTGTGTGGCTATAGGGAGTGAAAAAGATGAAAATGGTATGGGGGTGGAGAGAGGAGTGTTTACTAGATTACCGTCACATACATATCAAATAAAATAGGTTAAACAAGTTTTTAATGGTGGGAAAATGGGGAAATAGGGTGGTGAGGAGGTGGGGGACGACCTGATCTAAAATGGGGTGGAGATGTGGGGGGGATGGGAGGTGAGAGGTGGTCCAAATCACTTAAATGGCTCCCAGGCATACCCGTGACGCACCGTGTTTTTGGTGCGTCACGACTATGTGAAATAGGCGCGACGCACATTGGGATGGCGCGCCACGGCTATGGTTATTATTTGTAGGACACGTAGCCGTGACGTACCAAGACAATGTGCGCCGCGCCTATTTCACATAGCCGTGACGCACCAACAGCACAGTGCGTCACGGTTATTCCTAGGAGCCTCGCCACCCTGGGCCCACACATAGGCGCCGCAAGCCTCCTATTTGATGTGCCACAGGTAAGTGTATAGGTGTGACGCATCGAGGAGCAGTGCGCCATGGATTTTAGGCGTGACGCACCAAAGTTTCGGTGCGTCACGGGTATGGTCTCTCCTATAGCTATTTTCCAAGTAGTGGTGTTTTGGATTGAGAAATGCTGGGGCCACGTACCAGAGATGCATGCAGAAATTCTTGCACGAGAAGATAGGCAAAAATATGGAGGTGTACGTGCACGATATAGTCATAAAGACCAAGGAGAAACACACACTCCTAAAAGATATCCGAGAAACATTCATAAACTTTCGAAGGTACCGGATGAAGCTGAATCCGACCAAGTGTACCTTTGGTGTCCCGGCGGGCAAGCTACTCGGTTTCCTTGTATGTATCCGGGGTATCAAGGCCAACCCCTCCAAGATAAAAGCTATTGAGAGCATGTCTCTGCCGAGATCCTTGAAGGATGTACAGAAATTTACCGGGTGCCTGGCTTCCCTTAGCCGGTTCATTGGGAGAATGGGCGAGAAGGCTTTGCCTCTGTACCAGCTCATCAAGAAAAGTGACAAATTCGTATGGACCCCACAAGATGATGTGGCATTCAAGGAGCTCAAGACCATGTCGGGTACCGCCCCGGTTCTGGCATGCCCTCTACCTAAAGAGCCAATGTTGCTATATATTGCAGCTACCAACCAGGTTGTGAGTGTGGTGGTGGTAGTTTAGCGAGAAGAAGAGGGCAAATCAGTGCAGAGGCCGGTGTATTATCTCAGTGAGGTGCTCTCCAACTCCAAGAAAAACTATCCTCACTATCAGAATATGACATATGGAGCCTACCAGGCCGCCAAGAAGCTCAAACATTATTTCCAAGAGCATCCGATTACAGTGGTGAGTATTGCACCCATGTCGTAAATTATGGGCAACAAGGTTGCGAGTGGACGAGTAGCCAAATGGGCGATTGAGATAGATTCTTATATCCCAATGTATACCAGAAGAGAAGCCATCAAATCTCAAGCCTTAGAGAATTTCTTTGTTGATTGGGCCGAGATGCAGTATGAGCCGCCCGAAAAAAACTTTTGGCGGATGCATTTCAATAGATCCAAGGTGAAAGAGGGTCTCGATGCCAGAGTGGTGCTCACCTCACCCAAGCGGGATCACCTAAAATACGTCTTGAAAATCCATTTTGCTGCGTCTAGCAATGTTGCCGAGTATGAGGCCCTGGTTCACGGAATAAAAATGTCCAAGGAAATTGGTATCCGGCGATTTACATTCTAAGTCATTTTCTTACCCGCTTCATTTTAAAGTAAACTAGAAGATGCCCCATTCTCAATGCTATCACCATATGTCTCGAAAAATAAAATGGAACCTGCATACTTTTATCTGTTACCCTTACTAAACCGCAGTAAGTTGTACACCACGGTGCCCTGCTTAGTCTGAGACAGATCGGCGTATTGTGAGATAAACCATTCATAATCAACCAAGTCTTTAGTGGTCCAACAAGCCTCGGGGACTTGGGACGCGTTGGATGCCAATATGGCATCTTACCGGTTCCTCGCCCTAAATATGTCTGGATTCTTTGATGGGTGCGAGTTCCACCACATCCACCGAGATGAAAGTGATGCCGCGGATGCTCTGTCCAAGTTGGGATCTTCTCGGCAATTCATCCCGGCAGGGATTGCGGTGGAACATTTGAGGAAACCATCTATCAAGAACTCACCTAGCTCGGAGTCAATATTCATCCCGGCTCTACCAGATTCAGAAGCTGTTCCCATGGAGATTGATAGGGAGATCATGAAGAGAACCCAGGGACTGCCCCTCCCAGCTTGGGGCATGTCGCTTTCATCTTGGAGATTGTCTCGCAGTACTCGGGGACTCGTCTCCATCTTGGACCAAGTCATGATATCTGATCGAATGGAGGTGGATGAACCAGTATTCCCTACTCGGACCACACCGATTCGGGATCAACCCATAGTATCTTATCCGGTGGATGGCACCTTTCCGAGTGAAGAGGTCACGGCCAGGCAAATACAGATAAGATCGAAAGGCTACACCATCATTAACAAAGAGCTACACAAGAGAAGTGCCACAGGCGTTCTCCAACGCTGTGTTGAGCCGGAAGAGGGAGAAGAAATTCTCAAAGAAAGACATCAAGGGGAATGTGGGCACCACGCCTCATCTCGGGCACTAGTGAAGAAAGCTTTCTGGCATGGATTCTTTTGGCTCAATGCCTTGCAACAAGCAGAATATCTAGTGAGAAAGCGCAATGGATGTCAGCGATATGCAAGCAAGATACATATGCCAGCTTCCGAGTTGAGAACCATTCCTATCGCGTGGCCATTTGCAGTATGGTGCTTGGACATGGTGGGTCCTTTCAAGCCGGCTCGGGGCAACATGACTCACATCCTGTTCATGGTTGATAAATTTACCAAGTGGATTGAGGTGAAGCCAATCCGTAAATGTGATGGAAACACAGTTGTGAGATTATTGAAGGATATTATCCTGAGATATGGCTACTCGCATGGGATCATCTCGGATAATGGAACAAATTTTGCTGGTGGAGCTTTTTCCCGGTTCTGCAAGGAGAAGAGGATCCGGCTAAACATTCCGTCAGTCGCCCATACGGTATCAAATGGGCAAGCACTACCAAATTCCGCGCGATCCGGAACGTTTTGAGCGGCACGTTTTGATAACGTCGCGCGGTTTCCGTCGCGGATGGCTGAAAAGTGGAATTTTCTCTCAAAGACGCGGTCCATCTCGACGTTTGTTATATGTGCCGTCGCGGATTTTTGTTCCCGGACCAATAGGCCTATTTGGAGGCGAGTTTCGTTCGACAAGAACGTCGCAGATTAGTCGAATATATCCCTTTTCATTTCTGTCATTTATTTTTCCATATTGTGAAATCGAATTATCTGTTTGGTATATGTTCTTGCATCGGCATTAGTCTATTGTAACCCTTTTAACTTCTGTCACTTAGATCCATTGAAACTTCTGTCATCTATTTCTCCATATTGTGAACTCGAATTATATCTATCTTTAGAAAATAAACATAGTAGTTGAACATAAACATAGACTACATATTAATAGAAACCACATGATACAAACGAGATTGTCGATCTAAACACGACATCGGAAGCATGGGGGCGGCAGTAGGGGGATAAATAAAGAGCATTAGTAGGGGGCCGACAGCTCCTCCGATGGCACTGGATCCTTCGTCGGGACTAGATCCTCCGATGGCACTGGATCCTCCCTTGCCTAGGGAGTCACAGCTGCGAAGAGAGTGATCAGAGTTTTTTTCTATGCCAGGGCTAAACCGATCTTTAGTTCCCCAACCTGCTTGGTCAGTTCGAGGTTGATGGCCCTCAACATGGACGTATTATCCATCAACTTGCGAAACACTATGAGGGAAGCTTCGCCCTGACCCACCTGCTCTAACCTGGCATCGCGAGCCTTGGTGATATTCTCGTAGGCGAGCTTCAAGGCCTTCTCAAGCTCAGCTTCGGGGATGTCAACCCTCCTCGACAGAGCGCTGAAGATGACGGTATGCTCGGATTCTTGTGCCTTGTATATAGTTGCATGATATGAAGTTGATGTTAATCTAAAAGAAAAAATGGATCTAAGAAAGATGAAAGGTCCAGGAATTCTGAAAAGGATCTAAGAAAGACGAAATCACGAGGAATCCAGAAACGGATCAGCGGTACGTTCACGGAAATGGAACCTACAAGAGGGCAGCAGACCGGGTTTTCGCTTGAGGGTAGGCGGCGAGGCAGATAGAGGATGAACTGAAGAGTGTGTCTATTTATACACCGGGAGAGGGATTGGAACGGAGGAGCCGCATGCACGACGGAGCAATAACTGGCCGCCGAAACTAAAGCGACACGTTTCACGTTCACAATATCGTGATGAACGCGTGGCGTGCTGCATGCCAGGGTTAGAGGGTTACTGCGGTGAGTGGAAGAGCGGTTGTTTCCAGACTTGGGCTATGATGTTACTTTCTTGGGCCCTCTCCTGTCATGCACTTTTTATTGGGCCTTATAGCACTTCTAGGCCATAATTATCCTACTACAGTTGCATGCCAAAATAAGAAGGAAGACATGTTAAAACTTCAACGAACACATAAAACGTCAAAATTTTGATTATTTTGACACATTTCAACATCTTCCACACTGTGAAACACTACACGTCATCCCTGAATGCTTCGTCAAGTTTGTCGTCATCGGAGTCCTGCATAAGGCTCTCCCAGAATTCTTCGTCATTCTCATCATCGACGATGAGACGACGATGGTGGAGGGGCCAGCATCCGTACGAGCTTGCATCTTCGCGTCCCTCTGAGTGTTGAGCCGCAACTGCGCCTGTTCCAGATCTGGGTGATCACGGCGGAACCTCTCTATCGTGGCCTCGTCGTCCGGCGGATGCCCAGCTGCACGAATGCGTGGCGGTTCTCCTGCTCCTCCTCGCGGGTCACAATCCTCAGATCTGAAGGGAATATGCCCGAGAGGCAATAATAAAGTGTTTATTATGTTATTCCTTGTTTATGATAGATGTCTATTTCTCATGCTAGAATTTAATTAACCGGAAACATTGATACATGTGTGATTAGTAAACAAACAGACGTTCCTAGTGAAGCCTCTCTTTTAACTAGCTCGTTGATTAACAGATGATCAAGGTTTCCGGATCATAGACATTGGATGTTGTTAATAACGGGATCATGTCATTAGGAGAATGACATGATGAACTTAGACCCTAACTAAGTATAACAATACGATCAAGTCATTTAGTTTTGTTGTTATGTCTTACATTCGGAGTAACATTGTTCCTTAGACCATGAGATCATGGTAATCACTAATACCGAGAGAATACTTTGATGACATCAAACGTCACACCGTAACAGGGTGACTATAAAGATGGCATTAGGTATTCGGAAAGTGTTAGTTGAAGCTCATGGATCAAGAATGGGATTTGTCCATCCAATATGACGGGGAGATATACTCGGGGCCCTCTCGGTGATATCACATCGAGACCGCTTGCAAGCAAGTGATATGATCACAAGGATGTTATATCACGGGAATAAGAAAAGAGTACTTGTCGGATAATGAGATCAAACAAGGTATGGTGGATACCGATGATCGGATCTCGGGCAAGTAAAATATCGCGAGACAAAGGGAAATCGTTACGACGTTGAAAGGTTCACACGATCATGAGAGTCATCGTTGAATATATGGGAGTCATCACAGATCTCCAGATCCCGCTGTTTATTATTGATCGGAGAGGAGTCTCGATCATGTCTATATTATTCACGAACCGTAGGGTGACACAGTTAAGGTTGGATGAAGCGTTAGAGAGGATACGGAACACCGAAGAATATTTTGGGCAGCTCCGAAATTGTTCCGGGACAAATTGAAATAGTTCAAGGGGTTTTTCGTCGAACGGTTGTTAATAGAATTAACAAATGGTTCGAGGTGCTGCATGCAAATGTTTGTTAATGGAATTAACAAATATAAATAAAGAAATAAAATTGTTTTATTTATTTATTAAAGAAAAACCTTTGGATTTTCTAAGTGGGAAATTAAGGAATTTTGAGTGGGTGTGAGTGGGGCTTCCACTCACATGAAGAGAGTAAGGGGTGGGGGCACCCATGGCTGGCCGCACCCCCCCTTGTGCTGCCTCCCCCTCCCCTATAAAAGGAGGGTGAGGGCTCTCTCTTCTACACACACTTTCCCACTCCATTTTCCCTCCACCCGCTTGGCGAAGCCCTGACCGTGGGATTCTTCACCACCACCACGCCGTCGTGCTGTTGGAGTTCCGCGGGGATCCTCTACTTACGCTACCCGCTGGATAGAGGGAACGGAAGTCTTAATCGAGCTGAACGTGTGACCGATTACGGAGGCACCGCCGGATTGCGGTGCACTTCTTCTCGCTCGGGATTGGCGTGAGTACGACTACGCCAACCACGAGATTTTATCTCGTACCACTTTGAGTCTTCGAGGGTATGTTATCTCAAGACTCTCTTTCTCCCCGTTGCCTTTCATCTCATAGATAAGATCTTGAACATTCGGGTTTATCGCGCGTAGGAATTTTTTTGTTTTCTATGCAATGTTCCCCTTCAGTGGTATCAGAGCCGGATCTATGCGTCGATGAATTGTACGGGTAGAACACATAGGAGTATGTGGGCGTTGATGATCATGTTTTTGCCTCTTTGAGTATTTTATGATCTTAGTGGCATAGTAGGATGAAGCTTCCCCGGACTAAGTTTACGTGTACTATGTACGCGAGAATTGTCTCACATGTGACTGAGGGGGTGTCCGTCTCTCCTACTATAGTTAAGATCTAATCTACAAAGGGTTGTTAAAATATGTTTTATCAACATTGTGGTTCTTGTACGTAGGTATGAACGGTTCTATCCTCGTAAGCCCAAAGCCACGTAAAATATGCAAAAATAAATTAGAGGCGTCTAACTTGTTTTTGCGGGGCATGTGATGTGATATGGTCAATTTTACAAACGTTATGTATGAGATGATATCTTTCGTAAATTATTAACATACCAGATGGAGCCATATGGTTGTCTTATTTTATGGCCTGCGTGTTGTATATCATATCCGTTTGATATGTTGTAATGACAATCAAGATGGAGGTGCCACGGACCTTGGTGCCACGCCGGTGGAATGATGGACCATATCATATCACATTATCCATGCATGTGATCTTTATCCTTTTATGCATCTTATTTTTCTTAGATCGCGACGGTAGCATTATAAGATGATCCTCTCACTTAATATCAAGATAATAATGTGTTCTTCCTTAAGTATGCACCGTTAAGAAAGTTCGTCGTTTCGAGACACCACGTGATGATCGGGTGTGATAGACTCAACGTTCGCATACAACGGGTGTTTTCAAGCCTAGCATGTACAGACATGGCCTTGAAACACACGGAATACTACGGTTCTACTTGGCGATCCTAGCATGTACATACATGGCCTCGAAACACGTAACCGGCAAACGTGCAAGCCGGGTTACCACGTTGCAAACGAGAATCGATGTTGGCAATACAGCACCACCACTACCACCACCACGATTTCATATTCCAACAGGTCACTTCAATAATCCCATGGATAACGTATATTTAGCAACATTTGCACTTGATCGCATCCCCGTAGGAGAGTCACCCCATGCAGTGGAGACCCAGCGGGCGATAGACCTATTGCGCACAGCAGTAGCTCAACAGGCCAACTACCCGGATAACAGGAGTGGCATGCACGGAACACCATACGTTAGTCGGCAGAACGGGAATACCGGCTGTATTCAGTCAAGCTTGGCACGGCGGAGGGCAGAGCAGCAGCAAATGCCGCCTCCTCCCCGTAGACCGGCAACGCCTGCGGCATCAGCAGCGCAAGCTATTGTGGACAGTTCTCGAGCCAGGCGTGCTGCAGCCGGGTTTGCGGTACGAGGGCCGGTAGCGGTGGCACCCCCCGCCGTACCCGCTGCGGGATCGCACGTTTCCCGAGTGAGCCTAAGTGATTGTCGGATGCCACCAGGGCTGAGCCTTACCCGGATAAATTCAAGGAACCGGGTAAAGTGGTTAATTATGAGCCGACCATGGACCCAGAGACCTGGTTGAGCGGTTACGAGATGGCTATGTCGATTCGCAACGCATTTCAGAATCTCCAAGCAAAGTTTATGTACCTTTCGCGGGAGCTGAAAACTGCCTTCATCAAGCACTTTCATGGGACGTGCAGGAAGTTATTCACGATCGATGATTTAGAGCGACGTGTCCAAAAGAAGGGAGAGTCGGCGTGCAGCTGGGTGCGCCGGGTTATGGAAATTCTTCACTCATCCACTGATATCCAGCCAAAGGATGCATTACAAGCCATGGCGAAAACGTGCAAATACATACCCTTAGTGCAAAAGCTGACACACATGAAGTCTAGTCGGCACGCTTCAGAGGTTACGATGGGAGAGTTGATGGACGCGTGCAACAAGAACGCCGCCACAGATACCACAGAGGAGGATGTTGATGACAAAAAAGCGAAAGCCAACGCAAATAATAGTGGAAGACCCGACAATGGGACTGCACCGGGTAATAACGGAGGAAGTAATGGAAACAACCAGCACAAGCACCCATATGAAGGAAATTCCGAGTTTGTTGCTAACACAGAAGCCAGGTTGCAAGACCCAGGGCAGAGGGAAATTTCAACGGAGGAAACTTCAATGGAGGAAATTACCAAGGACAGCCAAGGCCGGCTAACCATATAGAGGCCTTCAGGATGCCCTGTCCGCGTCATAGCAGGAACGGCAGTCCGGCTAATCATTCATTAGAGCAGTGCATGGACTTACAGAGATGGAAGAACGAGGAAATATATAAGGCTCTGCAAGGTGCAGGCCGGGCAGGAGGACCGGGCCCGGGTGGAAACCCGGGCAACGGCCCACCCCCAGCTGGCAACGCAGGAGGTGGAAATCCGGATAATAATCAAGGAGGTGCTGGAGGTTTCCAAGCCAACCCAAAGCAGTTAGGACAGTACCACGTTTATACTACAGGGACTTCCAACAAAGATAGAAAGATACTCAAAAGGGCCGTAAACTCGGTTTCCTCAGGTGTTCCGAGATATTTGAGATGGTCAGATCAAGAGGTAACATGGAGCAGAAAGGATCACCCGGAAACAATAGAACATCTGGGTGTGTTAGCTTTGGTGGTTGCACCACAGGTCAATGGTTACGAGCTGAAAAAGTTTTTGATGGATGGTGGAAGTAGCATCAATATCTTATATTGGGAAATTTCCTACGCATGGGGCTCAAGGAGTCTCAGCTGCAGAAAAGTTCCACAGTTTTCCATGGAATCGTGTCGGGTCACTCAGCGTGCCCTGAGGGAAAAATAACACTAGAAGTTGCTTTCGGAGAATCCAAGGATAATTTCCGAGTGGAATGGCTCACATTTGAGGTGGTAAAATTACGCAGTCCTTATTACGCGTTGTTCGGAAGGCCGGCTTACGCCAAGTTCATGGCCAGGCCGTGTTACCTATACCTGCAGCTAAAAATCCCGGGTCCCAAGCAAACAATTACTATGCATGGGAACCGGGTTGTGGCAACAGAGTGTGATGAAGGAGACACGGCAATGGCAGAACAGGCTTGCAGGAAGGAAGAGCTCAAGTATTACCGGTCTCAGGTAGACCCGAAAGATAGAACGGCCTTGAAAAGACTGAATACGGAGGATGAGAGAGAAAAGTTCAAAGCAGCCCAGCACACCAAGATGGTGTCTTTTGTCGAGGGTGTACCCTCCAAGCAATTTGCTATATGATCTAAACTAGACAAAAAGCAGGAAGAAGCACTCATAGAGTTTATTTGTGAGAATCAAGACGTTTTCGCGTGGACGCCTTGTGACATGCCGGGTATCCCGACCGAGTTAGCTGAGCACAGTTTGCACGTCGATCCCAAGTTTCGGCCTGTGAAGCAGGGCCTGAGAAAAATGAATGAGGAACGGAGAAAGGCTATAGGAGCGGAGATAGCTCGGCTCCTTGCAGCCGGCTTTTTCATGGAGGTTTTCCACCCGGATTGGTTGGCGAATCCGATTCTAGTGATGAAAAAGAGCAACGAGTGGAGGATGTGAATAGATTACACGAGTCTCAACAAGCATTGCCCAAAGGATCCGTTTGCCCTCCCAAGAATAGATCAGATTATAGATGCAGTGGCAGGAAGTGACCTATTGTGTTTCCTGGATGCTTATTCCGGGTATCACCAGATTAAGCTCAAAAAGGAGGATTGGGAGAAAACATCGTTCATAACCCCCTTTGGAGATTTCTGTTACAAAACTATGACCTTTGGGCTAAAGAACGCTGGTGCAACGTACCAACGGTGCATTCAAAAGTGTTTTGAGGATCAGATTGGACGCAACGTCCATGCTTATGTTGATGATGTGGTGATTAAAACAAGGAAAGCAGAAACGTTCATTGATGACCTAAAGGAAACGTTCAGGAATTTGAGAAGATATTAGATGAAGCTTAACCCCACAAAATGTGTATTTGGGGTCCCAGCAGGAAAGTTACTCGGATTCATTGTTTCCGAGAGAGGGATTGAGGCAACCCTGGAAAAGATCAAGGCCATCCAGAGTTTGAACAAGCCGGAAGGCCTGAGGCACGTTCAGAAGCTCACAAGATGTGTAACAGCGTTAAGACGGTTTATATCCAGGCTCGGAGAAAAAGCAATACCTCTATACCGACTCTTGGGAAAAACGACAAATTTGTATGGGACCAAGAGGCGGACGAGGCGTTTGAATCTCAAAAAAAAGCAATTGTCTCAGGCACCGATTCTGGCAGCACCAGGTCCCAAAGAGCCCATGTTGTTATACGTTGCGGCCGGGCCTCGGGCGGTCAGCGCAGTGGTTGTAGTTGAGCGCAAGGAGGATGGAAAGTATCATCCGGTACAGAGGCCGGTTTATTATGTGAGTGAAGTCCTATCGGAAGCAAAGTAGCGTTACCCACGTTGGAAAAAGTTAGTTTTCGGGATCTTCATGGCCAGCCGGAAATTGAAACCATACTTTCAGGAGCACCCCATAAAAGTGGTTAGCTCCATACCAATGGCAGATATTATCAGAAATTTAGATGCGACAGGTAGAATAGCCAAGTGGGCCATTGAGATGGGAGATTATCACATCAACTACGAGCCCAGGTCGGCAATCAAATCCCAGGCTTTAGCTGATTTTATCAAAGATTGGACCCACACAAGCATGCCCACGATAATCCCAAGTTCCGAGTCTTGGGTGATGCACTTTGATGGTTCCAAGCAATACGAGGGATCAGGAACTAGGGTGGTACTTACATCACCCAAAGGAGACAAATTGAGTTATGTGCTGCAAATTCACTTCGATTGCTCCAACAATGTGGACGAGTATGAGGCTCTATTACACGGACTACGAGTAGCAGAGGAGATGAACATCAGGCGAATACGGTGCTATGGAGACTCGGACCTTGTGGTACAGCAGGTCTCAGGAACCTGGGATAGAAAGGATGCAACAATGGGAGCGTATCGCAGAGAGGTAGACAGGGTGGCCAGATCTTTTTCCGGGTATGAGGTGGAACATATTGACAGGCGAAAGAACGAGGCAGCAGATGCGCTCGCAAGACTCGTTTCGCGCTGAGAGCCGGTTCCGCCTAATGTTTTTCTGGACGAGTTATGGAGGCCTTCTGTCAAAACCGAATCCGAAGAAGAGGTGGCTAACCAAGACCCGGATTTGGAGCTTGTGGCCACTGTACGGGCTATTCCCGAGTGGACGGAGCCGTTTTTGGCCTACCTATCACGGGACGAGTTACCACCCCAGGAATTTTTAGCCTGGAAAATCCTGAGACGAGCAAAGGGCTATTCTATCATCAATGGGGAGTTGTATAAAAGAAGTGAGGAATGAATCTTTTTGCGCTGTGTAACACCAGAAGAAGGCCGACAGATTTTGAAGGAGATCCATGAAGGTGATTGTGGGCATCATGCCTCCACAAGATCCCTTGTGGCTAAAGCATATCGGCACGGTTTCTTCTGGCTCACGGCTTTAGCGGACGCAGAGCGCTTTGTGGCAAGGTGCGATGGGTGTCAAAGGTATGCTCGCCAAACCCATGTGCCGGCTATGGAGTTGCGAACAATCCCGTTAACCTGGCCGTTTGCAGTTTGGGGTATGGATATGGTGGTCCCCTTTCACATGTCTCCTTGCAAAAACACTCACCTTTTGGTGGCTAGTGACAAGTTTACTAAGTGGGTTGAAGTTATGCCAGACACCAATTGTGAAGAAGTCACAGCAGTCAAGTTCTTGAAAAATATCATCTATCGGTTTGGATATCCCCACAGCATAATAACAGACAATGGAACCAACATGTCCTTAGGTGAGACAGAGAAATTCTGTGGAAACAATGGCATCCGCCTTTACATAGCCTCGGTAGCCCATCCACAACCTAATGGACAGGTGGAGAGGGCAAACCAGGAGTTACTTCGTGGGTTGAAACCACGACTGAGAGTCCCGTGCCTCAGAGCCGCTGGAGCATGGGTTGAGGAGTTACCATCAGTGGTTTGGGGAATTAACACTACACCTAACAGATCTACTCAGATGACCCCGTTTTTTATGGTTTATGGTGCAGAGGCAGTTTTGCCGAGTGATTCATGATTCACCCCGAGTGGCGGCCTATGTTGAGATGGAGAATGAGAAGACCCGACAGGATGTCGTGGATATGTTAGAAGAGCACAGGGAGCAAGCTTTGGAGAGATCAGCCATATATCAACAGGATTTGAGGCGATACCACAGCCGGCGAGTCAAAACCCGGGTCTTCCAGGAAGGGGACCTGGTATTACGCTTGGTACAATCAAAGGAGGGAAAGCACAAGTTATCTCCACCATGGGAAGGCCCGTTCATTATAAGCCGGAATTTGCACAACGGATCATATTACTTAATAGATGCAAGGGAAGAGTCGGATACTGTCAATGACACCACCCATACCACCTCATCTATGCAAGAGAGGGAAAGACCATGGAACGTGGCTCAGCTACGTCCCTACTACACTTAGCATAGGCTAGGTTTACAAGTTGAATTACACGATGTAACAGGCAGCAGGTTTCAGACGCACTCTTTTCCTATCCAGGGTACCTAAGGGGACTGGAGGGTTTTTAATGAGGCGGCTTGCTGACCTAACTTTTCTCATATCAATAAAGAGATGGTTAAACTATGATATTGTTTCTTTCTCGTTTATTTCTGTTATGTTTGTTTTTAATTTTTCTGTTTTTACCTTCTGTTTTTACTTTATCAGGTAAGTATTAGTTGTTTGGTTATAGTACACTAGGTTTAATATTTTTGTAGATTGCATATATAGGTCTTGGGGGCTGATTGCTTGAATAGCACAGCTATAATCTCAGACCCTGCCATGATGCCATTAAGTTATAAGGACCGATTACTTGCAATAAGTACGGTTACAATCTTATAACCAGACAATAGAGCCAAATTCTCCTGATTTCTCTTGTTTAAAGCTTGATGTGACTCGCAATAATGTGGCGTGCTTTGCTAATGTATAATCACAATCAGTCATGATGCCCACCGGGACTTGCCTGACCCTGTTTTTATAAAGTTACAGCAGCACGGAATATCCACACGAAAGCCGGCTTACAACAAAGAGGATCAAAAGGGTCATCCAAACCACAAGTTATGCTGAGTAAAAGGTTAACAGCCGGAAACTCACAATGTAGTAAGCATAACTTCAAAACTTACACGAGTAGCTCTATGTTTTGGGCCTTCGCAAAAACAATTAGCTTTGTGAGAACTAAAAATCCCTAGACTCGGAAATTCGGGCCTTGGGGACTTGTGAATTTGAGAAAAGCAACAAATTGTTCAGCTATCATGCTTAAAACCCAAAAATCCGAGTCTTGGGGACTTGGTGACTTAAGAAGTAAAGTCCACCCGGTCAAAAAATCCTGAGACCCGTAAACCGATTCTCATAGATATAAAAAAAGAGATCAGAAAAGAAGCAAAAAAGTTTAAGACTAGAAAAAAGCATATCAAGGTGGATGGCCAGAAGGGCCACCAAAGCTATTAAAGTTTAAATGTATTACAAACCGGGGAAATAGTATAAAAAGTGCACAGGCGCACTATTAAAAGAATAATTGTATCAGGCATATTACATAATGCCTATTGGCCGAATAAGTGTTTTGGGGCGAGAAATAGTAAAACTTCCCTCGGCATCCATAGCCGAGTCATCAGCAGTGTCCTTGGCGGTCGGGTCTTCAGCATGCTCATCGGTGGTCTTTCCTGCCCCCATGTCCGGATTAGTCACGGTATCAGCACGAGCTGGAGGAGGATGGCGGAGTATCGGCCACGACCTTCTTCTTGGCAACTTCCTCCTTCCACCGGGCCAGCATGTCGAAGGGAACAGGGAGATCAGATGGAACCGGCTTGTCTTCAGCATTGTAGGGCGGGGTGAGCTTGCTCACATCCAGATTATCGGCTATCAGGCTTGCCGAGTGACGTACCTGAGCATGGATAGACTTGTAGTCCCTACCCGTGAACCTTGAGCCGTCATTGTTAAACTCGGGGAACCCATTCACGAGCGTTGCCGGCTCAAGCCTAGGAAAACAGGCTTTGGCCAAGACAAGGCCGCGGGTCACCCCAACCCCGCATGTTGAGAGCTTCCAGTGATCGATCCAAGCAGGGACCGTGGAGCACGCATCAAGCATCTGGGACACATCACCATAACCGCCAGGCCACTTCACAGCTTCCAAGGTCCAATTGGTACCAATAGAGAATTGCCAGATCACGGCCTTCGGTGTCTTTGGCTTTTCAATATCATCTTCATCTACAGCTTCTTCACCCGGACCTGAAGAGTAATAGTAAAAGTAAAGCGGTGAGACTCGGGTTATAAACCCTACAGAACGAGGAATCCGGGTTATAGGTCAGCAAGTTAGGATTTTTTACCAAGCAGGGAGCGGTAAGTGTCGGCCATAGAGGCCGAGATTTTCTTCAGCACACCCTCAGCATTTTGGGACCGTTTCTTGTACTTCTTGCAGTCCTTGGCAAGGTCCTTCACCTCGGCTTCCAGCTCTTCCCGCAGCTTGGTCTCAGCCTGGAGGAGTTCGTTGGTTTTCGCCAACATCTCCTCCGACCGGGTCACGTAAGCCTGTAGAAATAGACAAGGAAAAAACAGTCGGATGAAGGGTAAAAGCCGGGTATGACAAGTTACACAGTTATGGAAGTACCGAGCAAACTCTATATAGTTAACTCGGAACTTGGGGACTAGATGAGTATGTAAGCAATATTGTTAAGTTACCTGGTGCTCAGCTGCTAGGGACTCAAGGATATCCATTTCATTGGTCTTCAAGGAGTAGAGCTCATCTAGCATTCCTTCAAAATCAAGGTTGCCGAGATTCGGCCTGGAGGAGCTGGGGTTCTGGTTACCCAGAGGCGGGGTCCTTTCCCGTTTTAGCGGGCTGACCCGGGTTTCCTGGGTGTTAGGAGTGGGATCACCCCTCCGTGATCCCAGAAACTCGATGTCCTCATCTGCCGGTTTATGCGTTGGTAGGGGAAACTCGGCCTCTTGGTCAACCGGGTCCTTCAGCTGTTCTTCTTCTTCTTCTGCACCGCCAGACGCGGGCTTCACAACATCCTCCGGGTCTTCCATAGCCGGGTTATCGACGTTCATATCCTCAGGGTCACTAAGTGCGACCTTGGCCCTGAGAAAGAGAAAGAAACAGTTAGTAGATGATAAGCGAAAGATGTAGAAAATACTAGTGTATTGAATAACAAGGAAAGTGAGTTACCCTGTATTCACGACGAAATCCGGTGGGAGATCGTTGCTGGACCCGGAAAACACTGACAAAGAATCGGAAAGTGAGACCCTAAGTTGTCTGGCTAATGGGTGATTCGGAGAAGGATATATTTGAGGAAAATGGGATGTATGAGTTTGGGGAGTACCGGCTCGGCGAGCGAGTGATGAAGGGATACCCGAGTGAAGAGGATCGTCACCCGGAGAATTCCGGGTTACCCTACGTTTAGTCGGGGCAGGTTCCTTCAAGTACGATGAATTGGTTAGACGCTGGTTAAGTTCGCACATATTGGCATACGACTATGGCTTGGAGGCAATGGAGGAATAGGGCACCTTGAAAACAACACTCCGGGTCTTCCTCTTCGCCCTAATCTCCTCCTCCGGCTCATCCTCACTCTCTTCCGACCGGGTGTCTTCCTTGTACTCTAGCCCTAGTAAATAAGGAGCATTGTCGGAAAAGGGAAAAAGTTGGTCTAAACAAGTTAATGAAGAAAGTATAAAAAGAAGACCCGGATTTACCTTCATCACTGTCAGCCGGCTCCTCGTCTTCTTCCGAGTTTTCGGAAGGGGGAGGGGTGACTATCTTCCAGAACGCATCATCTTCCTGAGAGAGAAATACAGTGACAAAGGTTAGTAAGTGTGCATGAGAATATCAGTCGGATAAAGGGGTGATAGCTGGTTCTTACTGGAGGAGCCGGGTTAGTACGCGTGAAGGGGCTAAGTCCGGATATGCTCCGGATCACGTCAAGCTTTTCGGCCAAGAAGTTTTTCATGGTTTTGTTTACATCCGCGGCCGGGTAATTTTTCTCTGAGTATCAGAGACGTGCCCAGAATAATCGCACATGATCTTGGGCCGGATGCTGTTAGGCTGGATCCGGCAGCTTACCCAGGTCTTTATGAGATTAAGCCCAAGGAGACCTTGGGCAGAAAGCACAACGAGCTTATGAAGAAGAGGCTGGATAGATTGCCTATCGGCCTCGGGAGCGTAGGAGTTCAGATTATCGGACAAGGAAAGAGTGTCATCAGAGAAACCCGACAATGGCTTCTCGCCGGGTAAAGAGGTGTCTTGGCACTAGAAATAGGTTTTATGCCAGTGTTTAACATGTGTATGGAGGCTAAGGGTTGGCATCAGAGAGTTTTTACGTCTCTGAATTGAGACTCCTCCACAATCTAGGAGGGCCCCGTCACCGCTCTTCCGGCAGGGTTTGCATTGAAAGAGTTCAAGAAATAAGGCTAGGTTGGGAGGAATGCATAAATAAGCTTCACAGAAGACTATGAAGTGGCAGATGTTAAGCATACAGTTTGGGCCGATATCGAATACCCGGAGTTTGTAGTGATCCAGGAGTTCCCGGAAGAAAGGGTAACCCGGGGGGCGGAAACCCCGAATCACGTGCTCGGCGAAGACCACCACTTCATCCAGGCCTGGTGAACTCCGGGTCTCCTCGACGGGTATCCTCCAGTGGATCTCCGACCGGGTGGGCAGGACACCCGACTCGGCCAGCTCGTCAAGCTTGGCCTTCCTGACAGTCGATTTCGCCCAATTGGTGGAAATCGACTGGCCCGGCTTTTGCTTGCCGGCCCGGTTTTTGCCCTTTGACTTGGTGCTAGCTTTAGGAGCCATGGAGTGTAGATCTAAAAGGAGGAAAAATGAAAGTGGGTGAATATTGAGAAACTTGGAGAGTGCAGCTATTTGATATAATAGGAAGAGGAAAAAGCAAAACAACTAAGTACTTGCAAGATTTGGCAAATGGATCTAGTCAAGAACACATGGTGGAAAAATATGAGACTGCAAATAGCAAAAGTGTGCTAGGAGGCATAGAGATGGATTTAGCTAAGTGCAAGCCGTGGAAAAACGTGAGTATGGATTACAAAGGTATGCCTAGCTAATGGAGAAAAATGGATAACTAGTGGGTGAGATTCGATCCAAAGTGTTCGCGCGAAATTGAAAAAAAGAGGAATCTAGATCTAAGAGACGGAGGGACTTACTGGATGGATTAACGGAGGAGATGCACGGCGGCAGCGATTAGCTCAACGGCGGCGGCGTCTCGAGATCTCCGGCGGCTCGAATGGGGGCTTGCTCGCGGGCGATTGACGGCGGCGACTGACGGCGGCTTTGCAGGCGCAGATGGCGGCGACCGGTGGCGACCTAGCGGGCGGCGGCGCAACTCCGGTGGCGCGAGCTCAATTTGGGGCTCGTAGGGCGTGAAGGCGGAGTGAATGGAAGAGAGACAAAGGGGAAATGGCCGGTGAGATCTAGGGTTAACCCCTGGGCTCTATTTATAGGTGCGGGGAGAAAATCCCTAGGTTTGGGCGGTAAGTGAAAAAATTTGGGAGAAAAAGATCTGGCCCGGATATTTGGGGATAAGTACCAAAATATTCGTTGCGAGATATCCGGATGGAGATTGTGATTGATTGCGAGCGTATTATTCTGGTTAACCGGTAGAGATGCGGATGCTGAGTCTTATCACGTTTCCTTGGAGTGTTGACCCGGGAGATGATGCCCTGACTCGGAAAACGCCGGGTTATTATATGGACCGCCCAAAGAGCAGGCCTAGCTATTATCAAAGCATTCTAACCAGGTATATTATGAATTTGAATGTTTATTGTTTTGCAGGGAATAGCGTGCGCTTCATGGTTGATCCCGAGAAGCCCAAGCTATTGTGGGGACTACCGATGGGGGGATAGTAACCCGGTAGGCTCATGCCTAGGTGAAACTCGGCCCGAAGGGATTCGCACAAGACCCGGCCCAAGGTGGAGGAGTTTCTAGAAGGCCCAAGAGGGAACGTAGGCCTTGTAACCCGTACCTTAGGGGTCAAGATTAGGAAACTTAGAGTTGTGTGAGATTTCCGGGTAGGATTCGGGTATGCCTTGTATAGGAAACCAGGGAGCCGAGTAATATATAAACCGGCTCCTAGGGTCAGGAAAAGAAGGAGCTTTTACCAGATATTAGGGTATCTTTGTAATACGAGAGCTGATAGTTGTAACCCTAGATCGAAGACTCGGCGATATTGCAGTCCGAGCTACCAGATCACCTGATAGCATGATTTCGCCTGAGCTAAACCCTCTCCCAAACACCAGAGTCGATTTTCCCCAAAGTAAGTTACCCCTGGTAACGTCTGCCGTGATTATCCCACGACATGAGTCATATGGATCATATGATGAACATGTTGATGTTCGCCTTTGCAACTACACTGTCTCACGTGATGATCGGTTTCGGTGTAGGGAATTTGGTCCGTGTAATCACTAAAGACGACTAAGAGGGATGTTGTCTTTTAGTGGAAGTTCATGGGATAATTTTAGAATTAACTTGAACTTAATTTATCATAAACATAGTCTAAATAGTCTTTGCAAATATGTTGAGGATCATGGCACCACCTACCTTGAATTTCAATATGTTCATGGAGAGAGAGAAATTAGCGAACAATGGGAGAAACTTTACCAACTAGGCACTTAACCAGAAGATTCTCCTCACCGCTTGCAAGAAGCTCTATGTGCTTGATGCACCTTCAGGTGACCAGCCCACTGATTATGCTTCTAATGAAGAAAAAAATGTTTATCTGACTCAACAAGAAGACCACAGTATAGTTCACTGCGGCATCCTCTATGGATTAGAGCCAGAGCTGCGAAAACGTTTCGAGAACAGCACTGCGCATGCCACAGTGGGAGAATTGAAAATGATTTTCGATACCCATGCCGCAGTTAAGAGTTATGACGCTTCAGAAAAGTTCTTTAGCTGCATGATGGAAGAGAACAACTCCGTTAGTGAGCACGTACTCAAGATGTCTGCATACGCTGATAAGCTCATAGCCTTGGGAATAACGATTCCCAATGAGCTTGGGATACATCGTGTTCTCCAATCTCTGCCACCTAGTTACAAGAACTTCGTGATGAACTATAATATACAAGGCATGAAGAAGTCTCTTCCTGAGCTTCTCTCGATGCTTAAAACTGCTGAAGTGGAGATCAAGAAAGAACATCAAGTGTTGATGATCAATAAGACCACTAGTTTCAAGAAAGGCAAGCCAAGGGTTAACTTCAAGAAGGGTGGCAAATCTACTGCTGCTCCCGAGAAGAAAACCAAGTTTGGCCAAATGCCGGAGACTGAGTGCTATTATTGCAAGGGTACTGGCCACTGGAAGCGCAATTGCCCCAAATATCTGGCAGATAAGAAGGCCGGCAAAGTGAACAAAGGTCTATATGATATACTTGTTATTGATGTGTACCTTACTAGTACTCGCAGTAGCACCTGGGTATTTGATACTGGTTCGGTTATTCACATATGTAACTCGAAACAGGAGCTACGGAATAAGCGACCACTAGCAAAGGATGAGGTGACGATGCGCGTCGGCAATGGATCAAGAGTTGATGTGATCGCCGTGGGGACGCTGCCTCTACGTCTACCATCGGTATTAGTTATAAACCTTAATAATTGTTATTTGGTGCCTGCATTAAGCATGAATATCGTTTCTGGATCATGCTTAATGCAGAATGGTTATTCCTTTAAGTCTGGGAACAATGGTTGTTCGATTTATATGAATAATATATTTTATGGTCATGCAACTGAGAAGAATGGTTTATTTGTTTTGAATATTGATAGTGTTGATACACATATTCATAATGTGAATGCCAAAAGAATTAAATTAAGTGATGATATTGCTACTTACATGTGGCATTGCCGCTTAGGTCATATTGGTATCAAATGCATGAAGAAGCTCCATTCAGATGGACTCTTAGAATCACTTGATTATGAATCATTTGAAACATGTGAACCATGCCTTATGGGCAAGATGACTAGAACCCCGTTTTCTGGAACCATGGAACGGGCGACAGACTTACTGGAAATCATACATACTGATGTATGTGGACCAATGAGTGTATAGGCGCGTGATGGATATTGCAATTTTGTCACTTTCACAGATGATTTGAGTAGATATGGGTATATTTACTTAATGAAACATAAATCTGAGACATTTGAAAAGTTCAAAGAATTTTAGAGTGAAGCTGAAAATCATCGTAACATAAAGATTAAATTTCTATGATCTGATCGTGAAGGAGAATATATAAGTTATGTGTTTGGCATGCATATGAAACAATGTGGAATAGTTTCACAACTCACACCTGCCGGAACACCACAGCGTAATGGTGTTTCTGAACGCCGTAATCGTACTTTATTAGATATGGTTCGATCGATGATGTCTCTTACAGATTTGCCACTATCGTTTTGGGGTTATGCACTAGAGACCGCTACATCCACTTTAAATAGGGCACCATCTAAATCCGTTTAAACGACACCGTATGAATTATGGTTTGGAAACAAACCTAAGCTGTCATTTCTAAAAGTTTGGGGATGCGATGTTTATGTGAAGAAGCTTTAGCCGATAAACTCGAACCCAAAGCAGAAAAATGCGTCTTCAGAGGATACCCTAAAGAAAAAATAGGGTACACCTTCTATCATAGATCCGAAGGAAAGATTTTCGTTCCCAAGAATGGATCCTTTTTGGAGAAGGAGTTTCTCTCGAAAGGTGTGAATAGTAGGAAGGTAGAACTCGACGAGGTTATTGAACCTTCTCTTCTTGGAATGGCGAGTAGCGCAGCACCGGAAGTTGTTCCGGAGCCGACCCCGTCAGTTGAAGAGAGAGCTAATGATCAAGATGATGAAACTCAAGTATAGGAAACTACAACACCTCGCAGGTCAACTAGGGAACGTACAGCTTGTGAACTGTACGGAGATCCCGTATTAAACTTCATGGTAGACGGAGGTGATGACCCTGTGACATATGAGGAAGCAATGATGAGCCCACATTCCAAAAATGGCTTGAAGCCATGAAATCCGAAATAGGGTCCATGTACGAAAACCAAGTTTGGATTCTGGTGGACTTACCCGATGACCGCAAGGCCGTTGAGAACAAATGGATCTTTAAAGGAAAACTGACGCTGATGGTAATGTGACCGCCTATAAAGCTCGACTTGTTGCAAAAGGTTTCCGACAAATTCAAGGAGTTTACTATGATGAGACTTTCTCGCCAGTAGCGATGCTTAAGTCAGTTAGGATTATGTTAGCAGTTGCTGCATTTTTCGATTATGAAATCTGGCAGATGGATGTCAAAACGGTGTTCCTTAATGGTGACATTGAGGAAGAGTAGTATATCATGCAACCCAAAGGTTTTGTTGATGCTAAGGATGCTGACAAGGTGTGCAAACTTCAACGTTCCATTTATGGACTGAAGCAAGCATCCCGGAGTTGGAACCTCCATTTTGATAAGGTGATCAAAGGGTTTGGATTTGTCCAAACATACAGAGAAGCTTGTATTTACAAGAAAGTGAGTGGGAGCTCTGTAGCATTTCTAGTACTATATGTGGATGACATATTGTTGATGGGAAATGTTATAGAACTTTTGAAAAGCGTAAAAGGTTATTTGAACAGTAGTTTTTCATGAAAGACCTTGGTGAAGCAACTTATATATTAGGCATCAAAATCTACAGGGATAGATCAAGGCTCTCAATTGGACTTTCGCAAAGTACATACCTTGACAAGATTCTGAAGAAGTTCAGAATGGAAGAGAGTAAGAAGGGGTTCTTACCAATGTTGCAAGGCAAAACGTTGAGTAAGACTCAATGTCCAGCTACAATAGAAGATAGAGAGAGAATGAATAAGATTCCCTATGCTTCAGCCATAGGTTCTATCATGTATGATATGCAATGTACAAGACCGGATCTGGCACATGCTATTAGTTTGACTAGTAGGTACCAATCCAATCCAGGTTTGGAACACTTGACTGCGGTCAAGAATATCTTTAGGTACTTGAAAAGAACTAAGGATATGTTTCTCGTATATGGCGGTGAAGAAGAGCTCGTCGCAAGATGTTACGTCGATGCTAGCTTCGACACTGATCCGTATGACTCTAAGTCTCAGTCCGGGTACGTATTTGTTATGAATGGAGGAGATGTAAGCTGGAGGAGTTCCAAGCAATCTGTGGTGGCGGGATCATCAACAGAAGCGGAATATGTTGTTGCCTCGGAGGCAACACAGGAAGGAGTTTGGATTAAGGAGTTCATATCCGATCTAGGTGTGGTTCTGAGTGCGTTGGATCCAATGGTTATCTATTGTGACAACAATGGTGCCATAGCCAATTCTAAAGAACCAAGGTCTCACAATAATTCCAAGCATATCAAGCGTCGTTCTCACTCCATCCGTGAGCATGTCGCGGATGGGGATGTGAAGATTTGCAAAGTACATACGGATCTGAATGTGGCAGATCCGTTGACTAAAACTCTCTCAAGGGAAAAACATGATCAACACCAGAACTCAATGGGTGTTAGATTCATCACTATGTAATATAGATTATTGCCCCTAGTGCAAGTGGGAGACTGAAGGGAATATGCCCGAGAGGGAATAATAAATTGTTTATTATGTTATTCCTTGTTTATGATAGAGGTTTATTTCTCATGCTAGAATTGTATTAACTGGAAACATTGATACATGTGTGATTAATAAAAAAACGACATTCCTAGTGAAGCCTCTCTTTTAACTAGCTCGTTGACTTTAGGAGAATGATCAAGGTTTCCTGATCATAGACATTGGATGTTGTTAATAACGGGATCATGTTATTAGGAGAATGACATGAGGAACTTAGACCCTAACTAAGTATAAAAATATGATCAAGTCATTTAGTTTTGTTGTTATGTCTTACATTCGGAGTAACATTGTTACTTAGACCATGAGATCATGGTAATCACTAATACCGAAAGAATACTTTGATGACATCGAACGCCACACCGTAACAGGGTGACTATAAAGATGGCATCAGGTATTCGGAAAGTGTTAGTTGAAGCTCATGGATCAAGAATGGGATTTGTCCATCCAATATGACGGAGAGATATACTTAGGGCCCTCTCGGTGATATCACATCGAGACCGCTTGCAAGCAAGTGATATGATCACAAGGATGTTATATCACAGGAACGAGAAAAGAGTACATGTCGGATACCGAGATCAAACAATGTATGGTGGATACCGATGATCGGATCTCGGGCAAGTAAAATATCGCGAGACAAAGGGAAATCGTTACGACGTTGAAAGGTTCACACGATCACGAGAGTCATCGTTGAATATATGGGAGTCATCACGGATCTCCAGATCCCGCTGTTGATTATTGATCGGAGAGGAGTCTCGATCATGTCTATATTATTCACGAACTGTAGGGTGACACACTTAAGGTTCGATGAAGCGTTAGAGTGGATACGGAACACCGAAGAATATTTTGGGCAGCTCCGAAATTGTTTCGGGGGAAATTGAAATAGTTCAAGGGGTTTTTCGTCGAACGGTTGTTAATAGAATTAACAAATGGTTCGAGGTGCTGCATGCAAATGTTTGTTAATGGAATTAACAAATATAAATAAAGAAATAAATATGTTTTATTTGTTTATTAAAGAAAAACCTTTGGATTTTCTAAGTGAAAAATTAAGGAATTTTGAGTGGGTGTGAGTGGCGCATCCACTCACATGAAGAGAGGAAGGGGTGGGGGAACCCATGGCTGGCCGCACCCCCCCTTGGGCTGCCTCCCCCTCCCCTATAAAAGGAGAGCGAGAGCTCCCTCTTCTACACACACTTGCCCACTTCTTTTGCCCTCCACCCGCTGCTCCATTCCATGGTCTCCGGCTTGGCGAAGCCCTGACCGTGGGATTCTTCACCACCACCACGCCGTCGTGCTACTAGAATTCCGGTGGATCCTCTACTTCCGCAACCCGCTGGATCGAGGGAACGGAAGTCTTCATCGAGCTGAACGTGTGACCGATTACGGAGGCACGCCGGATTGTGGTGCACTTCTTCTCACTCGGGATCGGCGTGAGTACGACTATGCCAACAACGATAATTTTGCTCGTACCCCTTTGAGTCTTCGAGGTTATGTTATCTCAAGACACTCTTTCTCCCCGTTGCCTTTCATCTCATAGATTAGACTCTCTTGGCCATTCGGGTTTATCGCACATAGGAAATTTTTTGTTTTCTATGCAACGTTCCCCGTCAAGATCCGGGGCGAGGAACTCGGCAACTTTCCTGCTCTCGCCGTCCCGGAAGTTGAGTTCGGCGCGTGGGCGGCGAGCTCGGGCCTGTCGAAGGTGCCCATCCACCACTGCACGCCGTTGTGTGTGATCACCGCGGACCAGCGCCCTGACGGCCGCAGCTGCACAACTCGGAAGCCGGTGGTGCTTCTCACGCGCGGCACCATCTGGTGGATCAGCACCGAAAGTGAGGGGGGAGGTCGGGGGGGCTGTGGCGGCGTGCAGTATCAGCGCCGAGAGTGAGGGGTGAGGTCAGGGGATGTGGCGGCGGCGTAGAAGATAGGTTGCGTGGTCCGTGCTCGGTCGTATTTATGCGATAGCGACGAGGTCGAGAAGTTCAGTGATCGTTGGCTTGACAGGCTTTTGTTGAATTCTGCAGTGATGAGTTGCACGAGGGATTTGATCTAAACTCGAGGTTTTAGCAGCTAAGTATTAGCGATTTGATCTTTACTCAGATTTTAGCACGAGGGATCTACTAGCGATAATATACCTTAGAAGTTTACGAAAGAACTAAACCTTAACAAGTCCAGGAAACAAACGAAATTACAATCCAGCCAGACAAAATAAGAAGTTCATAGGTCTAGCTCAGCAGCAGCCTAATCTCTTCACCAACAATGCATATCCTTTTCTCCGGTTCTATATCACCCCATCTCAGTGACCGCCTCCAACCTAGGGTCATCGGTCTCCCTCACAATGATCAAAACAGGTTGTAGATTATGAAAATTATTGCCTTGGACGAAAACCGTCCACACCAGCTTGTCGAGGATAATGCGGCCGTCGGTTTTCTTGTTGTAAGAAATGGTGTTGCAATGCTCTTCTTCTCTAAGTAGTAGGCCAACCCTGCCTTGATTCCTCAGGCCAGCGTGTTCCCCTATCAACTTTGGTAGTTTCTAAGCATGAAAGATAACATACCATATTAGACCTTGTCATGGTTCTTGGAAATTTACTTGCAAAAAGAGGAGGTCGTCTTATAGATACATACCATAGTATAGTGCTGCAAGTTTGTGACGGTGAAACGAGTCACAAAAGGAACCCCAACATAGGGTCCAAGGGGTAGAAGCCGGGCCTGGCGGTTCTTCTCGTGATTGTCGAGATGGGCTCTTTGGGCATATACGATGTTGGCATCATCATGCCTCTCATCAGCAGAACTGCCAGAATCCTCATCATGGACCTCATCATCACAATTACTAGAATCCTAATCATGCATCTCATCATCAGAACTGCCATCTACGCTGCAAACTGAGTCATCTTCGCTTGAAACTGAGTCATCTTCGCTTGAAATGCAAAGTGAGTCATCTTGGGAGTAGCCAATAAAAACATCATAGATAGTGGGCCTTGATATCACGGAAAACACTATTATGCATCCCACGGGGATGTTCTTTTCCATGATGAGCCGATCCCATTGTGTCCCATGCAAACAGGTCTTGCTTTGTTCTTTTGACACACGAAAGGTGTACTTCCTTCCATGGGACGCTCGCCTACTAACTTGTTGAATGCTCTCCGAGCAGTGCACGGTACAACGTGTGCATCAGAAATAAAAAGAAACGTGGAAATTAGATATTGTAATAAAAACACAATATGTAATACAAGTGTAAGAAGAAGAATTTTTTTCTTACCACTGACTTGAGGTGACACTCTTGTACAACAACACCGAACTTGGATGCAGAAGGATCAACATTTGGGAAATTATTCTTGCATACAGTGCGTGGAATACCCTGTTAATCAAGCAAAAAAGAAGAAGAAATTACAAAATGTGCATATAAGCAGATTGGGTCTAAAAAGAAACAATTCTTTCATGAAGACATTTATTTAAAACTAGGGCCAAACTACGAACAACTGGTAATGCCTCATAAAAAAGCACTACCATGTTTATCCAAGAAGTAATTCTACACTACCAAGAGCAATGCACAATGAATGTGCTTGTACATTGCACAAGATAGTATGGAACCCTCATTGCAATGATATGGTGACACATTTTAATCATCGACTTAAAGGGATCATGCACATTCAGAACAACATCTATAGTCACACCTCTGTAATCATTAGCCTCAGGGAGCATAGAGACACAACAAGCATACACAACTTTGCTACACCAGGTGGGCCAGCAAAAGCAAAGACATGGCACATCTATTTGTGTCTGGTTCTTACTTTTGCTGGCCATCTGGTGGAGACAGTGAGGCATCAGCCAAATATACATGTGTCCAAGTCATCATCATTGACCAAATAAGCTCATAAATTGTGCATAGTGATAACAAGCCTCATAAACACATAGGTGATCATGCACTAAAGGGCCATCCTTAGAATTCATTGTAACATGCAGTCAGAATAAACACATATGGAACAATGCAAAAAAAAGGTGTAAAACAAGCCTCATAAACACATTGCCAACACTTGCTAGAAGAACGAGCCCAATACCAGGAAGTAATACAAGACGTGGCCATGTATCACTGCCACGTATTGGATCGATATCCTAGCATTTATCATGGCATGCAAACCAAGGGAAAAACAGTGCTTATAATAGCATGTACGAATACAAATACTCAAATTTTATACACTACAAGGTACTATAGACACTCTTTTTGCCTTTACCATGGCCTAGTTTAAATCATCGGCATATAACGAGGACATTCAAGGCAAAGAAAAGTGGAACAATGGAAACAAATGTAATGCGAGCCTCATATATCATTGTCATGCAAACCAAGGGAAAAGGAGTGCTTATAATAGCATGTACGAATACATATACTCAAATTGTATATCGTACAAGGTATTATAGACACTCCCTTTCCCTTTACCATGGCCTAGTTTAGATCATCGGCATATAACAAGGAGGACATTCAAGGCAAAGAAAAGTGGAACAATAGAAACAAATGTAATGCGGGCCTCATATATCATTTCCATGCAAACCAAGGGAAAAAAGTGCCTATAATAGCATGTACGAATACAATTACTCAAATTGTATACACTACAAGGTATTATAGGCACTCTCTTTCCCTTTACCATGGCCTAGTTTAAGCATCGGCATATAACAAGGAGGACAGTAAAGGCAAAAAGAAAGTAGAACAATGGAAACTAATGTAAAACGAGCCTCATATATCATTACCATGCAAGCAAAGCCAACAAGAGAGCTCCGATAGCATGTACGAATACAAATACTCAAATTGTATACACTACAAGGTATTGAAGCCCTCTGTTTACCTTTACCATGGCCTAGTTTAATCATCGGAATATAACAAGGAGGACATTCAAGGCAAATAAAAGTGCAACAATGGAAACAAATGTAATACGAGCCTCATATATCATTGGCATTGAAACCAATGGAAAAAGGAGTACCTACAATAGCATGTACGAATACAAATACTCAAATTTTATAAACTACAAGGTATTGTAGACACTCTCTTTCCTTTTACCATGGCCTAGTTTAAATCATCGCCATATAAAAAGGAGGACATTCAAGGCAAAGAAATGTGGAACAATAGAAACAAATGTAATACGAGCCTCAGATATCATTGCCATGCAAGCAAAGGCAACAAGAGAGATACAAATATCCAAATTGTATACACTACACGGTATTGAAGCCCTTTGTTTGCCTTTACCATGGCCTAGTTTAATTATCGGCACATAACAAGGAGGACATCCAAGGAAAAGTAAAGTGGAACAATGGAAACAAATGTAATACGAGCCTCATATATCATTGCCATGCAAACCAAAGGCCAGTCGAGTGCCTATAATAGCATATACGAATACAAATACTCAAATTGTATACACTACAGGGTATTATAGACACTCTCTTAGCCTTTACCATGGCCTAGTATAAATCATCGGCATATAATGAGGACATTCAAGGCAAAGAAAAAGTGGAACAATGGAAACAAATGTAATACGAGCCTCATATATCATTGGCATTGAAACCAAGGGAAAAAGGAGTAGTTATAATATCATGTACGAATACAGATACTCAAATTGTATACACTACAAGGTATTATAACCACTCTCTTTCACTTTACCATGGCCTAGTTTAAATCATCGACATATAACAAGGAGGACATTCAAGGCAAAGAAATGTGGAACAATAGAAACAAATGTAATACGAGCCTCAGATATCATTGCCATGCAGACCAAGGCCAAGCGGATGCCTATAATAGCATATACGAATACAAATACTCAAATTGTATACACTACAGGGTATTATAGACACTCTCTTAGCCTTTACCATGGCCTAGTTTAATCATCGGCATATAACTAGGAGGACATTCAAGGCAAAGAATAGTGGAACAATAGAAACAAATGTAATACGAGCCTCATATATCATTGCCATGCAAACCAAAGGCCGAGAGAGTGTCTAAAATAGCATATACGAATACAAATACTCAAATTGTATACAGTACAAGGTATTTTAGACACTCTCTCGGCCTTTACCATGGCCTAGTTTAATCATCGGCATATAACTAGGATGACATTCATCATGCTGATAAATTAGGATACACAAAAGAAAAACAGGTGGAACAATGGAAAATGCACATAAAAAAATGAATCTGACCTCAGAATTTGTAAGTACAATAAGTATAGTCACTCCTAGCACCTGGCCTCGGTAAATCATTAGCCAAAGTGTTAATAATTGGCCAAAATTGAAATAACATTGCAAAACAAACCAAATCTAAGCCGTCAAACCAAAAAAAAAACAAATCTAAGCCTAATCTAACTGAAGCACCCAAATCGGGTACGGAATTAAACCATAACCTATCGAAATCATGGTGGAAATAGATGAACTAAGCGTGCCAGATATCCCAAACTTAAGCCATAGAACAAAACCACGTCTACGGGAGAAAATACGAAGCAGAGATGCAGAATGAACGGTAAAAACATGTAGATCTACCGTGCATGTCGTGCTACGCAGAAAAATCGAGCTCAATCTACAGATCTACGATACATACAAGGGATAAGAGGGTTAGATATCATCTTACCGCCATTTCCAAAGCCCTCGAAGAGGACGGGACGACGCACGCGGTGATCTGAAAAAAAGCCGATGAAGATCCTGCCTGCCCAGGGAGGAAGAGGAGGCCTGGCCTTCGTTTCCCGCTGAGGATGGTCATCGCGGTGCTGTCGATGTCCCGGCGGAAGAAAACCCGCCGACGGAGAGAGCGGAAGCTCAGGAAAGCGGTGAGAGAGATAGAGCGAGTGATATGACTAGAAGAGAGAGAGGGAGAGGTGAGCGTGATTAAAGGGCGCGCCTTCCCGGATGGGTTGGCGCTGCGTCTCCCGCGCAATAAATGGTTGGCCTGGCGCCAGTTGCCCAAAACAATTCACAAAAGAGAAGAAAAATAATTTGAAATGGAAAGAAAAACAATTAATACAGAATAATAATAACTTAACCACAAAATACTCCATCCGTTTGATTTGACAGAATAAAAACAATTTCCCGTTTTTTTTTGAAAAATAAAATGCACATTCAGTTTTTTGAAAACAAAGATTATCTGAATTGTGTTGATTATTTTGTGACATTGTGCCTTTTTTATAAATGATTATCTACTTGCTTGGATGTGTTAGGGGTGGACACTAGAAAGTCCCAAGACAATGGTATGACCCAACTCTTCACAATATTTCCTCACGTTTTTTTTATAAACAATTATCTACTTGCTTGGATGTGTTAGGGCATGTAAATTCGAGAGAGAAACACATACAGAAGGAAGTCGGGCTCTAAGAAGTCCTGGAACCCGCAGAGAGAATCTAACGCCGGTGGAGCCCTAACACACATGACACACTCTAACACACATGGTATTTCATACCATGGGATTTGGTGGCATTCATACGATCCGGAGCCCCCCTCCGGAAAAACCGTGCATAGCTAGCCACGCTGGGGGGAAAGACGGAACTGTCGTTCTGGCCCTCTACGTGAGCTGAAAGGGGGTAGCAAAGTGGAACTAACTGTTTGGTTGTGTTAGGTTAGGCCCAAGTAACACCCAAGAGGATGTTAGGGTCCACCTCTTGGCAAGATTCCCCTAGTTCCGTCAAATCCGGGAGTTTCAAGCTCTAAGTATTCCTGGAACCTGCTAGCAAGAATCTGACGCCAGTGAAGCCCTAATACAGAGAGCGAGGGACTCTTGGGCATCCCAGACCCATGACACACTCTAAAACACATGGTATGGTATACCATGGTATTTTGTGGCATTCAGACGATCGGGAGCCCCTCTCCGGAGAATTGTAGGGCCCGCCTCTTGGCAAGACCCATGCCATACTATAACACACATGGTATGGCGTGCAAATGGGATTTTGTGGCATTCAAACGATCTGGAGCCACCTCTCCGGAGAAACCATAGCTCCGCTCGGGGAAAAGACGGAACTGTTGTTCTGTCCCATTTACGTGAGCCGGAAGGCTGTGTAGCAAAGTGGAAATAACTGTTTGGTTGTGTTAGGTTATGCCCAAGGAACACCCAAGAGAATGGTAGGGCGCACCTTCCCCCAGTCCCGTCACACCGGGGAGTTTCGGGCTCTCACTAATTAGTCCTGGAACCAGCGAGATTGAAATCCGACACCGGTGAAACCCTAACACAAAGAGCGAGGTAATCTCGGGTATCCAAGACCATGGAACACTCTAACACATATGGTGTGTAATACCATGGGATTTGGTGGCATTCATACGATCCAGAGCCCCCTCCGGAAAAACCATAGCCCCGTTGGGGGGAAGGCGGAACTGCCGTTCTGGCCCCTCTACGTGAGACGAAATGGGGTAAGAAAGTGGAACCAACTGTTTGTTTGTTTTAGGTTAGTACCAAGAAACACCAAAGAAAATGTTAGGGTCCACCTCTTGGAAATATTCCCCTAGTTCCGTCAAATCTGGGAGTTTTGGGCTCTAAGTAGTCCTGGAACCCGCTAGAAAGAATCCGACGCCAGTGAAGTCCTAACTCAGAGAGCGAGGGACTCTTGGGCATACAAGACCCATGAAACACTCTAACACACATGGTATGGTATACCATGGGATTTGGTAGCATCCAGACGATCCGGAGCCCCCCTTCGGAGATCCCATAGCCCAGTTGGGAAAAAAGGCGGAACTGCCGTTTTGGCCCCTCTACGCGAGCCGAAAGGGGGTAGCAAAGTGTAAGAAAATGTTTGGTTGTGTTATGTTAGGCCCAAGGAACACCAAAGAAAATGTTAGGGTACACTGTAAGGACCCCAGACCGGCAGTCTGAAACCCTCCGTATGCATACATTCACGATCCCAAAAAGATCAGTCGTGAACAACATACAAAGTTGGCACACAGAAATACACCATCCGTTACACGAATACATAAAGGTATTACATAAAAGATCCCATGATCAAGTTTAATACAACTGCCAAAAAGGCAGGCAACTTAACAAACACAGCGGAAGACAATTAAAACACAATGTAGTTGAGACCAAGTCATGCCTTAACCTACAGGCTGCTGACCCGGAGACGATTCTAGTTCGCAAAGCCATCAGCTCCGTACTTCTCTTCATAGAACTCCTTCAGAGGCTCCTTCTCGAAGTCTGATAAGTAGATACCAGGGGCGAAACCATAATGAGTACGTTTGAATGTACTCAGCAAGACATCCATCATATCACTTACCAACATGCAAGTATGCTTATATGGTGGAATAGGTAGGCTATAAATAGGGTTCACTATCAGTGGTGTTCATATATGATGACACCACAGTTGCAGTCAAGTTAATCTGTATCTTCGTTGAAGAAGATACTTCAGAAGAAAAATAATATAGTTTTATTTCTCTTGTAGATATCACATGTACAAGAGGTTTTGTAAAACTTTGTTAAAGAATATTTTCTCTTTGCAAAACTTCTTGGAATCAGTTTCCAGAATTCTTTCTTAGAGTAGAAAAGTTTTATTTGCAAAACTTTTTAGTGTGTAAAACAACTTCTGGCTTTCCATCATCAGTACCTCCACGGTACAAGCTTTCCTTCCTTTCCGAACTTCCCGAGTTCAAAACTTCCTTTCAAAAACTCCTTTTTGAAAACATTGACACAATGCTAGCTACATGGCCATTCAACTGTCCATATCCGAGGACGCGGCTTCTTCGAAAAAGATGTACTCTGCAGAGGTGTACACATCCACCAGATCCAGTACACCTACCGTTAACAACCACGGACTGTAACAACAGTATGTAAACATCAGGTATCTGATCATAACCATCCACTATGTTCAAACTAGAATGTGTCTATCTCTCAGTTGAGTTTTACCACACCCCCGGCACCGAGCTAATCCCCGCCAGCCAGGATGCCTCAACTGATGCGACCGGAGGGGAAATTAATCCCACACTTTATATGTCTCAACATTGGGAGTTTTGACGACATTCGGTTCGAGGGTACGACGCCCCTTATAGCAAGTGAGATAGCACACACTAATAAGAACAAACTTCAAGTTAAGCCCCGTGCCCATGTTGGGGTAGGGTGGCAGTACGGTAAAGGTTGTCCGGCGAAGACTAGGTTATGTGTCATTTTTTAAAACACCACTTTCTCAAAAATGACCACTTCCACATTCCTCCGGAGAACAAGGATCCGCCTTTTCTCTGGTTTTCTTTCCGTAAAGCCTTTGTTTTGTAGAATCGCAATTTTAGGGTGTCCACTTAGGGACTAGTATATTTGATGGTAATAAATACCATATGGTGGCTTATGGGCTTGGTATTACCAAGTTTAACTACTGGCATAATAGTAACCTATATACTAGTATAGTAGTAATAGCCACATCAAAAAATAGTTTTGATAATCAAGTTTTTGTAAAACATCAGAGGTAAAACATGCATGATAGATAATGATAAGTATTGTATCAGCAAGCATTAGGATGGCTTGCCTCAAGTCTCTTAATGTCCCTGGCCTTGAAGCAACTTGAATTTGACGCACATCTCCACAACTGCTTCTTCTTCTTCTACTTCTTCTTCGCGTTCTAGCATCGTAAAGGAAATAAAAGACACACACTCAGGTCTAAAAGACAAACAACTAATCTATGAAACACATACAGCAACAAATGTCCACTCTCGAATTCTCTCGAAACGATAACGCGAAAACTATCTCACATAACTCTCACGGCCCAAAACTGTCGTCAGGCACTATGTATGGTTTAGAAAACCACATCCCACATCATACATACCCTATATGGAGTGGTGTACCATTCTCATAATAAGATATACAAGAAGCTAAAGATATAGCTTGTGGGTGCAAAAGGTTAGGTTGCTAAGGTAAAACAAACAGACAGAATAATACCCATGGCAGTGGGTATTACTCACCACAAGCAACTATCACTTGATGTGTTCATGATTTTAGTTGGATGTTTTAGTTTCACAAGATACTCTTAAACACAAGCATAACACAAGTATAAACTCATGCTAAGGTAAAACATTCCAACAAAATCCAAACAACAAGCAAACACACCACAATAGAGTAGACTATTTATTCACTATGTTCTTGTTTACTAGAGGTTTTGGAATCCATCCATTATGAAAAATTATCAAACAACCAGTACCTAAAAACAAGGATAACAAGTCATAAAAATAATCTAAAACACAATCATCACTCAAGGTAATATCCCTATCAAAAGCATAGAAACGGGACTGCAGTGATAACACACTAGTGTGGAAAACCTACACAAGCATGTTATAAGAAAAACTTATATTCTACAACTATAGCACAAGAAACTAAATGGTTCATGGCATCATAACAGAAGTAATAACTCCCTAAATATGCTATAATAAACTCATACACTTATGAAATAAAAGATGAAAATACTATAGCAAAAATCACCATTTTCTAGTGGTGACACTAGTTCATCACTAGAGAAGCAAACAAGGTTACTATGATGCTTAATTATAAACAAGCAAGTCATGATAATAAAATGTACCTAATAACAGTACACAAAACTTACACATTCTAGTAAGCACAAACATCAAAACAATCCCATGAAACAACTATTAAACATGCATAAATTAATTCTAGCAATTTATGTTTTTCTTAAACAATTACTAGCAAGCAAGCAAGGTATAACTTACACAACCAGTAGCTATGCAATAAAAGAAAAGTTATCTAAACCTTTTCAAAAATCCAAACACTCAATTTAAAATCATTCACAAACAATCTATCAATCAAAAGGAATTTAGTTTATTTGCAAACAATTTAATTTAGCACTCAATAGTGAATCATTTCTTAACAAGATACTCCTAAGGAATATTATTCTAACAAATGGATCACACCTAACATACTAGTAGATCCTTATAAGAAATAAACTTCTCACTTGCATAAGTGAAAACAAACCATTATATTTTCCATTGTGGAAAATATCCTATCAGCCACATAATTAAAAACATGTTAATTTCTCACATGTGCATGGTTGGGAATTTTCATCCACAACCAAGATGCAATGGGACCAGTGGGTTATGGACCCACTAATACCAAGGCAAAAGAGGTACTAAGCCTCTGGTTACTCATGACAAACATTAGAATAACAAAATAAATAAGACAAGGCTATTTATTCTAGTGCATACAAGACTAGTGCATAAGAATAACAAAACCTACACATGCTTCACCTTAAACATACATGCAAGCTATCAGAGACAAAAACATCAAAATAACAGTACCTAAATGGTACTGGATCTATAGCAAACATAACACAAAAAATTTCAAGGCATTCACACAAAGATCTAGCTCTCACAATAATTCCAAATAAACACTAGAAAAATAACAAATGCTACTCATGCTTTGCTATAAGATCACATGCAAGTTAATGAAGATAAAAGCATATATATCACAGTACCAAAATGGTAATGGAATCGCCACAATCATAGCACAAAATTAGGTCACAAGCACACAACGAGTTGGTTCACACAAAACATCAAATAAATAAACTAGGGAACAACATATGCTACTTCTATAGCCAAAAGATATTGCAAACATGCACACACTTTGTGTGGTAGATGCAATGAAAGAAAACACCCTAATAACAAGATCCAACACATCTCTACATCCTAGGAACAAAGATTAAGCCAACCAAACATTTTATTTCAACAAAAACAAACAAAGAAATCAAAACAGAAAAGCTTCTGTTTCTAGATCTGCCCACCAAAAATAATCTAGAGCTCAAAAAATTAATCTAAGCTAGGATAAGATATATCTACTCAATACCTAACTCATCCAATTGTGTTTGCTCCAAAAATCATTTTTAAACTCCTTATAAAAGTCAAAGAAAAGGCTACTGGCCTTTTAGTAATCTGGATGGAATTTTCATTCTGTAACTCACCTTGATGTGAGGTTTGGGTCATTGGATAGATATTTTCAATACCTATCCAGATCAGTTGAGTTTGTTCCATTTTATTAAATATTTTAAAAGTTATGGTCAAATCATTCTCAGTGATAGTCTGTTGCAAAACAGTCATTGTGCCCAAAATATTGGTCCAAAACCAGATCTGCAAATTTTGCATGGCTTAGATTTCATGTCTTTATGTCCATGATGTTTCTCAGATTTTATCGTGCAGCTTTTATATTTTTCACAAGCCCAAAGTAAATGCCTCAGATTCTGTCAAAAATCAAATGAATAAAAGGAAACTTGCGGGTGGGCCGGATCTGCGAGGCCACGGCCCATCTAGCGGCAGCGCAGCCCACCGCGCTTGCGCGCGCGCGCACGCGGCGCGGGAAAAGGCCGTTTGAAGGGGGTCGTCGATCTTAGATCGAACGGCTCTGGGTCGTCTCCCTCCTCTCCTCACTGTCTCTCTCTGTCCCGATCGGCCGGCGGCGAGATTGGCTCGGGGAGCTCACCTAGGGGCTCGGGGAGGGGTGGCGCGAGCTCGGGGAGGCTGCAGGGGGTCGAGGGCGTCGAGGGGAGGTCACGGCGGCGACGGGCGCGACCTCGAGCGGCGGCGCGCGGCAGATGCCCGCGGCGGCACTCCGCGGACGGCGGCGGCGGTCCTGTGCACAAGGGGACACGAGGAAGTGTCAGGGAGGCTCAGGGGGGTTAGGGGAATGCATCCAAGGCAGTGGGAGGGGAAGAGAGAGCTCGGGCCGAGCTGCACCGTGTCGTGCCCGTGGTGGTGACCGCCGGCGTGGGCACTGCTCGGGAGCGCTCCAGGGGCTCGGGCTTGGCTCTCTTTTGCTTTGGGGAGGTAGAGGGAGGTGTGAGGGAGGTCAGGGCGTGAGGAGGTGCCCTCTGGACCTTTATACCAGAGGAAGTGAAGAGAGGGGCACGGTGGTCACATTGGGGCATGTCAAGCAATGGCATTGGCAAGCCTTTGGGCCTTTGGTCATTTCCTCTTGAGTGAACAATGTGTCCTATGCAAGATCAAAGGTGATGCAAGCAAGTGGGACCCATTGTGTGCAAGTGGCAAGAGGAAAAGATCAAAATATCAAAGAGGTATGGGAGCCCATCCCTATCCTAGTCACCAATCTCTCTCCTCTCTTATTCTCATCCCTAAGGTCTTCTAGAAGGTATCCAATGCATTTTGGTCGAGTATAATAGTTGGTCAACAAGTTAGGTTAGGCCATGATTCCAAAAATGCAAAGAAACATCAAGAAAATAAGTGTGCAAAAGTGTATCCCTTACTGTTCATTTGCAAATTCAGAAAATTCAGTCTTATGACTTAGAAATTTTCTAAGTGTTGAGAACAGATAAAAAATGCAAAAAGTTGAGTTTGTTTTCAGGGTTCAATTGCTTTCCAAAACTGGTTTTCAAAACATGGACTTGTTAACCATGTTATATAATTTCAGAAACAACTTTTGAAAACAATTTTGAAATAGTTTAAGGCCATGAAAACAATGTGGAAAAAGGTATACTTTCTGTTTTTATCTGTTTCTAAAAACTGCCTTTTTCTGCCTTAATTTTATACCACAAAAACAACAAGCAAAAGATAGTTTTTATTTCTCCCAAAATAAAAGTGATCTTATGTATTTGTAGTACATATATCAAGGATTAATTAGAAGTCAAGAAATAATAAAATAACAATCTATAGCTTGGTGAAAACAATGGTAGAAAACATGTACTTGGCTTTATTTTCAGGAATTGTTTTCTATAGGAAAGTTAAAAGAAAACTTTCATAGATCATTTTGGAAACTTGTTTTCTTGGATCCAACAAGGTTAAAAGTTTGTTTTAAGATGAAAACAAGAATGACCCAAGTCTTGGAATAAAAATCCACTCAAGTAATAATAAGAAAACATTAGGAAAAATATCAGGAATATTTTTAAGAAACATATGGTATTGGTTTTATAATGAAACAAAACTTATGTTGAAAATATGATTAAGATCATAACACAAGTTAGTTCAAACAATCATGTTGTTGTAAAAATTACTTTGTTGGCCCTAATAGTTGTCTTCTTGAGCACAGTCCAAGAGTCCAAAAACTGGGATGTGACAGACCTTCCCCCCTTACAAGAATCTCGTCCCGAGATTCGCAGGCAAGCGAAAAGAGGGTATGGTCAAAACAAAAATGTTAGATGATTTGTTTACAAAACATGTGTTGGTGTTTTATAACATTATTTACAGGGGCTCCCCCCCTTTGATTTATCTTACCAGAATTCACCGGTAAATTTGTTTTCTTTTCAAGGGTTTGGGTGCCATGGTATAAACCTCGAACATATTGCTCCTTAAATGGATATCCATCAACATTTATTTAGTATGAGCTTTCTATTGCTCACTGTCCAAAATCCAGGAAAATCCACTATCTTCCTCTTACTAATATATTTAAATCTCAAAACATTTGTTTTCCTCAATGGTAGTTTATCAAGATCATAAAGCTATAGCAACTCTGAGTACTATCAACTCTATAAGGTTCCTATCGAAAACTCCAAGCTCAATATTGATATTTCCTAAAATCTACCATCATCAATTTATATCCACCAATCTTTCTAAACCTCAACCATACTTTAAAACTACAAAGCTTAGTTACTGATAACGTCCAAATATTTGGGTCCTTAACTGGTTATCCCCGGATAATATCATAACTTCACTTCACTTTAAAAAATCAAAAGATCCTCAATCTTTCCCTCCTACGCTAAACCTCAAATAAGTTCCACTATTTCATACTGTAGAATCTGGTTCCTCCAACACATATATACGGGAGATATTGTCGCCTAGTAATGATCATAGCTTACCCATCTAATATTTTTTTCCAACCTTTCACTTTCTTCAAAATAGCTATAGAATCATTCTAAGGCACCTTTCTCTTTGTTTTTGGAAAAAGTTGATTACACGTTTTCTTTTTAAACGGTGATAACAAACTCTGTAACATATCAACACTATAAGTTACTTTGTAAGGTATTTGGTTTTAGATACCACTTCTGTAGGGTATTTAAACGAAAATATGATGAGCCCACACTGTAAGGTTTTAAGCTTACGATTAGATGAGGTTATATTACCAATTTGGTAAGGTCTCCAATTCTGTAAGGCCTCGAACTAGAATTAGATGAAACTATTTTACTAACTCTGTAGAGTGGCAACAATTTTATGTGGCAAAAATTTAATTTACTCTGTAGGGTGTTATACAAAAATTAGATGAGATTTTTGTTAGTATCGTTAACTATTTAAGATTTTACTTAGCCCAGCGTGACACTTCTAGTGTTCCATTTACGTCGGGTTTTCTCAAGGTACGACGATAAACAAAAACAAGGGGGTTCACAGGTGTGGTTTGAAACGTACCATTGGCTATGGCAGGAGTCGAAGATGCTCCTGCAACATCATCTCTGTCTCGAGGTCCACTCATCAGATTCTTGCGTTTCTTCTAGGCTGGACCTTGGGTTTCTTGGGTTTCGTGAGACCAAGCCGGATCATACTTCCTCTGGGGACAATCACGAGCGAAGTGCCCTTCCGTCCCACAGACAAAACACCCTCCAGTCTTTGGTCCATTAATCCCACGCTTCCTTGGGGATTGTGGCATTGCAGGCAAAACGCTGCGAGTCACTCATAGACTAGTTTCTCCTGGCGTCACCATCTTCCGTTTGCGGCTCTCTCCAGCAAGCAGTTGCTGGTATCCTCTCATAAGGAACATAGTATTCTCAGCGTTGGTGATGGCAAGCTGAGTCAACTGCTCCAGGATAGCATGGGTGGCGATGTGCTCAGCACGAGCGGCTTCACTTTCTTCCCTCAACAGAGCAAACAGTTGAGCAACTGTCGGCTCAGGCGACGGAGGTAGATTGATGGCCATGCTGAATACAAAGAACGGTATAAGACGATAGCAACTAAATGTGGTTTTCTTTTTAAAGGCTCGTGACATATACCGGCTCATAACGGATATGAGAACGGTAGATAACACGACAACGAGCAAACGTCGAAGAAACTAAAGCCAACTCAAACCAAGATTAACACGCATGTGAAAACGAGTCTTAACAAGCATAACTTAACTTAAAGGTTCACATGGCTACAACATAAGGCTTACCACACAATAACAAGTCCTAACAACTCCATATAAGTTAGGAAGCAAGATTGAATAAAACACAAATTCATTTCAATCAAGAGCACACAAAGAAACAAAAACAGGAAAACTGCTGTTTCCAAGCTCTATCATAATCATTCCATCGTTCACTTAATTTCTAAACCCCGAATGTCATAGTATCTACAACGTCTACTAAGATTTGGTTTCCAAAGTAGATACACCTTATATCCTATTGACTAGTAAACGAATAGTTCATCATCTCATTTCTTTCGTGACTTCTCCTTTTTACCAACTAGACTAAAAAATGTCCTAAGCCACTTAATTCCTTGGCTTAGAAAGAGTTGTCAGTAGTTCACATGCTTTGGTTAGGTGTCAACCTAAGATTTAGGCAAAGCATGTTAGTCTTGTTAGCTTTTTATTTAATCATGTTTTTCCGACAAGATACGACTAGCGTCATCGTACGTCGAATATTGAATCGTGCTCTTCGGATTGGCTTTTGAGGGGGTTGCGCATCATGGCATGTGAAGACTTCTTTTGCACCTTTCTCCAGAGGAGGGAGGTATATAACTCTTAAAAGGGGTATTTCTCTTGTTTGGTCTTTTTAAAAGGGGCATAAAAAGTGCAACGTTTAGCCAACATGGCAAAACGAGTCTTTTGCAAACAGACAAAACACAGAGGTTTTGGTCGGTATTGGTTGGTTTTCACGCCTTTCTTCTTTGAGGGTTGTCGTTGTTGGAGATTTATCTGTTGAAGTGCATCACTGGTAGCAACGCTATCAGCTCGTGTGGCTTGATGGTCCTCTATTATTAGGTCCAACAGTGCTTTCATTAATTGTGGGGAAATGGTGGTGGTTCACGACGGTGGCATTTTGAAGCGAAAACAAGTATAAGTCTAAGCAACAAATTCTTGTTTTTTAATGCTATACAAACATTTTTGCTTGCAAAAATTTAACAGGAGGCGATTCAAAAAACAAGAGCGGGGCAATCACAAATTTGCAAAATTTTGAGCACCCCACAAACATATAGAAGCCTAGATGAACCAAATTCTACACCAAACAACAGCACAAAGTCCTACGGACACACATAAGCAAGCCATAACACACAAGCAAGGCTCCATTGGAGCTACGTCGGGGGAGACTACTCATGGAGTCATTGCTAAATTACTCCAAATTAGACTGATCCAAAATCCTAGAAGTGGCTGAAGAACTATATCTACTTCTGACCATCATCACTGTAGAGCTAGGCAATTATTTTGGTCTTCTCGGGACATCGGCAAGTATACCAACAAGATAATAGAAGTAAAGTTTTGATAAAACCTTTAACTGAGAGAGGTAAGAATACGCAACAATTTGTTTTTGAAACCCCAACTATTTTCTAAACAGAAAACTTCAAAGACGAGAGATGTTTCAAAAACAGAGCGGAGCAGTTGCAAACAAGTAAGAAATAAACTCTTAACCGAGAGAGATATGCCTTTAGAATCTTTTGACAAGATAATAAGGAGGGAAAATATAATAAAAATCCCTTCGATAAAAATAATTTAGAGAGTAACTAGGTTTTTACTCAAAAATACTTTTATTTCCTATCTGACGCCCATGCTAACTAAGGTCTCCTAAGGTCAGGATGGCTCTGATACCAACTCTGTAAGGACCCCAGACCGGCAGTCTGAAACCCTCCGTATGCATACATTCACGATCCCAAAAAGATCAGTCGTGAACAACATACAAAGTTGGCACACAGAAATACATCATCCATTACACGAATACATAAAGGTATTACATAAAAGATCACATGATCAAGTTTAACACAACTGCCAAAAGGGCAGGCAACTTAACAAACACAGCGGAAGACAATTTAAACACAATGTATTTGAGCCCAAGTCACGCCTTAACCTACAGGCTGCTGACCCGGAGACGATTCTAGTTCGCAAAGCCATCAGCTCCGTACTTCTCTTCATAGAACTCCTTCGGAGGCTCCTTCTCGAAGTCTGATAAGTAGATACCAGGGGCGAAACCATAATGAGTACGTTTGAATGTACTCAGCAAGACATCCATCATATCACTTACCAACATGCAAGTATGCTTATATGGTGGAATAGGTAGGCTATAAATAGGGTTCACTATCAGTGGTGTTCATATATGATGACACCACAGTTGCAGTCAAGTTAATCTGTATCTTCGTTGAAGAAGATACTTCAGAAGAAAAATAATATAGTTTTATTTCTCTTGTAGATATCACATGTACAAGAGGTTTTGTAAAACTTTGTTAAAGAATATTTTCTCTTTGCAAAACTTCTTGGAATCAGTTTCCAGAATTCTTGCTTAGAGTAGAAAAGTTTTATTTGCAAAACTTTTTAGTGTGTAAAACAACTTCTGGCTTTCCATCATCAGTACCTCCACGGTACAAGCTTTCCTTCCTTTCCAAACTTCCCGAGTTCAAAACTTCCTTTCAAAAACTCCTTTTTGAAAACATTGACACAATGCTAGCTACATGGCCATTCAACTGTCCATATCCGAGGACGCGGCTTCTTCGAAAAAGATGTACTCTGCAGAGGTGTACACATCCACCAGATCCAGTACACCTACCGTGAACAACCACAGACTGTAACAACAGTATGTAAACATCAGGTATCTGATCATAACCATCCACTATGTTCAAACTAGAATGTGTCTATCTCTCAGTTGAGTTTTACCACATCCCCGGCACCGAGCTAATCCCCGCCAGCCAGGATGCCTCAACTGATGCGACCGGAGGGAAAATTAATCCCACACTTTATATGTCTCAACATTGGGAGTTTTGACGACATTCGGTTCGAGGGTACGACGCCCCTTATAGCAAGTGAGATAGCACACACTAATAAGAACAAACTTCAAGTTAAGCCCCGTGCCCATGTTGGGGTAGGGTGGCAGTACGGTAAAGGTTGTCCGGCGAAAACTAGGTTATGTGTCATTTTTTAAAACACCACTTTCTCAAAAATGACCACTTCCACATTCCTCCGGAGAACAAGGATCCGCCTTTTCTCCGGTTTTCTTTCCGTAAAGCCTTTGTTTTTTAGAATTACAATTTTAGGGTGTCCACTTAGGGACTAGTATATTTGATGGTAATAAATACCATATGGTGGCTTATGGGCTTGGTATTACCAAGTTTAACTACTGGCATAATAGTAACCTATATACTAGTATAGTAGTAATAGCCACATCAAAAATAGTTTTGATAATCAAGTTTTTGTAAAACTTCAGAGGTAAAACATGCATGATAGATAATGATAAGTATTGTATCAGCACGCATCAGGATGGCTTGCCTCAAGTCTCTTAATGTCCCTGGCCTTGAAGCAACTTGAATTTGACGCACAGCTCCACAACTGCTTCTTCTTCTTCTTCGCGTTCTAGCGTCGTAAAGGAAATAAAAGACACACACTCAGGTCTAAAAGACAAACAACTAAGCTAAGAAACAAATACAGCAACAAATGTTCACTCTCGAGTTCTCTCGAAACGATAACGCGAAAACTATCTCACATAACTCTCACGGCCCAAAACTGTCGTCAGGCACTATGTATGGTTTAGAAAACCACATCCCACATCATACATACCCTATATGGAGTGGTGTACCATTCTCATAATAAGATATACAAGAAGCTAAAGATATAGCTTGTGGGTGCAAAAGGTTAGGTTGCTAAGGTAAAACAAACAGACAGAATAATACCCATGGCAGTGGGTATTACTCACCACAAGCAACTATCACTTGATGTGTTCATGATTTTAGTTGGATGTTTTAGTTTCACAAGATACTCTTAAACACAATCATAACACAATTATAAACTCATGCTAAGGTAAAACATTCCAACAAAATCCAAACAACAAGCAAACACACCACAATAGAGTAGACTATTTATTCACTATGTTCTTGTTTACTAGAGGTTTTGGAATCCATCCATTATGAAAAATTATCAAACAACCAGTACCTAAAAACAAGGATAACAAGTCATAAAAATAATCTAAAACACAATCATCACTCAAGGTAATATCCCTATCAAAAGCATAGAAACAGGACTGCACTGATAACACACTAGTGTGGAAAACCTACACAAGCATGTTATAAGAAAAACTTATATTCTACCACTATAGCACAAGAAACTAAATGATTCATGGCATCATAACAGAAGTAATAACTCCCTAAATATGCTATAATAAACTCATACACTTATGAAATAAAAGATGAAAATACTATAGCAAAAATCACCATTTTCTAGTGGTGACACTAGTTCATCACTAGAGAAGCAAACAAGGTTACTATGATGCTTAATTCTAAACAATCAAGTCATGATCATAAAATGTACCTAATAACAGTACAAAAAGCTTACACATGCTAGTAAGCACAAACATCAAAACAATCCCATGAAACAACTATTAAACATGCATAAATTAATTCTAGCAATTTATGTTTTTCTTAAACAATTACTAGCAAGCAAGCAAGGTATAACTTACACAACCAGTAGCTATGCAATAAAAGAAAATTTATCTAAACCTTTCAAAAAATCCAAACACTCAATTTAAAATCATTCACAAACAATCTATCAATCAAAAGGAATTTAGTTTATTTGCAAACAATTTAATTTAGCACTCAATAGTGAATCATTTCTTAACAAGATACTCCTAAGGAATATTATGCTAACAAATGGATCACACCTAACATACTAGTAGATCCTTATAAGAAATAAACTTCTCACTTGCATAAGTGAAAACAAACCATTATATTTTCCATGGTGGAAAATATCCTATCAACCACATAATTAAAAACATGTTAATTTCTCACATGTGCATGGTTGGGAATTTTCATCCACAACCAAGATGCAATGGGACCAGTGGGTTATGGACCCACTAATACCAAGGCAAAAGAGGTACTAAGCCTCTGGTTACTCATGACAAACATTAGAATAACAAAATAAATAAGACAAGGCTATTTATTCTAGTGCATACAAGACTAGTGCATAAGAATAACAAAACCTACACATGCTTCACCTTAAACATACATGCAAGCTATCAGAGAAAAAAACATCAAAATAACAGTACCAAAATGGTACTGGATCTATAGAACACATAACACAAAAATTTTCAGGGCATTCACACAAAGATCTAGCTCTCACAATAATTCCAAATAAACACTAGAAAAATAACAAATGCTACTCATGCTTTGCTATAAGATCACATGCAAGTTAATGAAGATAAAAGCATATAAATCACAGTACCAAAATGGTACTGGACTCACCACAATCATAGCACAAAATTAGGTCACAAGCACACAAGGAGTTGGTTCACACAAAACATCAAATAAATAAACTAGGGAACAACATATGCTACTTCTATAGCCAAAAGATATTGCAAACATGCACACACTTTGTGTGGTAGATGCAATGCAAGAAAACACCCTAATAACAAGATCCAACACATCTCTACATCCTAGGAACAAATATTAAGCCAACCAAACATTTTATTTCAACAAAAACAAACAAAGAAATCAAAACAGAAAAGCTTCTGTTTCTAGATCTGCCCACCAAAAATAATCTAGAGCTCAAAAAATTAATCTAAGCTAGGATAAGATATATATACTCAATACCTAACTCATCCAATTGGGTTTGCTCCAAAAATAATTTTTAAACTCCTTATAAAAGTCAAAGAAAAGGCTACTAGCCTTTTAGTAATCTGGATGGCATTTTCATTCTGTAACTCACCTTGATGTGAGGTTTGGTTCATTAGATAGATAGTTTCAATACCTATCCAGATAAGTTGAGTTTGTTCCATTTGATTACATATTTTAAAAGTTATGGTCAAATCATTATCAGATATAGTCTGTGGCAAAACAGTCATTGTGCCCAAAATATTGGTCCAAAACCAGATCTACAAATTTTGCATGGCTTAGATTTCATGTGTTTATGTCCATGATTTTTCTCAGATTTTATCCTGCAGCTTTTATATTTTTCACAAGCCCAAATTAAATGCCTCAGATTCTGTCAAAACTCAAATGAATAAAAGGAAACTTGCGGGTGGGCCGGATCTGCGAGGCCACGGCCCATCTAGCGGCAGCGCAGCCCTCCGCGCTTGCGCGCGCGCGCACGCTGTGCGGGAATAGGCCGTTTGAAGGGGGCCGTCGTTCTTAGATCGAACGGCTCTGGGTCGTCTCCCTCCTCTCCTCACTGTCTCTCTCTGTCCCGATCGGCCGGCGGCGAGATTGGCTCGGGGAGCTCACCTAGGGGCTCGGGGAAGGGTGGCGCGAGCTCGGGGAGGCTGCAGGGGGTCGAGGGCGTCGAGGGGAGGTCACGGCGGCGACGGGCGCGACCTCGAGCGGCGGCGCGCGGCAGATGCCCGCGGCGGCACTCCGCGGACGGCGGCGGCGGTCCTATGCACAAGGGGACACGAGGAAGTGTCAGGGAGGCTCAGGGGGGTTAGGGGAACGCATCCAAGGCAGTGGGAGGGGAAGAGAGAGCTCGGGCCGAGCTGCACCGTGTCGTGCCCGTGGTGGTGACCGCCGGCATGGGCACTGCTCGGGAGCGCTCCAGGGGCTCGGGCTTGGCTCTCTTTTGCTTTGGGGAGGTAGAGGGAGGTGTGAGGAAGGTCAGGGCGTGAGGAGGTGCCCTCTGGACCTTTATACCAGAGGGAGTGAAGAGAGGGGCATGGTGGTCACATTGGGGCATGTCAAGCAATGGCATTGGCAAGCCTTTGGGCCTTTGGTCATTTCCTCTTGAGTGAACAATGTGTCCTATGCAAGATCAAAGGTGATGCAAGCAAGTGGGACCCATTGTGTGCAAGTGGCAAGAGGAAAAGATCAAAATATCAAAGAGGTATGGGAGCCCATCCCTATCCTAGTCACCAATCTCTCTCCTCTCTTATTCTCATCCCTAAGGTCTTCTAGAAGGTATCCAATGCATTTTGGTCGAGTATAATAGTTGGTCAACAAGTTAGGTTAGGCCATGCTTCGAAAAATGCAAAGAAACATCAAGAAAATAAGTGTGCAAAAGTGTATCCCTTACTGTTCGTTTGCAAATTCAGAAAATTCAGTCTTATGACTTAGAAATTTTCTAAGTGTTGAGAACAGATAAAAAATGCAAAAAGTTGAGTTTGTTTTCAGGGTTCAATTGCTTTCCAAAACTGGTTTTCAAAACATGGACCTGTTAACCATGTTATATACTTTCAGAAACAACTTTTGAAAACAATTTTGAAATAGTTTAAGGCCATGAAAACAATGTGGAAAAAGGTATACTTTCTGTTTTTATCTGTTTCTAAAAACTGCCTTTTTCTGCCTTAATTTTATACCACAAAAACAACAAGCAAAAGATAGTTTTTATTTCTCACAAAATAAAAGTGAGCTTATGTATTTGTAGTACATATATCAAGGATTAATTATAAGTCAAGAAATCATAAAATAACAATCTATAGCTTGGTGAAAACAATGGTAGAAAACATGTACTTGGCTTTATTTTCAGGAATTGTTTTCTATAGGAAAGTTAAAAGAAAACTTTCATAGATCATTTTGGAAACTTGTTTTCTTGGATCCAACAAGGTTAAAAGTTTGTTTTAAGATGAAAACAAGAATGACCCAAGTCTTGGAATAAAAATCCACTCAAGTAATAATAAGAAAACATTAGGGAAAAATATCAGGAATATTTTTCAGAAACATATGGTATTGGTTTTATAATGAAACAAAACTTATGTTGAAAATATGATTAAGATCATAACACAAGTTAGTTCAAACAATCATGTTGTTGTAAAAATTACTTTGTTGGCCCTAATAGTTGTCTTCTTGAGCACAGTCCAAGAGTCCAAAAACTGGGATGTGACAGACCTTCCCCCCTTACGCGAATCTCGTCCCGAGATTCGCAGGCAAGCGAAAAGAGGGTATGGTAAAAACAACAATGTTAGATGATGTGTTTACAAAACATGTGCTGGTGTTTTGTAACATTATTTACAGGGGCTTCCCCCCTTTGATTTATCTTACCAGAATTCACCGGTAAATTTGTTTTCTTTTCAAGGGTTTGGGTGCCATGGTCTAAGCCTAGAACATATTGCTCCTTAAATGGATATACATCAACATTTATTTAGTATGAGATTTCTATTGCTCACTGTCCAAAATCCAGGAAAATCCACTATCTTCCTCTTACTAATATATTTAAATCTCAAAACATTTGTTTTCCTCAATGGTAGTTTATCAAGATCATAAAGCTATAGAAACTCTGAGTACTATCAACTCTATAAGGTTCCTATCAAAAACTCCAAGCTCAATATTGATATTTCCTAAAATCTACCATGATCAATTTATATCCATCAATCTCTCTAAACCTCAACCATACTTTAAAACTACAAAGCTTAGTTACTGATAACGTCCAATATTTGGGTCCTTAACTGGTTATCCCCGGATAATATCATAACTTCACTTCACTTTAAAAAATCAAAAGATCCTCAATGTTTCCCTCCTACGCTAAACCTCAAATGAGTTCCACTATTTCATACTGTAGAATCTGGTTCCTCCAACACATATATACGGGAGATATTGTCGCCTAGTAATGATCATAGCTTACCCATCTAATATGTTTTTCCAACCTTTCACTTTCTTCAAAATAGATATAGAATCATTCTAAGGCACCTTCCTCTTTGTTTTTGGAAAAAGTTGATTACACGTTTTTTTTTAAACGGTGATAACAAACTCTGTAACATATCAACTCTATAAGTTACTTTGTAAGGTATTTGGTTTTAGATACCACTTCTGTAGGGTATTTAAACGAAAATATGATGAGCCCACACTGTAAGGTTTTAAGCTTACGATTAGATGAGGTTATATTACCAATTTGGTAAGGTCTCCAATTCTGTAAGGCCTCGAACTAGAATTAGATGAAACTATTTTACTAACTCTGTAGAGTGGCAACAATTTTATGTGGCAAAAATTTAATTTACTCTGTAGGGTGTTATACAAAAATTAGATGAGATTTTTGTTAGTATCGTTAACTATTTAAGATTTTACTTAGCCCGACGTGACACTTCTAGTGTTCCATTTACGTCGGGTTTTCTCAGGGTACGACGATAAACAAAAACAAGGGGGTTCACAGGTGTGGTTTGAAACGTACCATTGGCTATGGCAGGAGTCGAAGATGCTCCTGCAACATCATCTCTGTCTCGAGGTCCACTCATCAGATTCTTGCGTTTCTTCTGGGCTGGACCTTGGGTTTCTTGGGTTTCGTGAGACCAAGCCGGATCATACTTCCTCTGGGGACAATCACGAGCGAAGTGCCCTTCCGTCCCATAGACAAAACACCCTCCAGTCTTTGGTCCATTAATCCCACGCTTCCTTGGGGATTGCGGCATTGCAGGCAAAACGCTGCGAGTCACCCATAGACTAGTTTCTCCTGGCGTCACCATCTTCCGTTTGCAGCTCTCTCCAACAAGCAGTTGCTGGTATCCTCTCATAAGGAACATAGTATTCTCAGTGTTGGTGATGGCAAGCTGAGTCAACTGCTCCAGGACAGCATGGGTGGCGATGTGCTCACCACGAGCGGCTTCACTTTCTTCCCTCAACAGAGCAAACAGTTGAGCAACTGTCGGCTCAGGCGACGGAGGTAGATTGCTGGCCATGCTGAATACAAAGAACGGTATAAGACGATAGCAACTAAAGGTGTTTTTGTTGTTAAAGGCTCGTGACATATACGGGCTCATAGCGGATATGAGAACGGTAGATAACACGACAACGAGCAAACGTCGAAGAAACTAAAACCAACTCAAACCAAGATTAACACGCATGTGAAAACGAGTCTTAACAAGCATAACTTAACTTAAAGGTTCACATGGCTACAACATAAGGCTTACCACACAATAACAAGTCCTAACAACTCCATATAAGTTAGAAAGCAATATTGAATAAAACACAAATTCATTTCAATCAAGAGCACACAAAGAAACAAAAACAGGAAAACTGCTGTTTCCTAGCTCTATCATAATCATTCCATCGTTCACTTAATTTCTAAACCCCGAATGTCATAGTATCTACAACGTCTACTAAGATTTGGTTTCCAAAGTAGATACACCTTATATCCTATTGACTAGTAAACGAATAGTTCATCATCTCATTTCTTTCGTGACTTCTCCTTTTTACCAACTAGACTAAAAAATGTCCTAAGCCACTTAATTCCTTGGCTTAGAAAGAGTTGTCAGTAGTTCACATGCTTTGGTTGGGTGTCAACCTAAGATTTAGGCAAAGCATGTTAGTCTTGTTACCTTTTTATTTAATCATGTTTGTCCGACAAGATACACCTAGCGTCATCGTACGTCAAATATTGAATCATGCTCTTCGGATTGGCTTTTGAGGGGGTTGCGCATCATGGCATGTCAAGACTTCTTTTGCACCTATCTCTAGAGGAGGGAGGTATATAACTTTTAAAAGGGGATTTCTCTTGTTTGGTCTTTTTTAAAAGGGGCCATAAAAAGTGCAAAGTTTAGCCAACAGGGCAAAACGAGTCTTTTGCAAACAGACAAAACACAGAGGTTTTGGTCGGTATTGGTTGGTTTTCACGTCTTTCTTCTTTGAGGGTTGTCGTTGTTGGAGATTTATCTGTTGGAGTGCATCATTGGTAGCAATGCTATCAGCTCGTGTGGCTTGATGGTCCTCTATTATTAGGTCCAACAGTGCTTTCATTAATTGTGGGGAAATGGTGGTGGTTCATGACGGTGGCATTTTGAAGCGAAAACAAGTATAAGTCTAAGCAACAAATTCTTGTTTTTGAATGCTATACAAACATTTTTTCTTGCAAAAATTTAACAGGAGGCGATTCAAAAAACAAGAGCGGGGCAATCACAAATTTGCAAAATTTTGAGCACCCCACAAACATATAGAAGCCTAGATGAACCAAATTCTACACCAAACAACAGCACAAAGTCCTACGGACACACATAAGCAAGCCATAACACACAAGCAAGGCTCCATTGGAGCTACGTCGGGGGAGACTACTCATGGAGTCATTGCTAAATTACTCCAAACTAGACTGATCCAAAAATTCTAGAAGTGGCTGAAGAACTATATCTGACCATCATCACTGTAGAGCTAGGCAATTATTTTGGTCTTCTCGGGACATCGGCAAGTATACCAACAAGATAATAGAAGTAAAGTTTTGATAAAACCTTTAACTGAGAGGGGTAAGAATACGCAACAATTTGTTTTTGAAACCCCAACTATTTTCTAAACAGAAAACTTCAAAGACGAGAGATGTTTCAAAAACAGAGCGGAGCAGTTGCAAACAAGTAAGAAATAAACTCTTAACCGAGAGCGATATGCCTTTAGAATCTTTTTACAAGATAATAAGGAGGGAAAATATACTAAAAATCCCTTCGATAAAAATAATTTAGAGAGTAACTAGGTTTTTACTCAAAAATACTTTTATTTCCTATCTGACGCCCATGCTAACTAAGGTCTCCTAAGGTCAGGATGGCTCTGATACCAACTCTGTAAGGACCCCAGACCGGCAGTCTGAAACCCTCCGTATGCATACATTCACGATCCCAAAAAGATCAGTCGTGAACAACATACAAAGTTGGCACATAGAAATACATCATCCATTACACGAATACATAAAGGTATTACATAAAAGATCACATGATCAAGTTTAACACAACTACCAAAAGGGCAGGCAACTTAACAAACACAGCGGAAGACAATTAAAACACAATGTAGTTGAGCCCAAGTCACGCCTTAACCTACAGGCTGCTGACCCGGAGACAATCCTAGTTTGCAAAGCCATCAGCTCCGTACTTCTCTGCATAGAACTCCTTTGGAGGCTCCTTCTCGAAGTCTGATAAGTAGATACCAGGGACGAAACCATAATGAGTACGTTTGAATGTACTCAGCAAGACATCCATCATATCACTTACCAACATGCAAGTATGCTTATATGGTGGAATAGGTAGGCTATAAATAGGGTTCACTATCAGTGGTGTTCATATATGATGACACCACAGTTGCAGTCAAGTTAATCTGTATCTTCGTTGAAGAAGATACTTCAGAAGAAAAATAATATAGTTTTATTTCTCTTGTAGATATCACATGTACAAGAGGTTTTGTAACACTTTGTTAAAGAATATTTTCTCTTTGCAAAACTTCTTGGAATCAGTTTCCAGAATTCTTGCTTAGAGTAGAAAAGTTTTATTTGCAAAACTTTTTAGTGTGTAAAACAACTTCTTGCTTTCCATCATCAGTACCTCCACGGTACAAGCTTTCCTTCCTTTCCGAACTTCCCGAGTTCAAAACTTCCTTTCAAAAACTCCTTTTTGAAAACATTGACACAATGCTAGCTACATGGCCATTCAACTGTCCATATCCGAGGACGCGGCTTCTTCGAAAAAGATGTACTCTGCATAGGTGTACACATCCACCAGATCCAGTACACCTACCGTGAACAACCACGGACTGTAACAACAGTATGTAAACATCAGGTAGCTGATCATAACCATCCACTATGTTCAAACTAGAATGTGTCTATCTCTCAGTTGAGTTTTACCACATCCCTGGCACCGAGGTAATCCCCGCTAGCCAGGATGCCTCAACTGATGCGACCGGAGGGAAAATTAATCCCACACTTTATATGTCTCAACATTGGGAGTTTTGACGACATTCGGTTCGAGGGTACGACGCCCCTTATAGCAAGTGAGATAGCACACACTAATAAGTATAAACTTCCATTTAAGCCCTGTGCCCATGTTGCGGTAGGGTGGCAGTACGATAAAGGTTGTCCGGCGAAGACTAGGTTATGTGTCATTTTTTAAAACACCACTTTCTCAAAAATGACCACTTCCACATTCCTCCGGAGAACAAGGATCCGTCTTTTCTCCGGTTTTCTTTCCGTAAAGCCTTTGTTTTGTAGAATCACAATTTTAGGGTTTCCACTTAGGGACTAGTATATTTGATGGTAATAAATACCATATGGTGGCTTATGGGCTTGGTATTACCAAGTTTAACTACTGGCATAATAGTAACCTATATACTAGTATAGTAGTAATAGCCACATCAAAAATAGTTTTGATAATCAAGTTTTTGTAAAACTTCAGAGGTAAAACATGCATGATAGATAATGATAAGTATTGTATCAGCAAGCATCAGGATGGCTTGCCTCAAGTCTCTTAATGTCCCTGGCCTTGAGGCAACTTGAATTTGACGCACAGCTCCACAACTGCTCCTTCTTCTTCTTCGCGTTCTAGCGTCGTAAAGGAAATAAAAGACACACACCCAGGTCTAAAATACAAACAACTAAGCTAAGAAACACATACAGCAACAAATGTTCACTCTCGAGTTCTCTCGAAACGATAACGCGAAAACTATCTCACATAACTCTCACGGCCCAAAACTGTCGTCAAGCACTATGTATGGTTTAGAAAACCACATCCCACATCATACATACCCTATATGGAGTGGTGTACCATTCTCATAATAAGATATACAAGAAGCTAAAGATATAGCTTGTGGGTGCAAAAGGTTAGGTTGCTAAGGTAAAACAAACAGACAGAATAATACCCATGGCAGTGGGTATTACTCACCACAAGCAACTATCACTTGATGTGTTCATGATTTTAGTTGGATGTTTTAGTTTCACAAGATACTCTTAAACACAAGCATAACACAAATATAAACTCATGCTAAGGTAAAACATTCCAACAAAATCCAAACAACAAGCAAACACACCACAATAGAGTAGACTATTTATTCACTATGTTCTTGTTTACTAGAGGTTTTGGTATCCATCCATTATGAAAAATTAGCAAACAACCAGTACCTAAAAACAAGGATAACAAGTCATAAAAATAATCTAAAACATAATCATCACTCAAGGTAATATCCCTATCAAAAGCATAGAAACAGGACTGCACTGATAACACACTAGTGTGGAAAACCTACACAAGCATGTTATAAGAAAAACTTATATTCTACAACTATAGCACAAGAAACTAAATGATTCATGGCATCATAACAGAAGTAATAACTCCCTAAATATGCTATAATAAACTCATACACTTATGAAATAAAAGATGAAAATACTATAGCAAAAATCACCATTTTCTAGTGGTGACACTAGTTCATCACTAGAGAAGCAAACAAGGTTACTATGATGCTTAATTATAAACAAGCAAGTCATGATCATAAAATGTACCTAATAACAGTACACAAAACTTACACATTCTAGTAAGCACAAACATCAAAACAATCCCATGAAACAACTATTAAACATGCATAAATTAATTCTAGCAATTTATGTTTTTCTTAAACAATTACTAGCAAGCAAGCAAGGTATAACTTACACAACCAGTAGCTATGCAATAAAAGAAAAATTATCTAAACCTTTTCAAAAATCCAAACACTTAATTTAAAATCATTCACAAACAATCTATCAATCAAAAGGAATTTAGTTTATTTGCAAACAATTTAATTTAGCACTCAATAGTGAATCATTTCTTAACAAGATACTCCTAAGGAATATTATGCTAACAAATGTATCACACCTAACATAATAGTAGATCCTTATAATAAATAAACTTCTCACTTGCATAAGTGAAAAAAAACCATTATATTTTCCATGGTGGAGAATATCCTATCAACCACATAATTAAAAACATGTTAATTTCTCACATGTGCATGGTTGGGAATTTTCATCCACAACCAAGATGCAATGGGACCAGTGGGTTATGGACCCACTAATACCAAGGAAAAAGAGGTACTAAGCCTCTGGTTACTCATGACAAACATTAGAATAACAAAATAAATAAGACAAGGCTATTTATTCTAGTGCATACAAGACTAGTGCATAAGAATAACAAAACCTACACATGCTTCACCTTAAACATACATGCAAGATATCAGAGACAAAAACATCAAAATAACAGTACCAAAATGGTACTGGATCTATAGCAAACATAACACAAAAATTTTCAAGGCATTCACCCAAAGATCTAGCTCTCACAATAATTCCAAATAAACACTAGAAAAATAACAAATGCTACTCATGCTTTTCTATAAGATCACATGCAAGTTAATGAAGATAAAAGAATATAAATCACAGTACCAAAATGGTACTGGACTCACCACAATCATAGCACAAAATTAGGTCACAAGCACACAAGGAGTTGGTTCACACAAAACATCAAATAAATAAACTAGGGAACAACATATGCTACTTCTATAGCCAAAAGATATTGGAAACATGCACACACTTTGTGTGGTAGATGCAATGCAAGAAAACACCCTAATAACAATATCCAACACATCTCTACAGCCTAGGAACAAAGATTAAGCCAACCAAACATTTTATTTGAACAAAAACAAACAAAGAAATCAAAACAGAAAAGCTTCTGTTTCTAGATCTGCCCACCAAAAATAATCTAGAGCTCAAAATATTAATCTAAGCTAGGATACGATAGACCTACTCAATACCTAACTCATCCAATTGGGTTTGCTCCAAAAATCATTTTTAAACTCCCTATAAAAGTCAAAGAAAAGGCTACTGGCCTTTTAGTAATATGGATGGCATTTTCATTCTGTAACTCAACTTGATGTGACGTTTGGTTCATTGGATAGATATTTTCAATAGCTATCCAGATCAGTTGATTTTTTTCCATTTGATTACATATTTTAAAAGTTATGGTCAAATCATTCTCAGAGATAGTCTGTGGCAAAACAGTCATTGTGCCCAAAATATTGGTCCAAAACCAGATCTGCAAATTCTGCATGACTTAGATTTCAGGCCTTTATGTCCATGATGTTTCTCAGATTTTATCGTGCAGATTTTGTATTTTTCACAAGCCCAAAGTAAATGCCTCAGATTCTGTCAAAAATCAAATGAATAAAAGGAAACTTGCGGGTGGGCCGGATCTGCGAGGCCACGGCCCATCTAGCGGCAGCGCAGCCCACCGCGCTTGCGCGCGCGCGCACGCGGCGCGGGAAAAGGCCGTTTGAAGGGGGTCGTCGATCTTAGATCGAACGGCTCTGGGTCGTCTCCCTCCTCTCCTCACTGTCTCTCTCTGTCCCGATCGGCCGGCGGCGAGATTGGCTCGGAGAGCTCACCTAGGGGCTCGGGGAGAGGTGGCGCGAGCTCGGGGAGGCTGCAGGGGGTCGAGGGCGTCGAGGGGAGGTCACGGCGGCGACGGTCGCGACCTCGCGCGGCGGCGCGCGGCAGATGCCCGCGGCGGCACTCCGCGGACGGCGGCGGCGGTTCTGTGCACAAGGGGACACGAGCTGCACCGTGTCGTGCCCGTGGTGTTGACTGCCGGCGTGGGCACTGCTCGGGAGCGCTCCAGGGGCTCGGGCTTGGCTCTCTTTTGCTTTGGGGAGGTAGAGGGAGGTGTGAGGGAGGTCAGGGCGTGAGGAGGTTCCCTATGGACCTTTATACCAGAGGGAGTGAAGAGAGGGGCACGGTGGTCACATTGGGGCATGTCAAGCAATGGCATTGGCAAGCCTTTGGGCCTTTGGTCATTTCCTCTTGAGTGAACAATGTGTCCTATGCAAGATCAAAGGTGATGCAAGCAAGTGGGACCCATTGTGTGCAAGTGGCAAGAGGAAAAGATCAAAATATCAAAGAGGTATGGGAGCCCATCCCTATCCTAGTCACCAATCTCTCTCCTCTCTTATTCTCATCCCTAAGGTCTCCTAGAAGGTATCCAATGCATTTTGGTCGAGTATAATAGTTGGTCAACAAGTTAGGTTAGGCCATGCTTCCAAAAATGCAAAGAAACATCAAGAAAATAAGTGTGCAAAAGTGTATCCCTTACTGTTCATTTGCAAATTCAGAAAATTCAGTCTTATGACTTAGAAATTTTCTAAGTGTTGAGAATAGATAAATAATTCAAAAAGTTGAGTTTGTTTTCAGGGTTCAATTGCTTTCCAAAACTGGTTTTCAAAACATGGACTTGTTAACCATGTTATATACTTTCAGAAACAACTTTCGAAAACAATTTTGAAATAGTTTAAGGCCATGAAAACAATGTGGAAAAAGGTATACTTTCTGTTTTTATCTGTTTCTAAAAACTGCCTTTTTCTGCCTTAATTTTATACCACAAAAACAACAAGCAAAAGATAGTTTTTATTTCTCCCAAAATAAAATTGAGCTTATGTATTTGTAGTACATATATCAAGGATTAATTAGAAGTCAAGAAATCATAAAATATCAATCTATAGCTTGGTGAAAACAATGGTAGAAAACATATACTTGGCTTTATTTTCAGGAATTGTTTTTATAGGAAAGTTAAAAGAAAACTTTCATAGATCATTTTGGAAACTTGTTTTCTTGGATCCAACAAGGTTAAAAGTTTGTTTTAAGATGAAAACAAGAATGACCCAAGTCTTGGAATAAAAATCTACTCAGGTAATAATAAGAAAACATTAGGGAAAAATTTCAGGAATATTTTTCAGAAACATATGGTATTGGTTTTATAATGAAACAAAACTTATGTTGAAAATATGATTAAGATCATAACACAAGTTAGTTCAAACAATCATGTTGTTGTAAAAATTACTTTGTTGGCCCTAATAGTTGTCTTCTTGAGCACAGTCCAAGAGTCCAAAAACTGGGATGTGACATACACCTCTTGGGAAGATTCCCCTAGTTCCGTCAAATCCGGGAGTTTCGGGCTCTAAGTAGTCATGGAACCCGCTAGAGAGAATCCAACGCCGGTGATGCCCTTACACAGAGAGCGGGAGACTCTTTGGCATCCAAGACCCGTGACACACTCTAACACACATGGTATGGTATACCATGGGTTTTGGTGACATTCAGCCGATCTGGAGCCACCTCTCCGGAAAAACCATAGCCCCACAAGGGAAAAAGACGGAATTGTCGTTCAGGCCCATCTACGTGAGCCGGAAGGGGGTAGAAAAGTGGAAACAACTGTTTGGTTGTGTTAGGTTAGGCCCAAGGAACACCCAAGAGATTGGTAGGGCACACCTCTTGGAAATATTCCCCCAGTTCCGTCACACCCGGAAGTTTCAGGCTCTCATTAATTAGTCCTGGAACCCGCGAGAGAGAATCCGACACCGGTGAAACCCTAACATAGAGGGCGAGGTAATCTCGGGTATCCAAGACCATGACACACTCTATCACAAGTGGTGTGGCGTGTAATGGGATTTGGTGGCATTCAGACGATCCGGAGCCCCCTCTCCGGATAAACCATAGCCCCGCTGGGAAAAAGACGGAATTGTCATTCTGCCCCATCTACATGAGCCGGAAGGGGGTAGAAAAGTGGAACCAATTTCTTTGTTGTGTTATGTTAGGCCTAAGGAACACCCAAGACAATGGTAGGGCCGACCTCTTGGAAATTTTCCCCCAGCTCCGTCAGATCCGGGAGTTTCGGGCTCTAGGTAGTACTGGAACACGCCAGAGAGAATCCGACATCGGTGAAACCCTAACACAGAGAGCGAGTGAATCTTGGGCATCCAAGACCCATTCCACACTCTATCACACGTTGTGTGGCGTGTAATGGGATTTGGTGGCATTCATACGATCCAGAGCCCCCTCTTCAGATAAACCATAGCCCCGCTGGGAAGACGAAATTCTCGTTCTGCCCCATCTACCTGAGCCGGAAGGGGGTAGCAAAGTGGAACCAATTTCTTGGTTGTGTTAGGTTAGGCCTAAGGAACACCCAATACAATGGTAGGTCCCACCTCTTGGAAAGATTCTCACAGTTCCGTCAGATCCGGGATTTTCGGGCTCTAAGTAGTCCTGGCACACGCGATAGAGAATCCGACGCCGGTGAAGCCTAACACGGAGATAGAGGTAATCTCGGGTATACAAGACCATGACACACTCTAACACACATGGTTTAAATTTTTTGTTTGCATGCATGTATGAGATGAACACAAGACCACACACTTTTGTTAGCAAAATTGGGATGTTACAAATCTACCCCCCTTACGAGAATCTCGTCCCGAGATTCCCAAAGGAGAAGAAAGATGGAACACCGGTTTTGAATGATCTTCTTGAACCTTACGGTTCTTTTCTCGAAGAGGTTGATCCGTAGCATCGAGTGTTGCTTGTCTACACCTTAGGTGAGAGGGAAAACTCTTAGGAATTGATCTTCACGAAGATCGAGTATCTCATGGTTAACTCATGATAGAAATGTTTGTAAAAAACTTTTGAGTTAAGAGGCATGAAACACATCAAGATAACGGAGGGAACAAAAGATGGTTTCAAGTTTACGGACGATGGTTCTTGAAAGGATTTAGAATATGAGCTTTGCACAAGACTTTAAATCCTTTTGGAAAAGAAAAGGTTGGACAACTTGTGACATCAAGGTTTCTTCAAACAGGATACCAAGATCGTGAGGATGGTCTTGGATACCAAAACATAATACCCGTAGACGAGGGAGAACACGAGAAAACACTGTAATCGTGCGTCGGAGAAAATTTGATACAAGATCATGTTCACTCTTCGGAGTGGACACGAAGGATCAAGGAATTTTCATTCCGTCAAAGTTTGTCGTGATCTTTGTCAAAGGTCATGATGTTACTTCACAACAGAAGATGAGTAACCACGAAATGTTGGAACACCGTAATTAAGGAGGAATTTTTGGTCACACCATAAGGATGGCAACCAACGAGGATTGAAACACCAGAAGAAATAGGGAATCTCTTTCCTATTGTGGATTTGACGTAGCAATACATTTACCACATGGTTAGGATCCCATGGCTGAAGTGACTGACAAATTCACACAATGTGCGAGATGAACAGAACTTCAAGTATAAACAACTTGAAAAAGAAAATTGTTCGATGGCGGTCACAAAACACCAGGAGATGGTTCTCATGATGAACTTGTTTTCATGAGAACGATGATCTGGGGAATTGGTAGAGAGACATTGGACATGGTAAGTTCCAAGGTCTTCTTGACGTTCCGACACCCATATCCGGCTTACATAAGCCTTCAATAGGTCATCAACTGGAAGTTAAACTTCGGTCAAAGGAACAGTGAGAAAAACTTGTTGAGAACGAGTCACACAAGTATTCTCACGGAGAGTGGTTGTTCTTACGGACTCAAAGAGATATGACATTAGGCCTTCCGGCTAATTGTGTCAACCACAACATCAGCCATGCCGGATTCTAAAAGGACCTAAGTCGAAACCCTTGAGAAAACACCAACCATCATTGTTGCTTGAGATTCAGCTCTGGTTAGTGGGTAGATAACTCAGACTCGGTATATTTGATCAAAGAGATTGCACCGGTTACCAGCGAGATACATATGCTAGATTCTCAAGATATGGACTACGATGTCAAGCTCAAGGAGATGAGCAGGATTACGGAACTCATGTATTAGCAACTTGTGAAAGACGGTTGCACCTACATGGATTCCTTACGGAGGAACACATCGGAGTCCTTGTTGGGGAGACGATAGACATATAACTAAGCTCATAGACTTCTTCTCTTTCACGAACGATCAGTCAGTGGCTTAGTGTGGATGAAAACTTTTTTAAGGAATGGAGGTAACAACCTACCATCTCAGGAATTGTCCACACGTGCATGACCGACTTGGGATTATTCACGAGGGAACAAGAAAACTTTACTCGAACCGATGGCGACAACTTTCACCAGAAGCACATGGACTCGAGGAAGTCACTTCAAACATCCAGAACACAATCTTCGTAATGAAACAAAGATGGTTCTCGAAAGTTTCCAACATTGTTTCCATTTGTTCAACATGAACCTCTTGCAACTTGGGAAAATAGGAATGTCATCGATGGGCTCGATAACACGCTTATCATGAAACTCCAAGAAGAGGGATTCATATGATATATGAACGAGGCAAAGTATTTGTCAAACCGAAGGACATGAAGGTGTACTTGGGTAAAACACCATGAGTGAAAACACCATCTAGACAGTCCTTGGATTTTTTCTTGATTTGACGATAGCCCAAATCAAACCAAGGTAGAATGATAGCATGTCCGCTGAGGAGATACTATCCTTCTTCAACACAACGGGAACTAGACATCCCTTAACAAAGGATCAAGTTAGGCGGAGCTTTTGCCTTTCAACTCTCCAAGTTGTTGTTTAAGCTCAACCAACTAGTCCAGGATATCCAGCGGAGTTTCTTGGAGAAAGGAGTAGTTCAAACTACCCCTTACTTAGACAGCACGGTCAGGTGACAAACCTGGTGATACTTCTAGAAAGACAACCAGAATATCACAACCTACCGGTATGTCTCAGGATTTGGAAAGGAGGCTTGCTTTTCAAAGCAACTGATATGATCTTGAGAGCATCGGTATTAACCTAACTCTTTGACCAAGAATGTGCACCGGCATGAACGGATTTGGTAACACCGTCAACTTTAAGTAAAGACCGGTTGACTAGTAGTGCTAAGAAGGATACAGATGTTTCTTAGATTTTTCAAAGCAATGAGAATTGCTAAGAATATCTGATACACACATCAATGCACAGACCCATCATATTCCGGCATTCAAACTTGGAGGGAGGGTGAGTGAAGAGGTGTAAGAGCATCACTTCATCATTAAGGCCACGAAACTCAACACGGCCTCTTGATACGAAAGAGTGTGATACTCGAAGGTAGAACAGATTGGAAGTTGATGAAACTTCTTTAATCTGCGAATTACAAAACTTTGACCTGGTCATAGGGATGAACAAGGTTCTGGAGTTTGTTTCTCCTGACATTCCAAGGAGGAATGTTTTAACGGAACAAAAGAGCAGATGCGTTGGAAGAATCCAACACACACAGCCACTTGGTTTCAAAACAACGGATGGAGATTAGAGAGCAACTGGAGAGTAGGAACATGCTCCGGGGAATCGAGAGATCATGGGGAATGCACAGGGTGATACTCGTTTGTAAAACCCATGCTAAAAGATCGATATAGCTGAATCAAACCAAAAGAAAGGAGTAACTACTATATGAGTGCCACAAAGGACACAACCATTAGCAATCACGAGGTATCTTCCAAAGGATAACGATAGCTCTGGTAGAACTTTGAGCAGATGATAACGGAAACATTCGAGATGAAAAGGAAATCTCGAGGTTCAGGATTTGAGACTGTAGAACAGGGAATACTATGGAACCACACAACTCTGGGAGAGATTTGGATGGAAAGGGAATCTCCCAGCTTAAGAGATAACGGAACACGGAACACACACGACTCTAGAAACTTTAACACTAGGTCAACTTGGTTAAAAGAACGTCATTGCCAAAGAAGGCACCTAAGTTTTGAATGACTGGAAGAGATAGCAAAACCTTTTGAAATCCAAAACAGATAAGGAGACCTAGAGTTAGAGCGATACCAGGTAAGGAGTAAAAAGAATCCTAAGAAGGGTTTTCACAATCATTTGAAGTTTCAAAATAGTTTTCACAAACTCTAGACTCAACATCGACCAAGCAGTAAGGTTTTCCTACAGGCGGTCCTGCTCTGATACCAAGACTTGTCGGACCCCGGACCTAGAGGTATACAAACTGTCATGTGCTCCTAGAAATGGACTCACAAGGGCTTCAGGGTTACCAGCCCCGGCCGCAACAAACAACGGCAGGCAGACCGGATTCATCGGCACGCAGAACGGATCCCCGGTCTACTACTCCTTGTGTCCATGCTAGTCATAACCAGATATGTATACCCAAGCGTCCACGAGTCAGATGAAACTGAAGGAACGGGACCAAAGTTATACAGAGCTGCTATGTGTCCAGAAAATGCAACAACAATCGAGGGTTACTGGGGTTACCTTGCCCCAGGCCGAATATCTTCGGCAGGCGGGCTCAGACATGGATCATCGGCTCCACAACCCCTCGACTGCGACAACTATGCAGGCAAAGCCAAAACTGTATAACAACGTGCTCGAGACCAACAATCGATCCAAGCAGCACTCTAGATATGAAGCTTTATTAAGCAAGTAATACTAGAGTATAGCTTACAAACAGAGGTCACATGACCCAACATTACATCAGACAACGGAAGGCAAATTATGTTGCTAATCAACAAGAACCAAAAAGGCCTAAGAGGCCGCAACATAAGGCGACGTCCCAGCCCATAGATTCCAGGCTGCTACCTGGGAACCCCAAACTACCCGTCGATATCCACGTTGAAACACCACCGAACTGAGGAACTCCACCTGAACCAAGTTGAAGCAAACATGAGTACGGGAGGTACTCAACAAGACTTAGTTAACCTATTATATATCTGCTTCTTTTAGAAAGAGTGATGAAGGTTGTTTTGCGTAAAGCCATCTTTGTTTTCCAAGTTGAGGGAGGAATAGCACGTCTCATGGAGTATTTTGAAAACAAATGAGAAAGCTATTCAACTACTGATATCATCATCTTTTTAATCCACCGAATCATATCAGCACCTCGTGCTTTAAAGATCACCACGTCAAGTTGTTTCGGTAACTCATGCTACAAGGTAACCCCTCTCGGCATCTCCGAGGAGGCATCCTTCATTCGTTATCAGCAAGTTTTAGTCATTCCGTTCAAGTTTTCTATGATCACAGAATCCGTCACCAAGTCGTCCTTAACCGCGGACACGGATTTTCGAAAAGATTTAACCCTGCAGGGGTGTACAACTTTAACCACACGTACCAACCAACTCTTAATGCCACATGATTAGCACTAGTCCGGGAAGTGCCGGCAGGGGGAGGTTGACCACGATCTTTCCCTTGCTTCGCCTATTCCATGAGTCGCTCCGAGTAGAGATGGACCGCCAATAGGGAGTGGCCATCTCCTGTCGGGTCTCTATCGTTGTGCGCAATGCTCGACGGTTACCTACCCGCAGAGCGCCGATACATCGCCACGTCCTAGTTTTGAAAAGGTTTTAATATCCCCGCAAATCCAAATGGAAAGCCCGAACTAGGCAACTCATGGAACAAACTAGGCAAGTTGAGACCGAGGGGAATCCAATCCCCGCGTGGATGCACGCTCAGTCTTGGCTCGAAGACGAGAACTCCCTCCTAGGGGCATGAACGAGACAACCACCACATACCCTCTGTGGTCTCGTCATCCACACCTTTAAATCATGTTAATCAAATCCTCTTAAATTTCCACAACATCCTATCATACTAGATTCATTCGCAACTCTGATTCATCAACCGGATGGAGCAGAGATAACATGCATGTATGACTAAGCATAGCATATTTAAGGCTTTGGCGAAGAACACAATCAAACCTATGGCTGCTAGGAGTAGTGGATCAAGATAAGTAGGCTATGCATGGTATAGGAGAACTCTAACTACTGACACAAGATACATTGGAATCGGATGCAATGTACGAGAATGAAAAGTCTTTCGAAATCATATATGGGCATATAAGAGGTTATGCTTGCCTTGCTTCAAGAACACCAGATAATGTCTTCAGGAATAAGTGCTTGACTTGTCGGTTAGGATCAAGTATTCGCCATTGGATTGTTTGCCTTCTCTTCGGAGTTACGTTCTACCGAGGGGGAACAAACACCAAAACAAGAAAAACAACAATCAACACATGGCAACGATGCAATGCGCAGTATGTATGCATGAGCAATTTAATGCACTTAAAGAAGCCCTAAACATGTTCTTTGGGTTGCTAGGGTTCATATGGCAATTGTACGATTAAGTTGAAATTATCCCCGAAATGGACCTCGAAGGGGTTTCGGGCGATTATGAAAATGAGTACCATTTTAGTTGCTCAAATTGGTTTGAAAACATCATAACTAGGTTGCATTTGTCATTTTGAACAAATTGGTATATAACTTTTAATTTTCTAGATTTAATGAATAAAAACTTAATTTTCTATTTTTAAAAGATTAAACAACATTAAATAAATACTTATTTTTGGACCTTGCCAAACATGTGTGAAAATGACATATTTGGATAGAGAATAATTTTCTGAACATTTTGGTACCTCATTTTTATTTTTTTGGGATAGAAAACAAAAGTTATTAATTAAACAATTTAATCATTTTTCTGGAATTATATAAACAGAGGATTATGACATCATGATGACGCGATGATGACGTCACCTCTACCGGATCTTCACAGTTGAACTCCAATCCGACAAAATTCGCGCGCAATTCGTGAATCGAATTACACCACGAGGAAGAGGAGGTCGAGGGGAGTCGAGAGGTGGCAGCGGGCGACCATTTGGTCGCCGGAATACTCGCCGGCGACGAGGTCCGACGGCGGCCGAGAGGGATGCACGGCGGCAGTGCTCTACAGGACACGAGAAGCAAGGCGACACGATGGGGAGGCTCACCAGGGCACCAGGAGGACGTTGGTGTGGATAGGGAGGCGAGGGAGTGACGGAGCTCGCCGGAATCCTCGAGGGCAACGGCGGCCGGAGCTCGGGAAGACCACCCGATTCAGGCGATTCCGGCCCCCTTGGTTGTCCTGCTTCCTTGAGGTGGACGAGGAGACCATGGGGAACACACGGGGGTGCTCAAATGTGCCCGGGGTGGCCGGAGTCGGCGGCGCAAGGCGGCGGCCGGAGGCTAGGGTTTGCTCTTTGGGTTTCCTTGCGTGCGGTATACATAGAGCGAGAGAGAGAGGACGAGCAGCGGCTAAGAGGGAGGAGGGGAAGGAGGACACGGCATCCTCAACGACTTATCCTCGCGGGAGGGTCGAGCTGGAGGTGGCAGCAGCAGCCACACAGCTCCTGCCTTTTGGCCGGAGCTAGAAGAAAGAGCAAAAAGAAAAGCAAATTACAAAAACCCTCTGAAGTTCCTGGATTTTACAAAACAGCCCTTTTCTATTATAGAACAGAACACAAAATAAAGTTTTGAGGCCCTTTTTGCAAGAATAAAATTTGGCAAAAATACTTTTTGGAAACCTCATAAAATTTCCAACAAAACCATGTTTTGCTTTGGTGTATTTGAAATATGTTTCAATACAAGATTTTGGAAACCCAATTTAGGTACTATTTGTGGTATTTCCTCAAACCATTTAAATTCAAGTTTTAAATTGGTTCAAACATGGTTTAAATTTTTGTTTGCATGCATGTATGAGATGAACACAACACCACACACTTTTGTTAGCAAAATTGGGATGTTACAAATCTACCCCCCTTACGAGAATCTCGTCCCGAGATTCCCGAAGGAGAAGAAAGAAGGAACACCGGTTTTGAATGATCTTCTTGAACCTTACGGTTCTTTTCTCGAAGAGGTTGATCCGTAGCATCGAGTGTTGCTTGTCTACACCTTAGGTGAGAGGGAAAACTCTTAGGAATTGATCTTCACGAAGATCGAGTATCTCATGGTTAACTCATGATAGAAATGTTTGTAAAAACTTTTGAGTTAAGAGGCATGAAACACATCAAGATAACGGAGGGAACAAAAGATGGTTTCAAGTTTACGGACGATGGTTCTTGAAAGGATTTAGAATATGAGCTTTGCACAAGACATTAAATCCTTCTGGAAAAGAAAAGGTTGGACAACTTGTGACATCAAGGTTTCTTCAAACATGATACCAAGATCGTGAGGATGGTCTTGGATACCAAAACATAATACCCGTAGACGAGGGAGAACACGAGAAAACACTGTAATCGTGCGTCGGAGAAAAGTTGATACAAGATCATGTTCACTCTTCGGAGTGGACACGAAGGATGAAGGAATTTTCATTCCGTCAAAGTTTGTCGAGATCTTTGTCAAAGGTCATGATGTTACTTCACAACAGAAGATGAGTAACCACGAAATGTTGGAACACCGTAATTAAGGAGGAATTTTTGGTCACACCATAAGGATGGCAACCAACGAGAATTGAAACACCAGAAGAAATAGGGAATCTCTTTCCTATTGTGGATTTGACGTAGCAATACGTTTACCACATAGTTAGGATCCCATGGCTGAAGTGACTGACAAATTCACACAATGTGCGAGATGAACAGAACTTCAAGTATAAACAACTTGAAAAAGAAAATTGTTCGATGGCGGTCACAAAACACCAGGAGATGGTTCTCATGATGAACTTGTTTTCATGAGAACGATGATCTGGGGAATTGGTAGAGAGACATTGGACATGGTAAGTTCCAAGGTCTTCTTGACGTTCCGACACCCATATCCGGCTTACATAAGCCTTCAATAGGTCATCAACTGGAAGTTAAACTTCGGTCAAAGGAACGGTGAGAAAAACTTGTTGAGAACGAGTCACACAAGAATTCTCACGGAGAGTGGTTGTTCTTACAGACTCAAAGAGATATGACATTAGGCCTTCCGGCTAATTGTGTCAACCACAACATCAACCATGCCGGATTCTAAAAGGACCTAAGTCAAAACCCTTGAGAAAACACCAACCATCATTGTTGCTTGAGATTCAGCTCTGGTTAGTGGGTAGATAACTCAGACTCGGCATATTTGATCAAAGAGATTGCACCGGTTACCAACGAGATACATATGCTGGATTCTCAAGATATGGACTACGATGTCAAGCTCAAGGAGATGAGCAGGATTACGGAACTCATGTATTAGCAACTTGTGAAAGACGGTTGCACCTACATGAATTCCTTACGGAGGAACACATCGGAGTCCTTGTTGGGGAGACGATAGACAGATAACGAAGTTCATAGACTTCTTCTCTTTCACGAACGATCAGTCACTGGCTTAGTGTGGATGAAAACTTTTTTAAGGAATAGAGGTAACAACCTACCATCTCAGGAATTGTCCACACGTGCATGACCGACTTGGGATTATTCACGAGGGAACAAGAAAACTTTACTCGAACCCATGGCGACAAATTTCACCAGAAGCACATGGACTCGAGGAAGTCACTTCAAACATCCAGAACACAATCTTCGTAATGAAACAAAGATGGTTCTTGAAAGTTTCCAACATTGTTGCCATTTGTTCAACATGAACCTCTTGCAACTTGGGAAAATAGGAATGTCATCGATGGGCTCGATAACACGCTTATCATGAAACTCCAAGAAGAGGGATTCATATGATATATGAACGAGGCAAAGTATTGGTCAAACCGAAGGACATGAAGGTGTACTTGGGCAAAACACCATGAGTGAAAACACCATCTAGACAGTCCTTGGATTTTTTTTCTCGATTTGACGATAGCCCAAATCAAACCAAGGTAGAATGATAGCATGTCCGCTGAGGAGATACTATCCTTCTTCAACACAACGGGAACTAGACATCCCTTAACAAAGGATCAAGTTAGGCGGAGCTTTTGCCTTTCAACTCTCCAAGTTGTTGTTTAAGCTCAACCAACTAGTCCAGGATATCCAGCGTAGTTTCTTGGATAAAGGAGTAGTTCAAACTACCCCTTACTTAGACATCACGGTCAGGTGACAAACCTGGTGATACTTCTATTAAGACAACCAGGGAAAAGTCGGAACTGCCATTTTGGCCCCTCTACGTGAGCCGAAAGGGGGTAGAAAAGTGGAAGAAAATGTTTTGTTGTGTTAGGTTAAGCCCAAGCAACACAAAAGAAAATTTTTGGGTCCACCTATTGGCAAGATTCCCCTAGTTCCTTCAAATCCGGGAGTTTCGGGCTCTATGTAGTAATGGAACCCGCTAGAGAGAATCAAAACGCCGGTGATGCCCTTACATAGAGAGTGGGGGAATCTTTGGCATCCAAGAACCATGACACACTCTAACACACATGGTACGGTATACCATGGGTTTGGCGGCAGTCAGACGATCTGGAGCCACCTCTACGGAGAAACCATAGCCCCGCTGGGGAAAAGAACGGAACTGTCGTTCTGCCTAATCTATGTGAGCCGGAAAGGGGTAGCAATGTGGAAATAACTGTTTGGTTGTGTTAGGTTAGGCCCAAGGAACACCTCTTGGAAATATTCCCCCAGTTCCGTCACACCAGAGAGTTTCGGGCTCCCACTAATTAGTCATGGGACCCGCGTCAGAGAATCCGACACCAGTGAAACTCTAACACAGAGGGCGAGGAAATCTTGGGTATCCAAGGCCATGGCACACTATATCACACATGGTGTGGCATGTAGTGGTATTTTGTGGCATTCAGACGATCCGGAGCCCCCTCTCCGGATAAACCATAGCCCCGCTAGGAAAAAGACGAAATTGTCATTCTGCCCCATCTACATGAGCCGGAAGGGGGGTAGCAAAGTGGAACCAATTTCTAGGTTGTGTTAGTTTAGGCCGAAGGAACACCCAATACAATGGTATGGCCCACCTCTTGGAAATATTCCCCCAGCTCCGTCAGATCCGGGAGTTTCGGGCTCTAGGTAGTCCTGGAACACCCCAGAGAGAATCCGACATCGGTGAAACCCTAACACAGAGAGCGAGTGAATCTTGGGAATTCAAGACCCATGACACACTCTATGACACGTGGTGTCGCGTGTAATGGTATTTGGTGTCATTCAGATGATCCAGAGCCCCCTCCGGAGAAACCATAGCCTCGTTGGGGAAAAGCCGGAACTGCCATTCTGGCCCCTCTACGTGAGTCGGAAAGGGGTAGCAAAGTGGAACTAACTGTTTGGTGGTGTTAGGTTACGCACAAGGCACACCAATTAAAATGTTAGGGTCCACCTCTTCGCAAGATTCCCCTAGTTCCATCAAATCCGGGAGTTTCGGGCTCTAATTAAGTAGTCCTAGAACCAGCTAGAGAGAATCTGACGCCGGTGAAGCCCTAACACAGAGAGAGAGGGACTCTTGGGCATCCTAGACCCATGAGATACTCTAACACACATGGTAAGGTATACCATGGGATTTTGTGGCATTCGGACGATCCGGAGCTCCCTCCGGAGAAACCATAGCCCCGATGGAAAAAACTGGAACTGTCGTTCTGCCCCATCTACGAGAGTCGGAAGGGGGTACAAAATTGAACTAACTTCTTGTTTGTGTTAGGTTAGTCCCAAGGAACACCCAATAGAACTGTAGGGCCCGCCTCTTGGCAAGATTTTCCCAGTTCCGTCAGACCCGGGAGTTTTGGGCTCTCATTAATTAGTCCTTGAACCCGCGAGAGAGAATACGACACCGGTGGAACCCTAACACAGAGAGAGAGGGAAGTGGGAATCCAATACCCATGCCACACTCTATGACACATGGTATGGCGTGCAAATTAGATTTTGTGGCATTCAAACGATCTGGAGTCACCTCTCCGGAGAAACCATAGCCCCGCTGGGGAAAAAGACGGAACTGTCGTTCTGTCCCATGTACGTGAGCCGGAAGGGGGTAGCAAAGTGGAAATAACTGTTTTTTGTGTTAGGTTAGGACCAAGAAACACCGAATAAAATGTTAGGGTCCACCTCTTGGCAAGATTCCCCTAGTTCCGTCAAATCCGGGAGTTTTGGGCTCTAAGTAGTCCTGGAACCCGCTAGAAAGAATCCGACGCCGGTGAAGACTAACTCATAGAGCGAACGAATCTTGGGAATCCAAGACCCATGACACACTCTAACACACATGGTATGGTATACCATGGGATTTGGTGGCATCCATACGATCCGGAGCCCCCCTCCGGAGAAACCATAGCCCCATTGGGGAATAAGGCGGAGCTGCCGTTTTGGCCCTTCTATGTGAGACGAAAGGGGGCAGAAAAGTGGAACCAAATGTTCGGTTGTGTTAGGTTAGGACCAAGGAACACCAAAGAAAATGTTAGGGTCCACCTCTAGGGAATATTCCCCTAGTTCTGTCCAATCCGGGAGTTTCGGGCTCTAAGTAGTCCTGGAACCCGCTAGAGAGAATCCGACACCGGTGAAGCCCTTACACGGAGAGCGAGGGACACTTGGGCATCCAAGACCCATGAAACACTCTAACACACATGATATGGTATACCATGGGATTTGGTGGCATTCAGACGATCTGGAGCCACCTCTCCGGAGAAACCATAGCCCCGCTGGGGAAAAAGACGAAATTGTCGTTCTGACCCATCTACGTGAGCCGGAAGGGGGTAGCAAAGTGGAAATAACTGTTTGGTTATGTTAGGTTAGGCTCAAGGAACACCCAATAGAATGTTAGGGAACACCTCTTGGAAATATTCCCCCAGTTCCGTCACACCCGGGAGTTTCGGGCTCTCATTAATTAGTCCTCGAACCCGCGAGAGAGAATCCGTGACCGGTGAAATCCTAACATAGAGGGGGAGGTAATCTCGGGTATCCAAGACCATAACACTGTAACCCGGAAGGGGGTAGAAAAGTGGAAATAATTGTTTGGTTGTGTTAGGTTATGTCCAAGGAACACCCAAGAGAATGGTAGGGCACACCTCTTGGCAAGATTACCCCAGTTTCGTCACACCCGGGAGTTTCGAGCTCTCATTAATTAGTCCCGGAACCCGCGAGAGAGAATCTGACACCGGTGAAACCCTAACCCAGAGAGCGAGTTAATCTTGGGAATCCAATACCCATGCCACACTATCACACGTGGTGTGGCGTGTAATGGGATTTGGTGGCATTCAGACGATCCGGAGCCCCCTCTCCGGATAAACCATAGCCCCACTGGGAAATAGACGGAATTGTCAGAAAGGGGTAGCAAAGTGGAACCAATTTCTTGGTTGTGTTAGGTTAGGCCGAAGGAACACCCAATACAATGGTAGGGCCCATCTATTGGAAAGATTCCCCACAACTCCGTTAGATCCGGGAGTTTCGGGCTCTAAGTAGTCCTGGAACACGCCAGAGAGAATTCGACGCCGGTGAAGCCCTACACAGAGAGAGAGTTAATCTCGGGTATACAAGACCATGACAAACTCTAACACACATGGTATGTCATACGATGGGATTTAATGGCATTCATACGATCCGGAGCCCCCTCCGGAGAAACCATAGCCCCGTTGGGGAAAAAGACGGAATTGTCGTTCTGCCCCATCTACGAGAGCCGGAAGGGGGTAGCAAAGTGGAACTAACTTCTTGGTCGTGTTATGTTAGGATCAAGGAATATGGCATCCAAGACCCATTATATTCCACAATCTAACACATATGGTATGGCATACCATGGTATTTGGTGGCATTCAGACGATCCAAAACCCCCACTCCGGAGAAACCATAGCCCTGCTAGGGAAAAAGACGGAACTATCGTTCTGGCCCCTCTACATGAGCCGAAAGGGTGTACAAAAGTATAACCAATTAATTGCTTGGTTGTGTTATGTTAGGATCAAGGAATACCCAAGACAAATGGTAGGGCCCACTTCTTGTCAATATTCCCCCGGTTCCCTTAGATCCGGGAGTTTCGGGATCTCATTAATCAGTCCTAGAACCCGCGAGTGAGAATTCGACGCCGGTGAAACCCTAGCACAAAGAGCGAGGGAATCTTGGGAATCCAAGACCCATGGCACACTCTAACACACATGTTATGGCATACCATGTGTTGTGGTTCCATTTAGATGTTCCAGAGCCCCCTCTCCGAAGAAACCATAGCCCCGCTAGGGAAAAAGATGGAACTGGCGTTTTGGCCCCTCTACCTGAGCCGGAAAAGGGGTAGCAACGCGAAACCAATTGTTTGGTTGTGTTAGGTTAGGCTCAAGGAACACCGGAGACAATGGTAGGGTAATTTATTTATCATTAGTAAGATGTCTTCCCATTATCCTTAAATAATATCTTACAGTAATCGTTATCTTTTAGGCCATTCATCATGTATCCAATGGCCCGCAATGTTCTCTAGCCAATGCACCAAAATCTGTCGGGCGCAGAAAATTTCGCGCCGCCCACCCAAATTATCGACCAAAAACTTTGCCGCCTATGCCGCCCTAAATTTCAAACTTCTCCCTCTTATCTGCCCCCTCGCCGAAATTTCCCCTCCTCTTCTTCTCATAAATCCCCCTTTCCTCCTAAACCCCATCTACTCCGCCCCGGCCTTCCACCTCGCTCTGTAGCTCGCCTTCCCAGGCTTCCACCTGGTTGTCCCCGGTCTTCCACTTCGCCGTGCAGCTTGCCTTCCCGGACTTCCACCTTGGCATCCTCGGTCGTCAACCCCGCCACTCAGCTCACCTTCTCGGGCTTCCACCTTGCCGTCCAGGACGCCATCCAGATCTGCCACCTCCCCGTCCAGATTTAATACCTCGCCGTCAAGATCTACCACCTCGCCGTCCAGGTCGTCCTCAAGATCTGCCACCTCGCCTGCCTGGTGGCCGTCAAGTTCATTTGGTCAGAGTTTGCTTACTTTTGAGCTTGTATAAAGCTTAAGATCACTTCTCCTGCGATCCTATCATACTTAGGTCCACAAACTAAATTACTGATATGAGATGGTCAAACAGCGAATTGCATCACTAAGATTTTCTAACTCTATGTTGTCACATCCCAATGAAAGATAAGGCTATTTGCAAAGAACATGTATGCGCTATTTATTTTCATTTATTCGTATAAATTATCAATTCTAGACTTATAGTGTAATCTATTTATTTCCATTTATACCATTTTCACCATCTAGATAAGGCATGTCTTGCATGATAACTCAACAATAAAGGTACTTATGTTGTGTGGAACTGCTGGCTTAATTACTGTTCTGCCATGTATTTTGTGCTACTATCCTAGTTGATTTGGTACATGAACTTTGCAGCTTAGGAACATTAAAGTCAAGAGTACATCTGGTAGGACAAAGATGCCTCCTGGTGGACATGGTTGTAAACGCAAGCGCGTCAAGGTCCATCGTGAGCATGCAGTTGCCCATGTCCATCCGTATGCAGATGAAAAACTCAAGCGACCAGTGGTCCAAGACGTGGAGGCAGCTCCCCAAGGCCAGCAGGAAGCTGCCCAATGCGAGTAGGCACCTCCCTACGGTGAGCTGCCAGGTGTGCAAGGCGAGCTGCCACCATTCTTAGCCGAGGGGAAAGGTTCCCAAGTCGAGGATCAAGGTGCCTACAACAAAGAGCAAGATGAAATATCACATAGATTGCATGCTCTACGAGGGGCCATGTGTGGAGGAAAATCCAAAATGCAGAATATTAACCCTAGAAATGCCACAATTTCTGTAGATTACCCATGTGAAGACATTGTTTCGAGTGGTGCGGCTGGGAGGAGAAGAAACATGTCCAAAGGAAACAGGATCAGAATTGTTATTCCTCTGGGAAAGACAAGGCCAGTGGACCCAAAAATTGTTGCCATGTATGCTACTACGTGTTCATTAGTTGTGAAGCACATTGTCCCTATCTTCCCCCATTGGAAAGAGTACAAGGGAAGGGAAGATATATTTTCCTCCTACCACGGCCATGTGTCTGTAAGTTTTGTAACCCAACCTTCCAGTTCATTCCATTGTTGTTCATATAACTGAAAATTTCTCTTTCTTTTGTTTCAGTCAAAGTTTCATCTGAACCCAAGAGACCCTGTTATTCGTCAATCTCTTCTTATTCATCTCAAGAACTGTACAAGACAAAGACGCCATATTCTGAAGCAAGAATTTTTTGACAGCGTTAGAGACAAGAGTAGAGATATACGAACGCCTCCTGATGCAGTTGGGCACATGAGCGAAGCAGAATGGTGCAGGCTAGTCGATAACTGGTCTTCAGTCTGGAAACAAGTATTGTCTTTGTTCACTAGACCTTGCCATTGTTTCTATTCCATAACCTGGACTGTGTCTAATCAGTTCATACTTCGTTTATGTAGATGTCTTGTCTGAAAGTCAGGAAAAGCAGACAGGCCGTCCAGTTCCATAACGCCACAGGTTCTCGTAGCTACGAGGTTTGTTGTGACATGGGGGAAGATGCATTCGAATTGTTCAAAGCTACGCACAATTGTAAGTCCCTCGGAATTTTGTCTATCTATGGGATCAACAATTACCTCAATAGATTCTTCTAGATACGTACTGATGCTTCCCTTTGTGAATTCTGATGCAAACTCCTGCTATTTCACCTATGCTTGTCATCTCATAGTTCATGCACATGCATGCTGCTTACTTTTCATATGCTAGTTCATCTATCCTTGTGAGATGCTATTTTCATCTATGTTCTGTACATGCTTGTCGTCTGCTATTTTCAGCCATGTTTACTTACATGCCTGTCATGTGATGTTTTTCATTTATGTTCCTTACAAGCTTGTCATGCGTGCTTAATTGCTTATCATCTGCTATTTGCATCTTTGTTATGTACAAGCTTCTCATGATATCAATGTTCCTTGCAAGCTAGTTCAGCTTCTATTTCATCTAAAGATTTTACATGCTTTATAGGAAGAAATGCAATATCATATGCTAGAATGTACTTCAGTAGATGGCACTGTCAAGGAACCTCTTTCTGCCACCGCAGCTGTCGCTGCCGTGCTGACCAAGAACCGTCTAATGTCTTCGTTCCTGAATACCATAGGTGGGGTCACAACCAGTGCAAGAGCAACAAAGTCTCAGCTTCACCTTCAACTTGATTCTTAGAGAAAACAGAGGCAGGACCTGCAGTATGTAGTTGATGAGTTGAAGCAGGCCAAGGAACAAGCTGATGTAGATAGGATGAAGCATCGACAAGAATTGCTGCGTATGACAGAGGAACACAAAGGTATGAAGAAGAGTCAAGAAATGTACAAAACCCTTATCGGTGGCATGTTGGCTCAAGTTCATCCGAGATATGGAACTGACTAGCCCTTTGTGAAACCGATTGTTGTCTGTTGAACTGTATTAGACTGCCTTTGCTGGCGAGCTATGTTGTGACCTTATTCGGAATTTATGTATTTGTTGTGTTTGCTTTGCTATGAAAACTAGTATAGTATTTTCTATGCTAATGAATACGAGGACACGTGGTACTATATGGTACGTCAATGAGGCGGCACCTTATTGGATGGAAATCGCGACGAAATAAACACGTCATGGAAATGTTTCGACGTGGACATGCCATGTTGGTACATGTGATCGTGCATGATTCGCGACGTCTTACGACGAACTACAACGTCGCACCCTCGGACAACGTAATAAATTCGTCAGGAATAAGCGTATACGTGGAACATTATGAGAGCGACATGTGGCACCTTATACTGCTTGTACCCGCGACGAGAAAGTAAACGTTGCACTTATTATGACGTCATTAAACGGAGGTAACGGTAGTTCCAGTCGCGACGATTTTAAAGTTTCAAGATGATGATGACGTCAGGAACGGTGGAAGTGACGTCAGTAACGGGTAACGGAAAACGATGCCACGTGTACACACATTGCGACGAAAACTAACGTCGCTCCTTATTGGGCCTTGTGCTGGGACGGCCAGTAGCTCGCGACGTTTTAGTGTTCATTTAATCATCGCAGAATAATCCATGACAGTCGATGAGGAACATTCTCACTCCGTCGCGTAAACCGTCGCGGATTGCCCTTAGCGACGGTTTGGAGCCCATCCGCAACGGTATTGAAACGTTCCAGATCACGCGGAATTTGGTAGTGAAGTTGAAAGCACTAATGGTAGGGTCCTATACGGAATAAAGCCAAGGCTGATTGAGTAGTTACAGAAAACCCCTGGTTGTTGCCTAGACGAGTTGCCGGTGGTGTTGTGGAGTCTAAGGACTACCCCTAACCGATCAACTGGATACACACCATTCTTCCTGGTATATGGAGCAGAGGCCGTGTTGCCCACCGACCTTAAGCATGACTCACCGAGAGTAACCCTCTATACTGAGACAGAGGCAAGAGAAGCCCGAGAAGATGATGTTGATTTGCTGGAGGAAGCAAGAGAATTAACTCTGTCAATATCAGCTATATATCAACAGAATCTTAGACGCTATCATAGTCGAGAAGGAGATATGGTGCTTAGGCTTGTGCAACACATAGCTGGGATACACAAACTTTCCCCTCCATGGGAAGGGATGTCGCACCCTGATTTCTAGGGGATACTCACCGTACGAACTGGATAGCAGATGCTTGGATTATGGGGCATAACTGCTCCCACGTCCCAGCTTCCTGGTAGGCCTGCGCTTATGCGCGACAACACAAGCCCTGCTATTCCATCGTCGATGTAAACTATCCACTAGAGATCAAAAGCACTTCCGTCGACGTACTTCAAACCATACACACATGGTACGTCAACGGCGTTGAACAACTGATATCACAACAGATCTCTACGACACAAAAGATTGAAATAAGTTGCAAATGGCTCTCATTAGAGCAGAGATAGCAAATACAATCATTCAGAGGGCACATGCCCCAACAATACATCATTACAATACAGCGGAAGCATTCAACATGTCTGAGTACAGACAAGATCCAAATAGGCCTAAGAGGCCGGAAACAAACAGACGGAGCCCATCCACGAAGTCTCGGATCCTGCCCGGGTCCGCTATCTACTCGTCAGCAGTCTCGTCATACTCCACGTAGTAGCCACCATGTAGATCTTCGGAAACGTAGGTCTGCGGAAACCACAGCCCCAAAGGGGTCAGTACATAAACGTACTGGCCAGCAAGACTCACAGTTCACCAAAGTGTAACCCGTCAACACCAAGCACAGATGCCTTGGGTTCAACGGAAGAAAGGGGATATAAAAGATGCTGCAACTGGCTGCGCTAACCAACTACAGAGATTCTACCACTTCCGGCTATCAGAAAGGAGATAAGATCGAGGATTGTAACCAACTGAAAGATAACTTCAAACAACCCCATCCTGGATCTCGCCCCTTATCCAAAGAAGCGATCCGAGGATAACTCACACATTTGTAATAATGATGGTTCAAATTATTGTGTCAATAAGCCTATTACTAGTCAAATTATTAATCATGGAGTGTAACATGTTTGATCATTATGTTTAAGTTGTCCTGAGTACTTGTTAGCCAGTACTTTCACCAAGTAATCCATAACCGCGGAAAACACGGCTTCTCGAGAAGATTATCCCTGCAGGGTTGCACCAATTTGGCCGTACACTCATGAATAACCCGCCAGATGGAAAGGCCCTTCCACCAAGCGGGGTACTCAACACAACCAACCATTCCTCGCATCAAGCCCAAAGCACCTTGGGCGCACGGCTAATCGAGCCCAGAAGAAAATGGACCCTCATAGCACTCTAAGAACGTGTCCCCCTATATGCCGACTACGAAAGTTCCACCCTGGCCTGGGCTCGCAAAAACATGATGCGGCAAATGGAAAACACGAACTAAATGAGGCGATTTGGACGAGATGCGAATCAGGTCAAGTTGAGGGGGGCGCCCATACTCGCTTCCCAAATGCGGGTAGTGCGCTCATCATGGATCAGTAGACAAGACCCTTTTCCTATTAGGGTCGACACTAGCAGGCTTCAAAACCTCTCATGGGCCTCCTGCCGGTGCCTTATCATCAAGTTTATTATTAATAGTAACATTAGCATGATTGATTGATTAACCATCGAGCCCCCACAACGTAATAGATATAGTAACAGAAAGTAACGGATAACAGACTCGAGCAAAAGCAACCTAAGCATGCTAGTAAGACACGGGCTCAAACAATGGTTATAGGTATGGAGGTGAGGCAATATCAGGGTTAAGGGATTCATGTGATAGGATCGTAGCAGAAACAACTACTACTAAGGCTAGCAGAAAAGAACAACGGAAAGTATCGGTAACCAATGTTGAAAGGAACACGATGGTTCATGTGAGTGATAACTTGCCTGCAAAACCCAGTAGCCTGGTACTGAGCTAACTCCTTAGACGGGGTGTCGTAAGTATCGTCGGTCTCAACGTCGTCGTTTATCCGGGAAGAAGCAAACAGACAATGCAGAAAAGGTAGACAATCAATATCATGGCATAGGTGCACAAACATGGGATGATGAATGTCATGTTAATAGATGCATCAAAATAAACTACTTGACAAGATAACACAATTTAATTGGACCCATATGCAATGTGAATTGCATATGGATGCAAATGGTTTAGGTTGAAGCAATGAGCTACATTCGATTAACAAGTGTAAGTAGTTAAACATGATGTATGCATGATGATGACAAGAAGTAAACAAGTTAGATGCAATTGGAAAAGGAGTAAAACAAGTGTGGGATTTTTATTTGTTATGTTAGGAATTTTGGTTCCTTATTGATGTCACACAAGTAATTGTTGTTTTCACCAAGTTAAGGTGTGCAAAACAAATAACAAAGTTGATATTTGAAAAGGTTATCAAATTTTAGTTGGTTTACATGTTTCACATTTTAAAATTGGACTTTGGATTAATTAATTATGAATTAAACAATAATAAACAATTTTTTAATTGCATTAAACAAGAATTAAATGGTTTAGGCAATTTTAATTATTCAAAACATGAAACAAATTTTATATTTGGAAAGAGGGTTTAATTTTGCATGGAAAACATATTTCATTTGTGGAAATTGGATTTAAAATGAGCAAGTTATTATTTTGGCAATTTTAAATGCAATAAACAAGAAACAGTTGTTTTCAGCAATTTAAATTATTCAAAACAGCAAACAAAATTTATATTTGGAAAGTACATGAAAAGTTGATTGGAAAACATATTTGGTTTGTTGAATTTGGAATTGTTATGAACAAGTTATGAATTTTGCAATTTTAAGTGAATTTGACAAGTTTTCAAATTTTGCACCAATTTAAAATATTCAAAACAGTAAACAAATTTTATATTTGGATAGAACATTTAATTTGGTATTGAAAACATATAAAAAATGTTGGAATTGGAGTTAAAATGATTTATTTATGCAATTTCCAAAATTGGGTGCAAATCTGCCATTTTTAAACCATTAGGGACTTAGAAATAATTAGCAGGGGTCTAGAAAATAATAGCAAGGACCTTGGTGTGATTTCTGACAAATTATTGGGTCTGGAAAAAATAATTGGAAAAGAAATGTGGGACTGCGAGGGGTGGGGATCGAACCCACCACCTCCTGCTCGTACACAGAGAGCAGCACCACTGCGGTGTGCTTGCTCCTTTGTCAGGTAAGGGGGTGCGCGAAAGGTTAAGGTGTGGCTTGCGGGTGTTATTTCTGAATCCTAACTGAACCTGTTCGGAAGAACACGGACAGAGATCGATGGTCGATCGCTCGCCGTGGCCGATGGCCGTTGTGGCCGATGGGGGCGTGGGGGTGCGGTGCCTGGGAGGAGGAGGGAGGAGCGGACCGAGGGGAAGGGAGAGGAGCGGTTCGGCCTCACCTCGAGGCGCTGATCGCGAGCAGAAGGGGAGGCGGGTCGCTGCAGCAGGCAGTGCGACGGCCGGAGAAACGGCGATGGCGCGGCCGACTCCGTTGATCCCAGCAGGAGGCGAGGATACGGGGAGGGAGATGGAGGACGCCCGTATCCATTCCCGCCCTCCGGGCTCCTCGGAGAGGGCCACCTCGGTGGCGCCATGGAGGTAAAAAATCGGCCACGAAGGCTCGGGTGGTGGTTCAGTGTGGGGTTCAGAAAGAAACAGCAGTACTTGGGGAAGAGGAAGAGAGGGGCGACGGCGCTAGGGGAGAGGGCTTAGGGTTAGGGTTGGTGTGGTTGGTTAGATATAGGGGAGAGTGAGCTCGTACGGCGAGCATCTAATGGAGGTGGAGGGGATCGTGTGGTTGTTTCTGTATTCGTACAGAGATGACGCCATGGAGGGGAAGAAGAAAGCGACAGGGGGGTTACTGGGCCAGGAAAGTTAGTGGGCTTAGGGGAAGGGAGAAGGAAAAATGGGCTGGGAGTTGGGCTGCTGTGCTCTCCCTCTTATTGCCATTTTTCCTTTGACTGATTTTTTTTTTTTTGTAGAAAATGGTTTTGGAAGAAAAACATGATAATTAGGTTAGTAAAAATTCCAGTAAAAAAATTTGGGTTAGGGATTTAGTTAAAAGAAGGCAATTTACAAGATTGGTTTTCAAAAGTGGTGTTTTAAAAGTGTTGTTTGTATTTGGAACCATAATTAAAGAAATTTTGCTATTGTTTAAACATTATGAAAACAAGGTATTTTTAATAGGGTGGCCCCTATAGATTAAAAGTTTGAATTTAGTTGATTGGTTTAGAGATTCAAAAACTCCAGTGGGTTGTTGTTTGATGAATTTGAAGATTTGATTTGAATTGGAATATTGGAATATTTTGTTAAATAAAATAGAAACCACAATTTAATAGGGTGAACCCTATTATTAGTTGGGTTAGAATTATTGGACTGATTTTATAATTTCCAAAAGAGTTGTTGAATTTGAGTTTGAGTTTGGAAACAATTTGGGAATTATTTGTTTGCAATAGAAGCACCATTTTATTAGTTGATCAACATGGAATAAAATGAAAGCAATTTGGTTGTTTTCACTTGTTATTTTTATTCCAAAAATTGTAACAGAACAAGTATGAAAATAACCATTTGAATTTGTTTGAGTTTGAATTATGACAACAAGATAAAACAGATGCAAAACAAATATTAACAATGCAAACAATAATAAAACAATGCAATGAAATGATGACATGATGCATTGCTTGAAATAAAACAAGGAATCAAACATTCTAGGGGTATTTTCATACTTGGGATGTTACAAAACGCCCCCCCTTGAAGGAATCGCGCCCCGAGATTCCTACTGAGAAAAGAAAAGGTCCGGAAACTTCACCAAGGATGTATAGCTGGATAGAACTTGATTCATTTGGAGAATAGATTATCTGGTTAGAATGGTGGAACAGAATTATTGACATCAATGGAACACCAAGGATGATATCAATGTCAGAATCAGCAACATGAGAGTAACGAGGAATATGTGGCCTCTCATTAGAATTGGATTGTTTTACTTATCTTGGAAGTCAACATTTGAGATCCCGGGGAGTGAACAGAGTTTTGATTGCTTAGTGGAACCAGAATTGGGTTGTATGTTGTGAAAAAGGTTGTTGACACAAAGGAATGTGATTCTCCGGTATGAAATAACACTTTAGTTGGACAAGAGTTTACGAGGAAGTTTTGTTTAGACGCCGGTAGAAGATTTGAAGTGGAACACAACAACAAGCTTTCAACGGACGAAAGGTTCTTTAAAAGAACAGGATATTGAAGCAACACCGGGAAAAACGAGAACCACACACTCCTGAGGTACTACGGAAAACCCATCCGGGCTTCTAAAGGATCAATATCTACTGCTTAAGGAATAGAGGATCTGCTTCCGGGGCTTACACGCCTCCGTTCTCAATCATGAGTAGGCAACATGATAAATCATGTCACAACCACCTCCATTCCTATGGACTAGTAGATATAACCATCCTAGAGAAACCAGAATACGTGAAATCCTAACTTGAAAGTTTAGATGAGAAGGGAAAACAACGTTGCACTTCCTTACCAGAAAAAGGGAGGGTGGGTGGGGAAAGGAGAAAAAGAACAGAATTCCTACTCTCGCGTTTCATTTTTTTCCTATATAGCTACAAAATAGTTTCTAGACTCAACTGCGACCAGTAAAAAGGGATCCTACAGGCAGACAGGCTCTGATACCATTTGTCGCACCCTGATTTCTAGGGGATACTCACCGTACGAACTGGATAGCAGATGCTTGGATTATGGGGCATAACTGCTCCCACGTCCCAGCTTCCTGGTAGGCCTGCGCTTATGCGCGACAACACAAGCCCTGCTATTCCATCGTCGATGTAAACTATCCACTAGAGATCAAAGGCACTTCCGTCGACGTACTTCAAACCATACACACATGGTACGTCAACGGCGTTGAACAACTGATATCACGACAGATCTCTACGACACAAAAGATTGAAATAAGTTGCAAATGGCTCTCATTAGAGCAGAGATAGCAAATACAATCATTCAGAGGGCACATGCCCCAACAATACATCATTACAATACAGCGGAAGCATTCAACATGTCTGAGTACAGACAAGAACCAAATAGGCCTAAGAGGCCGGAAACAAACAGACGGAGCCCATCCACGAAGTCTCGGATCCTGCCCGGGTCCGCTATCTACTCGTCAGCAGTCTCGTCATACTCCACGTAGTAGCCACCATGTAGATCTTCGGAAACGTAGGTCTGCGGAAACCACAGCCCCAAAGGGGTCAGTACATAAACGTACTGGCCAGCAAGACTCACAGTTCACCAAAGTGTAACCCGTCAACACCAAGCACAGATGCCTTGGGTTCAACGGAAGAAAGGGGATATAAAAGATGCTGCAACTGGCTGCGCTAACCAACTACAGAGATTCTACCACTTCCGGCTATCAGAAAGGAGATAAGATCGAGGATTGTAACCAACTGAAAGATAACTTCAAACAACCCCATCCTGGATCTCGCCCCTTATCCAAAGAAGCGATCCGAGGATAACTCACACAGTTGTAATAATGATGGTTCAAATTATTGTGTCAATAAGCCTATTACTAGTCAAATTATTAATCATGGAGTGTAACATGTTTGATCATTATGTTTAAGTTGTCCTGAGTACTTGTTAGCCAGTACTTTCACCAAGTAATCCATAACCGCGGAAAACACGGCTTCTCGAGAAGATTATCCCTGCAGGGTTGCACCAATTTGGCCGTACACTCATGAATAACCCGCCAGATGGAAAGGCCCTTCCACCAAGCGGGGTACTCAACACAACCAACCATTCCTCGCATCAAGCCCAAAGCACCTTGGGCGCACGGCTAATCGAGCCCAGAAGAAAATGGACCCTCATAGCACTCTAAGAACGTGTCCCCCTATATGCCGACTACGAAAGTTCCACCCTGGCCTGGGCTCGCAAAAACATGATGCGGCAAATGGAAAACACGAACTAAATGAGGCGATTTGGACGAGATGCGAATCAGGTCAAGTTGAGGGGGGCGCCCATACTCGCTTCCCAAATGCGGGTAGTGCGCTCATCATGGATCAGTAGACAAGACCCTTTTCCTATTAGGGTCGACACTAGCAGGCTTCAAAACCTCTCATGGGCCTCCTGCCGGTGCCTTATCATCAAGTTTATTATTAATAGTAACATTAGCATGATTGATTGATTAACCATCGAGCCCCCACAACGTAATAGATATAGTAACAGAAAGTAACGGATAACAGACTCGAGCAAAAGCAACCTAAGCATGCTAGTAAGACACGGGCTCAAACAATGGTTATAGGTATGGAGGTGAGGCAATATCAGGGTTAAGGGATTCATGTGATAGGATCGTAGCAGAAACAACTACTACTAAGGCTAGCAGAAAAGAACAACGGAAAGTATCGGTAACCAATGTTGAAAGGAACACGATGGTTCATGTGAGTGATAACTTGCCTGCAAAACCCAGTAGCCTGGTACTGAGCTAACTCCTTAGACGGGGTGTCGTAAGTTTCGTCGGTCTCAACGTCGTCGTTTATCCGGGAAGAAGCAAACAGACAATGCAGAAAAGGTAGACAATCAATATCATGGCATAGGTGCACAAACATGGGATGATGAATGTCATGTTAATAGATGCATCAAAATAAACTACTTGACAAGATAACACAATTTAATTGGACCCATATGCAATGTGAATTGCATATGGATGCAAATGGTTTAGGTTGAAGCAATGAGCTACATTTGATTAACAAGTGTAAGTAGTTAAACATGATGTATGCATGATGATGACAAGAAGTAAACAAGTTAGATGCAATTGGAAAAGGAGTAAAACAAGTGTGGGATTTTTATTTGTTATGTTAGGAATTTTGGTTCCTTATCGATGTCACACAAGTAATTGTTGTTTTCACCAAGTTAAGGTGTGCAAAACAAATAACAAAGTTGATATTTGAAAAGGTTATCAAATTTTAGTTGGTTTACATGTTTCACATTTTAAAATTGGACTTTGGATTAATTAATTATGAATTAAACAATAATAAACAATTTTTTTAATTGCATTAAACAAGAATTAAATGGTTTAGGCAATTTTAATTATTCAAAACATGAAACAAATTTTATATTTGGAAAGAGGGTTTAATTTGGCATGGAAAACATATTTCATTTGTGGAAATTGGATTTAAAATGAGCAAGTTATTATTTTGGCAATTTTAAATGCAATAAACAAGAAACAGTTGTTTTCAGCAATTTAAATTATTCAAAACAGCAAACAAAATTTATATTTGGAAAGTACATGAAAAGTTGATTGGAAAACATATTTGGTTTGTTGAATTTGGAATTGTTATGAACAAGTTATGAATTTTGCAATTTTAAGTGAATTTGACAAGTTTTCAAATTTTGCACCAATTTAAAATATTCAAAACAGTAAACAAATTTTATATTTGGATAGAACATTTAATTTGGTATTGAAAACATATAAAAAATGTTGGAATTGGAGTTAAAATGATTTATTTATGCAATTTCCAAAATTGGGTGCAAATCTGCCATTTTTAAACCATTAGGGACTTAGAAATAATTAGCAGGGGTCTAGAAAATAATAGCAAGGACCTTGGTGTGATTTCTGACAAATTATTGGGTCTGGAAAAAATAATTGGAAAAGAAATGTGGGACTGCGAGGGGTGGGGATCGAACCCACCACCTCCTGCTCGTACACAGAGAGCAGCACCACTGCGGTGTGCTTGCTCCTTTGTCAGGTAAGGGGGTGCGCGAAAGGTTAAGGTGTGGCTTGCGGGTGTTATTTCTGAATCCTAACTGAACCTGTTCGGAAGAACACGGACAGAGATCGATGGTCGATCGCTCGCCGTGGCCGATGGCCGTTGTGGCCGATGGGGGCGTGGGGGTGCGGTGCCTGGGAGGAGGAGGGAGGAGCGGACCGAGGGGAAGGGAGAGGAGCGGTTCGGCCTCACCTCGAGGCGCTGATCGCGAGCAGAAGGGGAGGCGGGTCGCTGCAGCAGGCAGTGCGACGGCCGGAGAAACGGCGATGGCGCGGCCGACTCCGTTGATCCCAGCAGGAGGCGAGGATACGGGGAGGGAGATGGAGGACGCCCGTATCCATTCCCGCCCTCCGGGCTCCTCGGAGAGGGCCACCTCGGTGGCGCCATGGAGGTAAAAAATCGGCACGAAGGCTAGGGTGGTGTTCAGTGTGGGGTTCAGAAGAGAAACAGCAGGTACTTGGGGAAGAGGAAGAGAGGGGCGACGGCGCTAGGGGAGAGGGCTTAGGGTTAGGGTTGGTGTGGTTGGTTAGATATAGGGGAGAGTGAGCTCGTACGGCGAGCATCTAATGGAGGTGGAGGGGATCGTGTGGTTGTTTCTGTATTCGTACAGAGATGACGCCATGAAGGGGAAGAAGAAAGCGACAGGGGGGTTACTGGGCCAGGAAAGTTAGTGGGCTTAGGGGAAGGGAGAAGGAAAAATGGGCTGGGAGTTGGGCTGCTGTGCTCTCCCTCTTATTGCCATTTTTCCTTTGACTGATTTTTTTTTTGTAGAAAATGGTTTTGGAAGAAAAACATGATAATTAGGTTAGTAAAAATTCCAGTAAAAAAAATTTGGGTTAGGGATTTAGTTAAAAGAAGGCAATTTACAAGATTGGTTTTCAAAAGTGGTGTTTTAAAAGTGTTGTTTGTATTTGGAACCATAATTAAAGAAATTTTGCTATTGTTTAAACATTATGAAAACAAGGTATTTTTAATAGGGTGGCCCCTATAGATTAAAAGTTTGAATTTAGTTGATTGGTTTAGAGATTCAAAAACTCCAGTGGGTTGTTGTTTGATGAATTTGAAGATTTGATTTGAATTGGAATATTGGAATATTTTGTTAAATAAAATAGAAACCACAATTTAATAGGGTGAACCCTATTATTAGTTGGGTTAGAATTATTGGACTGATTTTATAATTTCCAAAAGAGTTGTTGAATTTGAGTTTGAGTTTGGAAACAATTTGGGAATTATTTGTTTGCAATAGAAGCACCATTTTATTAGTTGATCAACATGGAATAAAATGAAAGCAATTTGGTTGTTTTCACTTGTTATTTTTATTCCAAAAATTGTAACAGAACAAGTATGAAAATAACCATTTGAATTTGTTTGAGTTTGAATTATGACAACAAGATAAAACAGATGCAAAACAAATATTAACAATGCAAACAATAATAAAACAATGCAATGAAATGATGACATGATGCATTGCTTGAAATAAAACAAGGAATCAAACATTCTAGGGGTATTTTCATACTTGGGATGTTACAAGGGACATTCATTGTGAGCCAGGTTCTCCACAATGATGAGTATTCTCTAGTTGACGCACAAGAGCCACAGAAGAACAGGGCAGATAAATCAGGAGTGGAAACCAAGCGCCCTTGGAATGTAGCTCTACTTCTCCGTTTCCATTCCTAAAAAAATATTGTATGTATCTCTTTACTGAGTTGATTTCCAAGTCGGCACTCCGAGTAGGAACTTGGGGACTGTCTGTTTCTAACTTTCTCTGTGTTATTTACCTTTGACTTTGTCAACTCGGTTAATCATCTCGGAATTTCATACGCAAGTCTAGTAGTGTGTTTAAACATAAAGGCCAACTCTTCGTTTTTGCTGTTGTCCGCAACCCGACTTCATGGCAAGCAAGAGAACAAGTCAAGGGTCAATAAACACACGAAAAAACTGCTAAGGAAAGAAAAAGTTAATCAACCGAGTTGAGTCGTTTTTTTGCATTTGTTTTTCGGCTAAGTACTGGGCGGTTTTAATTCCAATCTCAAATGTTCTAAGTATTATAAACTCGATTTTCAAAATCTTGTGACTCGACTGCCAAAAAGCCTTAAGTGGCAGGTAAGAGCAAAGACGAAAAAAGCCGGGTGGATGAGAAAACCAAATCGGGGACTCGGATTAGCCCAGTCCGGCATTCAGCAAGTTCTGCTCAAACTTAAATAAAACTGAGTAGCAACACAACGGAATGGTTGTTTGATACAATTGCACCCAGCATACCGGGGATCTGATAAAAGTTTAAGGTCGAAAGAACAGATGTTCAGGCTACATTTGAGTTAGTTGCATCCAGGTCAGAAACCATCGGGTTGGAGGACTCGGCGGCAGGCTCAGAGGCAGAAGTTGATGCGGGGGGCGCAGAGGCAGCAGTTGGTGTAGGAGGCTCGAAGCTGGTGCTCTCGGTTGTGGCCTCCAAGGTGCTCACCTTAGGAGAAGGCGTCGAGATAACCATCTCGCTGGTGACGATCTCGAAAGAGGCAGTCGACTGTTCCTCGGCCTGAACCTCCTTGTCCACCTCTTCATCGTCATCATTTTGCTCGTCCTCTTCCTCGTCGTCGTTCATCTCGGCCTCCTCGGTATCTTCGCCGCCCTCGTCTCCATCCTCGTGGTCGTCCTCATCTTTGTCGCCCTCGCTGTCGGTGTCAGGCTCGGTGGGGACATCCACAAACTCTTTTGTGTCTGCGTAAGACGCCAATCGATAGGCAGTTTCCTGGCGGCGCCAGATGCAGTCCTCCTCTGTGGTCCACCAAGATCCATGCGCAATTTCTGGAGCCTGTTGAGGTCAATTTTTTTGTACCAGGATAGGAAAAAGTGTAGAGCTTCGTCCGCACCGGCTCGAGCTGCTGAGGCATGCCACTTTTTGAGCTCTTCTTCGACATAGTCAAGGTTGGAGGCCAGCTTATCAACTGTCTTTGGGGCTCAACGTCTGGCCAGAAGACCTTGTGCAGCCGCATGCCAGTGGACACAATGTTGGTGCCCAAGCCCTTGAGGGAGTGAACTCGGGCCTTGATGCTCTCAACCTGGTCATTCGCTCGTGACCGTATCGGTAATATCATGGCCAGCCTCTTCCCTTAGCTGCCGAGCCCTCTCCATGGCCGTCTTGCTGAGAATATGCCCTAGAAGCAATCATGTATGATGTAATTCCCAGTGTATTCATAAAGTTATTAAGTTGTCCTTGTTTTGAACATCTGATATATATCATTGAATATGTGATTCGATTGTGGAACTATGTATTCATGTTGTTCATACTAAATTTCCCTTAGTCATTAAGGTTGTGCTGGACACACACCCTAGGCTAATGTGAGAGTTGGCTGATGATTCGGTTCCACTTGTCGTGGGCATGGTGATGCCATTCCAACGTTCACAGACTTGGATAAAGAGTTTAGCAAGTCGGACTGACCCATATTGAGATGCAACGAGCAAGTCGTCATTTGCATGTCTCAATCATTGTAATCCTTAGACCTGAGGTTGTCGCACAATCCGAGTTGTGGATCACCGACTTAGGTTCTGTCAAACGTTGGTCTGTAACAAGGCAGTTATAAAAGCAGAGTTCGGGTCGAATGAGAAGCAAGCTGCGCGATGTGGATAATCAAGATGGGATTTTGCCGCTCCGAATGGAGAGATATTCTCTGGGCCGTCTTGAGTGATATGATTCAGCAAGCATGGCCATGCGCGACTCAGTTAAGTGTTAACTGCGTCTGTTGACTAAGAGTTAGTCAGATGAATCACATATCACGGATCGAGAAGAGAGTCGAACTATTTAAGGGATGATGATAAATCTCCTATAGTTCGACAAGGTATATCGTGAGGCAAAAGGGACTAAGATGAATATCACATTGAAAGGTCTGTCGTCATGACTCAATGGGACTTGGGAGTAGGCACATTCTGCTAGGAGCCGCTACCGATTGATCGATTGAGAGTCGGACTCCAATCGTGTCCAAGTCGCCATGAGCTTGCAGGGTCGCACACTTAAGAGCGGGAGCAAGTATTGGTCGGGTTAGACCCGAAGCGGGAATGGACTGAGTTTGTGAGTCGGACTCACAGAGGGAATAGGCCACAAGTGTTGTGAAGCCCACTACCATTCGCTATATAAAGAGGGGCGCAGGTTGCCCAGCGGGCACGTCAGTCCATCCCATGCGTTGGGAACCCTAGCCCCACTCAGTCCAGCCGTCGCACCGGACCTAGCAGTCCACCGTCGGAGCTCCTCCTCGTACGTGTGGATACCGGCAGAGGTGCTATATGTTCAGCACTTCGACGATCGCGGGATTGGATCGGCTGGATCGGATCGTGGGACTACACTGCCCCGACGCGCTGCATCGATAATCCGCACCTGCACGTCTAGTGGTAATACTCGTGGCCTTCTACCTCGGCTAGATCTTGGAAGTACCACGTAGGAAAAAGTTTTCGTTTATCTCTACGCGTTCCAGTAGTGGTATCAGAGCGGTAGCTTCTGCTATTAGGCCCGAGATCCGCACATATGTGATATTTAGTTAGCGTTAGATGTGATCTAATTGCTGTTTTGGTGGTCGTTCTATGAGATAGATCGGTTTTGTACAAGATTTATTGGATCAATCATACTCGGGGTTAATGGATGATCTGGTTTCCGTGATCATACTGCTAAGGTCGTGGAAAAACTTACCCCTATCGGTCGGTTTCCGCCATTGGGGTATACCGTGACACATAAATCCAGTTGCGGTGATCGAAGATCAAAGACTTTGATCGAATCGGAATACAGATCAGATTCAGGAAAAATCGTTTTATCCGATGAAGAAATCCATGTTCGGGACCGCCGGCTTTGCCCTGTCGTAGCGCCTTAGATGTCGTTGCGAGTTTCACAACGCCGATAGATATCGTATCTATGCATAACTTGTTTTTGCAGGAAGTTGTGAATGGTATGGCTTATGTGCATATGATGTGTGTAATCCATACATGATCTGCATATCATGTTTTGTCAGCCGGCTGGAGCCTAGGTGCTGTCATTTTATTGTATACCGGCATGCGTGCCGGATTCTCTATGTAAATTTTCATTCACTAGCTAGTGTAGCTTGTTGGAGAACCCAGAAGGCATGCAAGTCGATGTACAAGTCGGCTACATGGAGTAAGATGGCACGTGACAAGAGTTGGCATGAGTCGACTTATAAGCTTCGTGGAGATGGAGATCACCATGAAGAGAGCCATACCATTTCACATTATAATTGCTTTATTTGTGTTATTGTTATGTCTCTGTTTACCTCTATTTAGATAGTTGGTAGATTTTAATCCCTCAAATAAGGTCTAGTCGGTCGCCCCGCCAGTGCTGCACAATCACAAGTCGGACATTCTTGGCAGTGGGCTCTTAAATTGAGGTGCTACCAATTCTTTCTGGTTAGGTGGGTTTGAGTCGGACTGTTACTGCAGAAGCACATGGTAATCTAGACGTGTCCATCACAACAGTTGTGGGGCTCGGGGCGAGGTAGGTTGAGAGCTGGGGCATGTGATGTCACCCAACTAACAGGAGTCGTATTGGATACGATTGGCAAGGTGTTGCCTACCTAGATGACTTGACGGCTAGCGGTGATGCTAAAGCTCACTAGTCGGCTTGCTTATTTAGGATCTTGAATCACTTAGCAACCATCGGAGGGATGTTGGTTCTAGTGGGAGCATAAGTATTAAAGCGTTTAGTATGCCTGCTCTTTTATGAATACATGTCTTAAGTGTTCTGCATATTTTCTGTTGTAGATCAATGGCATCTACCAACCTGCCTCAGTTGTCCGCTTTTGCGTTGAGGTCAATCCTAGAGAAAGATAAGCTTAATGGAACTAATTTCACCAACTCGTATCGTAATCTGAGGATAGTCCTCAAGCATGACAAGAAAGAACATGTTCTAGAAATTCCACTTCCAGAAGAGACAGATGACGATGCCACTGTCGCAGTCATGAATGCCTACCGTAAGACTAGAGATGAGTCTACGGAAATTAGTTGTCTTATGCTTGCACACATGGAACCGGACTTGCAGCAGCAGTTCGAGAATGTTGAGGCCTACGATATGATCGAAAGCCTCAAAAGTATGTTCTAGGCTCAAGCAAAGACCGAGAGGTATCAAGTCTCTCAAGCTTTGCTTGGCTGTAAGCTGAAAGACGGCGATCCACTGAGTCCGCATGTAATCAAGATGGTTGGTTACATACAGTCTCTGGATCGGCTGGGCTTCCCAATTAACAAAGAGTTCGCTACTGATATAATTCTAAAATCTCTTCCTAGTGCGTATGGTCCGTTCATCTCGAACTACCATATGCATGGTATGGATAAGAAGATCACTGAATTACATGGGATGCTCAAAACGGCAGAGGCTGATCTCAAGAAAGGCGCTAGTCAAGTGTTGATTGTGCAGAAAAAGGCTAAGTTCAAGAAGAGTTCTTCGACTAAGAAGAAGGATAAGTCAGGAGGCAACGCCCATGGCCCTGTCGAGAGCGCTTCCTCAAAGATTAATCCTTCTCCTACAGCCGGAGCCAATTGCTTCTATTGCAAGCAAGATGGCCACTGGAAGAGGAACTGCACCAAGTATTTGGCTGACAGGGCCAAGAGTGGAGGTGTGACTTCCAACTCAGGTACGCTTGTGTTCAATGTTATAGACATTTATCTTGCTGACGCGCCTAATAGTTCTTGGATATATGATACCGGATCAGTTATTCACATATGCAACTCGTTGCAGGGGCTGGTAAGAACTAGGAGTGTGGCAAGAGGAGAAGTTGATATTCGGGTCGGCAACAAGGCGAGGATCGCTGCGTTGGAAGTTGGCACGATGCAACTTCATTTACCTTCAGGATTTTTATTGGAACTAAATAATTGTTATTATGTTCCAGCGTTTAGTCGAAACATTATTTCCGCCTCATGTTTGATGAGACATGGTTATGAGTCGAATATTAAGAATAATGGTTGTTCTTTATATTTGAAATATATGTTTCATGGCTTTGCACCCGTTCAGAACGGGTTATTTATTTTAAATCTTCATAGTGAATCGGTCTATAACATAAATGTTAAAAGGTTGAAACCAAATGATCTGAATATGACTTACTTTTGGCACTGTCGGGTTGGTCATATAAGTTGGAAGCGCATGAAGAAGCTCCATGATGATGGACTTCTAACTTCGTTCAACTTAGAGTAATTCGAGACATGCGAATTATGCCTACTAGGCAAAATGACCAAGATACCTTTTGTAACGAGTTGTGAAAGGGCGTCCGACTTGTTGGAACTAATACATAATGATGTATGTGGACCAATAACCACGACAGCCAGAGATGGTTATGAGTACTTCATTACCTTCACTGATGATTTGAGTAGGTGTGGATATATCTATTTAATGAAACACAAGTCGGAAGCCTTTGAAAAGTTCAAGGAATTCCAGAGTGAGGTACAAAATCAACTCGGGAAGAAAATAAAGTTTCTACGGTCGGACCATCTAAAGAGTTGTGGAATAGTTCCTAAACTCACTCCGCCGGGTACACCGCAGAGAAACGGTGTATCAGAACGGAGAAATTGTACCCTGTTGGACATGGTACGATCAATGATGAGTCGGACAGATCTACCTTTATCATTTTGGGGTTATTGTCTAGAAACTGCAGCTTTTACACTAAACAAAGTACCATCAAAGTCAGTAGAGAAGACACCACATGAGATGTGGACTGGTAAAAAGCCAAGTTTGTCTTTTCTTAAGATTTGGGGTTGTGAAGCATTTGTCAAGCGACTTCAGTCGGACAAGCTCACTCCCAAGTCAGATAAGTGTATTTTCGTGGGGTATCCGAGGGAAACCGTGGGGTACTACTTCTACAACCGGGAATAGGACAAAGTGTTTGTCGCTCGGAATGGTGTCTTCCTTGAGAATGAGTTTCTCGGTCGGGAAGTCAGTGGGAGCACAGTGCAACTCGAAGAAATTCGAGAGGAACCAGCTAGGGGCGAGTCGACGAACGCCTTGGAGGCTGAGCCGATCGTGGTACCTACACCGGTAACATCACCTGAACCACGGAGATCTGCCAGATTACAAAATGCTCGTGATGTTTTACTGTTAGACAGTAATGAGCCGGCAACTTATTCGGAAGCGATGGTGGGATCTGATTCCGAGTCATGGCTTGGAGCCATGAGATCCGAGTTAAAGTCCATGGATGAAAACCAAGTTTGGAATTTGGTTGATTCCGAGTCATGGGTCTTTAAGAAGAAAACTGACATGGATGGAAATATTTCCATCTATAAAGCACGACTTGTCGCGAAGGGGTTCTGACAAGTTCAAGGAGTTGACTACGACGAGACCTTCTCGCCCGTAGCGATGCTTAAGTCAGTTCGGATCATGTTAGCCATAGCAGCCTATTTCGACTATGAGATATGGCAGATGGATGTCAAGACGGTTTTCCTTAATGGAAATTTAACTGGGGACGTGTATATGATACAGCCCGAAGGTTTTGTCGATCCAGCTAACGCTGACAAGGTATGCAAACTTCAGAAATCCATTTAGGGCTCCTTTGATTCATAGGATAGGGAAAGTAAAGGAATAGGAAACTTGTAGGATTAGCATGTCATGCCTTACTGAATCCTATGGGAATAGCAATTCTATTTGATTGTGCCAAAGGAATTTTTTCATGAGGCTGGAGCTCATGTTATTTTCCTATAGGATTTACACTATAAGATTCCTATGGGATTATTTCCTATAGGATAGGATCCTATGAATCAAACAACATGTATAGGAAAATTCCCTATAGGATTCATTCCTATAAAAATCCTATGTGATTCATTTGAATCAAAGAGGCCCTTATGGGTTGAAGCAAGCATCTCGGAGTTGGAACATTCGCTTTGATGAGGTAGTAAAATCGTTTGGCTTCATCAAGAGCGATCATGATTCTTGTTTATACAAGAAGTTTAGTGGGAGCAAAGTAAATTTTCTAATCTTATATGTGGATGACATATTGATGATTGGAAATGATGTCATGATGTTGCAAGAAACCAAAGAGTCATTGGAAAGGAGTTTCTCAATGAAGGATTTGGCTGAGGCGACTTACATAGTAGGAATCAGGATCTATAGAGATAGATCAAGGCGGCTCATTGGATTGAGTCAGAGTACATATCACGACAAAGTTTTGAAGAAGTTCAAAATGGAAGAGTTCAAGAAGGGATTCTTACCGATGTCCTATGGCATAAAACTTAGCAAGACTCAGTGTCCTTCGACAACTGATGAGCGAAGTCGGATGACTGTGATCCCGTACGCTTTGGCAATTGGATCCATCATGTATGCCATGATTTGTACTAGGCCAGATGTTTCCTATGCTCTAAGTGTTACGAGCAGATACCAGGCTGACCCTGGCGAAGCCCACTGGGCAGCGGTTAAAAATATCCTTAAGTACTTGAGAAGGACTAAGGAAATGTTCCAAGTTTATGGTGGTGATGAGGAATTCAGTGTAAAGGGTTACACTGATGCAAGTTATCTCACTGACTCAGACGATTCTCGTTCGCAATCTGGATACGTGTTCGTAATGAACGGAGGGGCTGTGAGCTGGAAGAGTTCCAAGCAAGATACGGTGTCTTCATCTACAACAGAGGCTAAGTATATTGCTGCCTCAGAGGCGGCAAAGGAAGCTATTTGATCAGGAACCTCCTGATAGATCTTGGTGTGGTTCAGGGCACGTCCAATCCTTTGGACGTATATTGTGACAACAATGGTGCTATCGCACAAGCCAAGGAACCTAGACAATACCAGAAGAACAAACATATACTCATGCGTTACCACCTCATTCGCCAGTTTGTCGAACAAGGTGATATCAAGTTATGCAAAGTACACACGGATGCAAACATTGCAGATCCGTTGACAAAGGCGCTACCACAGCTTAAGCATGAGGCGCACACGAGAGGTATGGGCATTCGATGCCTACGCATATGATGCCAAGATGATTGACTCTAGTGCAAGTGGGAGACTGTTGGGAATATGCCCTAGAAGCAAGCATGTATGATGTAATTCCCACTGTATTCATAAAGTTATTGAGTTGTTCTTGTTTTGAACATCTGATATATATCATTGAATATGTGATTATGATTGTGGAACTATGTATTCATGCTGTTCATACTAAATTGTCCTTACTCATTAAGGTTGTGCTGGACACACACCCTAGACTAATGTGAGAGTTGGTAGATGACTCGGTTCCACTTGTCATGGGCATGGTGATGCCATTCCAACGTTCACAGACTTGGCTAAAGAGTTTAGCAAGTCGGACTGACCCATATTGAGATGCAACGAGCAAGTCGTCATTTGCATGTCTCAATCAATGTAATCCTTAGACCTGAGGTTGTCGCACAATCCGAGTTATGGATCACCGACTTAGGTTCTGTCAAACGCTGGTCTGTGACAAGGCAAGTTCAGGTCGAATGAGAAGCAAGCTGCGTGATGTGGATAATCAAGATGGGATTTTGCCCCTCCGAATGGAGAGATATTATCTGGGCCCTCTCGAGTGATATGATTCAGCAAGCATGGCCATGCGCGACTCAGTTAAGTGTTAACTGTGTCTGTTGACTAAGAGTTAGTCAGATGAATCACATATCACGGATCGAGAAGAGAATCGAACTATTTAAGGGATGACGATAAATCTCCTATAGTTCGAAAACGTATATCGTGAGGCAAAAGGGACTAAAATGAATATCACATTGAAAGGTATGTCGTCATGACTCGATAGGACTTGGGAGTCGGCACGTTCTGCTAGGAGCCGCTACCGATTGATCGATTGAGAGTCGGACTCCAATCGTGTCCAAGTCTCCATGAGCCTGCAGGGTCGCACACTTAAGACCGGGAGCAAGTATTGGTCGGGTTAGACCCAAACCGGAAATGGACTGAGTTTGTGAGTCGGACTCACAGAGGGAATGGGCCACAAGTGTTGTGAAGCCCACTACCATTCGCTATGTAAAAAGGGGCGCAGGTTGCCCAGCGGGCACGTAAGTCCACCCCATGCGCTGGGAACCCTAGCCTCACTCAGTCCAGTCGTCGCACCGGACCTAGCAGTCCACCGTCGGAGCTCCTCCTCGTACGTGTGGATACCGGCAGAGGTGTTGTACGTTCAGCACTTCGACGATCGCGGGATTGGATCGGCTGGATCGGATCGTGGGACTACACTGCCCTGTCGCGATGCATCGATAATCCGCACATGCGCGTCTAGTGGTAATACTCGTGGCCTTCTACCTCGGCTAGATCTTGGAAGTATCGCGTAGGAAAAAGTTTTCGTTTATCTCTACGCGTTCCAACACCTCTGGTCAACCAAGTTGAAGTCGGGGAATGTCCGTGAGAAAAGCGACACCCGAGTTTAGTAAAGAAGTGTAACCGGATAGAAGAAACCGGATAGAACAACTTAAAGAAAAGCAGTAACTTACAGCGCAATTCTAGAATGAGCTCCTTGAGCCTGCTGGACCATCCATCATTAAGGGAGAGCTGCTTTTCTAACGGGCCGCGGGAGCTGGTCACCATCTGGTCGAGCGAGGCGTTCCGTGCCTAGAGGGCCTCAATCTCCTTCTGCAGCTACAGCTTTTCGGCTGCAGCCTGGCCTATCGCCTCGTTTTTGTCCTTCACGGCCTGCAACGCCATCTAGAGTGCCTCATCTAGCTCTTGTTTCAGCTTGGCCACCTCATTTCTCTCGGCTTCAAGATCGGCCTCGAGCTTGGCCTTGCTGTTGTGGATCTGCTGCTGCATCTCGGCTGGAGTGAGACACCCTTGGTATTGCTCAACAAATAGCTTGAGTTCCTCTGTGTGGGAGGCAATCTTGTTAGCAATATAATGGAAACATGGAAACCGAATAAGAGAAAAGGAGAAAGGGCTTACTCTCCAGGGACGAGATCTTGCTATGTGCTGACTCGGCCAGCACAGTGCACTCCTGGTGCTTCTCGGCGAAGACCTGATGCTCATCTACAAACAAAGAAAAATTAACCAGAGAAAAAGAAATAAGCGTAAACACAAAACGCAGAGATGGAAGATCTTACACCTACTCTCCAGGGAAGAAATCTTGGTGATGGAATTTGTCAGTTGCTTCTCCAGGATAGCTGTGAAATGGAAAACAAAAACCGAGTTAGAAAACTGATGCAAAATAAGCATATGCAGTAACTCGGCAAGTATAAAGTTACCTCTCGGCCGCAGGTCCTCCTGAAGTTCGCGGTTCTGCTCCTTGGTATCCCGGTAAGTCCAGAGGAGCGTCCGGTAGAGCAAGACGCGAGTTTATGTGCAAGTCTGAGAAAAACAGGCACAAAGTTAATTGGAAGATTCGACCCGAGAAGGCTTCAACTCGGTCAAGTATTGCCTACTCGGCCCAAATCTTGGGGACTAGATGGTGTAGAAAATATGGATATAAAATGTGTCAACTCGGAAAATCCGGATAGAAAAAGGTGCTTACTCGAGAGGTGAGCTCGGCGTCCTCGGCAGCGGTGCGCAGGAAATACATTTTGTGCGCCAGCGTGTTGTTGGATGCTGCCACTGCCATGGAGATATGGCCAATGTCACCATCGTTCCAGCAAGTCCGGTAGTGGTCCAGCAGGCCCAGCTTCTTCCCATTGAAGACCTCGTCGATGTGGCTGATCCGGTCCAGCGTAGCATCTATATCCTCCCGCACCTCCGGAGCAAGCTCGTGGTGTTGCTGGCGCTGCGACAACTGAGTGCTTGGCCTAATCGCCAGAGTGCCGGGTTTTTCCTTCAACCCTGTCGGCCCGGTCTTCTTCCTCTTCAGTGTCCCCTGCTCCTTTGGCCAGCCGATTGGGACTTTCACAAGTCCCGTCACCCGCCTCGATCCCACCCCAACCGTTAGTTTCTGCGATGGTGCGTACCTCGCCTGCTATCGAGTGCGAGGAGTGGAGCCGCTCCCTGTTGGCACCACAGATCTGCTCGGTGGCGATGGGCTCGGTGTTGCTGCTGCTGCTGGGAGTTGTTCTGGTTTTCGTTGTCTTGGCTGTGGCAGTTTCAGCCGCGAATGCCGCTTCCAAGGAAGAAGTCCTTCTCGGCGGGGTCGGTGGCGTGGCTGCTGCGAGGCTGGAGGAACCTGCCGCTGCTCAGGTTGTGGCGGCTCGTCGGGCTGTTGCTCAGGCTGTTGTTTCTCAGTTTGGTCCTCTTCTTGAGGATTATGCTCTGGGGGATGCTACTCGGTGTGGTGCTTCTCCTCTCGTGGCTGTTGCTGCTTGATTGTTTGCTCTTGTGGCTGTTGTTGGGGTTGTTGCTCGGGGGCTGACTCCGGTTGCTCCGCAGTCTCTTCAGTTTCCATCTTGGCGCATGCGTTGTCCGCACCGAGATCGTGGTCTTCTCGGTCCGAGAACGGCATCTCGGACCGGTCAACGTTCTGGGCGCCCGTGTCCTCGGGATCGAGGTAGATAACACCGTGTCCGCCCCTCGGACCCCAGGTTCCTTAGGGGCATCGACATCGAGTGGATCGCTAAAGGAAAGGAAAATCACAGGAATAAAGGAAAGGCAGCCGAGAATCATCTCGGTTCGAAGGGGCAAAAGAGTGAAAAATGTGCAAGCATAAAACATCTGGGGAACATACCCGTCAGCTGTAGGTCGCGCATTGCTTCTGCGTGTCACCGTGGCCTTGCCACCTTTCTTTCCGGACTTCTTCTGCCTCTTGGTGGATGGAGGCTCAACGGCACCACTGCCGGATCGTTTCCTCCGCCCGGCAGGAGCAGCAATGGACACATGCACCGCCTAGACCAACTCTTCTTCCATATCGGCTAGTAGCAAGAAAAGGAAATGTACTTATGTGACCGGGAAGAGATCAGAAAATATCAAGAGCATATTATCGTGGTCTCTGTCACCTTCATCATCCTCGGACCAGTCCCAGATTGAAGGTTGGACTCGGGAATTACCATCTTGGCCGGGGGGGTGGCGAGCGGGATGTAGAGCGTGTCCTGGTTGTTGAATTGCTCCTCGTCATCCTCTTTCTGGTCTGGTTTCCAGGTCTCCGACAGGACCGACTTGTCTTCCTCTCTCTGGCGAGGAATGTGCTGTAGATGCAAACATAAAGAATAAGGAACTAAAACGAACTCGGAAGATACCAAAATTAAGCCTACTCGGCAGAGCATACGAAACATAAAGCATAAATAGCTAACTGGACTCAGAGGATACCGAGATAAACTCTAATCGGTGCAGCATGCGAAACATAAAGCATAGACAACTAACTAAACTTGGAGGATACCGAGATAAACTCTAATCGGTGCAACATGCAAAACATAATGCATAATCAGGTAATTGAATTCGGCGGATACTTACTCGGGGCGCTAGCCTATCTCGGTTGTAAGGCTCAAAACCCTAGTCCCAGGTGTCAGAGAGGGTCGCCTTCGTGATGGATCGGGCCTAGATGGGAACCTCTTCCTTGCTGAGCTCGAAAGTGGTTGTGCGCGTGCAGTCACGGGGCCTGCCCATGAAGCACATTTTGTGCGCCTGAGCTACAGAGGCAGAACCCAGCGGCTCAGCCAGGCAACAATCAGATCATTGGATCGGAGCCCTAGCTTCACCTGGTGCTTTAGTCGGCTATTTGCAACGTTCGCATCGGCCACGGTCTTTCTCGGGTTGTACCCCCAGTTCCTCATGGCAGTAGAAGGAATATTCCGGAATGGTGAAATCTTGATGAGGTCGACCGGCTCGACGCCCTCCACCAGAGTGGGATTCTTCACGTAGAGAAAACCTCTCTGCCACTTGCGGCAGGTGTCAAGCCCCTGAACTCGGGGGTACTCGGTGGTATTCCGGTATACGATCATTGCTGCACCGCACTGGGTCATGACCTTGGGTGCATTCGGATTGGCTTTGTTGGGAGGACTTGTTGGCGAAAGTGGAAGTATTTTGCCAAGATATCTACCGTGGGGTAGACACCGATATAGGCTTCGCAGAAAGTAGCAAAGGTGGAGAGCATGGCGATGACGTTTGCTGGGAGGTGATCAGGTTGCAAACCGATGTGGAGGACGAACCGCTGCATGAAGTCGGAGATGGGGAGGCCGAAAACACGCTTAAAGTGGCTTAGGAAGACCATGTGCTACCCTTCTCCGGGTTGTGTCTCCAACTCGTCACCGATTGGCGGCAGATGACACCCGGCGGCACTCGGCGGGTGTTCACCAACCACTGCGTATCGGAGCCCTCCCGATTGCCGCGGGTGGATGCGGGCGCCTCCAGGTCGCTGTCGAAGAGGGGCTCGAGCTCCATTGGAGAAGATCCGGATCCGGGCGCCTCCGAGTTGCGCGTGGGCGCATAGATTGGCTTGGGCCGCAGGGGTCGTAGAAGGGTCGCGGCGGCGCGGAAAACGAACATAGTGGTGTGTCTTCCGCCGCGTAGCAGTTGAAGAAGAGGCGCGGAGGATGTAGACAGTACGGTGGCGGTGAAGCGAGCTCGAGGAGGGACACGCTGCGTAGTGAAGATCCATGTGCGCGGAGGCGTCTCGGTGAACGGTGGCGTCGGTGGTGAACTGCTTCTCTCTGCGCGCGGCGGTGCTCGATGTCGTGCAGTGGAGTGGAGTGCTCAGTGGGTGCGAGGAGTGAGAAAGATGAAGAAGGGGAAAATGTCTAAGGGAACGATGCAACGGGCGGCGCGGAGGTATTTATACCCTCCACAGAGAAGTAACTGTCCCGGATCGGGTGAGGAGACGAACGTGGACGCGTGGGAGTTACTACGCCAAAGGAAACGCGCACAACGTTATTACCGCCCGTAACTGGCGCAGTTAATCCCACGCCGCACAACGTGGGCACTGGAGTGCTTGTCAGCAAAGGGACGCGACGACGTGTGGGCCCTGGGAGTGACTGGCGCAGGCAGAGCGCGTGCGATGCAACCGCACAGGACCCGAGGCGACGTGGGCAGCGGTTACGCGCCACATGTTGAACCTTACGAGGCAAGATAACTAGGCAATCACGTTTGAGCGGCAAAATCTGTGGAAATTGGCTAAGTGTTGGGATCTCGGTTAGATCCAAAACAATGTGGCCTACTCGGTTGAAGGAAGAAAGTTTGCCAAGGGGCGATGGATCAAATTCCAAACCGGATTGGAACTCGACCGAGATGAGGTGCATCTCGGTTGAACATTATGGATGAGATTTGTTTAAGCTGGCACATCCCAGCGTCCGAGTTCACCGGACCATACCAGCTTCGGGGACTAATGTTGGGGGGCTACCCCCGAGTAGGGGTAAGGTTGGTGAGAAATGGTGTTCAAGGTACTGATTACCGAGTTGGACCGTACCGAGTTGGTACGTTCCGGATAGAAAGCTACCGAGTTTGACTACTGCCGAGATGGAGCTATCTCGGTAGGAAAGATAAGAAGCCAAGCTGAAGATATGAGTATTATCCTGGCTGACCGAGTAGCTCTTGGTGAGTCCATATTTCCCTGGGTTCTATTCTTACTCGGAGGGAATGTCAATGGAGTTGTTTAGGAGACCCCGTATATCCAGGGAGAGTACAGGCGTGCGGTTCAACTTACTAGGCATGATTATGTGTAGGCATCCGCTGGTATAGTGTGATGTATGGGCGAGGCCACGTCCTGTCTCCGACAAGAGGGACAAGACATGTCAGCGACCAGACAACGGAGACTTTCGGCTTCTGTCAGCGGGAAAGTAGAGGCATGCGTGGGTGCAGATTGTGTAGTCACCTACTTCGTCCTTGTAGCTGGTGGCCACCAGTATATAAGGTGGCCTCCCCCTCCTGCGCGAGGGTCGCAAGTTACGTAAGAACAGAAGTGTTGTTGGTTTGAGTAGAGAGAGAGATAGCAGGAGATGTTCTTCTTCCTCTAGCTCCTTGAACTTGAGGAGTTCTTGTACTCGGTTACCACATATATACACAGAGAGGAAGGAGTAGGGGTGTTACCTCCACACGAGGGCCCAGAATCTGGGTAGATCTTGTTGTTTGCAATGTAGTGAGCGCGCCAGCTAGGTGTGTGGTTCCTCCCCGGAGACCCACAGCGTCCATCGGCCCCAACCCTAAGCCATTCTATGGCATCTGTCTTTACACATCCACGACAACAATAGTCAATACACTTTTCAAATTAAAGCAAAGAAACAATTAGAGAAGAAAAACAAAAACAAAACTGGATTGTTGTGTGAATTAGTAATTTCTTTCTCCCTTCGTAAAACATGTCCCGCGACAAATTGAAGAGAATATGAGGCAATAAAAAAGTGGTTATTATCTTATTCCATGTTTATGATAAATGTTTATTTCTCATAGTAGAATTGAATTAACTGGAAATGTAGATACAAGTGTGTCTAATAATCAAACAAGAGTTTCTAGTAACTCCTCTCGTTTAACTAGCTTGCTGATTAACTGATGATCAAGGTTTCCTGATCATGAATATTGGATGTTGTTAATAACGGGGTCATGTCATTGAAAGAATTATGTGATGACCATAGACCCAAAGTGTATATAGCAATGCGATCAAGTCATTAAGTTTACATTGTTATATCAAACCTACGATGTAACTTTAATCCTTAGACCATGACGTCATGTCAATCACTAACACGGAAGAGTGTTTTGATGTCATGAAACATCACACTGTAACAGGGTGGCTATAAAGGTGCAATTGGTTGTTCGGAAATTATTAGTTCAGGCTCATGGATCAAGAGTGGGATCTGTCCATCCAAATGACGGAGAGATATACTCTGGGCCCTCTCGGTGATATCACATCAACACCGCTTGCAAGCACGTGATTAGGTCAGAGGGATGTCATATCGCGGAATGAGTAAAAGAGTACTTTTCGGTAACAAGATTGAACTATGCATGATTGATACCAATGGTTGAATCTCGGACAAGTAAAATATCATGAGACAAGGGGAATTGGTTACGACGTTTATGGTTCACACGATCACTAGATTCATCGTTAAATCTGAAGGAGTCATTACGAATCTCTAGATCCCACTATTGGCAATTGATTGGAGAGGTGTCTTGGTAATGTCTACATTATTCACAAACGGTAGGGTGACACCCTTAAGTTTCGATGACCCGCTTGAGTGGATACAGACTATCGATGAAAAGTTTGGATAGCACCGAAATTGTTTCGGGTAATTTTTAAATAGTTCAAGGGAATTTTTATAAAATGAGATTTAACAACTAACTCAAGGGGTTATTTGTTCGCGTTTCTTAATGGAATTAAAAAAATATTAAAATAAAGATATGAAATTGTTTTATTCATTTATTAGAGAAAACCCTTGGGATTTTGAGTGGTAATTAATGGAAGAATGAGTGAGTTGAGTGGAGATGTCGCACCCTGGCTTCTAAGGGATACTCATCGTACGAACTGGATAGCAGGTGCTTGGATTATGGGGCATAACTGCTCCCACGTCCCAGCTTCCTGGTAGGCCTGCGCTTATGCGCGACAACACAAGCCCTGCTATTCCACCGTCGACGTAAACTATCCATTAGGAGTCATAGGCACTACTGTCGACGTACTTCATATCAAGCACGCACGGTACGTCAACAGCTTTGAACAAAGGATAACACAACATGCCTCTAAGACACAAAAGATGGAAATAAGTTTGCGAATAGCCTTCACTAAGGCAGAGATAGCAAAACACTCATCAAGAGGACACATGTCCCAACATATCATTCATTACATTAGCGGAAGCAATCAAATGGGTCTGAGTACAGACAAATCCAAGGCTTAAGAAGCCGGAGAAAATAACGAAAAACGAAGCCCATCCACGTAGGTCCTGGATCCTGCCCGGGGTCCAGCCAACTACTCGTCTGCAGTGTTGTCAAACTCCACAAAGTAGCCATCCTGGTGATCATCGTAGCCGTAGTCGTACTCTGCGTAAACCACAGCCCCAACGGGGTCAGTACATCCAAGTACTAGCAAGCAAGACTCACATTTCATCAAGGAGTTACCCGTCAACACAAGCCGGGATGCTTGGGATCAACGGAAGAAGATAGGTATTATAAAAGCTGCAGCGGGCTGCTCTAACCAACTACAGAAGATACTAATAGTTCCGGCTAATAGAAAAGATAAGATCGAGGAATTGTAACCAACTGAAAGATAACTTCAAATAAACCCATCCTTGATCTCGCCCCTTATCCGAAGAAGCAATCCGAGGGTAACTCACACCGTTGTAATAAGGTGAATCAAGTTATTGTGTGAATAATCTATTACTAGTCAAGTTATTATTCTTTGGGTGAAACATGGTTGTTATTATGTTGAAGTTGTCCTGAGTACTTGTTAGCCAGTACTTTCACCAAGTAATCCATAACCGCGGAAAACACGGCTTCTCGAGAAGATTTATCCCTGCAGGGGTGCACCATAGTAACCGTACACGTAAGAATATCCCGCCAGATGGGAATCAAACCCGCCAAGCGAGACACTCAACACAACCAACTGTTCTTCGCATCAAGCCCAAAGCACCGCGTGCTGTGCGTGCGCGGCTAATCAAGCCCCCCGAAGAAAAGGAGGACCCTCATAGCACTGGAAGACCACGCCGCCCTAAATGCCGACTACAAAAGTTCCACCCTGGCCTCGGGTTCGTACCTGCATATGATGCAGCAAATGGAAAGCCCGAACTAGTACGGCGATTTGGACGAGATGCGAATCGAGTCAAGTTGAGGGGGGCGCCCATGCTCGCTTCCCACATGCGGGTAGTGCGCTCATCATGGATCAGAAGACAAGACCCTTTTCCTATTAGGGTCGACACTAGCAGGCCTCAAAACCACAAAGGGCCTCCTGCCGGTGCCTTATCATCAAGTTGTTATTAATAGCAGCATTGACAGGATTGATTGATTAACATTCGAGCCCCCGGAACGGTAACAGATAATAATAGCACGATAATAAAAGAAGTAACCGACAACAGGCTCGAGCAAAAGCAACCCTAAGCATGCTAGATAAGAACAGGCACAAACAAAGGTTGTGGGTATGGAGGTGAGGCAATATCATTGGTTCAGGGAATCATGTGATGGGTTCGGAGAATAGCAACGATGCATAGGGCTAGCAATAGTAGACACAAGGATAGTATCAACAACAAGTGTGGAAAAGAACTCGATGATTCATGTGAGTGATAACTTGCCTGGAAGCTCAGCAGCCGGGTACTGGGCTAGGTCCTGGGTAGTGGTGTCGTAAGTCTCGTCGGTACCAACGTCGTCGTCTAAGCGAGAAGAAGCAAAAACAACAACGAAGGAAGACGGGCAATCAATACATGGCATAGGTGCACAAACATTGGATGATGCATGTCATGTTAACAGATGCACCAAAATAAACTATTTGATATGATACACAAGTTTAAATGGATTCCATATGCAAAGATTGCATATGGAAAACCCATGCATTGGAGTTGAATTAATTGTTCTACCACTAAGCATTAGGTGTAGTTGAGTTATCATGATGCATGCATGATGAATAACAAGAAGATAACAATTTAAATGCAATTGGAATGATAGTTAAACATTTTTAGAAAACATTAATCAAGTTTGGAAATTATTGTTACTTAATGGTGTTAAACAAGTAGTGATTGTTTTCATCAAGTTAAAGGGTGCAAAACAAATAACAAAGTTGATATTTGAAAAGGTTATCAAATTTTAGTTGGATTACATGTTTCACATTTTGAAATTGGACTTTGGATTATTTAATTATGAATTAAACAATATTAAACAATTTTTAATTGCATTAATCAAGATTTAAATTGTTTAGGCAATTTAAATTATTCAAACCAGAGAACAAAATTTATATTTGGAAAGTACATGAAAAGTTGATTGGAAAACATATTTAGTTTGTGGAATTTGGAATTTTTATGAACAAGTTATGAATTTTGCAAGTTTAAGTGAATTTCACAAGTTTTCAAATTTTGCACCAATTTAAAATATTCAAAACAGTAAACAAATTTTATATTTGGATAGATCATTTAATTTTGGACAGAAAACATATTTAAAAAGTGAAAATTGGAGTTAAAATGAATTTGTTATGCATTTTAGAATTATAGGGTGCAATCTGCCATTTTAATGCATCTAGGGACTTAGGAAAAATTTTCCAGGGGCTAGAAATAAGTGCCAGGGGCTTATGTGTGATTTGCTAAACGTTCCAGTACCAAAACCTTGCAAAAATAAAACTTTGTTTTATTTGGGAGAGAGGAGACTCGATCCCTCCACCTCCTGGTTGCAGCAAAGGAACAGAACCACTAGGCTAGCTGCGGCTGTGTTGGTGGGACTGCATCTCGGAATAGGATAAGGTGTTCGTGCTGGCTGTACTGGATTAAAACAAGAAAAAGGTGGGGCTAGGGATCGAACTGGTGACCTGGGGCTTCGCTGCGGGCGTTCCAACCAGTGGGACTGCTGCGTTCTCTTGCTGGAATAGGGTGCGGGTGTGGTTTTGAGCCTTGCAAACGCCCGTTAACTGAAACCTGCAGCGCACGATACTGAACCTTGTTACTGTCACGAAGAACAGAGCAAGATGGCGAACTTGCGGGCAAGAAATTGGTGACCAAACATCAAGGAAAAGAGGAAGGAAGAGTGGGAATGGAGAGGTGGCATCACCCTCTTCGCAGGGGCGTCCTCGGCGCGGCCGGAGGGTGGCGGAGGCGGCGGCGCCGTGCTCCGGCGGCCGGTGGCCGTGGCACCAGTATAGAGGAAGATCTCCTCGATGGCGGCGGCGGAGGTGGGAGCCAGGAGGGAAAGAGGCGCCTAGGGTTAGGGTTTCGCTGCTGGAGGGGAGAGGAGGATATAAAGGAGGGGGGAGGACCATCGGATGGTTCAGAGGGAAGGGCATGTCGCTGTCCTCCATGGGTGCGTCAGCACCTATACGGAGGTAGGGGGAGACCGAGCGGGCTGCCCCTGGTGGGCTGGGCCTTCTCCCCCTCCTGCTGCATTTGTTCTCTTTTTTTTTTATTATGAGATGTTCTGGTTTTTTTTTTGTGGCTTTAGCTTTTGGAATAAAAACATGGCTTTTTGTTTATATAAAAATTTGGAAAAAATTGGATAAGCTCCTTAGTTGAAAAGCAACCACTTGGTAGTTTTTGTTTTCAAAAACTTAGTTGTTTGCTTGCTGTTTAAAATTAAACCCAAATTAATTGAAATTTGCAATAATCATTAATATTAGAAAATAAGCCATTTTAAATAGGGTTTCCCCTAGGGTTTAGAAGTGAATTAATGAATAACATTTAGTGATAAACTTCATGGATTCAAGAATGTGAAGATTTTGAAAATTGGTTTGAGTTTGGAAATGATTTGGAAATAATTGTTTAATTTGGTTCATTTAATTAAGCAACACATTAATAGATGAGTTATAATGGATTGTTTGGAAACAATTGATGTTTTTGGATTTGCAAAACTTTATTTGAAAGAAAGTAACAGACAAATGTGAAAACAGAAGTTGATTGAGTTTAATTTTGATTAAGAAAACAATGCAACAGAAATAAATATGGAGATGATGACATGATGCATTGCTTGAAATAAAACAAGAAGTAAAACAACTAGGGTGTTTTCATACTTGGATGTTACAAAACTCCCCCCCTTGAAGGAATCACGCCCCGAGATTCCTACGGAGAAGTGAAAAGGTCCGGATACTTCTTGCGAAGATCCTCTTCGGTCTCCCATGTTGCCTATTTATCGGAATGATGCGACCATTGCACTTTCAAGAACTTGGTGCTCTTGTTGCGAGTCTTACGAACGGTCTCATCAAGAATACGGACAGGGTGCTCCTCATAGGAGAGATCATCTTGCAGTTCAATATCATCATGATCAACTGCACGATCAGGGTCCTTGAAGCACTTCTTGAGCTGTGACACGTGGAACACATCGTGCACTTTGGATAGTTTTTCTGGAAGCTCGAGACGATAGGCATTTTCTGCACGTCTTGACAGGATGTTGAAAGGACCAATGTATCTTGGTGCCAGCTTTCCTTTCACACCAAAACGATGAGTGCCTCTGAGGGGAGTTACACGGAGATATGCCTTATCACCAGGTGCATAGGTCATATCCCTGTGCTTGCTATCATAATAGCTCTTCTGACGAGACTGAGCAATCCTGAGATTGTCACGAATGATGCGAACTTTCTCTTTGGCCTCTTTAACAATGTCAGGACCCAAGAGTGAACGTTCACCAACTCCAGACCAATTGATTGGACTCCTGCATCTGCGGCCATACAATGCCTCAAATGGTGCCATGCCTAGGCTTGCCTGGTAGCTGTTGTTGTAGGAGAATTCAGCATATGGAAGACAATCCTCCCATTTCATGCCAAAGGAGAGACCACATGCTCTAAGCATATCCTCGAGAATCTGATTGACTCTTTCGACTTGCCCTTGAGACTGAGGGTGGTAAGCTGTGCTGAACAGAAGTTTAGTGCCCAATGCTTCTTGAAAGCTTTTCCAGAAATGAGAAGTGAAGATACTTCCACGGTCTAAGCTTATTTCCAATGGAACACCATGAAGAGGAACAATCCTTGCTGTGTAGAGCTCTGCTAACTGGCTAGCTGAGATGGTTTCCTTGACAGCAAAGAAGTGAGCAACTTTAGTGAGACGATCAATAACAACGAAGATTGCATCGTTGCCCTTCTTGGACTTTGGAAACCCAGTAACGAAGTCCATTTCAATCATGTCCCACTTCCACTCAGGGATTTTGAGAGGTTGGAGAAGACCGGCTGTTTTCTGGTGGACTGCCTTGACACGTTGACAAACGTCGCATTCAGAAACGTATTGAGCAATTTCACGTTTCATGCCAGGCCACCAATAGAGTGTCTTGAGATCCTGGTACATCTTTGTACTCCCAGGGTGGATGGAGAGAGGAGTTTCATGAGCCTCCTTGAGAATGATATCTTTGAGACTTTGAATCTGAGGAACTGCAATGCGTCCTTCGAAGAACACAGCTCCTTTGTCATCAATAGAGAAGGACTTGAACTTATCACTGCCCTCTTTGATTTGCTCTACCATCCTCTTTATTTCAGCATCACGAAACTGTTCAGAACGAATCTTGTCCTCGAGAGTTGGACTGGCTGTCAAGCTAGCAAGATAGCCTTGAGGAACAAGACCAAGGTTCAGCTTCTGGAATTCTTCATGAAGTGGAGGTTGGCTGTCCATGATCATGAGATTGTTGCAATAGGATTTGCGACTGAGAGCATCGGCCATAACATTAGCCTTGCCTGGAGTGTAAGAAATGGTGAGATCGAAGTCTTTGATCTTTTCAATCCATCTCCTTTGCCTGAGGTTTAGATCTGGTTGAGTGAAGATGTATTTCAGACTCTTGTGATCGGAAAAGATTTCAGTTTTGTTACCCAACAAGTATTGTCTCCATTTCTTGAGGGCAAACACAACTGCTGCAAGTTCAAGATCATGAGTGGGATAGTTTTGCTCATGTGGGTTCAACTGACGTGAAGCATAGGCCACAACTTGACGTTCTTGCATAAGAACTGCACCTAGGCCTTGGAGAGAAGCATCACAGAATATCTGGAAAGGTTTGGTGGTATCTGGACCAACCAGAACTGGAGTAGAAGTGAGTTTAGTTTTGAGGAGATTGAAACTTTCCTCACACTGTGGAGACCAAACGAACTTCTTGTCCTTCTTGGTGAGATCAGTGAGAGGTTTAGCAATCTTGGAGAAGTTTTCGACGAAACGACGGCAATAGCTAGCCAAGCCAAGAAAACTTCTGACTTGCTTCACCGTCTTAGGGGGTTTCCAATCAACAATTGCCTTAACCTTTTCCGGGTCAATGGCTATGCCTTTGGCAGAGATGATATGCCCAAGATATGCAACTTCTGGAATCCAGAACTCACATTTGGAGAATTTGGCATATAGACGATGCTCGCGAAGTTTCATGAGAGTGAGACGAAGGTGTTCTCTATGCTCTTCCTCGGATTTTGAGTAGACAAGGATATCATCAAGATATACCACAACGAACTTGTCGAGGTATTCATGGAAGACAGAATTCATCAGTCGAGAGAAGGTCGCCGGTGCATTGGTGAGACCAAAGGACATTACGGTGTATTCATATAGACCGTAACGAGTGGTGAAAGCTGTCTTAGGAATATCTTCCTTTCTGATCTTTATTTGATGGTAACCCATCCTCAAGTCCAACTTTGAGAATATTGAGGCTCCAGCAAGTTGATCAAAAAGATCATCGATACGAGGAATTGGGTACTTGTTCTTGATGGTTTTCTCGTTGAGAGGACGATAGTCAACCACGAGTCTCTTAGTTTGGTCCTTCTTGGCTACGAACAGAGTTGGGCAACCCCAAGCGGAGGAACTAGGCTGAATGTAACCTTTCTCCATATACATATCGATTTGCTCCTTCAACAACTTCAGTTCAGGAGGATCTATCTTGTATGGATGCTTAGAGATTGGAGCAGTACCTGGTTCAAGCTCGATCACGAACTCAACTGCTCTGTCCGGAGGCATCCCTGGCAACTCTTCTGGAAAGACGTCAGGGAATTCACAAACCACCGGAACATTTTCAATTGCAGGAAGGGGTTTGGCATCGAGGTTGAACAGCTGAACAGAACTTGATCCATATGGAGAATAGACTATCTGGCCGGAAGGGTGGAACAGAGTTATTGACTTCTTAGCACAGTCAATCGTAGCTTTATTGGCCGTCAACCAATCCATGCCAAGGATGACATCAATGTCAGAATTTCCAAGCAGGATGAGGGAAGCAAGGAATATGTGACCTCCAATCAAGATCTGATTCTCATGACTGATCTTGGAAGTTTGCATAGTTGCTCCAGGGGAGTTTACTACTAGCGGGGAACCCAAACCAACAAAAGGTAGTTTAACTGCTGTAGCAAAGATCTTTGACACGAACGAATGCGATGCTCCGGTATCAAACAACACTTTAGCTGGGTTAGAGTTTACGGGTAATGTACCGAGAACAACGTCGGCACATTCCTCAGCTGTGTCAACCTTGACGTGGTTCACCCTTGCGGTCCTCCCAACAGGCCTGTTGTTGGTGTTGAAGGCCTTATGCGGAGGAGCGCGGACCATCGTCTGGTTGGTGTTGGAGCGAGGTGGTGGAGGAGGCAGCATCCTCTGAGTGCACTTATCAGCGTAGTGCCCAGTCTCCTTGCACTTGAAGCAAGTGACGACACGCGGAGGATCTGGCCTTGGCTGCGCCATTGCAAACCTCTGCCCATGCATCTGAGCTGGGTTGGGTGGGCGGGGACCAAAGCCTGGAGAAGCTTGGGCATTTGGAGCCCTAGTGACAGCACTGTTTGGCACCCAGATGCGGCGCTTCTGCGGAGGGGTGGTCATGTTGGAGGAGGAACCACCCTCACGCGAGTGCTTGCGCGACTCTTCGAACGCCTTGCGCCCATTCTCCTCATTGAGCGCGGTGTTCACGAGCTCGACGAAGTCCTTGCACTTGATGTTTGTGAGAGCGTACTTCAGTTCCGGGTTAAAACCTCGGCGGAACCTTGCCATCTTCTTGGTCTCAGTAGACACCTCGTCTCCAGCATACCGAGCGAGGCGATTGAACTCGTTCTGGTAGCCGATGACGTCGAGCTTGCCCTGCTTCAGCGAGCAAAACTCTTCACGCATCCTCTCCATGAGACCATCGGGGATGTGGTACTTCAGGAAGGCATCCTTGAAGCAACCCCAAGTGATAGGATAGCCAGCTCTCATGGCCTGGTAGTTCTCCCACCACGAGGCTGCCTGACCCTTCAGTAGGTAAGCAGCATAGTTGACCTTGTCCTCTTCCGCAACATGAGCAATCTCCAGGGCTCTTGCTACGTCACGGATCCAGTCATCAGCATCCAGAGGCTCGCGTGTTGCCACGAAAGCCTTAGGGCCCACACTGAGGAAGTCCTTGATGGTGACCCTTGGAGCAGTCTGGTGGTGGTGGTTCTGGTGGTTCTGAACCTGGACCATCTGAGCCATGACCTGAGTCATCTGAGTCAAGAGCTCCGCGATCGGCGGTGGCTCCGGCGTGTTCCTTGTTGGAGGCATCCTGAACAGAAATGCATTTTAGCACAACAATAGGAAGGGATAAACTCAGCAACCGAAAGAGAGATTATTCCGACGCATGAATAGATAACCAACAGGTACATCATGAGCTCAAATACATCAGAATATCCAACAGACCAATACATGGTTCGAAAACGAAAGGATAAACTAGACACAACTAGTCACGGATACATCGGTACTCCAATGCTCATCACGCAGGACGGCGGCGAGTACGGCGAGTGGTACGACGAAGAGGACGGCGAGGAGGAGTGTGCACACGGAAGTAGGTATCACGACGATCCCTGTAGATAGGAACTGCTCTGAGAGCAACTCTCGGGGTGGTGAAGTAGAAAGCGTCGTCTCCCTGTGCTCCATAGCGGGGAATCCCTGTGTAACCAGCTCCGAGGTCGAGAAGTGGGCCTCTGATCGGCTCGTAACCTCCAGCATCTGGCAGAGGAAAACCCAGTGTCTGCTGGAAACGCGCAAAGCGCTCGTCTCCAACGAAGTCTGTGGTGTACGTCGCCAGACGCGTCAACGCGAGGTAGAGCTGCTCCCTGACTGAGGCCAACTCCTGAGCAAGTGTGGAAGCAACTGCGTCACTGTGTCTCACGAACTGGGCAGTGGTGTGCAGCCTGGAGCTATCATCCTCGTAGGTATCCAGGTTGCGGTGGAGAGTGAAGTGAACTCCCGCCGACGTGATGTGACCACGGGGGATGTGACGATAGATAGAATTGTCAAACCCCCAGTAGTCAGCACGGAGGACGGTGAGACTCACGTAAGCGGCCTGCTGCACAGCCATATCCACTGTGGAACCTACTGCCTCGTAGCGGTGGACAACGCTCCTGCCATCATCCGACAGAATGTAGACGATGGCTCGGTAGAAAGTCTGCTCGAACTCGCGCTGGTGCTCGTAGACCTGGTACTCTGGTGCCCAACGGAACCCCAGATAGGTAACCATGTCCCTCAGCATCTCCGGATAACCGGCGGTGCTCTCGCAACGGGTCATGCGAACCACCTGCGGGTAGTAGCTGAGACCCATCTGCAGATGATTTGGAAGGTTTTGATTAGGCGCCGGTAAGAGAAAAGGGAAGTGGAAAAACAACAACAAGATTCAATGGACGATAGGTTCTTTAAAAGAACAGGATATCGAAGCAACATCGGGAAAACGAGACCAAAACCTGAGGTACTAAGGAGAACCCAAAACACGTGAAATCCTAACTTGAAAGTTTAGGTGAGAACAGAAAACAACGTTGCACTTCCTTACCAGAAAAGGGTGGGTGGGTGGGGAAAGAAGAAAAATGGCAGAATTCCTACTCTCACGTTTCATTTTTCCTATATAGCTACAAAATAGTTTCTAGACTCAACTGCGACCAGTAAAAAGGGATCCTACAGGCAGACAGGCTCTGATACCATTTGTCGCACCCTGGCTTCTAAGGGATACTCATCGTACGAACTGGATAGCAGGTGCTTGGATTATGGGGCATAACTGCTCCCACGTCCCAGCTTCCTGGTAGGCCTGCGCTTATGCGCGACAACACAAGCCCTGCTATTCCACCGTCGACGTAAACTATCCATTAGGAGTCATAGGCACTACTGTCGACGTACTACATATCAAGCACGCACGGTACGTCAACAGCTTTGAACAAAGGATAACACAACATGCCTCTAAGACACAAAAGATGGAAATAAGTTTGCGAATAGCCTTCACTAAGGCAGAGATAGCAAAACACTCATCCAGAGGACACATGTCCCAACATATCATTCATTACATTAGCGGAAGCAATCAAATGGGTCTGAGTACAGACAAATCCAAGGCTTAAGAAGCCGGAGAAAATAACGAAAAACGAAGCCCATCCACGTAGGTCCTGGATCCTGCCCGGGGTCCAGCCAACTACTCGTCTGCAGTGTCGTCAAACTCCACAAAGTAGCCATCCTGGTGATCATCGTAGCCGTAGTCGTACTCTGCGTAAACCACAGCCCCAACGGGGTCAGTACATCCAAGTACTGGAAAGCAAGACTCACATTTCATCAAGGAGTTACCCGTCAACACAAGCCGGGATGCTTGGGATCAACGGAAGAAGATAGGTATTATAAAAGCTGCAGCGGGCTGCTCTAACCAACTACAGAAGATACTAATAGTTCCGGCTAATAGAAAAGATAAGATCGAGGAATTGTAACCAGCTGAAAGATAACTTCAAATAAACCCATCCTGGATCTCGCCCCTTATCCGAAGAAGCAAGCCGAGGATAACTCACACCGTTGTAATAAGGTGAATCAAGTTATTGTGTGAATAATCTATTACTAGTCAAGTTATTATTCTTTGGGTGAAACATGGTTGTTATTATGTTGAAGTTGTCCTGAGTACTTGTTAGCCAGTACTTTCACCAAGTAATCCATAACCGCGGAAAACACGGCTTCTCGAGAAGATTTATCCCTGCAGGGGTGCACCATAGTAACCGTACACGTAAGAATATCCCGCCAGATGGGAATCAAACCCGCCAAGCGAGACACTCAACACAACCAACTGTTCTTCGCATCAAGCCCAAAGCACCGCGTGCTGTGCGTGCGCGGCTAATCGAGCCCCCCGAAGAAAAGGAGGACCCTCATAGCACTGGAAGACCACGCCGCCCTAAATGCCGACTACAAAAGTTCCACCCTGGCCTCGGGTTCGTACCTGCATATGATGCAGCAAATGGAAAGCCCGAACTAGTACGGCGATTTGGACGAGATGCGAATCGAGTCAAGTTGAGGGGGGCGCCCATACTCGCTTCCCACATGTGGGTAGTGCGCTCATCATGGATCAGTAGACAAGACCCTTTTCCTATTAGGGTCGACACTAGCAGGCCTCAAAACCACAAAGGGCCTCCTGCCGGTGCCTTATCATCAAGTTGTTATTAATAGCAGCATTGACAGGATTGATTGATTAACATTCGAGCCCCCGGAACGGTAACAGATAATAATAGCACGATAATAAAAGAAGTAACCGACAACAGGCTCGAGCAAAAGCAACCCTAAGCATGCTAGATAAGAACAGGCACAAACAAAGGCTGTGGGTATGGAGGTGAGGCAATATCATTGGTTCAGGGAATCATGTGATGGGTTCGGAGAATAGCAACGATGCATAGGGCTAGCAATAGTAGACACAAGGATAGTATCAACAACAAGTGTGGAAAAGAACTCGATGATTCATGTGAGTGATAACTTGCCTGGAAGCTCAGCAGCCGGGTACTGGGCTAGGTCCTGGGTAGTGGTGTCGTAAGTCTCGTCGGTACCAACGTCGTCGTCTAAGCGAGAAGAAGCAAAAACAACAACGAAGGAAGACGGGCAATCAATACATGGCATAGGTGCACAAACATTGGATGATGCATGTCATGTTAACAGATGCACCAAAATAAACTATTTGATATGATACACAAGTTTAAATGGATTCCATATGCAAAGATTGCATATGGAAAACCCATGCATTGGAGTTGAATTAATTGTTCTACCACTAAGCATTAGGTGTAGTTGAGTTAGCATGATGCATGCATGATGAATAACAAGAAGATAACAATTTAAATGCAATTGGAATGATAGTTAAACATTTTTAGAAAACATTAATCAAGTTTGGAAATTATTGTTACTTAATGGTGTTAAACAAGTAGTGATTGTTTTCATCAAGTTAAAGGGTGCAAAACAAATAACAAAGTTGATATTTGAAAAGGTTATCAAATTTTAGTTGGATTACATGTTTCACATTTTGAAATTGGACTTTGGATTATTTAATTATGAATTAAACAATATTAAACAATTTTTAATTGCATTAATCAAGATTTAAATTGTTTAGGCAATTTAAATTATTCAAACCAGAAAACAAAATTTATATTTGGAAAGTACATGAAAAGTTGATTGGAAAACATATTTAGTTTGTGGAATTTGGAATTTTTATGAACAAGTTATGAATTTTGCAAGTTTAAGTGAATTTGACAAGTTTTCAAATTTTGCACCAATTTAAAATATTCAAAACAGTAAACAAATTTTATATTTGGATAGATCATTTAATTTTGGACAGAAAACATATTTAAAAAGTGAAAATTGGAGTTAAAATGAATTTGTTATGCATTTTAGAATTATAGGGTGCAATCTGCCATTTTAATGCATCTAGGGACTTAGGAAAAATTTTCCAGGGGCTAGAAATAAGTGCCAGGGGCTTATGTGTGATTTGCTAAACGTTCCAGTACCAAAACCTTGCAAAAATAAAACTTTGTTTTATTTGGGAGAGAGGAGACTCGATCCCTCCACCTCCTGGTTGCAGCAAAGGAACAGAACCACTAGGCTAGCTGCGGCTGTGTTGGTGGGACTGCATCTCGGAATAGGATAAGGTGTTCGTGCTGGCTGTACTGGATTAAAACAAGAAAAAGGTGGGGCTAGGGATCGAACTGGTGACCTGGGGCTTCGCTGCGGGCGTTCCAACCAGTGGGACTGCTGCGTTCTCTTGCTGGAATAGGGTGCGGGTGTGGTTTTGAGCCTTGCAAACGCCCGTTAACTGAAACCTGCAGCGCACGATACTGAACCTTGTTACTGTCACGAAGAACAGAGCAAGATGGCGAACTTGCGGGCAAGAAATTGGTGACCAAACATCAAGGAAAAGAGGAAGGAAGAGTGGGAATGGAGAGGTGGCATCACCCTCTTCGCAGGGGCGTCCTCGGCGCGGCCGGAGGGTGGCGGAGGCGGCGGCGCCGTGCTCCGGCGGCCGGTGGCCGTGGCACCAGTATAGAGGAAGATCTCCTCGATGGCGGCGGCGGAGGTGGGAGCCAGGAGGGAAAGAGGCGCCTAGGGTTAGGGTTTCGCTGCTGGAGGGGAGAGGAGGATATAAAGGAGGGGGGAGGACCATCGGATGGTTCAGAGGGAAGGGCATGTCGCTGTCCTCCATGGGTGCGTCAGCACCTGTACGGAGGTAGGGGGAGACCGAGCGGGCTGCCCCTGGTGGGCTGGGCCTTCTCCCCCTCCTGCTGCGTTTGTTCTCTTTTTTTTATTATTATTATGAGATGTTCTGTTTTTTTTTTGTGGCTTTAGCTTTTGGAATAAAAACATGGCTTTTTGTTTAGATAAAAATTTGGAAAAAATTGGATAAGCTCCTTAGTTGAAAAGCAACCACTTGGTAGTTTTTGTTTTCAAAAACTTAGTTGTTTGCTTGCTGTTTAAAATTAAACCCAAATTAATTGAAATTTGCAATAATCATTAATATTAGAAAATAAGCCATTTTAAATAGGGTTTCCCCTAGGGTTTAGAAGTGAATTAATGAATACCATTTAGTGATAAACTTCATGGATTCAAGAATGTGAAGATTTTGAAAATTGGTTTGAGTTTGGAAATGATTTGGAAATAATTGTTTAATTTGGTTCATTTAATTAAGCAACAAATTAATAGATGAGTTATAATGGATTGTTTGGAAACAATTGATGTTTTTGGATTTGCAAAACTTTATTTGAAAGAAAGTAACAGACAAGTGTGAAAACAGAAGTTGATTGAGTTTAATTTTGATTAAGAAAACAATGCAACAGAAATAAATATGGAGATGATGACATGATGCATTGCTTGAAATAAAACAAGAAGTAAAACAACTAGGGTGTTTTCATACTTGGATGTTACAGGAGAGTCCACTCACATGACGAGAGCAAGGTGGAGACGCAAAAAAATTCGTGGCTGCCTTCCCCTCCTATATAAGGAGGGGTGGGAGCTCCCTCTCCCACACACACACACACACACTTGTGTTACCTCTTCCTCCCTCCTCCCGCTGTTCCACCACTTGTTCGTGTGCTTGGTGAAGGACTAAGCAATGTTTTCTTCACCACACCACGCCATCGTGTTCTTGGAGATTCCGGTGGATCCTCTACTTACGATGCCCCGCTGGATCGAGGGAACAAAGGTCGTCATCAAGTTGTATGTGTGACCGATCATAGAGGCGTTGTCGGATTGTAGCGCACATCTTCACGATCTTGAGATTGATGTGAGTTCGACTGTATCAATAACAAGATTCGATCTCATAACGCTTAGAGTCTTCGATGGTATGTTTTCCTAAAACTCTTTCTCCCCGCTGCTTTCATCTCCTAGATTTGATCTTGGCCCTTCGGGTGTGATACGTCATAAACATATCCTTAATTTCTAATGTTCCATGTTGTCTTTATGTTATTTACTACATGTTTTCTATACACTTTATGTCATTTTAATCGATTTTCGTGACTAACCTATTGACAAGATGCCACATCGCCAGTACCCAGTTTTCGGTTGTTTTTAGTTTTAGAAAAGTTGTTCTGGAAATATTCGCGGAATTGGAAAATTCGAAGCCCAGAAGTCTTAGAATTCCCGAAGGTTCCACGGAGTCCCGAAGAGGCCTGGAGGGGGCCACACCATAGGGCAGCGCCCCCTGGCCACGCCTGGGGTGGTGTTGGCCCCTCGGGCGTCTAACGCCATCGCCCTTTCGCCTATATAATCTGTAACACCTGGGGTGTTCCCCCTTAGTAGAAAGTTGTTTGTTTTCTTTTTGCTTTGCATCACATGCATCACATAAGCATTGCATCCTGTTTTCCAAACCACTTAAAAATCCAAACCAATTTAAATTGTTCAAAACATGCCTAAAATTTCCATTTGAAAGTTGCAAAGTAAACCCCTCAATTGTTTTTCAAAAGTTTGAAGTTGAATTTATTTAAATTGTCTGCTAAATAAAAATTTCCCTTTTGGTAAAACCCTAATGGCAAATTAAATTTCAAATCAATTCCTTCTTAATGGGCATGTTTCAAATTGTGGTTTAAACATTAATTTCTTGCAAACAATTTAATTCAACAATATTTTCATAATTGCTTGAGCTTATTAAATAAAATTTGTTTAATTCTAAAATTCCAAAATCAAACCTTATTCGGAATTCAACTAACCAATTTAAAAATCAAACTAATAATTCAAAGTTTTGAAATCAATGCTAACATTTGCTTTGACATTTCTGTTTTGAAAACTAATAAAAAAATATATTTCATAAAATAGACCCTAACACTTTTCTTTTCTCTCTCTCACTCTTCTCTACAAAAAAAAGAACAAAAGAATAACAGCAAAGGAAAGAAATGGGGGAGGCAGGCTGTTTTCAGCCCACCTACAACCCAGAATCCAGCCCACAAAGCCCCTTGCCCTGTTTCTCTTCCTCCTATCGCTGTCCTTCTGTACGGCATGGACAGGATGCGACCACGTTGCCTCCCATCGACCACCACCACGGCCACGCTGCCCTCCATAAAGCCCCCTCCCTCCTGCTCGTCCTAACCCTAGCCTTCCTCTCCTTCCCATCCGCCGCTGATTCCCTCCTTTTTCTTCTGCTTCTCCCCACCGAAACCAACGCGGCCGGCCACCGGAATCTTCACCACGCCGCCGCTACGAAGTGCCGGGAGGACAGCTTGGCGCGGGAATCGCACCGAGAGGTATCCGTCGTCGTGTACGCGGAAGGATCGGCGTCGGAACTGCCCGAATCGGTGCCCCCGTCAAGATGTTACCGTCAACGACCATGGTGACTTCTTCGTCTTCATCGTGTACCACGCGGCACCGTCGTCCTTGGGCCCGTACGACTCCTGCAGCACCTCCGCTGTGAGTCCCTCTCCCGTTTCCCTCCTCGTCGGCCTCGGTTACCTACTGCACGTGCCGTTCTACTGCGATCAGAACCTCCGGTCACCATGGATGGGTGTTGAAGCTCCTGTACGGGTCCTCTACTGCCATCTTGTCTACCCCTGTGCGGGTCACTCATGTTGTGCACCCACCACGTCAACCACACCCTCTAGCAACGTACCAGCACCACCCACACGCCGTGCCGCCAGTACAGGGTCGCCACCGGCCGCGTCTCCCGTCGCTGTGACGCAGAGTCTGAACCTGGGCGCTGTCGAGTTTCAGTCGACAGTTAAAAACGCGTCGCTGTTTCGCCTCTTAATCAGTCGAGCCCCTTACCTGTCACAACAGCTGCCGCACCGCAGTGGCTAGGCCACCCGAGCGCTCGCCCTCGGACGCGGGTTCGAGTCCCCGCTCGGGGAATTTGCCCCATCCTTTTTTCCCTACCGCGCTGCGCTGCGGGCCCCGCAGGTCATAGACCGTGCCTGCCACCTCACTTCCACCCGCGCCCCGTGGCGCCCGCGTGGCCCCCTGGCCCGCTTGTCATCGACTGGGGCCGGCTGTGGAGCTGCGCCAGATCCAGATCTGGTGGCAGACTCGCAGAAGGGCCCCTGGTTTTTCCTGTTTTGCACCGAAGCCCTCCCTTTCTCTGATTACATCACAGTCAAGTCCCTGTCTTTTGCAAATAAAACCTAAAACTTCAAATAATCACAACTTTCGAACCACAAATCCAAATGACACAAATTTTGTATGTATCCCAATCAAAATTTCATTAACTTTTCAAATATGCTTTTTGTTTTCTGTTTTGATTATTTCAAATGCATCCAATTTCAAATTCAAACAAATCCTCTTAATTTTGGTTAATTTCATAAGTAATTCATACTTAATTCAAATAACACAAATAAAATATGTTTTTCAGTCCAAGTTCAATGTACTTTCTGTTTAACAACTTTGTTTCGCATTTTGGACAATTAAAATTAAGGTTATTTAATAATCCTTAAAAATGACAAACTAAATGGCATAATTAATAACTTTCGAATGGTTGCTCCAAATTAAATACTCAAAACATGAAATCCATCCAAAATCAAATGCCACACTTGAATATCAACTTTTTTTTCTAGTTTGCAACATTTGAATTGAATAATTGTTTCACCTCTTATTTAATGCAGTTAAATTGGTAATATGCTTAACTAAATCATTTTAAAAAGTGTTTCTCAACCAATAAAATATGTTTTCCAATCAGATCCATGTCATTAACATGTTCATGCCATTCATATCTCTGTTTGCATCTTATCTTGTGCATTTTAGGTTTTGTTATGCATGTTCAGCTATATGACAACATATGGAATGTGTGGGCTAATTAATTCCAACTGTTGCCCATTCCATTTAAATTGCCTAACTCATCTAATTTATTGTTTGCCATGCTAAACAACATTCAACTTGATGGTTAGATAAACAACTTGAACCAATTCCTATTTCTCCAGACTCCGGTTCTGATTAACTTGCTTAAGTTGTTTCCCCTCCGTTGCATCTTGCCATGTCATGCATATAAAATAGGATCATGCTGGATCTTTGCCGTAGAAGTAACTGTTGCATCCGGTGTTTCTTTTAGTTCGATAGCTTCTTCGCGGATAGGACGTTGAGATGATGTGAGCAACGACAAGTTCTGCGGATGTACCTCTACCTTGCTGGATCTCAGGCAAGTATACTCACTTGCTACCTTTGTTGCCTTTCCTCACTTGTTACCGATTCTTTCCGTTGTTCTTATTCTAGCCTGTTGATTCGATGCTTGTGTCTCGATCCTATCGTATGTTTACCTTGCAGCCATGATATAGCCTTTCCCTCCACTTCCTATTAACTGTTGATTGTTTACCTCGTTGGCCCTCGTGTCGTAGTTGCATGCTTAGTGTTGTTTGCGCTTAAGTCTTGTTGTCCGTCTTATCACCTGTTTAGTTTGATAGCTGGGTTTCAATTCAATCAACAACATGTTAATGTTTTGGGTAATAATAATTTGATGATAAGGCACCGGCAGGAGGCCCGGCGTGGTTTTGAAGCCTGCTAGTGTCGACCCTAATAGGAAAAGGGTCTTGTCTACTGATCCATGATGAGCGCACTAACCGCATGTGGGAAGCGTGTATGGGCGCCCCCCTCAATTTGATTCGATTCGCATCTCGTCCAAATTGCCTCATTTAGTTCGGGTTTTCCATTTGGCCGCATGCATGATCTTGCGAACCCTTGGTACCCGGGTAGAACTTTCGTAGTCGGCATATAGGGAGACACGGTCTTAGAGTGCTATGAGGGTCCCTTTTCTTCGGGGCTCGATTAGCCGTGCGCTCAAGGTGCTTTGGGCTTGATGCAAAGAAGAGTTGAGTTGTGTTGAGTGCCCCGCTTGGTGGAATGGCCGTTCCATCTGGCGGGTTATTCTTACGTGTACGGCCAAATTGGTGCACCCCTTCAGGGATAAATCTTCTCGAGAAGCCGTGTTTTCCGCGGTTATGGTTGACTTGGTGAAAGTACTGGCTAACAAGTACTCAGAACAACTTACATTTAAATAATACTAAGTTGACTAGTAATAGGTTTATTGACACAATAACCTGAATCATCTTTAATCCAACTGTGTGAGTTATCCTTGGGTTGCTTCCTTAGAAGGGGGTGACATTGGATGGGTTTGTTTGGAGTTACTTTCAGTTGGTTATGATACGTCATCTTATCTTCTTTATGTTAGCCGGAAGTTGTAGTGTGTTTCTGTAGTTGGTTAGTGCATCCCGCTGTCACTTCTTTGCAATAACCCCTTCCTTCCGTTGTACCCAAAGTATTTGTATCTTGTGATGATTGATTACGATGGTATCTTGTGAGTACAACTTGCCAGTACTTAACCGTACTGACCCACGACTCCGTTCGTGGCTGCATATTCAACATTGCAGTCAACAGATTTGAAGTCTGACGACGTTACCTTGGGAATCCCTCCGACTTGGCCTGGGCAGGGATTGGACGCTCTGGGTTATCTTCAGGACTCTTAGTCCAATTTGTATCTTGTCCGTAGTCGGACACTGTGTTGTTTTCTTCCGCTGTTATTTGGATCTTTGTATTGTATCAGTTGTATCCTTGGCTCGTTCGAGTCGTCTTGTATCTATCTGTTTCTGTTGTAATTGTGGAATATTCGTGAACTGTTGTAATGTTATCATAAGTGGCAACCTGGAATCGGTTATTATGCGGATTTGGCGGGAATGCTGAAATCCGCATAGTGCCCGATCTCGGGGCGTCACAAATGGTATCAGAGCATGGTTTCCGATTCCCGATATTGTTTCGATACGAATGGTTATCGAAGCAACGGGTCCGCAAAGCCTGTAGGATAACCTCGCTAACGGTCGTTGTTTCTAGAGTGTCAAGAAACTATTTCTGCTAAACTATTTTGGAAACATCTCAATAGGATTCTTGTTTTCTCCTTATCTCTATTCTACTTCTCCTTCTATCTCATTTGTTTTGGAGTCTACTCTCGTACTCAATCTTTCTAAGTGTTAGGATCCTACGTGGGTGGACGTTCTCTTGGCCTTACACCCCAATAGGTTCGATCATCGGAAGATTCCTGGTGGAAGAACATCGTCGTCACTCCGAGCAGGAAACCCTTGTTAGTGGTGTCGAGAAACCCTTGTTAGTGGTGTCGAGGAGATCAACTGGAAGCATGAAGAATTGATAGTCGAACTTCTTTCCCCTTCCGGGTTAGCAGGTGGATTGCGAGGGCGCAATCCCTTGTTAGTGGTGTCGTCTGTAACACCTGGGGTGTTCCCCCTTAGTAGAAAGTTGTTTGTTTTCTTTTTGCTTTGCATCACATGCATCACATAAGCATTTCATCCTGTTTTCCAAACCACTTAAAAATCCAAACCAATTTAAATTATTCAAAACATGCCTAAAATTTCCAGTTGAAAGTTGCAAAGTAAACCCCTCAATTGTTTTTCAAAAGTTTGAAGTTGAATTTATTTAAATTGCCTGCTAAATAAAAATTTCCCTTTTGGTAAAACCCTAATGGAAAATTAAATTTCAAATCAATTCCTTCTTAATGGGCATGTTTCAAATTGTGGTTTAAACATTAATTTCTTGCAAACAATTAAATTCTACAATATTTTCATAATTGCTTGAGCTTATTAAATAAAATTTGTTTAATTCCAAAATTCCAAAATCAAACCTTATTTGGAATTCAACTAACCAATTTAAAAATCAAACTAATAATTCAAAGTTCTGAAATCAATGCTAACATTTGCTTTGACATTTCTGTTTTGAAAACTAATAAAAAAAAATTCATAAAATAGACCCTAACACTTTTCTTTTCTCTCTCTCACTCTTCTCTACAAAAAAAAGAACAAAAGAATAAAAGCAAAGGAAAGAAATGGGGGAGGCAGGCTGTTTTCAGCCCACCTACAACCCAGAATCCAGCCCACCAAGCCCACAAAGCCCCTTGCCCTGTTTCTCTTCCTCCTATCGATGTCCTTCTGTACGGCATGGACAGGATGCGACCACGTTGCCTCCCATCGACCACCACCACAGCCACGCTGCCCTCCATAAAGCCCCCTCCCTCCTGCTCGTCCTAACCCTAGACTTCCTCTCCTTCCCATCCGTCGCCGATTCCCTCCTTTTTCTTCTGCTTCTCCCCACCGAAACCAACGCGGCCGGCCACCGGAATCTTCACCACGCCGCCGCTACGGAGTGCCGGGAGGACAGCTTGGCGCGGGAATCGCACCGAGAGGTATCCGTCGTCGTGTACGCGGAAGGATCGGCGTCGGAACTGCCCGAATCGGTGCCCCCGTCAAGATGTTACCGTCAACGACCATGGTGACTTCTTCGTCTTCATCGTGTACCACGCGGCACCGTCGTCCTCGGGCCCGTACGACTCCTGCAGCACCTCCGCTGTGAGTCCCTCTCCCGTTTCCCTCCTCGTCGGCCTCGGTTACCTACTGCACGTGCCGTTCTACTGCGATCAGAACCTCCGGTCACCATGGATGGGTGTTGAAGCTCCTGTACGGGTCCTCTACTGCCATCTTGTCTACCCCTGTGCGGGTCACTCACGTTGTGCACCCACCACGTCAACCACACCCTCTAGCAACGTACCAGCACCACCCACACGCCGTGCCGCCAGTACAGGGTCGCCACCGGCCGCGTCTCCCGTCGCTGTGACGCAGAGTCTGAACCTGGGCGCTATCGAGTTTCAGTCGACAGTTAAAAACGCGTCGCTGTTTCGCCTCTTAATCAGTCGAGCCCCTTACCTGTCACAACAGCTGCCGCACCGCAGTGGCTAGGCCACCCGAGCGCTCGCCCTCGGACGCGGGTTCGAGTCCCCGCTCGGGGAATTTGCCCCATCCTTTTTTCCCTACCGCGCTGCGCTGCGGGCCTCGCAGGTCATAGACCGTGCCTGCCACCTCACTTCCACCCGCGCCCCGTGGCGCCCGCGTGGCCCCCTGGCCCGCCTGTCATCGACTGGGGGCGGCTGTGGAGCTGCGCCAGATCCAGATCTGGTGGCAGACTCGCAGAAGGGCCCCTGGTTTTTCCTGTTTTGCACCGAAGCCCTCCCTTTCTCTGATTTCATCACAGTCAAGTCCCTGTCTTTTGCAAATAAAACCTAAAACTTCAAATGATCACAACTTTCGAACCACAAATCCAAATGACACAAATTTTGTATGTATCCCAATCAAAATTTCATGAACTTTTCAAATATGCTTTTTGTTTTCTGTTTTGATTATTTCAAATGCATCAAATTTCAAATTCAAACAAATCCTCTTAATTTTGGTTAATTCCATAAGTAATTCATACTTAATTCAAATAACACAAATAAAATATGTTTTTCAGTCCAAATTCAATGTACTTTCTGTTTATCAACTTTGTTTCGCATTTTGGACAATTAAAATTAGGGTTATTTAATAATCCTTAAAAATGACAAACTTAATGGCATAATTAATAACTTTCAAATGATTGCTCCAAATTAAATACTCAAAACATGAAATCCATCCAAAATCAAATCCCACACTTGAATATCAATTTTTTTTTCTGGTTTGCAACATTTAAATTGAATAATTGTTTCACCTCTTATTTAATGTAGTTAAATTGGTAATATGCTTAACTAAATCATTTTAAAAAAGTGTTTCTCAACCAATAAAATATGTTTTCCAATCAGATCCATGTCATTAACATGTTCATGCCATTCGTATCTCTGTTTGCATCTTATCTTGTGCATTTTAGGTTTTGTTATGCATGTTCAGCTATATGACAACATATGGAATGTGTGGGCTAATTAATTCCAATTGTTGCCCATTCCATTTAAATTGCCTAACTCATCTACTTTATTGTTTGCCATGCTAAACAACATTCAACTTGATGGTTAGATAAACAACTTGAACCAATTCCTATTTCTCCGGACTCCGGTTCCGATTAAATTGCTTAAGTTGTTTCCTCTCCGTTGCATCTTGCCATGTCATGCATATAAAATAGGATCATGCTGGATCTTTGCCGTAGAAGTAACTGTTGCATCCGGTGTTTCTTTTAATTCGATTGCTTCTTTGCAGATAGGATGTTGAGATGATGTGAGCAACGACAAGTTCTGCGGATGTACCTCGACCTTGCTGGATCTCAGGCAAGTATACTCACTTGCTACCTTTGTTGCCTTTCCTCACTTGTTACCGATTCTTTCCGTTGTTCTTATTCTAGCCTGTTGATTCAATGCTTGTGTCTCGATCCTATCGTATGTTTACCTTGCAGCCATGATATAGCCTTTCCTTCCACTTCCTATTAACTGTTGATTGTTTACCTCGTTGGCCCTCGTGTCGTAGTTGCATGCTTAGTGTTGTTTGCGCTTAAGTCTTGTTGTCCGTCTTATCACCTGTTTAGTTTGATAGCTGGGTTTCAATTCAATCAACAACATGTTAATGTTTTGGGTAATAATAATTTGATGATAAGGCACCGGCAGGAGGCCCGGCGTGGTTTTGAAGCCTGCTAGTGTCGACCCTAATAGGAAAAGGGTCTTGTCTACTGATCCATGATGGGCGCACTAACCGCATGTGGGAAGCGTGTATGGGCGCCCCCCTCAATTTGATTCGATTCGCATCTCGTCCAAATCGCCTCATTTAGTTCGGGTTTTCCATTTGCCGCATGCATGATCTTGCGAACCCTTGGTACCCGGGTGGAACTTTCGTAGTCGGCATATAGGGAGACACGGTCTTAGAGTGCTATGAGGGTCCCTTTTCTTCGGGGCTCGATTAGCCGTGCGCTCAAGGTGCTTTGGGCTTGATGCGAAGAAGAGTTGAGTTCTGTTGAGTGCCCCGCTTGGTGGAATGGTCGTTCCATCTGGCGGGTTATTATTACGTGTACGGCCAAATTGGTGCACCCCTGCAGGGATAAATCTTCTCGAGAAGCCGTGTTTTCCGCGGTTATGGTTGACTTGGTGAAAGTACTGGCTAACAATTACTCAGAACAAGTTACACCTAAATAATACTAAGTTGACTAGTAATAGGTTTATTGACACAATAACCTGAATCATCTTTAATCCAACTTTGTGAGTTATCCTTGGGTTGCTTCCTTAGAAGGGGGTGACATTGGATGGGTTTTTTTGGAGTTACTTTCAGTTGGTTACGATACGTCATCTTATCTTCTTTCTATTAGCCGGAAGTTGTAGTGTGTTTCTGTAGTTGGTTAGTTCATCCCGCTGTCGCTTCTTTGCAATAACCCCTTCCTTCCGTTGTACCCAAAGTATTTGTATCTTGTGATGATTGATTACGCTGGTATCTTGTGAGTACAACTTGCCAGTACTTAACCGTACTGACCCACGACTCCGTTCGTGGCTGCATATTCAACATTGCAGTCAACAGGTTTGAAGTCTGACGACGTTAGCTTGGGAATCCCTCCGGCTTGGCCTGGGCAGGGATTGGACGCTCTGGGTTATCTTCAGGACTCTTAGTCCAATTTGTATCTTGTCCGTAGTCGGACACTGTGTTGTTTTCTTCCCCTGTTATTTGGATCTTTGTATTGTATCAGTTGTATCCTTGGCTCGTTCGAGTCGTCCTGTATCTATCTGTTTCTGTTGTAATTGTGGAATATTCGTGAACTGTTGTAATGTTATCATAAGTGGCAACCTGGAATCGGTTATTATGCGGATTTGGCGGGAATGCTGAAATCCGCATAGTGCCCGATCTCGGGGCGTCACATAATCCCCCTGATACGTGAACCCTAAATAGATCCCATTTTTCTCGAGAAACAGCCGAGGCCGCCGTCATTGTCATCCCGATATTTGGAGGGTTCTGGAGCTTTCCCCGGCACCGTACCGGGAGGGAAATTCATCACCGGAGGGGTCTACACCACCATGTCCTCCTACGAAGTGATGCGTGAATATTTCATCCTTGGACTACGGGTCCATAACAGTAGCTAGATGGTTGTCTCCTCCACTTTATGCCTAATGTTTAGATCTCGTGAGCTTCCTTACATGACTGAGATCATCTTTATGTAATGCTACATGTTGTGTTTGTTGGGATCCGATGAATGTTGAATGCTATGTATTCTAATTATCAATCTACCATGTTATCTTCATGCATATGTTGTTTATGAGATCTTGCATGCTCTCCGTTATTAGTAGATGCTCTGGCCAAGTAGATGCTAGCAACTCCAAGAGGGAGTATTTTAACGTGTGCTAAGTGATGCGGGGATTTTATGCTTATGATCATTATATTTATATCTCTTATGATATTTTCCAAAACCCCATTGGTTTCATCTCAAAGAATCAATCTGTTCTTAGGGTTTCTGCCTAGAGAGGTACTACCGGACTCTGTCCGGTACTACCGGGCGATCCATGGAATGGTACTGGATGCAGTTCTTTCTGATTCCCCGTGAAGCGGTACTACCAGAGTGGCTCGGTAGTACCTACAGCGAGGTAATACCATGTCCGCTCGGTACTATCGTATCTTCCAAAACGTAGCACTAGATGTTGTCGAAGAAGTAGTGCCAAGTGGCATTACTACAGAGTTGGCTCGGTAGTACCGGTATCGCGGTACTACCGCTGCCATGCGGTACTACTAGTTGATCGAGAGAAGCGCACCGGAGTCTGTGAAGCTTTCAAGTCCAAGATGCGGTACTACCGCCAGGCGCGGTAGTATCGACTGTGGTTTCTCTCTGTAGATCTCTGTGTTGACCTGGTCGAGGATTTCTTCTGCCGGTACTACCAGACGACATCTGTTACTACTGGGTTAGGCAATAAATGCCCAAACAATTCGATAGAGGGGTAGAAATACCACATCCTCATCTTCTCCAAGAGTTAGCCCGTCCAACATTCAAATCTGCATCAATTGAGCTCATCAAAAGCTAGATTTCTCCTAATCCCACCATCCAAACTCGTTGATCTTTAGAGGTTCAAAGGAGAATGCCCCGATCTACCTGTGTGTATATGATATAGAGTAGTATTATACCCTTATACTGACTCTCCTTGTAATTTCCTATGGGGGCTTCCCATGATCCCCCCCCCCCCCCGGAAGGGGAACGCTAAACACAACTGTTGTATGGATTAAAAACCTTCCAAATTCCTGGTGTTGAACACTAGGAGATAGCGGTGCCCCTGGAGGAGCGATCTAGTAGTCCTTTATAGTCTACTTTCTTTTCTTTTATATTGCACCAAAAAGACTCTGAAAATCCTGTGAACTTTCATTGTTGTTATGTTATCATCATGATAGTGGAACCTGTCAACCTGGCCCTGTTTTGGGGGTCGTATGAAAAAAAAGGAAACAAAATGTGAGAAAATGATAGTAGAACCGATTGTACTATTCTCTAATGCTACCGAAAGTGTCCCTAACAACTAGACTGCAGAGGAGCCGAGACCAGAAGTTCAAAGCCAATATGAAGCAGCACACTTTGAAAACAATGCTCTCTTGAGGAAAATACTTTTTCTCGAGACCAAAAAAGATTCAGAGACATCTCTTGAGGGGTAAGACTACAAAATTTCTCTCTTTAGCTAGGCCCGAGATCCATCTCCCCATCTCGGGATTCAGATGCTCCCAGAACTTTTTGTTTCCAGCATCGATAAGCATTTCTTCAAGCTGCATCGCATTCTTGGCGAAAAAATTTAGAATCTTGACGCCAAGACAGATGGACTTGTCGAACCGGAACTGCAAGCCTACTCTCTTGAGGGAGCTCTGCAAGCATTCAAACGAGCACCGACGACTCAAGGCAAGGATGTCTGAAACCTCGTCGTAATTAACACCATCTCCTTCCCATGAAATCATGGCCAGCCCTGAGCCGCCGAGACGGCTGATAGACTTGTCACGGTCGTGTCTGAACTTTCTTTCCAGGAACTCGTGTGCGTAGCTATAGTTCCTCTGGTCGTGGGCGTGGTGCTCCGTGGTGAGGTTAATCCGGAGGTCAACGAGCAGGGGGCAACAACGGAGCAGGTTCGCGATAGCTACGCCGGCGGTCTTGCCTCTTGGCCTGTGCGTACCTTGCAGCTCGAGGCGCTCGAGGCGGTGGAACACCGGCAGGAGGTCCACCCGCCTCGCCTCGCTAAGGATGGCAATGTTCTCGAGCTGGATCAACTTTAGGCTTATCTGTTTGGCGCTGATGAAGCTCCTCATGAATCTCCAGAAGGCCACCAGGTCGCAGGTTGCATTACGGCGCTTGTCCGGGTAAAACTGCAGGTCCACTTGTTCCAGCTCCGGCGGCTGTGGACTGAAAGAGAACGGCCGGTGAACACCTTTGTACCAGAGGCGACGCAGCCTCGGCGCGTCGATCTCCATGCTGATGAGGGGCACGGCCTTGTCATCGTCAACGCCGAGGCTATTATCCGCCCACTTGCACGTATTCAACACGAGGACGGTGGCCGCCGGGCATCGGAGGCGGCGGGGTGCAGCCTCTTTGGACGGCGGGGGAGCGTCATCATCATCGTCGATGTGGACGAACTCGAGGCAGATAGTGGCGAGCGCCGGCGCTGCATCGATGACGCTCTGGAGAGAACCAAGGTGCTGGGAGCAATGACGCAGCCGTAGCGAGGAGAGCCGTGGGAGCACGACCGCGGCCGCCTTTCCCTGGTAGAGCCCCTTACAGTGTGTGAGCTCCAGCAAGCGGAGTGTCTCTGACGGCAGGGAGTCGAGGTTGACCCTGTAGTGGCCTACCTGACGCCACAAGAAATCCCAGTCGCTTTTCAGGACCAGCCGGAGCTCCTCGACGCTGCGCGCTGCCCGGTGAGAGAGCACGACGGCGATCAGTTGTTTCTCAAGGGGCAAGTCGCGGTGCCTGTACTTGTAGCCGTCGGTCTCGTCGCCGTTCAGGAAATCGCCGAGGGCTTCGTCGTCGTGAGACTCGAGGTGTAAAGTGAGCCTCGTGACGCCGCCTTCGACGTCGGCGGCGACGTCGAGCGCTGCCACTGCCGCGGAGAGGAAGGCGTCACGCCGGGAGAAGAAGCTGGCCTCTTCTTCCTCGCGCTCACTGCCGTAGCTGTTGCGGTCGTAGTCCTTGACGTACGTCTCGAGATTTACGGCGCCCGAGGAAGGCCAGAGCGGCGTGCGCCAGCGCCGCGAGAGTGCGCTAGAGAACGCGGCATCTTTGAATGGGGCGAAGTGGAGGATACGCCGGAGGAGGTCGTCGGGGAGTTCGGACAGGCGGTCGTCGCCGCCGGCCATTGTCTACGTCGGCGCCGCGTGCGACAGCAATGCGATCCCGACCTCGATGGGATTATGTGTACATATTTGTACATGAGTCGGTTCGCGAGTCCGTGATGCATACGCTAAACGGGCTGACCTGTAATTTAATTTTTGTTAGAAGAAAATATTTTTTATTGGACTGGAGCCATATTTGACCTGGGCTTGTTATTTTTCCAAAATAATAAGTTACCTTTTGAGCGCACCATCATCTATTTAAGTCATACGTTGACATCTATTTAAGTCATACTCTTACTACAACAACAACAAAAAAAATTACTAGTACTATGATAGAGAAAAAAAATCACGGAACATGGTGAAAGAAAGATTGACTTACCAGGCTACATACTCTTTATTTGGTGTAAATTTGGTAGATGCAATTTCTCAATTTATCTCTCTTACTCACTATGGAAGTAATTTTTAATTGAATAGCTTAAATTAATAATGATATGACACCATTTTTAATAGAAGGCGACAATCTAGGCAGCGAGGGCTGGTTAGCAATCGACCGAATAAGAAATGTGGTCCACAACCCAAAAGGCATGCCTGACTAATGGGGAAAGGGGCAGGAAGCTCTCTTCTCCCGCCAAGCATGCCATGACCTGCATCTCTTCTTCCTCAGCATGCCAAGCCCTGTGTCTCTTCTTATCCCAAGAAAACAACTCTGCTCTGCCTGTTGCTGCTCTCACCACTCCGAGTAACACTAGTATTAAACCCCCTATATGTTTTTCGCTCTAGTCCCCATGAGTTTACCAACCGGGACCAGAGGGGGCAGGGCAACCGCTAGCCTCGCCTCGCGTCGTCTCGCACACTTTTAGTCCTGGCCGGAGAGCATTTAGTCGAGTCGTGTTACGGCCCGGGACTCAATGCCCAAACCGTTTGCCTCCCGCGCTTCGGAAGTTGTTCCATCGCCGGGAGGCAATATAAACAGAGAAACGCGCCTCCATTGTATAGTACCGTGCGGCCCTCTCTTCTTCCTCTTGCTATCATCTCTTCATTATTTCACATTCTCCACCATGGCACAAGAGATTATGAACGTGAACTCACATGGTCGGAAGATCGAAGTTTCATACACGAATGAGAGCCGGATGCTTCCGGCTTTTGTTGACCTCTTGAAGCAATGCCTTCGCGAGGATCGCGGGGGTTTTCTTGGCCTTGATCTTGAGCACAGGACCGATCAAAAAGAAGTGGCCGTCATCTAAACTTCTCACAAGAGGCGTGTCCATGTTTTCCAATGGACAAGGTAATATGCACTCCGAGCGATTTTCTCCTCTCTTTCTCTTTTCCAATTTTTCTCCTTCATCTTATTTTGATTGGATCGGAAATTGCATAGGATAGCAACATGTACGTGCGTATCCATTTGCATTCATATAGCAATGTGTATTGGAAATTCCATTTGTATTCATATATCAATAATGTATTGGCCGAAATTGCATAGGAAGCAATATATATATCTATGTGTATTCATATAGCAATGTGTATTGAAAAATCCGTTTGTATTCATATAGCAATAATTTGTTGACCTAAATTGCATAGGAAAGCTATATATATACAAACATACATACATACATATATACATATATATATATATATATATATATATAGGGAAAATGGTTTCTACTCCCGGGTGTAGCTACACCCACGTCTCATATACTGCCGTACGGAGGTATATGTCAAACTTTTTTGGTCTGAGTACGTTCATATACTATATCTAACATACCCCAAAACAAGTTTCATGAAAATTATAAAATTGAGCATGTATTTTGCACTATATATTTAAAATACCTGTATATATGTACGTATAAAAGGAGTATATATAAAAATTACACATACTACATAAAAAGTAGTATATATACTCCCGAAATAGTAATATATACTGCATACTACATGTTCATACTCTCCGGTATGATAGATACTACATACATCATACTAAACACATATGGGTGTAGCTACACCCGGGAGTAGCCTGAATTTGTCCTATATATATATATATATATATATATATCCATTGTATTCATATAGCAATGTTTATTGGAAATTCCATATATAATATGTTCCCATTCGAATCCTAGATATGTACGTACGTGCATTAGAAAGAAAAAACTTGTTGCACTGATACAATATACTTGTTGCATAATATTTTATCCAATTTGTTGTTACAAAACACTATTTGTTTAACATTTGGTCCATTTTTTTTTTGCAGTAGTGACAAAAATTGTCCAGAAATGATGAATTTCCTTGTCAACAACGGTATACGTTTTGCTAGCGTTGATATAAGAAATGACAGGTCGAAGATGAGGAACATCGGGGTATTGGGATACCATCTCAGTACCATATTGTTATCCAAGACATGTTCCAGCTTAAGTATGAGAGGACTTCCATGGCTGATATGACAGCAGCATTAATCGCCGAGAAGTATAGTAGCATGAAGAAAGATTTCCCCAGTTTTGGGGACAAGCTTTGGGAGAAATGCCCACTTGACCTGGTCAACATTGATTACGTAGCTATCATGGGTACATTTCCTATGAGATGTACAGTATTATCAGTGTCTTCGGCTATAGGCAGCGTCACCTTACCCCCCGGTCTCCTACTGTTTGGGATTCGGAGGACGAGCAGTCCGTGTAGATGGGAGCCTCTCTCTCGTGACGCATATATATATATATGGTTTAGGGTTTTCTTTCCTATTTTTATATTGCTTCCACTAGTATTAAACCCCCTATATGTTTTTCGCTCTAGTCCCCATAAGTTTACCAACCGGGACCAGAGGGGGCAGGGCAACCGCTAGCCTCGCCTCGCGTCGTCTCGCACACTTTTAGTCCTGGCCGGAGAGCATTTAGTCGAGTCGTGTTACGGCCCGGGACTCAATGCCCAAACCGTTTGCCTCCCGCGCTTCGGAAGTTGTTCCATCGCCGGGAGGCAATATAAACAGAGAAACGCGCCTCCATTGTATAGTACCGCGCGGCCCTCTCTTCTTCCTCTTGCTATCATCTCTTCATTATTTCACATTCTCCACCATGGCACAAGAGATTATGAACGTGAACTCACATGGTCGGAAGATCGAAGTTTCATACACGAACGAGAGCCGGATGCTTCCGGATTTTGTTGACCTCTTGAAGCAATGCCTTCGCGAGGATCGCGGGGGTTTTCTTGGCCTTGATCTTGAGCACAGGACCGATCAAAAAGAAGTGGCCGTCATCTAAACTTCTCACAAGAGGCGTGTCCATGTTTTCCAATGGACAAGGTAATATGCACTCCGAGCGATTTTCTCCTCTCTTTCTCTTTTCCAATTTTTCTTACTCCACGTTTCAACATATATATATTGCTTGATGTGTGATGTTTATATATTTGATCCCTAGAATACTTATGTACGTGTCCTTGTTTAATAATATTTTTTTTTTAAATGTCCTTATTTAATTATATATATGCATGGTCGATCTAAGCAAGCTTTATGAAGCAATTGATGTATATATGATGAAATTTCGGAAATTTAATTTGACACAGGAGCTATGTTGAAACGTGGAGTAAGAAAAAAAATATCCAAATGAAGATAATATAATATGTTGAAATGACTAACAATTTGGAGTAAATTTTGCACATATGATATATATATATATATATATGTGTGTGTGTGTGTGTGTGTGTGTGTGTGTGTGTGTGTATGTGTGTGTGTGTGTGTGCAAATTAACAGATATATATATATATATAAAAAAATTAATGATGGAAAATCTAATATTTAAGGTGTCGATCATATATATTTGAACTTCTCTAATTTTTCTAATCTACTTAGACAATATCATTTGCCAATTTAAAATTTTACAGATATTCATTAATATGAATAAAGCAACAAAATTAATTATTATTTAAATTAATTAATGATTATTTAAATTTAAGACTATATTACTTATTTATTTATTTATGTTTAACTAAATAATTTTTGGATTCACAAAATAAAGACGTGCGACATCAAATCTCAAAGGTTAACATGATTGACACCATACTATTGTGAGTAAAATATGATTTGTTTCTTGGAAGCTGAGAGTGAAGGAATCCAGAAGTTAAGCGTGCTGATAGTAAAGTAGTATGAGAATGGGTGACCTCTGGGAAGTGTCAATTCAGAGTGAAACAAGAGTGGTTAGAGTAGAAAGAAATTGAGATTAAGGGATATTGATTAGAGATAGTAATAATAGAGAATAATTGAAAACGAAAATCGAAAAGAAAAAAATGTCGAGTCCCGGGTTGTATTAGCACCCGGGACTAAAAGTACTGCGCCGAGAGCGCCCCGAGAGCTCCCCGTGGGCTGCCCTCTAGTCGCCGCTGGTGGGCCGGCGAGACAAAAGGGAGGCCTCTAGTCCCGGATTGCCATCCGGGACTATAGCACCTTACGGCGTGGGACTAGATTCCCTCTACATGTGTAAGTTCTCCTACCTAGTCATATGTACCTATTTCGTAGAGATCATCTCTGTTATGCTGGAAAACACAACATGAAAAAGCAAAGTTGCTTCTCTTTTGACATCTATAGTGGTAGATTCTGGCACCCCTTTTTGGATCTTGAAGCTAGAAGTTTGAAGAAATTTTGAAAGTAGAGGAAAATCCATAGCAAAAAAAACTTCTTGAAGAGGGACCTTCACAAAAGACCTGGTATGTTGATGCTTCACCCCCCTTTTGCATCCCTAGAAAAGTTTTCTACCGGTAGATAGATGAGGTCCATCCAGAATTGCTTATGGGATGTGTTTATCCCTCTACGAATTGTGATCTGTTGTAGATAAAATAACTGTGCAACACTAATTGGGCAGTTTTTTACTGGAACTTAAGCATGAAAACTAGCACCCAAAAGAAAAGGGGGTACAACCACTCGAAAGAGTGCAACTTATTGTGTTCGCAGAAACAACTAACACTAGAAGAATATTCTCATGCAACCAAGGTATTAACTGCGAGGAACTTAGCATCCATTTGTAGCACCAAAGGATCACATCATTTATATCTACGATACAAACATATCTCTCTTTAAACTAAAACTGTCACAAAATACGATTGCGATCTTCATATGAAAATATATTCATACTTCTGCCTTGAGATTCCATCTAGCCATCATGTCCATATCTGCATTGCACAAAATTAAGGTATCGTTAGGTTGCAAACAAGTTGGTTGTACTACTGATACTAGTGTGCGAAATAATCAAGCCAGTGCTTTTTTCACATTTTTTAGTTGTATTTTAAACTTAAAAACAACTCTTTACTCTGCAACTTATTGCTAATGACGTACAACTTAGAAGCAACTCTTGCTCTGCAACTTAGTACTAATGACATGCAACTTAATAACAGCTCTTACTCTTCAACTTATTGCTACTGCCATTCAGCTTAAAAACAACTCATACTATGCAACTTAGTACTATTGCCATGCAACTTAAAAACAACTCTTAATCTAGAACTTAGTTGCTAATGACATACAACTTGGTACTAATGCTATGGAACTTAAAAAATAGTGGGAAAGGCATTTGCCAAGCTGGAGCATCTGGTTGATGTGGCCATGGCTAGGTTACGGCAGCAGGAGAAGGTGGATCTGGCTAACGTGTGAAAGTACAAGGATGCCGCCTAGAGGGGGGGGTGAATAAGCGCTTTAAAATAATTACTATTTAGGCTTGAATAAGTGAAGAACAAAACTAGCGTTTTAATTTATCAAGCACAAAACCTATACAAGCTAGGTTTACCTATGTGAACCAACAAATTATGCTAAGCAAGATATACAACTATGTCATAGCAAGAAAGATTACTTCAAGCACGATCGCTATCACAAAGGTAAATGCATAAGTAACGAGCTAGAGTATAGAAATAACCAAAGCACAAGGAGACACCGATGTGATTACCGAAGTTCTTTCCCAAGGGAAGTACGTCTTCATTGGAGAGGTGGGGAGCCACCTAGGCGCTCCTCAATAGCACGGATGTGCACACCTTATTCTCTATGATCTTCTCCGGTGAGGGAGATTCTCGTTTCCACTATGAGGTCGTCTTGAAGGCGGTGACCAAACCTTACACGAGGTTGAGGCTATCTCCAAAAGTAAGTTGGAGGCTCTCAACAAAGCTTCTTGCAACAATGTGGAAGACCCAAGCACTAACCGTGTAGGGTGCTCAGTACACCCAAGAGGAACAATCTCTCCGGTGACCAAGCACCCAAGAGTAACAAGCTCACAAACTTCTCTTTCACGAATCCCGTGGGCAACTCAAACCGATGCACCTGATGCAATGGCAAGAACACACAAAGTTATCAAGTCCTTCTCTCCAAAATTACACCAAATCAACTAATTCTATGGAGGGAAATGAGGAAGAACAAGGAAAACAACAAATGAATCCCAAGATCTAGATCCAATGGATTCCCCTCACTAAGAGAAGATATTAATTGGTGGAATAGTAGATATAGATCTCCCCTCTCTTTTCCCTAAAAAGGGGCAAGAATCATTAAAGGGATTGAGAGAAACCCAAGCTTTTGAAGGTCAACAATGGAGGAGAGAGGAAATGGGTTGGACAAGCTTCTCTTGAGGAAGAAGAAGGCTTATAGCTTCCCACGAAAAATGGTTGTTAGGGCCGTCCGGGCTGGAAATGTTTGACTTACCCCGTAAATTTCCGGCCCTGGACGACCCAAGACCCTCTGGAGCGCGAGTGCCCGCTCTCAGGTTCCAGGCCGGATATTTGCCACGGAATATTCCGGCTTGACCGGAAATTTCCGGCCCTAAACTGGAATTTCCGCCCCCCTGAAAACTGTGAAAACATTGATACGAAAACGATGATATCTTTTGCATCAGGACTCCGTTTTCGATATTATTGGGCTCGTTGAAATTGCAGCGACGAGCACTACAAGAATATGCAGAGAAACATCATAGTACAAAAAGGGAGGATAAAACCAAATGGGCAAAGTCTAGACCTCTCTATAAGATAGGTACCGACAAAACCTGCAATAACAAAAACGCAATAAGTTTTCTATACGAAATCTTTTTTTGATGAACTTGAGGTTGACATGAAGAACAAGACAAGATCTAAACCCACACGTGGAGAAAATCCAAATAAGAACCAAGACAGATGATGCCAAGGATGCAAAGATTTGAGATCTCTATGAACGATACGATCAAGCAACTCATTCGAGAGACCCTCTTGATAGAACAGTTATCTATCCCATAACCCGGTCTCCCTACTAACATCATGAGACCGGTAAAATAGAAAACCTATCAATGTCAAATTTGTCTTGCGCATTCCAATTGAGATAGATGATGACGATCTTAATCACCTCAAGTTGGAGCACCTTTCCTGATTGCGCTTCGCTTTGTGAAGACTTGTAAATTGCCCCCCATAAGATAATATGGGAGATATGCTCACATGTCCATCTTCACTTGACAATAATCTTCATATGGGTGGCAAGCATCAAGAATTTGAACTTTTCTTTATGATCATCTTGAAGTTGCACTTCAACTTGATCAACTAAGCATCTTCTCTTTATTCATCATGATAATGTCTTGAAGCTAAACATGAATGATCACACAATCTCCTTCTTCAAGACATACTTGCAATATGATCAATAATATCATGAAAATTCTTCTTATTGATCACATCAAATATATTCATTATAAGCAATGATCTTGATGGCATCCAACCTTGAATCCAACACATGGAGTTCAAGTGGTGCCAATGGACAAACCTACAAGGATATCTCAGTGAAACTATTAGTCCATAAGGATTGTCATTAATTACCAAAATCACACGTGGGGCACCATGCACTTTCAATCTCCCCCGTTTTGGTAATTGATGACAATACCTTTTACGGGGGTTTATATAATGAATTAAGCAAACATGCAAAGCAATACACATGGATGCATGAGCATGGAAGGCAAAAATGCTTAAGAATGAAACGAAAGCATTAAACCAAATTCCCTTAAACCCTCTAAACTTCTCCCCCATTGGCATCCATTGCCGAAATGGGCGGAAAATGTAGAAGGCCAATATAGTAAGAGCTCCCCTACAATTATTGCATTTACCATAATATGAATGAAAACAAATGCATATTCAATGACGAATAGACGAGGGGATATCAAACTATATTCCTTTAACACTTCTTCCAAGAGGAGGAGCACAAACAAAGGATCCGAAAAACCAATGGAACCAAAGATTTTATGATGTTAGCAAAATAGTGTTCTAAAGAAAATCATGATGTCCCCCAATCTTCATGCACTATTTAGAGTTTTTGCATTGAATACAAAGTGCACAAAAGCAAACTAGGCATAGCACTTGAAGAAAATAAATGAATGATTGAGCAAAAAGATACTAAATGAATGGGACACCATGAGACAAGGATCAACCATACATAAGGAAACAAACATGCCCACCAAGGTAAGAATGAGAAACAAAAAAACTCAAAAACAAATGAGTGCACAATATGAAATAATATAAGACAAGCACTCATAAGGAAAATACTTTTCGGAGTCAGAAAAAATGAGAAGGGTATAAGAAGGGTGGATCCCAAAGGAATAGGATACCAAAAAGAGATGTAACTCATGTCATGTTTATAAGTTTCTAAGTGGACACAAATCATGATAATATCCATCCACAAAGAAGCATGTGCACACGAAATAGTTACGAAAGTGAAGAACATGATATCCAAGAGAAAGTCATAAATGCACTAATAAGATTTTTTTTATTGAAAGCATAGCACATAGCTCAATTTTATCTTAAATGGGAATACATGAATTTCCAACACAAACACACCAAAGAAATCACAAATGTCAACAAGGGAAAAAGAGATAGTTGCAATGTTTTGATAAAAGCAAGAATCACAAAGGGAGAAAGGTTTTGAAAATAAAGAATTTTCATGCCATGATGCAACCTACACAAGGTTGAATACTAGAAATGTGTGCATGAGGTAGATACTTGTTACCGAGATGGCAGTGGGGATGTTTTTGTAGATAATAATTAATCCATCATCCTAGCTTGACTCTGATAAGTACATGGTGACAACACCTTCCTTGAGAATAATGCAAGCATACAATGCATCTCAAATGTACCTAAAACTCATTTAAGCACAAAATGGTCCCCAAATATATTGGGTACAAAGTGGTTGGACAAACTACAATACATAGGATAAGCTCCACATAAATATGTGCATATAGGTATGAAATTGAATTCCATGCACATCTTAGCCGATTTATGATTCAGTGGAGTTTATCCTATATATTGGATCAAAGAAAGTAAGCACGCCACAAGAAATACATTAGTAAATATGCATGAAAAGACTTTCAAGAACCAAAATACAAGTGAAAACGAGATCACAAAGATCCAACTGACACTTCAAAGAAACCAATTAAAAGTTACATCAAGAAATGAGATATTGAACTCCCAAAAGAGATGTCCAAAAAAAGATTCATTAACGAAAAGAAGTCCAATTTCCAAAATAGATCAATTTGAAAATAAAGCAATGATGAGATAATAAAGTCCCAAAAAGAGCAAGGTTCCAACAACTAAACCAAACCCTCTACAGTTTTCATGCTGGCAAAAGTACCAAGACGAAAAGGTTTGTCTTCCCTAAAGACACGTCATCGGGATTAAATACCAATTGAGAAAGATCTAAAGACAACAAGAAAACTAGTGTTCTAAATAATATAGGAAAGCTCCCCCATGATTTGTGCATTATTTATAATTTTGAATTTTAATACAATATGCACACAAATGGGATCCTTGCTTTAGCTTTACAAATTAGAACACCAAACAAATACGAGTAAAACAAAGGGATTCTCAATAGGAAAGGAAGACAATGGGAGTGACCACAAAGATTTTCCTTGGCAAGAAATATGGAAAATAAAAGAAATATCCCAAGTAAAATATGATCAATAAATTCTACCATAAATTAGATTATCACTTGTCAAGGACGAGGAGTAAGGAGCTATTTCTCGGTGGTATGTTGCATATATATTCATGATCATATTCACAGAATAAAACTATATGAAAAGGATAGGAATTAGAACACCACTCTTAAATAGATATTCTTGTTTGCTTCAATAGTCGAATGATCATGCAAAGCAATGATTAATATAACATGAAGCAACCGATTTACGAAATAATACACACTAGTGCACATTTGAAGAAAACCACATCAAGAAACTCCCTCAAAAACAAGATCCAAAAGATGAGAAAATAAAAGCATTTAAGAAAATTGAAACTTGTTTGAGCACACATGCCACATAGGAACTAGATAATTGACAATATAAATTCTAGGTGGCAAAACCTCAAATGTTCACATTCTTTAGGTTTATAATATCCACAAAGGATATTACTCCCCCATAATGTGATAATCCTTATCTTCTTAACAAGAGGAAAATAAAGACCAACTAGAGGTAATTAATAGACATTATAGAATTCAATTTCTCATGAGCATGACATACCACATAGAGGATAGACAATAATATCAACACTAAATGGTATTGCTCATGTAAAAACATTTTAGGATTATGAAGTGACAAGGCATATCATTCCCCCAAAATAGGATACTCCATTAATCACTCAAAAGAGCCAAATAATATACAAGCAAAATACAATAAGGCTCAAAGAAACTCATACATACATGTTGTGCAAACCGACAAACACATACTAGATTACTCAAGGATAAGTAAGTAGTAAGCACAACATATAAAAAATATAAGCAAGGTACAAAACCAACACATGCAAAGGGGGAAGCAACTTTCAATGTATATAGAAAATGTAAATACAAGTTATCGCAAGAAGGAGCATGGAATATGAGATAGAGACATGATAATCCAAATGATTTGGTTGAGGAAAATATAAGTGATGAAGACTCCTTAATTCTTCATGATATAGCCAAGTCTCTAATGCCCTCCAATAACACATATTGATCAAGTTTGAGCTTGTTGGTCCCCAACCAAGTTTGGTCCTAAGAGGTTAGTCAAAATAGGCTTGGCAACCCAAATGGTTCTTTTCTTGACACCACTTTGATTACCAACATATTTGGCAAACACATTGCCCACATTATCCTTACGAATGGAATACACATCGTCAATTATGATAGGGTTTAATAATGTACCATTAGTGCATGAAGAAGCAAGATGGCCCTTTTCACGGTATAAGTAGCAACACTGACTCCTTCCATTCTTCTTAGTTGATTTCTCAACATGAGAAGCACTAGCTTGAGTCTTCTTGGGAAGAGGCCTTTCTTCAAATTCCATTTGAGATTAAGGTTGAACTTGTGGCCGCTTTCCTTTTTGGTTCTCACTAAGTTGCTTCTTCTTCAAAGGGCATGATCCAATATGATGCCCTTCAACCTTGCACTTTAAACAAACAATTTTAGCCAAATTCTTAACTTGTTCATGTCCCTTCTTCTTGTCTACCTTTGACTTGTTCTTGTAATTGGAAATGAATCCAAATCCTCTCTTGTCATTGGGGGATTTTTGGACACACAACAAATTGTCAAGTGTGGACTTCCCTTTATGACACTTCTCCAAGTCTTTCTTCAAGGAAGTGACTTGGGCCTTGAGCTCTTTGATTCCCTCTACATGGTTAGTATCAGCACAAGAGCTAGATGAAGTAGACGCGTCATTATTAGAGCAACAAGGCAAGGAAAGCAATTCATCACAAGATATGGACACATTATGAGAAGATGGATTACTAGGACTAGCACAAGGCAATATAGAATTTAGAGTAGAGGTTCTGCCTTTGTCTACATGAGGCTCACAAGATTTTACCTTAGTTAAAATAGCCTCATGAGCTAATTTTAGCCTCTCATGGGAGACTAGAACATCCTCATGAGAGATTGATACCTTTTCATGAGTTTATTCTAATTTCCCATAATTACTAGTTAGCAACTCAAGTTGAGTCTGTAGCTCAACATTCTCCTTTAATATGGATACTTCACAAGAAATAGAGTTAGTAGCACAAGCATCATCATTTTTAGTTTTGAGGTCATTAGCATGAGCAACATATAATTTATTGTCCCTTCTAAGCTTAGAAACACTAATAGCATAGGTTTCTTCTAGACTATATAGTTTCTCTTCACGAGAAGATCTAAGGGAACACTCTTTCTCAAAAGCCTTTTCAAGCTCTTTGTCCTTGATAGAATGACCACCATTATGACTTTCCAAAGTCATGATGATATCCTCCTTTTCATCTATAAGAGAGTTAGCCTCATTAAGTTGTTCTAGAAGAGCATTCACATTTTTCTTGGTCTCACCATCAAGGATAGCTAACCACAAAGCTATCCACTCATATCTATCATCATGAGATATATTGGGGTTCAAAGTAGAAGATAACTTTGAATCCTTGGCCATGAGGAAAAAGGTGGTAGATGATGATAGATCATTACTTGAGGCACCACTCAAGTCCACATCTTGTTCCATAGAGAGTTGGGTTTCCTTTACATTGTTAGCCACACAAAGACTAGAGGAAACCCAATTATTTGTATCATGGGAACAAGATAAAGCAAGCATATCATCATGAGATTTAGACACACAACGCTGACATGATATGCAAGGACTATCAATACAAGCATGTAAATTTTTTTTGGTGTTATTTGTGTTTAATTACAATAAGATAGATATGGAGGATCATCGATAATAAACTCACTATCATTATTGCAATGCCTATCACTACTCACCATCTCATTAATTTGTGGCTTACCACATGTTGGTGAAGTAGAAGAAGTTGAGAACTCATCACGAACGGAAACGGGGGGAGAACAATCACCCTCTTCAATATTTGGCACTCTATATTTATCTTGATGCTTTGTCCATAACTCATGACCATTCCGTATAGGAAAGAGTGGATTAATAACTACAAGTCTCACAAGAAGCAAAAACGCATTAATAGCAAGAGCATTGAGAGATAAGTTTTTCTCTTCCTCTAAAGTTGGATTCTGAGGATCCTTTGGAGGAGAAAAACCCATCTCTACAATTTGCTCCATATGTGGGTCCATGACCTCGAAATAAATGAGCATACGAAATTTCCAAACATCATGGTTTGTGTCATCGAAATGAAATGTGGGATCGTTCACTAATTCACAAAGCGACATCATTACTCTCAAGGCGGTGAAGACTAACAATGAGAGCTCTTGCTCTGATACCAACTGAAAGTACAAGGATGCCGCCTAGAGGGGGGGCGAATAGGCGCTTTAAAATAATTACGGTTTAGGCTTGAATAAATTCGGAATAAAACTAGCGTTTTAATTTATCAAGCACAGAACCTATACAAGCTAGGTTTACCTATGTGCACCAACAACTTATGCTAAGAAATATATACCATTTTGTGATAGCAAGAAAGATTACGTCAAGCACGATGGCTATCACAAAGGTAAATGCATAAATAACGAGCTAGAGTACAGAAATAACCAAAGCACAAGGAGACATCGATGTGATTACCGAAGTTCCTTCCCAAGGGAAGTGCGTCTTCGTTGGAGAGGTGGGGAGCCACCTAGACGCTCCTCAATAGCAGGTATATGCACACCTTATTCTCCTTGAGCTTCTACGGTGAGGGAGATTCTCGTTTCCACTATGAGGTCGTCTTGAAGGCGGTGACCAAACCTTACACGAGGTTGATACTATCTACACAAGGAAATTGGAGGCTCTCAACGAAGCTTCTTGCAACAAGTTGGAAGCCCCAAGCACTAATCGTATAGGGTGCTCAATACACCCAAGAGGAACAATCTCTCTAGTGACCAAGCACCCAAGAGTAACAAGCTCACGAACTTCTCTTTCACGAATCCCGTGGGGAACTCAAACCGATTCACCTAATGCAATGGCAAGAACACACAAAGTGATCAAATCCTTCTCTCCCAAATCCCACCAAAGCAACTAATGCTATGGAGGGAGGAAGGAGGAAGAACAAGGAAAACAACAAATGAATCCCAAGATCTAGATGCAATGAATTCTCCTCACTAATAGAAGATATTGATTGGTGAAATAGTAGATCTAGATCTGCTCTCTCTTTTCCCTAAAAAGGGGCAAGAATCATTGGAGGGATTGAGAGAAACCCAAGCTTTTGAAGGTCAACAATGGAGGAGAGAGGAAATGGGTTAGGCAGCCTCCTCTTGAGGAAGAAGAAGGCTATTTATAGCTTCCCACGAAATATGGCCGTTAGGGCTGGAAATTTTTCACGTACCCCGGAAATTTCCCGCCCCCAGGGTGGAAATTTCCGGACGACCCAAGACCCCCTGGAGCGCGAGTGCCCTCTCTCTGGTGTCGGGCTGCATATTTGCCCCAAAATATTCCGGCCTGATCGGAAATTTCCGGCCTTAGACCGGAATTTCCGCCCCCTGAAAACTACGAAAACATTGATACGAAAACGGTCATATCTTTTGGATCTGGACTCCATTTTTGACATTCTTGGGCTCGTCGAAATTGCAGAGACGAGCACTACAAGTATGCAGAGAAACATAAAATTAAAAAAAAGGGAGGATAAAACCAAATGGGCAAAGTCTAGACCTCTCTATAAGATAGGAAACGGCAAAACCTCCAATAACAAAAATTCAATAAGTTTTCTATACGAAATCCGTTTTTGGTGAACTTGAGTTTGACATGATGAACAAGACAAGACCTAAAACCACACATGGATAAAACCCAAATAAGAACCAAGAAAGATGATGCCAAGGATGCAAATAATTGAGTTCTCTACGAACGATACGATCAAGCAACTCATTCGAGAGCCTCTCTTGATAGAACGGTTATCTATCATATAACCCGGTCTCCCTACTAACATCATGAGACCGGTAAAATAGAAAACCTATAAATGTCACATTTTTCTTGGGCATTCCAATTGAGATAGATGATGACGATCTTAATCACCTCAAGTTGGAGCACCTTTCTTGATTGCGCTTTGCTTTGTGAAGACCAGTAAATTGCCCCTCCCCCATAAGATAATATGGGAGAGATTCTCACATGTCCATCTTCACTTGACAATAATCTACATATGGGTGTAAAGCGTCAAGCATTTGAACTCTTCTTTATGTTCACCTTGAACTTGCACTTCAACTTGATCAACTAAGTATCTTCTGTTTATTGATGATGATAATGTCTTGAAGCTAAACATGGATGTTCACACAATCTCCTTCTTCAAGACATAATTTCAGTATGATCAATAATATCATGGGAATTCTTCTTCTTGATCATATCAAATATATTCATTATAAGCAATGATATTGATGGCATCCAACCTTGAATCCAACACATGGAGTTCAAGTGGTGCCAATGGACAAACCTAAACAAGGATATCTCAATGAAACTATTGGTCCATAAGGATTGTCATTAATTACCAAATACACACGTGGGGCACCATGCAGTTTCAACGTGCTCCGACTCGGCCATGGATTATCTCACTCACAGCTAATTCTGGCAATTGCTCCTGCCTGTGTAGCTTATCAAGATGCCATAAATAGCTAAGTTGACTGAGCATGAGTGCATCTGTGATGCCCTTAAATTGTGGAGCATGATTGAATAAGTTACCATGAGCAAGCCAGCTAAAAACTGTCGAGCAAGCCACCCCTAAGTTGTAGAATAAAAACTAATTTACAGAGCGTTCCAACTAAAAGTTGTAGAGAACGCGACCCTAAGGTGTTTCCGAGGCATGCCACCTAAGTTGCAGAGCATTCCAACTAAAAGTTGTAGAGAAATGCCAACTAAGCTTTAGAGAGCGAACTAAATGTAGAGTATGCCAACTTAGATACAGATCATTTCAACTAAGTTGCAGAGAACAACTAATTCCAGAGCATCTTTTAAAATTGTTTAAGCAATAAAGTATTGTATGTTGAAACAACTTAGCATGTTCGTGAAGCTACAAAACTAATGACACAACTTAGATGGAAAACGATAAAATTGGATGGGAGCAATGGCAGCTCTTCCAAAGATTCCCTTGGTCTTTGTGTTAGGGCTTCACCGGCGTCGGATTCTCTCTAGTAGGTTCCAGGACTACTTAGATCCCGAAACTACCGGATCTGACGAAAGGGGGGAATCTTGCCAAGAGGTGGGCCCTACCTGTAACATCCCTGATTTTTGGAAAGTGGAAAAATCACAAAAATTTGAAACTTTTTGTTTTCATGTTATGCAAGTCCCCAAAACCAAATGAGAAGCGAGAAACAAAAGGAAACAATACATATTCCAATGAAAATGGAAATAACCAATCCAATTATACCCCTATTCCATAAACCCTAAAACCTCTTAAAATGATTTTTTTCATTAGATAAAGAAAACCATTTTATCTTTAGCAAACTTTATTACATGAAACATTTTCAATTAATATATATCCTTTAAAATAGTTTATGGCAACAAAAAAAATCAAATATTGAAAACCCTTAATAAAGTTCTAAGCCAAAAAAAATATTCGATGAGAAAAAAATATCTTAATAATAGCGTTTAATTATTATTCCAAGTTTTAAGTATAAAGGTGTGAAAATAAAATGCATTCATTGGAAAATAACATAAAAGAGCACTTTGAAAACAATATTATGGGTTTTGGAATTTTTCTAAGCCACTTTGATAATAATTGTTTTTTTAAAAAAAAATAGCATTAAGTCACTATTAGTAAATCCTTCATATCCTACACCTATATAATATGAAAATGGTTTAAAAATTACTTCCAAAAATAGTATTTGACATGTATAATGTCTCAAAAAAAATTATTTAATCAAAATCATCATTTTATTCTTTTTCCAATTTTAAACAACATTAAGTACTATTAATGTTTTATTTATAAATTGCAAATTATGAAATTTGAAATATATTGAAAGTTAAAAAAAATGTTTCTAAGTGAAATATATTATTTTTACAAAAAATTTGCAATTGGTTTGAGGTCATTTGGACTTGTATATCAAAAGATATTAAAAACAGAAAAAAAAAGAGGGATGACGTCATCATGACGTCGCCCGTCATCAACCTCTGGAAACGGCAGGAGACCGTTTCTCCCGAAAATTTTGCCCCGCGATTACTTGTCTTTAACGCGATTAAATTCTTTCCCGAGACCATGTCCTTATAGCCCTGGCCTCCCTCTCCTTTTTCCCTCTCCTCGCCCTCTGTTTCGTGCCCCCACGTGAGAAAAAATCATCGCCGGAGTTCATACAGCCCGCCGCCATAATTCTTCCTCTCCGGCCAAGTCAGTGAGTTTTCCCCGTCGATTTTGGCTCCCCTCTCTTCCCCTCGCTCGAGCTCATCATCCTGAGCTTTTTCTTTCGGGTTTTTATGCAGCCAGGAGCCGCACCGTGCTCACCGGAGCAATCGTCGGCGCCCGAGGAACTTCGTCCACTCGACGCCGCCATTCGAGGAAACGCGAGGCCGCGCCACCGTCACCATTCACCTCGCCGTGTCAAGCCGGTTGTCTTCGTCGTTTCGCCAAGCCCGGAACCTCCCCGTAGCGCGAACTCCGTCGAGTCCCGACCCACAGCGTCGCCGCTCAGCCATTTCCGGCGACCTCCCGCGCCTCCAGGTAACCCTAGCCGCTCCCTTTAAATCTTGACCGTGCCATCTAGTTCAGTGGTTGCGATTAGATTACTTAGATGAATAGGCACCAGCCAATTAGAGCACGCCACGTCATACAACGCGCACATTACTTATTTCTCGCTCGACGCAACGCAAAACCAGCCCAAGCCCACTTCCTGTGTGTCGCACTGTGCGGCAGATAGCCAAACCTGAGCCAGCTGTCTCTGGAATTATGTTCTGAATCAAATATAAAATGCCTAATTTGCAGAAAAGCCCCTGCATCTTAGATCTATCATATATTTTGATCCATAAACCCAAATTTAGCAAACTTAGACTTTTGGAATCAGCACAACATGTAGAAAGTTTAGCAACTAGCCAAATTTAAATTTGACCATTTAAAATTTGTTCAAATTCAAATATACTTGTTTGGTGAATTTTGACATATTTCATATTCTACAAATCCAAAAATTGCAAATAAAATATATTTGGGAACCTTAGGATGTGTAGTTTCATACCCTCTGTCCCAAGATAATTTTTATCAAATTAAATTTGAATTTAGAATTAAGTTGTCCAATTAAGTATTTTGACATAGATTAATTTCTATAAATAATTTCAGTGTAGTTCCTTTAGCAAAATTGCTCCATTTCGTAACCTTGAACCAGAGACAAGAGTGCCTAACCATTTTGGACACCTTTATACCATGAACATGTGTTTTGGACAAAAAACCCAACATAGTGATCCACACATGTTATAATGTCTTAGAAATTATTCTGCATATAGGTTTCTATGTAGTATGGATATATTGGACCTAGGCTAAGTCCTTAGTGAGGTTCAAACTTATACCTTGGAAAGTAGTGAACCTCAAACACTAGTACCATAGTTTTCTATCTACTTTCCCATTCCCCTATTCTTGCTTCAAGAATCCATCAAGTTAGCAAAATGGAAGTCAAGACTCAACCACAAGAAGGAACTCCATCTTCAACTTGGTGGCAACATGAAGAGCTACAAAGAAGATCATTGAAGAAATTGAAGGAAGGGCTTGGACTTCACAGCAACTAGAAGCAACTCAAGGAAGTGCAAGTGTGAAGAAATCTAGAAGAAAACAACTTCCTCTCTCTTTCTACATTTCTTATTTATTTCCAAATTGACTTAGTGGTATTTTTGTGCCCATCCCATAATTAAACCAACTAGTGAAGTGAAGATTTATGAAGACCAAGAGAAGTACCATCCTATGGAAGAAAACTACAATAGAGTGCATAAAGGTGATCTTCAAGAATACAAACATGTGCATACTTGGAACAATCCATACAAGTTGAAGATTAGAAAGTTGTTTTTGTCCAACCATTGACCAAATGGAAATCCCAAGACTTTATCTTGTTATCTCTCTTGCTATGATGTTAGTTGAACCTAGACCTACCTTACCCCAAAATGGAAATACTAAACTTAGATCACTCAAAAGACTTGATGAAAATGACTAAGTGTTACACTTTGTTATGTGTTACTATAGTTGAGATAGTTAGATCACCTTGGTGAACTTGGAAACTTCTTAGATAAATATGTTTTCAATAAATTTTAATCACTACAACTCAACCTAGTCCATCCCAATTGAACCTCTGGAACTTCCTTAACAAGTATGGAACCAAGAGAAAATGAATATTTAAAAATCAAACCTTAACCTAATCACAATAGTTTCCTCAGAAAACTATATAATTGTGATAGACCCTAGCCTTACCTTGATCCAATTAACACAAAACCCTTTTGACTAAGTGTGATGATTGTTATTCTTTGTTTTCTTGTTGATTATGAAAGTTGTTTATTGTTATTTGTTTGACTTGTTTAGATTATACGAAGAGAAACCAACCTGTTGTGAAGAGAGTGTGATTTTTTTCACCAACCTCCAACAAGGCAAGTGACACATCATGAACTACCTATTATTTCCTATATGCATTAAAACTTTTGAGTAGCATGCATGATAGGAAAATCTGTGGTAAATATCATTCCATGCTAATATCCTAAGTAGTGGGTAGCTACCATGTGTTTTCTTGATAGAGTGGAAAACTTGAACTTAGTAGAATTGCTTAGCTATTGCTCATCAAATGTTTTATTCAGATGTTAAGGATAAAACTACTAAATTTGGTGAACCATATGGATTGATTGATTGTTTGGTGGTTGAATATGGGATGAAATATTAAAGTAGTGGTGATGTCAACCAGGGGGCACAGGAAACCCACACTAGTGGTGATGCTTACCAGCAAGGTGACACAGGAAATCCAGAAGACTATATTTTTTAAGTGGTGATGTCAACCAGGTAGCACACGAAACCACACTAGTGGTGATGCTTACCAGCAAGCTCACACGGGAAATCCACAAGACTATATTTTTTTAGTGGTGATGTCAACCAGGTAGCACAGGAAACCCACACTAGTGGTGATGCTTACCAGCAAGGTGACACAGAAAATCCACATGTCTATGTCTTTTGGTGGTGATGCAATCTAACAAGGTTGCACAGGAACTCCACAACTTCTGTAGTTGATATAAAAATTGTGGTGATGCTTACCAATAAGGAAGCACAGGAAATCCACATTGTTCTTATCTAAAGGATAAAATTGTTTTATGAAAAGTTATAGGACAAAACTGGCTTTCTACAATTAGCCAAGCTCCACCAAGCCAGATATTCATGTAGTTAGTCTTGCCACTTATATCCACCATAATGTTACTTGCCAATACATTAAATTGTATTGACTCCCTTGTGGCTGCATATTCCATCCTGCAGATGTTTTTGGAGACACGTGGGGATTTTGTTTAGGATCTTGAGACTATCGCCAACATGTTTTGCCTGTGGCACATGAAGAAGATGGTCTCAATGGTGTACTATGTTTTTCGCTGTAATACTTCGTTTTCTGCTAGTCTTCTAAGACTATGCAAGTTGTAATCATATTTTGTAAAGACTGGATCATGCGATGTAATAGAATTTTATGCATTTGCATTATATTTCATTTTGTACTGTGGTGCTAGCAATTGATCCAGGGACTAGCACAATAACACAGGTATTCCATCTTTATTAAACGTTGGGATGCTACAAAATGGTATCAGAGCATTGTGTTGCCTGTAGGATTCGAGACCCTTAGGTTTGGAAGCCATTTTTTATCATGTTATTATCTCCTTAGAGTATTTTGGATCCTAGCGGCATAGTGAGATGAAGCAGCCCGGATAACTTTACGTGTCCACGGACATGAGACCGTTCCCTGATTGGCTTGCGGGTGCATTGTCCTTCTCACTATAATGAATATCCAATTTGCAACAAGTTGTTAATAACCCATTGATCACACTAGGATTGAAAACTTTCTATGTTCAAACTTTCTGTAAACTAAACAATCATCTTAATCTTTCTCATATCCTCTCACCTATTATTCACTTTAAAAAAAATTCTAGATGACCTACCTCTTCAATATCATCGAGATAGGAATGTTGATGACTATACCATGAAGTGCAAGAAGTATTTTCACCATATTAAGACCTACACTCAAGACAATTGAAGAAAACTTGGAGATACACCAATACTTCACAACAATCAAGAACACCTCAAGACATCGAGAGAAGAATTTGAAGAAAAACTCAAGAAGATATAGATGAGACCACCAATCTAGTTCCTTTGTTAGAACAACTTTAATGTGTTAGTGTATTGATCATACCAATGAGTGTGGTATGACAATACTAGATCGATTGCTAAATCTTGATGTTTGGTGTGAATGATGTTTGTTAGATGTTGTTTGTAAGATGAGTTTCCTTGATCTGATGTGTTGGGGTAGGAACCTTCCTTAGATATTTCTAAACTCTAATCAGCTATCCTAAACCCACAGATGCATCCTCGTCGTGACCCTGACAACAACAATGATGCACTACAGCAGATGATGACTGCTCAAGCTCAGCTTATGCAAATGATGGCTCAGTTTATTGCAGTAGCAACAAACAACAACAAAAACAACAACTACAATAACAACAATCCACCTCCACCACCACCCCAAGTGGATAGACTTGCCCGATTCCTAAGACTTAAACCTGCCAGTTCTCCTTGGCATCAGAACCAATAGTGACAGACGACTGGCTCCGCTCTGTTAACAAGGACTTAGTGACATGTGAGTGCAGTGAAACTGAGAAGGCGAGGTTCACTGCTCACCTGCTTGAAGGACCTGCTGCAATGTGGTGGGAGACTTATCAAGTCACTCATCCTCTCGAAGGAATGACCTGGGAGTCATTCACAAAGGGATTTCGCAATGCTCACATTTCCTCTGGCATTATGAATTTGAAGAGGGATGAGTTCCACAGTCAGAAACAGGGAGATAGAACTCTGAAAGAGTACATGGATGATTTCTACATGTTATCAAGGTATGCACCAGAAGATATTGATACTGATTCTAAGAGGAAGGATAAATTCCTCGGTGGACTCAATGGAGAACTGAAGATACCTCTATATGTAGCTTATGCTCCAAACTATCAAGCTCTTCTAGATCAAGCAATCACTCTAGACAACAACATGAGGAAGGAAGAAAATAGGAAGAGGAAATTCATTACTAGTAAGAATCACTCTGGAGCAATACACAAGAGACACCATTCCTCTGAAGACCATGGTGGTCATGTCTTTCACAAGAATGGAAACCATCATCATGGTGGAAATGGCCACAACCATCATGACCATAACCACAATGGAGACATGAAGGAAAACAATGGACAACCCAAGGATAGTGACAATGGTAATGGTCAGCACCATCGCCAAGATCAGAAGGATCTCAGCCATATAAAATGCTATAAGTGCAAGAACATGGGGCATTATTGAAGCAACTGCCCAGAAAGGAGGAACATGCCACCAAACCCAAAGAAATAATAGTATGAGAAGCATGAAATTATGAGGATGTAAACACTAAATGAAGACATGATGAGCAATAAGATTGAGTCTTATGAAAAGTTTATTTTCGAAATAAAAAAATGTTCCTTAGAGGATGCTCCCAGTGAAATAAAATACAATGAATGTTGATAAATGTGTTTCCATTTTAATAAATGAATTGATGTTGTGAAGTTTCTCCCAACTTGGAAATTTTGGTTGACCCAAAGAGTAACCCCTCAGTGTCAATGGTAGTTCAACATACCTATGGTTGTCTACATCTCTACCGCGAAGGAAAGTTCTACTCAAGCCAATCTAGAACCCAGCTACACTCCAATCTAATGAAAATATACTACCCACAAAAGTTTCTTTTAACGGTGGTAGCCCACCCAGTTGTTCTAGAAACCAATCACCTAGACCTATATTTCTTTCTATCCTTCCCAAATCTCGGGACGAGATTTCGTTTAAGGGTGGTAGTCTGTAACATCCCTGATTTTTGGAAAGTGCAAAAATCACAAAAATTTGAAACTTTTTGTTTTCATGTTATGCAAGTCACCAAAACCAAATGAGAAGCGAGAAACAAAAGGAAACAATACATATTCCAATGAAAATGGAAATTACAAATCCAGTTATACCCCTTTTCCATAAACCCTAAAACCTCTCAAAATGATTTTTTTCATTAGATAAAGAAAACCATTTTATCTTTAGCAAACTTTATTACATGAAATGTTTTAAATTACAATATATCCTTGAAAATAGTTTATGGCAACAAAAAAAATCAAATATTGATAACCCTTAATAAAGTTCTAAGCCAAAAAAAATATTCGATGAGAATAAAATATCTTAATAATAGCCTTAAATTATTATTCCAAGTTTTAAGTATGACGGTGTGATAATAAAATGAATTTCTTGGAAAATAACATAAAAGAGCACTTTGAAAACAATATTATGGGTTTTGGAATTTTTCTAAGCCACTTTGATAATAATTGTTTTTTTTTAAAAAAATAGCATTAAGTCACTATTAGTAAATCCTTCATATCCTACACTTATATAATATGAAAATGGTTTAAAAATTACTTCCAAAAATAGTATTTGACATGTATAATGTCTCAAAAAAAAATTTTAATCAAAATCATCATTTTATTATTTTTCCAATTTTAAACAACATTTAGTACTATTAATGTTTTATTTTTTAAATTGCAAATTATGAAATTTGAAATATATTGAAAGTTAAAAAAATGTTTCTAAGTGAAATATATTATTTTTACAAAAAATTTGCAATTGGTTTGAGGTCATTTGGACTTGTATATCAAAAGATATTAAAAAAAGAAAAAAAAAGAAAAAGAAAAGAGAGGGATGACGTCATCATGACGTCACCCGTCATCAACCTCTGGAAACGGCAGGAGACCGTTTCTCCCAAAAATTTTCCCCGCGATTACTCGTCTTTAACTCGATTAAATTCTTTCCTGAGACCATGTCATTATAGCCCTGGCCTCCCTCTCCTTTTCCCCTCTCCTCGCCCTCCGTTTCGTTCCCCCACGTGAGAAAAATTCATCGCCGGAGTTCTTACGGCCTGCCGCCGTAATTCTTCCTCTCCGGCCAAGTCAGTGAGTTTTCCCCGTCGACTTTGCCTCCCCACTCTTCCCCTCGCTCGAGCTCATCATCCTGAGCTTTTTCTTTCGGGTTTTTATGCAGCCAGGAGCCGCACCGTGCTCACCGGAGCAATCGTCCGCGCCCGAGGAACTTCGTCCACTCGACGCCGCCATTCGAGGAAACGCAAGGCCGCGCCACCGTAACCATTCGCCTCGCCGTGTCAAGCTGGTTGTCTTCGTCGTTTCGCCAAGCCCGGAACCTCCCCGTAGCGCGAACTCTGTCGAGTCCCGACCCACAGCGCCGCCGCTCAGCCATTTCCGGCGACCTCCCGCGCCGCCAGGTAACCCTAGCTGCTCCAATTAAATCTTGATCGTGCGATCTAGTTCAGTGGTTGCGATTAGATCACTTAGATGAATAGGCACCTGCCAATTAGAGCACGCCACGTCATACAACGCGTGCATTACTTATTTCTCGCTCGACGCAACGCGAAACCAGCCCAAGCCCACTTCCTGTCTGTCGCACTGCGTGGCAGATAGCCAAACCTGAGCCAGCTGTCTCTGGAATTATGTTCCGAATAAAATATAAAATGCCTATTTTGCAGAAAAGCCCCTGCATCTTAGATCTATCATATCTTTTGATCCATAAACCCGAATTTAGCAAACTTAGACTTTTTGGAATCAGCACAACATGTAGAAAGTTTAGCAACTAGACAAATTTAAATTTGACCATTTAAAATTTGTTCAAATTCAAATATACTCGTTTGATGAATTTTGACATATTTCATATTCTACAAATTAAAAAATTGCAAATAAAATATATTTGGGAACCTTAGGATGTGTTGTTTCATACCCTCTGTCCCAAGATAATTTTTTATCAAATTAAATTTGAATTTAGAATTAAGTTGTCCAATTAAGTATTTTGACATAGATTAATTTCTATAAATAATTTCAGTGTAGTTCCTTTAGCAAAATTGCTCCATTTTGTAACCTTGAACCAGAGACAAGAGTGCCTAACCATTTTGGACACCTTTATACCATGAACATGTGTTTTGGACAAAAAACCCAACATAGTGACCCACCCATGTTATCATGTCTTAGAAAATATTTTGCATATAGGTTTCTACGTAGTGTGGATATATTGGACCTAGGCTAAGTCCTTAGTGAGGTTCAAACTTATACCTTGGAAAGTAGTGAACCTCAAACACTAGTACCATATTTTTCTATCTACTTCCCCATTCCCCTATTCTTGCTTCAAGAATCCATCAAGTTAGCAAAATGGAAGTCAAGACTCAACCACAAGAAGGAACTCCATCTTCAAATTGGTGGCAACATGAAGAGCTACAAAGAAGATCATTGAAAAAATTGAAGGAAGGGCTTGGACTTCACAGCAACTAGAAGCAACTCAAGGAAGTGCAAGTGTGAAGAAATCTAGAAGAAAACATTTTCCTCTCTCTTTCTACCTTTCTTATTTCTTTCCAAATTGACTTAGTGGTATTTTTGTGCCCATCCCATAATTAAACCAACTAGTGAAGTGAAGATTTATGAAGACCAAGAGAAGTACCATCCTAAGGAAGAAAACTACAATAGAGTGCATAAAGGTGATCTTCAAGAAGACAAACATGTGCATACTTGGAACAATCCATACAAGTTGAAGATTAGAAAGTTGTTTTTGTCCAACCATTGACCAAATGGAAATCCCAAGACTTTATCTTGTTATCTCTCTTGCTATGAAGTTAGTTGAACCTAGACCTACCTTACTCCAAAATGGAAAGACTAAACTTAGATCACTCAAAAGACTTGATGAAAATGACTAAGTGTTACACTTTGTTATGTGTTACTATAGTTAAGATAGTTAGATCACCTTGGTGAAGTCTTGGAAACTTCTTAGATAAATATGTTTTCAATAAATTTTAATCACTACAACTCAACCTAGTCCATCCCAAGTGAACCTCTGGAACTTCCTTAACAAGTATGGAACCAAGAGAAAATGAATATTTCAAAATCAAACCTTAACGTAATCACAATAGTTTCCTCAGAAAACTAAATTATTGTGATAGACCCTAGCCTTACCTTGATCCAATTAACACAAAACCCTTTTGACTAAGTGTGATGATTGTTATTCTTTGTTTTCTTGTTGATTATGAAAGTTGTTTATTGTTATTTGTTTGACTTGTTTAGATTATACGAAGAGAAACCAACCTGTTGTGAAGAGACTGTGATTTTTTTTCACCAACCTCCAACAAGGCAAGTGACACATCATGAACTACCTATTATTTCCTATATGCATTAAAACTTTTGAGTAGCACGCATGATAGGAAAATCTGTGGTAAATATTATGCCATGCTAATATCCTAAGTAGTGGGTAGCTACCATGTGTTTTCTTGATAGAGTGGAAAACTTGAACTTAGTAGAATTTCTTAGCTATTGCTCATCAAATGTTTTATTCAGATGTTAAGGATAAAACTACTAAATTTGGTGAACCATATGGATTGATTGATTGTTTGGTGGTTGAATATGGGATGAAATATTAAAGTAGTGGTGATGTCAACTAGGGGGCACTGGAAACCCACACTAGTGGTGATGCTTACCAGCAAGGTGACACAGGAAATCCAGAAGACTATATTTTTTAAGTGCTGATGTCAACCAGGTAGCATAGGAAACCACACTAGTGGTGATGCTTACCAGCAAGGTCACACAGGAAATCCACAAGACTATATTTTTTTAGTGGTGATGTCAACCAGGTAGCACAGGAGACCCACACTAGTGGTGATGCTTACCAGCAAGGTGACACAGGAAATCCACATATCTATGTCTTTTGGTGGTGATGCAATCTAACAAGGTTGCACAGAAACTCCACAACTTCTGTAGTTGATATAAAAATTGTGGTGATGCTTACCAATAAGGAAGCACGGGAAATCCACATTGTTCTTATCTAAAGGATAAAATTGTTTTATGAAAAGTTATAGGAAAAAACTAGCTTTCTACAATTAGCCAAGCTCCACCAAGCCAAATATTTATGTAGTTAGTCTTGCCACTTATATCCACCATAATGTTACTTGCAAATACATTAAATTGTATTGACTCCCTTGTGGCTGCATATTCCATCCTGCAGATGTTTCTGAAGGCACGTGGGGATTTTGTTTAGGATCTCGAGACTATCACCAACATGTTTTGCCTGTGGCACATGAAGAAGATGGGCTCAATGGTGTACTATGTTTTTCGCTGTAATACTTCGTTTTCTCCTAGTCTTCTAAAAATATGCAAGTTGTAATCATATTTTGTAAAGACTGGATCATGCGATGTAATAGAATTTGATGCATTTGCATGATATTTCATTTTGTACTGTGGTGCTAGCAATTGATCCAGGGACTAGCACAATAACACAGGTATTCCATATTTATTAAAAGTTGGGATGCTACACTACCATTGTATTAGGTGTTCCTTGGTCCTAACCTAACACAAACAAGCAACAAGTTCCACTTTGATATCCACTTTACGGCTCACTAGAGCGGCTAGAATGGCAGTTCCATCTTTTCTCCAGTGGGGCTAGGGTTTATCCGGAGAGGGGCTCCAGAGCGTCTGAATCCCACCCAAACCAAGGTTTATACATACCATGTGTGTTATAGTCTGGAATGGGTCTTCGATGCCCAAGATTACCTCACTCTTTGTGTTAGGGATTCACCGGCGTCAGATTCTCTCTAGCGGATTCAAGAAATACTTACAACCCATAACTCCCGGATCTGACGAAACGAGAGAATATTGCCTAGATGTGGGCCCTAACATTTTATTGGGTGTTCCTTGGGCCTAACCTAACAAAAACAAGCAACTAGTTCTAATTTTTTTACCTCCTTCTGGCTCACGCACATGGGCGAGAACGACGGTTCCGTCTTTTTCTCAAACGGGGCTAGGGTTTCTCCGGAGAGAGGCTCCGAAGCATCTGATTCCCATGAAAACCAAGGGTTAGACATAACATGTGTGTTAGAGTGTGGAATGGGTCAAGGATTCCCAATATTCCCTCACTCTTTGTGTTAGGTATTCACCGGCGTCATATTCTCTCTCGCGGGTTCGAGTACTAGTTACAGCCCATCACTCTCGTATAGTCGCATCTGACGAAACATGGGGAATATTGCCAAGAGTTGGGCCCTAACATGTTCTTGGGTGTTCCTTGGGACTAAAATAACACAACCAAGAAACTAGTTTCACTTTTCTACCCCCTTCCGGCTCACGCAGTGGGGCCACAACGGTAGTCCTGTCTTTTTCTCCACCGGGGCTAGGGTTTATACGGAACGGGGCTCCGGAGCGTGTGAATCACACTGAAACTAAGGGTTAGACATACCATGTTTGTATAGTTTTTCATGGGACTTGTATGCCCAAGATTCACTCACTCTTTGTGTTAGGGCTTCATAGGCGCCGAATTCTTTCAAGCGGGTTCGAGGTCTACTTGGAGCCCATAATTCCCAGATCCAACAAAAGGGGGGAATCTTGCCAAGAGGTGGGACCTACCATTTTAATGGGTGTTCTTTGGTCCTAACCTAACACAAAAAAGCAACTAGTTCCACTTTTCTACCCACTTCCGGCTCATGCAGAGCGACTAGAACGACAATTCTATCTTTTTCTCCAGCGGGGCTAGGGTTTCTCCGGAGAGGGGCTCCGGACCGTCTGAATCCCACCAAAACCAAGGGTTATACATACCATGTGTGTTATAGTGTCATGGGTCTTGGATTCCCAATATTACCTTACTCATTGTGTTAGGCCTTCACCGGCATCGGATTCTCTCTGGCGGGTTTGAGGACTACTTAGAGCCCGGAGGCAGGCCCTACCATTGTATTGGGTGTTTCTTGGGCCTAACCTAACACAAACAAGCAACTATTTCCACTTTTCTACCCCCTTCCAGATCACGCAGAGGGGCTAGAACAGGAATTCTGTCTTTTTTCTTAAGCGGGGCTAGTGTTTCCCCGGAGAGGTGATACGGAGCGTCTCAATCCCACCCAAACTAAGGGTTATACAAACCATGAGTGTTATAGTGTGGCATGGGTCTTTTATGCCCAATATTCCCTCGCTCTTAGCGTTAGGGATTCACCGGCGTCGGATTATCTATCCCGGGTTCAAGAACTACTTAAGCCTATAACTCCCGGATCTGACGAAACGGGGGGGTTTTTCCAAGAGGTGGGCCCTACCATTGTCTTGGGTGTTCCTTGGGCCTAACATAACATAAACAAACAACTAGTTCCACTTTGCTACCCCCTTCTGGCTCACGCAGAGGGGCCAGAACGGCAGTTTCGTCTTTTTCTTCAGCGGGGCAAGGGTTTCTCCGGAGAGGGGCTCCGGAGCGTCTGAATCCCACCCAAGTCAAGGGTTATACATACCATGTCTGTTAGAAGATCAGAATTTTATATTTTTTTTGATTTGATATCTTTGCCTGGAGAGGAATTCGGCAAAGATCTCCGCGTCATCGTGGCCCCATGGGGCCCACTGGCCGGTGCCACGTAAGGAGAAATTTCGCCGAGCACTCATGGTTTCCGAGTTCTTTGTAAGGCCCCCTGAACCACTTTTCAAGGACCTCTGATATGCATACATTCACGATTCTAGATCTCACCAGTCGTGAACAACATATCAAGTTGGCATACAGATACATCATCCATTACACGATTACATAAAGGTCTTACAAAAGAGATTGGTCACATGACCAAGTCTAAACACAACTACCACACAGGGCAGGCAACTCAACACATACAGCGGAAGAAAAACAACACACAACATAGTAGAGCCGAAGTCACTCCTTAACCTACAGGCTGCTGACCGGGAGACGATCCTAGTTTGCAGGGCCATCAATGCAGTACACCTCCTCCTATACCTTCTCCTGAGGCTCCTCCTCGAAGTCTAGCAAGTAGATACCAGGGATGAAACCAATATGAGTACATTTGAATGTACTCTGCAAGACACCCTTCATGAAGCTTATAGAATGCATGTATGCTTATATGGTGGATTGGGTAGGCTATACATAGGGTTCACTACCCATGATATATGAAGGATACATCATAGTTGATTTTGAAAATCTCTATATCTTTGTTGAAGAAGATACTTCAAAAGAAAATAATATAGTTTCGTTTCTCTTGTAGATATTGCATGTCCAAGAGTTTTTGTAAATACTTTCTTTAGAAAGGAAAGTTTTTCTTTGCAAAACTTCTTGTAGAACAACTTCCATCTTTTTCTTCATCCGTACCTTACTGGTACAAAGTTCCTCGTTTCAGTACTTCACAAGTTCAAAACCCCTTTTCAAAACTCCTCTTTAAAAAATCCTCTTGCAGTACTACATGGCTATTCAACTGTCCATATCCGAGGACGTTGCTATTCAAAATAGTTTGACTCTGCAGAGGTGTACACATTCCACAAGATCCATAGCATCCACCATGAACAACCACAGAGTGTATAAACAGTATGTGAACATCAGATAACTTATCCTAACCGTCCACTATGCTCAAGCTAGTAAATGACTATCTCTTCAGTTTAGTTTAATCTCCCCGACACCACGTCCGACATCGTCATGCTGCCAAGAACAAGTTTCAAATTAAGCCCCGTGCCCATGTTGGGGTAGAGTGGCAGTACGGTAAAGGTTTTCCGGCGAAGACTAGGTTATGTATCATTTTTTAAAACACCTTTTTCCAAAAATGACCACTTCATAATTCTCCTGTGGATAAGGCTCCGCCTTTCCACCGGGTTTTTCCATAAAGCCTTTGTTTTGCAAAAGTCATATTTTTAGGGTGTCCACTTAGCGACTTATACTTTTGGGGGTAATTATACCATCTGGTAGCTATGGGCTTGGTAACACCAAGTTTCAACTACTGGCATAATAATAACTTATATACTATTAATAGTAGTAGTAGTCACACAAAAATAGTTTTGGTAATCAAAGCTTTGTAAAAAATTCAGAAGTAAAACCTGCATGATAGATAATGATATGTGTAGTAGCAACCATCAGGATGGCTTTCCTTGAAACTCTCTGTGTCCATGGCTTTGAAGTAGCTTGAACTTGACACATAACTCTACAACTCCTCCTTCTTCGTCGTCATTTTCAAACGTCGTAAAAAGAATAAAATACACACACTTAAAACCAAATGAAGACAACCAATAATACAAACAACACATACAACAAGCAAACTTATACTAATGCAATCACTCAAAAAGTTATCGAGAAAACTACCACAAAAACACACATGGTACAAATGCCATCACTGGAAAACTTATGGTTGGAAAACCATATTCCACATCCTAAATATCATAGGTGTAGTGGGTGTACCACTCTCATACCAAGACATTGAAGAAGCTAGAAATAGCCTTTGGTCTCAAGGGTGAGACTACTAAAGTAATAACAAGGGTATTAACAACCACACAAGCAAGCATCATTAAATAAGTTTAACACTAATCAAAGGCATAGATAACAAGCTAAGACTAAACACAACCATAACACTAGTACAATACTCATGCTAAAGTGATCACTCAGAATATTTCAACGGGCAAAGCAAACCACAGATGAACAAGGTAGTTACTGACTATGCTCATATCTACACAAAGATTAAATAATCACTCAATCATAAATATAATTAAACAAACAAGTGGCTCAACCAATTGTAACAAGTCATAAGACACACTCTAGAACCCAATAATCATATGAGATAATATAGCTAGAAAATAGAATACTAACAAGGGTTCACTAATAGCATACTAGTATGAAAGATTTTCTACACAAGCATGCCATAAAGAATAATGTAATCCAAAACTAATAACAACTAGAAACTAAAATAGCTATGCCCTAATAACAGGAGTGGAAACATGCCAAACATGTTAGGCTAAAAATGCAACCATAAAATAGAAAGGCAATAATACTAGAGCAGCTCATAGTATCTAGGGGTGACACTAATACATTAATAGAGAAGGAATCAACACCACAAGAATGCATTTTCCTAAGTAAGCAACACATGATTCTAAATACCTACTAACAGAACATACACCTTACACATGCTAGTAAATAATTTAACTAAAACTAATTCTATGAAAACACCTACTTAGCAAGAATCAACCAAGTCTAATAATCCATGCTTTCCTAACAACCAAATAACAAGCATCAAATGACAGGTTATACAGCCAGTAGCTATGCACTCAATACATGCTCCAATAAACTCTTTCTAAAATTAAACAACTCAAGGTAATTTCTATCCACACATGATCCTCAACACTAGAAAATACTTCTATTAGTACAAACACTCAAGTTAATAAAAAACAATGGTCCAACTCTTCTCAATATGATATTCGCAAGGAACATCACATCAAAAAGTTACCTCATTACATACTAGTAGTCACAAAATATCAGTTAACACTTCAACAAAACAACTAGAGAAATAGTCCTTTGTTCTAGGTGGAAAATAGTAAACACACATATAGTGCTAATTGTCACTAACAATTATATGTATGGCATGGAAATTACATCCCTAACCAAAATGCAATGGAATCAGTGGGTGTTCCACGATTATACCAAATCATTGAGAGGTCACAAAGCCTCTGGTCTCACTTGCGAAAATAATAAGCTACCAAAGCAAACATCATGCAACTACTCATACTAGTGAAAACAATAGGGTTGAAACAAACAAACAATGCTACACATGCTTTCCTATAAATTAATGTGCAAGTTAAAAGAGGTGATAACATCCTATAATCAGTACCAAAATGTTACTGGACTTAACATAACTACATAAAAACCTAGACATTAATCATAACAATACTTGCTCACAAATTCAATTCAATTAAAATACTAGAAAACAATACTAGACTATTCTCTATTCCTATTTTTTTCCAAACATGACCAAACTTCCTAATGTACTAGTACTATAAGAAAACATCAAAGTAACAGAGGGAAACACATCTACACATGCTAGAAAACAAGATTCCATAACACAAACATTTTTTTGAATCTATTGGCAAAAAACTTAATAATAACATGAAAGTGCAAAATCTAGTTAAGCATGCCAAAATTATCTAGAGCTCTAAAAATTACACCAATCTAGGATTACAAAGATCTAGTCACACAAAATCTCATCCAATTGGATCTACATCAAAAATCATTTTGAAACTCTGAACAAAAATCCTAGAAATTCCTACCGAACATTTACCAAAATGGATGGAACTTCCCATAGGAAACTCTCCCACTGGTAGATAAACTCAAGGGATACTCAAAACAATTTGGTTTGACTAAAATGGATTCGTATTTTTAAAGTTATGCACAAAAGGGCCTAACAGATAGCCTCTGGCATTTTAAATACCATTGCAAAAATATTGCACCATAACAAGATCTACAAGCTAGAGGTGGTTAAGAAAATGATAATCTGCCTGCAAGAATTCTGGTTGAATTTTAGTTCCCTTATTTACATTTTTAATGGGCCCAAAGAAAAACATCAAGTTTCTGTTTATTTTTAAAAGAAACACAATTCACAGCGACAGGGGCTGGGTTTAACGTGCGCGCGGACCAACTAGGATCAATGCGGCCCAGTGCACGCGCGCGCAGAAGCAGCACGGGAAATGCGATCGTTCAAGCGGGACTATAGATCTAAGGATCTACGGTCGTCGACCGTCTTCAACCTCTCTCTCTCTCTCTCTCTGCTCGCATCGGAAACATGACGGCGGCGTATTTTCTCCCGATTCCTGACCATGGGGGATTGTGGGGCAGTGGCGTGGTGTCGGAGATGTCGCGCACACTCGGGGCAATGGAGGGGCGCAAGTAGAAGGGGCCAGGACGACTCAAAACAGCGGCGGCGATCTGCGATTCCGCGACGGCCTCTCTGCAAACGAGAGAACGAGAGGATGTCAGGTAGGGTCTACGGGCTACGGGGAGCACAACGGTGAAGAAAAAGGGTGGTGTGAGTGACGGATTTGAGCTCCTCCTTGCAGTGAGGTCCGCAGTGGCCGGCGGCGAAAATTCGTTCTCGACGCTCACCGGGGGCTTCTGGGGTTGGGCTAGCAGCCCGAGGCGGGTGTGCAGTGGAGGTGTGAAGTGAAGTGGCGAGGTGGTGGAGTGCGGCGGAACTTATATGCGCGGCGCCAAGGTCGTCATGGGAGTGTGTCCCTAGGCGCTCTCTCGAGGTGCAACAGACGACATGTTGTCTGGGGGCCTAGGGTGGTCTAGGGCATCGAGGAGAGAGGTGCGGCAGTGGCGAGTTCAGGCCACAATGCACATGGCATGGCGTGCACTGTGCGCCACTCGACTGTCCCCTCCCATTTGTACTCCTCTTGTCCCCCCTCGTTTTTCTCCCTCCCCAATCAACCCACACACGAAACCAAAGCTTCATAATGGAGTACAAATATCAGGAACACATTTGGCAAAGTCCCATTTCCCACTTTGACAGAAATTCAAATGAAAACAACTCCTCAAGTTCTGTAAAAATAAACATTTAGAAAAATTCAGTTAAGGACTTACCAAATTTTGCTAGGTGTTGGAAAGAGATAAAAACCTCAAAAAGTTCACATCGTTTTCAAGGATCAAATGGAATACAAATCTGGTTTTCCAAGTTTGATATTGTTAAACATGCTTTGTACTTTCAGAAACATCTTTTGAAAACAAATTTGGAATAGTGGAAGGCTATGAAAACAAAGTGGAAAAATGGCTAGTTTCTGTTTTTCTCTGTTTTCTAAAAATCCCCTTTTCCGTCTTATTTTTCTTCTAGAAAAACAAACATGCAATTTATTGTTTTCAAACTCCATAAATCAAAACAAGCTTATAGTTTTCTAGTCCACATATCAGAGAACACATATAAGTCGGGAAAACACAAAATGAAATAATATAACCCACTAAAAACAAGAGTGGAAAACATGTACTTGGCTATGTTTTCAGGGAAAAGTTTTTATACAAAAATTAAAAGAAAAACTCCATAATCCAATTTGCATTTTTGTTTTCTTGGATCAACAAAGCCAAAAGTTTAAGTCAAGATGAAAACAAACATGATCCAATTCTTGGAATAAAGATTACTCAAGTCACATTATGGAAAACATCAGAGAAACACAAAAGTGTTTTCAGGAAAAAATTGTATTTGATTTAAAATGAAAATTTTCTTGCATTGCATATATGGCTATTGTCATATACACATGTTGGTTCACACAAACATGTTTAAAGAAAAAAATTGTTGGCCCACATTTTTGTCTCCTTTAACTACAGTATGAGGATCCAAAAACTGGGGTGTGGAATTCTTTTTGTACCTTTGCCGAGCGTTTTCCGGTGGTAGCTCGGCGACGATGATATTTCGCCGAGACTTCTCTCTTTCGCTGAGTATTTTACCAATAGTCTCGGCAAAGACTCTATTTGCCGGGTTGCCCCGCAATTTGGCACTCTACGAAGCTGAGACAACCCAGCAGAGAGTCATTTTCCAGTAGTGCATGGGTGTGGAATCAGGTTTAGTATGATTTAGATAGAAAATGGAGTGAGTTTAGTTGTGGATGGCCCAACTTTGATACAGAACGGGTTTGGTTGGGTTCGGGGTGACATACGTATTCAAGTGGGTTCGGCTGAGGTATGGTTCATGTATGAAATTATTCTCAGATATAATGGTGAGGAAGAGCTTCCAACTCCTCCAGAAACGTCGCCGAAAGACTATCTCTCCGTACAATGGAGCATCGACGAAGTAGTCGCCCTCCAAGCGTTGTCTTGGGCTCTTGGCTTGCTCATTCTGTGTCCATACGACGAGCCATCTCGTCGGTGCTGCATATTCCGCATGAACATGCCGGCGAGAGCGGTGAAGATCAAGAAGTGCTCGTCATCGTCGATGGCGGTCTCGGCTTGCTCGCCCATCAGAGCGGCGAACATCTCCTTGTCGTCGGAGTTCACTGCGAGAAAACGCCAACACCAAACGGGCATGGTAGGCCACCGCTGTCTGTGTTCGCGTTGGGAAGCGGCAAGCTCGGCCAGCAGAAGGAAGGTTGACAGGGCTACGGTTGCTATTTTCAACAGCGGAATGGAGGTCTACCGATGGAATGGAGGTCTAGCGGCAGCGGGGCTAGGAGGGGTGTCGCCGACATCGGCATAGAGATGAACGAGAACAGGCGAGATGCTGAGTGTGGTAGGCATCTGGGCGTGGAAAAGTCGGTTCTTGCCTGACTATGCTGGCCCATAAGCCACTTTTGCTTCCGCCGAAGCCGCAAAACGCACCCCGGTGCGATGGATTTGGCTTGGGTGCGCCGGACAAATATTTGAACCAAATCGGCGCTATTTGAAGTTGTGGGGAACAACTGAGGAGCTTCTCGTGAGGACGGGCTGGAGATGATCTAAGGGCATTTTGTCAAAGTGGCCCAGTAAATCATATCTATTGGGCATTTTGACAATATGCCCGTAAGTGTCCTAGTCAAAGCTAGTGTCCCAAGAGGCCTACCGTGACATAGTGCCTGATTCCCCATCAATAAATCCCATGACTGACAGAAATAAAAATCTTACCAAGAAACAAGAATATATTAGACGATCTTCCGCTAAACATGTGTTTATATTTCATAAGCTAGAATATTTCATCAAGCAGCTAAAAGCACGCCACGCATCAATAGAACTCCTTGCTGGCCTTGTCGTTCAGTACCCATCCTTCCATCTCGAGCTTTAATTTCGTCTGAATCAACATCGGCCCCTCGGCGAATTCGCAGTAGAGCTTGTCAAGAACCGAGCGTTGCGGAGCAAGAACCTGGCCAGCGTCCTCTGCGCCCTGCCGCCTTGGTAGTGCGCCAGGTTGATCCGCCTCACACGGCTCCCCAGGCACGACGGGACCGCCACGCTCGCCGCCGGCGAGTAGTCCAGGGTTTCGTACTGGTTGTAGTGCAGATGGTGCGCGTCTATGAGCTCCGCCTCCTTGCGGTCGCGGAAATGGCGCTGGCCCACGTCCTCGAACGACTCGAGAGGCGCTGTTTCGAAGAACAGAGTCAGGAGCTCAAGGTCAGGGGCTTGCCGGAGGATTGTGCACGTCGCAGCGATGGGGTCGGCGTCGTCCTGCAGTACACGTCCGTTCAGCTGGAGATGGCGCAGGCACGCGAACGCTGGGAGGTTCACGAAGCAGGAGCCCATGCGAGCGGCGCACAGGTCCAGGCGTTTCGTGGTTGATGTGAACGGCTGCAAGAACGAAGCGACTGCGGCGAGCTCCTCCTCCGACGTGGCCTCCTTCTCCAGGCAGACCGCGCAGACGTCTACCTTGCACGACGTGATGGACGGAAATCCGACGCGCGACGTGAGGAACGACTTGACGGGGACGGCGCCACGGTACTCGAAGGACTGGAGCTCCGACGCGTCGACGGTGACCGTGGCAAGCTTGGGGCAGCACCGAAGGGCGAGCCTGCGGAGACATGTGTTTTCGAGCAGGGAGAGCGCGGTCAGCGTCCCACATGCCTCGACCGTCAGGTCGGCCAGGCGCGGGCAGGCCGACATGAGCCTCTCCACGTCCTCCTCGGCGCCATGGATGTGGGTGAGGCCAAGCGCTTCGAGGGACGGCAGGCTGACGGCTGCCGGCGTGGAGAGCTTACAGGAGGCTAGGCTGAGCGATCGCAGGGCCGCGCAGTACAAGAGCTGCCTGGGGACGGTGTACACTGCAGGTGGCCGTCTCCACGACATCTCGATCTCGTCGACGCTGGAGGCAACATCGTCGTCGTCGTTGACACCCTCGGGCTCGACACGAGTTTTCCCGCCGTCATCCTGGTAATCATAGGCGCGTTCGTAGGGGTCGGGGCGCTTGCAGACGGGGACCCGGCGCACGCGGAGGTGGAGCTCGAGCTCTGGGGCGGCATGTTTCAGGGCGTACGTGACCCACTGGTCCACCGTGAGGGCGTCAGTGCCAGTGTAATTCTCCATGGCGACGCGGAGCGCGCGCAGAGGCGGTGATGCGGCGGCGGGTGCCGGTCGGCGGCCGCGCGCGATGAGTGCCGCGTTGACGAGGGCGGTGAAGGCCGGCGTAGGTTCGGGCTGGCGGCGGCGGTATCCTTCGTCGTCGTAGTCGGGGATGGGTGCTTCCGGCTCTTCCATGGAGACGGTGTGGACGCTAGCGAAAACGTCGCGCCACCGCGAAGAGAGCGCGGCTGCACGCGCTGCCGCCTTTGTGTCGAGGTAGGAGAGGATGTGGCCGAGCAAGCCGTCGCCGAGCGTGCTTAGCCGGTCCTCGTGGTCGGGGAGGGGTGCTTCCGGCTCTTCCATGGAGACGGTGTGGACGCTGGCGAAAACGTGGCGCCACCGGGAAGATAGCACGGCCGCACGCGCTCTCTCCTTTGTTGCGAGGTAGGAGAGGATGTGGCCGAGGACGCCGTCGCCGAGCGTGCTAAGCCGGTCGTCACGCCCCACGCCGGCGATCAGCTGATTATCCATCGCGCTATGAAGATCAGACAGGCGTGCGATCTCCGGATCCGGGAACGTTTCCGTGTAGGGTGACTAGGGTTTCATGAGAGGCGACGTTGCCTTTGGAAAGGATCCGGTCTGTTTTGTAGGGGTAGAACAGAAAGAATACGTGTCGTGTACGCCCGATAGGTTGTGAACTCGAACCGATCGACTCATGTGGGGTCGCCGAGAAAAAAAAATCGAGAACAAGATCGCATCGCCAGGAATTCCTCTAAGGCTTTAAGCCTGGTGCCCAAGGAGGCCTCTCAGCGATTTGCCGCGCTCAGTGACGTTGGAGTGTGGGCCCTTCTCGTGTCGCTGTCGTGTGCGGAAAGTGCGCTGCACGCGTGGCCGCGTATCCTTCTTCCGCGTGTTTTTTTTTTGGTACGCTTGTCGTCTGTTTGGTGGCCCTTTAGTCGTGCACCCCTCGCATCCAGCCCCGCACCCACTCCTATTTTTTCCCCTTCTCCACTTCCTCCCGAGCTCTAGGGTTTCCGGCCGCCGCCGCGCCTAGCTACAGCCCCGGCCCACTCGCCGTCATCGGAGAACCGTGCAGAGGACATGAGAGGACCAGGGAGCACGACATCTCTTGCACAAACTATGTTTCAGATGGTCGCCGCCATCTGATAAGAGCTCCCCTGTCGCCGCAGATGCGTCGCCGGCCACACCACAGTGCTCCCTTAGCATCACTGTCGCCGGCAGACTGCGCCTCCGGCCACACCTCCCTGCTCCCTTCCACTTGCGATTTCTGGACTACACGAGCGCCAAACATCTCTGCCGCCTCCCTCCCCTTCTCATGTGCAAATCCCAGCGCCATGACCCATGTCCCCGTGATGTTGGCGCCCCGTCAGCCTCCCTCAGCGATGCATCATATGTGATCCGCCACCACGAAGCACCCTCTAGCGGCGGATCCATCCACCATGTCGAGGACCCAGTGGCCGAGACGGCCTGGAGGCGCAAACTGCCTTGCCCCGACACCGTCACCTGACTCGGCTCCATCTTGAAGAGAACTTGTTAAGTTTCTCTCTTTTTCTATCTAATATATTGGATGGGTTCATGTGGTCGTGCGCCTTGGGATTTTCCAATAATATACGACATCCATCTGAGATATAATGACATGCCGTCCAGTAAGGATGATTTGCAGTCTGGATATATGGCTTAAATGTAGGCCATAGCCAAGCATACTCAAGGGTCCTCACGGTCCAGCCTAACAACGGTTACACATGTTCCTTAGGTGATTATTCCCCTTTGTATATTACTATTTTATTAGAAGGATGAGTCAGATCTGGATCATCAATTTATTCAAACCAATCAGCATGCCATTAGATTTCATGGAAGAAAGATGCATAGTTCATGTTTGTAGATTAAGCTGAATGCTTGCCAGATTTTTATTCCGTACAATCTTTACTAGGTAAACTACTCTATTTGATGGTCACCATGGAGATACTTTAAGTCAATTAATTATGCTTCGAATAGAAAAGTTCTAAGCTAGAATCATGAGGTGTTTCAGCGTAAATTTTATATTTAGCATTCTTCCTTTGTTGCATGGTGGGAAGCTATTTTTTTTCATGCTGATACTCGAGAATGTGAACTTGTATTATTTTACTTGTTTAAACCATCAAACTTTTATGTAGATGCAAGATTTTTTTTCCAGTCAGCGTTGACAACAAGTGGTTATGTTAGTGGCATCAACAATCACCTTGGTATTTGTAATAGGCATAGGCAATCTATTTCTATGATGATGGTTGCCTGAGTTCTGACTCTATTTAACTTTGTTTGTCTCCACTTGATTTCTAACACCAGCGTCAAGCTGTGAATGGATATTTTATATCACAGCAAGAAGATTTAATGATTTTGAAGTTCAGGTAATGTCTACGTATCTTCTCCACCGTTGCTGAACTTTCAACTTACTTTTCTTTCTCGCCATGATTTTCTTCTCTTAGAGCTTACTACAGTACAAGGGCTGACATTTCGAGAGCTGGTTTGTATTTCCTTCTACCTTCTGGTGCCGTATATCAATTTTTCAATTCGATAGAAGTATCTTATATATTTGATTGATTGCTTGTTTATCTATGAAGATTGTTTATGTGTGGCAGTATTGCCATGCTATTATTCGTGAAGGTTTGTTCATCTCCACATAACAGCCGGGTTTATGGGTATACACGTTGCTATCCGGTGGTGTGTCTTTATCAGTTAGTGGCACTCTTTTACTTGCTATTCACCACCAGGGTCTAGGTTTTTATGGGCTGGCTAGCTTGATTTTAGTCTTTTTTTTTCTATGTTTGCTTTGCTTATAAGGTTTTTTTTTTTTGCCGTTTGGGAAGAGTTTACGCAATTTAACAATGTTAGATGTGTCATTGTTCGCGTTTGTCTCATTCTTTGGTTTTTGTTGTTGTTGTGTCGCGATGCTATGTAGGCCTAGGATCTGCTATGTAGGCCTAGGATCTGCTCAGCTGGTTGTGAGCTTAGTATGGACAGGGGACGCCATGTATGGGATGAATCCCCATGTTTCCACATCATATATATTATTTTCGCCTATTTGCTTTGCGTCCTCTGATATGTGTACTGATAAGAATTTTCTGGGCAAGAATTTTAGGAGCAAAATTACGATTTACGGCCTGCTGGCTAGCCAATAGGCATGCAAGTGGACAGTCTGGCGGACAGGGCGGGTGTCCGCCAAGCCCTTCGGTTAATTGGAATAAGTGACATGTTAAGTGAATTGTTAAGCGAATCTGCTAAATATGCAAGGAGATGGATAGAGAATTTAATTCAAGCAGACATCCGCCTACATGCCTACTAACCAAGAATTTAATTCAAGAGCAGTGGAGGAGGGATTTGGGTACATGTCTACTGGGGAAAAGTGCGGCGGAAAGAATGATGAGTCCAAGGTTAATCTAATATGAACATACTAATTTATCTAAGTTTGATTGTCTTCTGATTTTTGGTGTAAGCATGAACATCCTTCTGTTTTGTATTTAATAAGGTGTCGCGTTCCGGTTATAGCATCTGGAGGCAGACCCTATGGTTATATTAGTTTATAAGAACTCGGTATGGGAAGCATTGCCAAGTTTTCCCTTCTTAATAATTTCCACTTGTCGGGTTGTTTAAAGTGATGCGTCTTTTTCCTGTAACCTATGTGCATCTTAATAATAGCGGTATTAGCGTCATAAGGAGCAATATTCCACCAACAAATCATTTGGAACGGAGCATTATTCATAGGTATATGCACTCTCTTTATTTTTTGCATGGTTCTGTTAGGTTGTTATGATTTGATCATTTAGCAGCAGACTGTTTCTAGTGCTTTAGTATGCATAGATATGCCACTATACCCTATTTTTTTAGTCTTAATTTGGACTATCAAGCATATAGCGGGTTTTGCTATGTTTTATTTTCCTTTAGCAGTTATGTATATTGCCTTGCCTTTTATCTCCTTAGTGTAATATTTCCATTGTGAAGCATCTGTGCAAATATTTCCTCTTGAGTAAAGGAGGGATACAAGTGAAATATTGAGATTCATGTGTACCTATGTATTGTAAGTGACGTTAACTTTCCAATGCTACAACATTTTTTTTTACAAAGCTTATTGTTCCTTCTGCTTATCTTAGTTGCTATTTTCCTTTTGTAAGATCTAAACTGATTGTCATTCTTCTATATCCCATGGACACACTACAGTTGGATCAATGAGCTAAAGTGGTACCCCATATATGTTGAACTCTATTTCTAGATTTTAGTATTATGATGGAGAAATAATAAAACCTCATGTTTGTGTCTGAACATTCTTTCTAGATACTTCCAGTCATGCTCAAGAAAAGTATAAAAATGTTGGTTCCTATTACTTAGACCACACCATAGTTCTTCTGTAGGTCCTCATTCATTACATTTGAGAGAACCTAGCTATGTCAAGCAGATGCAATAGTATATATCGATGTGCAATTTGCTCTCTAGAGTTGACAACAATGTCATCTTAGAAATATAGGAATATTGCAATTGGTCCACACACTAAAGCGGCTGTCGTGGGAGCAGCTGTAGGTGGTCACCAATTTTAGGATCCAGCGGGATGCCTTGTGACATGGCATGGGTCTGACTGGAGTCTGTACATGCTTGCTGTGAGGCAGCTTGCATTAGCACCACAAAGGACATTGCTTCTTCTCACTGCCCCATTTCTTGATTGATTCCTTTGTGCTGTTAATTAATTACATGCATGAGTAGGCCTGCATTTGATTGGTGTTCTTGCTCACTGTAATTTTTGAGCTGAAATTGCTGTAGATTGGCGTGGTTGCTCACTGCAACTTTGGAAGTGAAATTTCTGTAGGTTGGTGTGCTCAAGAAGCTGGAGAAAGTCAAGTACATTGGGTTATCGGAGGACAGCCCTGTCAACATCAGGCATTCTCGACATCGAACTTGAGACTGCCTCTCTGCATGTGAGTTCAACACTTACAAAGTTTACTTGTGTTGTTCCGTAGTCAACATCCCTGGTAGATTGCTCGATATGATCCATTGAAGATGATGTTATTTTTGCTCTTTTTGCAGTAAAGAATCTGGATGGCCTGCATTTTATCTTTTGCACCAAATAGTGACTTGTATTGTACGTTAAGTTTCTGGAGGCAGCTGGGAGCCTGGGACTGGAATCACTGGATATGAAGATAAGAAGTGATGCTGATTAAATTACAAGAATATGAACCTAGGATAATTTGTTTAGATGATTCGATTGGCAGCTGAAGTTTTTAAAATTATATCTTTCAGTCCTACTGCCGAGCTATGTATACTAATTTGTTTTACTTTGTCGCCATTTTCGTGGAATCCAGATTTAGATTGTTGAACTATTATTAAGGTTGCCCATGATGGCAGATCAAAGTTATTTGATTGTACTGATGTTATAGCTATGTTGTTTGTTTAACACATCTACTTATAAGCGTGTACTAGCAAAGGATGTATTCTATTGTTCAATATTTGAAGTCTAATTTTATGAAGCGCCGGACATATGGTGCACGAGACTTGCCACGCCGAACATACGGTGCACGAACGCACGGACGTCGGCGCAGCGAAGCGCGCTGCCTCGTCTAGTTACAAGAATGGCTGGTGGCGAGGACTGCCTCTCCGACGACCTCCTCCGCCGCGTCCTCCACTTCGCCCCACTCAAGGAGGCCGCGTCCACGATCTCGCTCTCCCGGCGCTGGCGGGCGCCGCTCTGGCTCTCCTCCGGCGCATTAAACCTGGAGACGTGTCAAGGACTACGACCGCAACAGCTACACGGCAGCAAGCGTGACGACGACCAGGCCAGATTCTTCTCCCCCCGGCGCAACTCTTTCGTCTCCGCGGCTGTGGTTGCGCTTGACGCCGCCTACGACCACCTCACCAGGCTCGCCTTGCGCCTCTATCCCCACCACCAAGAACAGACGAAGAAAATCCTGAACGGCTACACCGACAAGGACCAGGTCGTGTCGCGCGACAGAAACGTGATCGACGTCGTGCTCTCCCACCCGGCGGCCCGCCGGGTCGAGGAGCTCCAGCTCGTGGCCATGGAGCCGAGCATCGACGACGGCGAGATCTTCTGGGGTCAAAGACCAAGTAGGCCTCTACATGGTGGACCTCCACTCCCTGCCGTGGGAGACCCTCAACGTGCTGGAGTTCACCAACTGCGGGGGCCTCTACCTAGGATGACGTGGTGCTCCCGCGGCTATCGTCCATACAGCTGCCGCTGTGTAAGATCTTCTCATAGAGACACTCAAAACTGCCTCCAATTGATTGTAAACTGCCCGCAAAGATTTTTTAGGCAACAAAATAAACTGCCGGATATAGTCGTGTTGAGAAATGTATTGAAAGGCACTTTTTATAAACTGACTTTGAAAGTATTTTGAAACAGTTTAGAAACTGCCTCTAATATGAATTGGTGCACTTTTGAAACTGCCTCAAAAAAGGTTTACTAACAGTTTCATAATTGCCTCAAAAATGTTTTAGGTGCAGTTTCAAAATTGCCCCAAAAAGTTTTTGCTGATAGTTTAAAAACTGCATCCAACAATTTTTTGGGGCAGTTTAAAAACAGCCTCAAATAGCCATTTGTGGCAATTTCAAAACCGCCTCCCCTAATTTTTATTGGCAGTTCCAAAACTGCCTCAAATAGACATTTGTAGCAGTTTTAAAAGTGTCCCCCAAAAATGGCATTGGTGGCAGTTTTGGAACTGCCTCCAAAAAAAAAAGGCATTAGAGGCAGATTTAGAACTGCCCCCAAATTTTTTTTGTGGCAGTTTTGGCAGTTTCAAAACTGCCACCAACAGTGCCAACATGTTTGAAAAAAGTTCTTGAGCTACATACAAAAAGTGTACCAAAATATATCAGAGTTCACAATTGGATAATGGTTTAAAATAAAAAATTCCACATCTTACATAATTTACAGCTATATTTTGTCAACCTACAATATAAAGCATCAAAGTGCACACTTCGACATTCTGTACACTTGCTCCACAGGGCCAAGGAACGAAATCCACCCATGACGCATACACGTCAAGCGGCACTCCTGTTCCCGTCCACTCTCCGGCGAAACGAGCTAGGGCATCGTGGAGTCAAGGCGTCTATTGTATAAAATCTAAAGAAACAGCAGCCGTCAAATTAGTTGGTCACACACCAAGAGGTCAATCATTTAACCAACTACATATTTCCATGAAGAGGTACATATTTTATTTAGCATACATATCCCACAATGCAAACCATCCGGTTGGACTTAAAATATGGAGCACAAACTTGCTAGATTCAGTTGAGAGTATTTTTATGCTTTTGCGGTATGGCTCCGAGTTTAAGTCAAGTTTGATGCATAATAGAGATGACTGACATGTCAGCATCAAAACATTTTTATATGGTTAGCCCTTTATCCCTGGAGCAACTAAAATGCAATACGAAAACTTAGACTTGGCTTGTTTGGCCATATGAAATATCCTCCAGAATTTCTATTGAGTCCCTGATAAGTTTTTAACAGAAAATGGAACCTGTGTAGTCTTAAGGTATGGAAAACAGAAACAAAACCATTTGTATTGTTAGAGTGGTAGCACAAAAATTGATCCAACAGATATGAAGATTACCTGTGAATTTATCTCATCAGCATCAGCACGTGATTGCATAGATGCACTAATCCTCTCATCCTGATCTTCTATGGAGTTCTTTAACTCTGTATTTGATGTACTAAAGGAATCCAATTGTTTCTGTTTCTCATATAGTGCTAGCTGAAGAGATTTAGTGTGGTCGAGGTAAGAAGATGATGTAGTTTCTTTGAACTCCTTCAGTTCCGACATAATCAGATTTGCAAAGAAACTCGGTTACTGGCAAGGGTATCCATGAGTAGAATCTCATAACAGCAGATGGACAATTTCTCAATGACCCGCTATGGAGAAAAATATGGAGTGCTACTAGGGCTTCCAGAATGGGTCGAAGTGGCAGGGCCAACTGGCCTTGAGAAGTAGAGAAGGGATCATGAGTTATTCAGTGGCTCTATTAAGCAATAACACAAACATCTAGTGATCAACTAGTTCTACCCAAATCAAAGTTCAGTCAAAATTAAGAGATGTGTGAGGCTCATCGTGGATGATAGGACAATGCTTGCAAGAGGTAGACGAACGAGATTCACGAACCCATTAAGAGGAGGTTGTGCAACTCTACCTGCGTGGTTTGGCGAGGAGGTGGCTGCGTGTAGGAGATGAGCTCGCACTGCTGCCGGATGCGAAGACAGTCCTTGCATCACGCGTGGAGTAGCCAGCGAGGATGCTGGTGGACTTGCGCAAGTAGAAGCTCTTTAAAGAAACCTACATCAGTCCTGGATATCGAGAAACTAAAGTAATAAAACAAGACGCAAACTGAATTTGTGTTCCACTATCAGAAATACACTACAACAGTGCGGTAAAGATCATGAGTTATTCAGTGGCTCAATTAAGCAATAACACAAACATCTAGTGATCAACTAGTTCTACCCAAATCAAAGTTTAGTCAAAATTACGAGATGTGTGAGGCTCATCGTGGATGAGAGGGGACAATGCTTGCAAGAGGTAGACGAACGAGATTCACGAACCCATTAAGAGGAGGTTGTGCAACTCTACCTGCGTGGTTTGGCGAGGAGGTGGCTGCGTGTAGGAGATGAGCTCGCACTGCTGCCGGATGTAAAGACAGTCCTTGCGTCACGCGTGGAGTAGCCAGTGAGGATGCTGATGGACTTGCAAGTAGAAGCTCTCTAAAGAAACCTACATCAGTCCTGGATATCCAGAAACTAAAGTAATAAAACAAGACGCAAACTGAATTTGTGTTCCACTATAAGAAATACACTACAGCAGTGCGGTAAAGATGAATGAAATTCCTTAAGTGAAAAAAGCTCCAAAAGACCTGCAGGTCTAATTTAAGATCATTATCTAATTATTATCATTTTAGTATAACCAAATCTACGAGTTACTAGCATTATCTAACTGTCACATTCAACCATCATCCTCTTAATCATTGAGATAAGGTCACTCTTACAAACAATACAATATGGGTGTCATATAAGTGACTCAATGTGTCATGGAAAACTGCAGAATTGCAAATGGGAACTACCTTATCTTCTCCAAGGTAAAGCCGTATCTTACAGAAATTATAGTGTATGAAACTGGGAGCTTCTCGTAGCTCCCCTTGTTTGCCCACTGGACACCACAGCTTAGCATTTTCGACACCCTACATAGAATACACATGAAGTATTCTTTTCAAAGGGAAAGCATAAAAGATAATGAGAATAGTAGACGATATGAATTTTAATTGACATGATAAGCCAAGAAGCATGTGTAATAGAAACAAAAAATTGATTCAAAATCTACTCAATGTCATGAGGTTCAAGCTTTGGCACCGAGTTATGATTAGTTTCTACACTGCAATTAAGCAGGAAGTGGAATTAATGTAATGAATTCAAAAGCATCAAACCTCACTTTTTGGGAAAAATCGGAACACGTATGAACAGTATGCTGACAAACTGCTTCAACAGATAACATATTTTGACTATCCAAAACTGAATTATTCACTAGGAAATCTACCCTACAATTTTTCCATAAATGTCACTGAAAAATTAGCAATTCTCTAGTAGTTCATCGCGCCCAGATAAACAGAAGTACAGAAGCACGGAGAACAGTTTAATTCAACCATACCCTTCAAAGAGAAGTAATGGCATGAACAAAGAGAAATTATTGCATTGAAATAAATCACAACGGAGAACAGAAAAAAAATAGCGCAAACTGACACTAGTAGAAAAAAGGCCTTCCATACGCCCCCATCAGTCCCCAAAGTTTGCGCACCGTGACTAAAGGGGTTTTAGTCCCGGGTCGGGAGGAGATCCGGGACTGAAGGTCATGCGTCGCGGGTTGGGAAGCGCGTGGAGGCGCGTGGGGGGCATTAATTCCGGTTGGCGTCGCCACCCGGGACTAATGATGACAGTCTGCTCGCCTCCCTGTCTTTAGTCCCGGTTGGCCTGGCCACCCGGAACTAAAGACACAAACTGCTCGCCTCCCGCGCGGCGGTTTTATTTCGCGAGCGAGAGGCAGAAGGGCGCCATTGCTACAGTGCGCGTCCGAGTCTCTGTTCTTTTTCTCTCTTCTCTTCTCTTTCCCTCTCTTCGATCTTCCTCCACCAAGCATCATGGCTGAAGTTTGGAAGAGATATTTTGTGTCCACACCATGCGGCAAGCGTCTCGACGTGTGCTACACCGAAAATTGCGAGAGGCTCCCCGGTGCTCTTGCGCATTTGAGCAATCTCTATTTCTCCTCTCCCGATGAACACCAGTTCTTCGGGCTTGATTTAGAGTATAAGGCGGATCAACGGGATGTTGCCGTCATCCAGATTGCATTCAAGGAGGCCGTTTTGGTCTTCTAATGGTCAAGGTAACGCACACGTACAATCTTGCATCTTCGATTTGTTTGTTGCATGTGAAGAATACATGTGTTGCAACATATCTAACACGTATCAAATTTTTGTTGTTGCAGTAGTTCAAAGCATTCTCCGGCACTTGTTGATTTTCTTGTCAACAAGGGGTATGACTTTTGCAGCGTTGACATCACTCAAGACCGTCCGAAGTTGATGCGCTTGGGTATTGTGATACCTGAAGATCACTACATTGATCTTCAGGATCTTATCCATTTGAACGGGTCAAAGACCGGGATGGCTCGCATGGCAACTGCCTTCATCCACGAGGGGTACGAAACCATGAAGTCTCATTTCCCCTCGAGGAATCACTGGTATTGGGAGAAGAACCCACTGGACTGGACCAACGTCAAGTATGCAGCCATAGATGCATACGTCTCCTACGAGTTGTTCCGCATCTACTCGACGGAGCCATAGATGTATGCGTTCGATATATGCATGTAATGGATATCTTAGTATGTAATGGATATCTTAGTATTGTGAGACTTATGTTTGTGTTATGTGTGATCGTAAGACTCTATGTTATGAATGTGATATGATTGTGTTCTATTCATGATTGTGATGTCTCTACTCGTATCTTACTTGTGATTTAATTATCACTTGTCTTTTGTTGTTCATAAAACTATTTTTGTTTCCTAGTTTTAAATGACTTGGAAAAATTTGCAAAGTGTTGCAAAGTGTAATGGATATTATTTCTATATTAATTCCTAGCTATACTATTTCTATATTATGTCAAACACACATTTCAAACCAAGCAAAAACAAAAACACATCAAGAAAATAAACAAAAACACATCAAGAAAACAAACAAAAACACATCAAGAAAACAAAACAGAAAAACTACAGTTTCTATATATATGTTCACCAAAAATTAATCTAAGCTAGGAAAACATATATCTAGTCAATACCAAACTCATCGAGTTGGATTTATTTCAAAATATATTTTTGTTTCCTAGTTTTAAATGACTTGGAAAAATTTGCAAAGTGTTGCAAAGTGTAATGGATATTATTTCTATATTAATTCCTAGCTATACTATTCCAGTTGGATTTATTTCAAAATACATTTTTGAACTTATTCTAAAAATAATAGAAGAGCCTACTGGTCTTTTTAAGATTTTAAAATGAATTAGTATTATTTTTCTTAATTTTTTGATATATTATTTGTATTTTTATGATTTTAAAATGAATTAGTATTATTTTTCTTAATTTTTTGATATACTATTTGTATTTTTAAGATTTTAAAATGAATTAGTATTATTTTTCTTAAATTTTTTATATATTATTTGTATTTTTAAGATTTTAAAATGAATTAGTTCTATTTTTCTTAATTTTTTGATATATTATTTGTATTTTTAAGATTTTTAGAAATAATACAAATTAAAAAGTTAATGTTTATTTATTTATTCAAAATTATTAATTACATCATTACTTTTGTTTATTAAAAGATTTATTTGAAATTCAAACAATAAACAAATGTGGCATCGACCAACATGTTAATAAGATTGATATGATACTACTATCACATACATGTGTGCGAAACACTTGGATGCGGGACGGTATGGAACTCGGAAGTTAAGCGTGCTAGAGCTAGAGTAGTGAGAGGATGGGTGACCGAGCGGGAAGTTTGACCATGAGTAAGTAATTTGACTAGAGATAATCTTAGTTAGACACTAAGCAAATAATATAAATTCTGAAAAAAAAGGGAGTGAAAAAAAGGAGAGAAAAATTGGTGTGAAAAATAATTAGAAACCAAATGAATTAAAAAAATTACGAAATAAAGTCTAGTCCCGGTTCATGTGGCCAACCGGGACTAAATGTCCTCCGCCCCCCGGCTCCGCCACCCGCCCACGTGGACGGGCCTTTATTCCCGGTTCTTAATCGGCGCGACTATAGGGGGGAGGGGTCTTTAGTCGCGCATAGCTAGTCCCGGTTGCTCGGTCGGGACTACTGGCCCTGGCGAACCGGGACTATAGGACTATTTTCCACTAGTGTGATGAGCTAAATGTTGAATGAAAACGCATACCTCCTCATTTAGTTACATATGATCAAAGCATTCAGAGCTAAGTATCCATCTTCCTCATCAATGGCCTCTATTTCTACATAAAAAACAATCTTAGAAAGTGATTTCAAAATGGTAGAAACAAATTCAGATAAATAATTTACAAAATTTGGGCAGCCATGCCTATAAAACTGAGGAAATCCCCTATATGGTTCAAAAGATATAGGCATATGGATGAAGAAACAGTTGATTAGATTGTATTTGCAGTTAAAAATTCAAGAGAGAGGTAAAAATCCTCATGCACTGGTCTACACGTGTTTCTAGTTGGTATGAAAAACCCTGGTGCTACGACAGCACTCAAAGTCTTGATGTGCCAATCATGCCCTTCCCCATCACAACCCCTCTCTCCTGCTGACTACAATTGTTGCTGCCTGACACCAAATCAGTACGGCAATTCTGCTACTACAGCGATGTTGCTTAATTTCCTTGCAAATACAACTGTTTCTCTAATTCTCTTCCAAAGACAATTGATTTTCTGTGGCTGCAAAGCCTGCAACGAACAGATGATTCGATCGACCCATAACTAAACTACCTCTCAAATCAGAGTACCTTGCGTTAGGGCATCTCCAGTCGCCCCCCAGAGCACCCCCCAGGCGGCCTTTTTAGCGCCAGAAGCGGCGAATAGCGCTGTTTCCTCACCAAACGGCCCCCTAGAAGCCCAAATAGCGCCGTTTCGGCGCTATTTCGTGCCGCGGCACCCAGGCCTAACCCAGCCCGCTGGGTTCAGCCTGGGGGGCGAAACTGCGCGGCAGCACGCGCGGGCCAGCTCTGTCAGTGACGCGACGAAAAAACGTGGGAACAGAACCCCCCCCCCCCCCGTGATCATCTTCTCGGCTCCCGCGTCGGTCAAAGGCTGCCGGCGTTTATGGCGTGGCGGACGCCCAGTGCATGCGCCCGTTCAAAGGCTGCCGGCAGCGAGGGGACGCGCGCACAGTAAATGCCTGACAGGCTACAAAAGGCCCCGGCCGCTCGCCGCCCCGCCCCATTCTTCCACCTCGCTCCTCTCCTTCCTCGGCGCTCTCCTCTCCCCCGTGCTCTCATTCCTCCACGCAGAAAAATGACGAACTACAAGAACGACGCCGCAGCCAACGGCTGGATCCGCCGCCACCTTCGTCGGGACGAGGCGATGGCGTTGTACCGCGCGGGCTACCCGTGCCCGCCGGACAGCCGCCTCCCGAGCTCTGGCGCCGGGCAGCCGTGCTGGGCCCTCAGCGCGGGCGGGGTGCCCGTGCCTCCGCTCCCGAACACGGACGCGGAGTTCCGGCGTGCCATCCGCGAGGTGTGCGACGGCATGGAGGCGGCCTTGCGCCTACCGGAGGAAGGCTTCGATGAGTTCTGGTGGGAAGAAATCACCAGGCGCCGCGACAGGGAGCTCACCTCCTTGGGCGACAACGGCCCCGTCGAGGGCCGCTCCAATGGCCAAGGGCTGCGCCGCTGGTGGGGAGGCCACAACCGCACTCTCGAGTGGGTTGTGGACTACATCAACGCCGTCAACACGCCGCACCTGGAGATGCCACCCCGGCAGAACCCCCGCGTGGGATGCGCGGCGGACGGGCGCCAGCTCCTCGTCGGCCACCTCGAGCTCCTCCGGAGCGCACTCTCTCTCTGTCTCCCCCCCTTTCTAAACTCCAGCGCGCCAGCCAGAGGCGCAGCGGCGGTGCCCTGCGAATTGGCGAGCCGCGCTTCAAGCGCGCGGTCCGCCCGAAGACGGAGCCGACCGAGGACGCCGACGACGAGGAGTGGCCCGGACAGAAGGCCGCGAAGGAGCTCTCCCTCAACAAGCTCCAGCCCCTCGCCGACGATGTCGCCGTGGACTGGAGCTTGCGGGAGAGGACCGCCCAGGAGCTGGAGCTCCAGCGCCGCCTGCTCACTGAGGCCGAGCAGCGCAAGGAGGCTCGCGACCGGGAGGCTGCCGCCAACGCGGCCCGCCGCCGCGTCCCTCCCCCGCCGACGACGAAGGCACCCGTCTACGTCGTTCTCGACCCCGACTCCGACGATGACGACGAGATCCAGCGGGCCCTCGTCGTGAGCAGGTGGGGCGACTCCGGCTGCGGCGACCCCGGACAGGGACCGAGCAGGCGCGATGGCCATGGCCCCGACAAAGACGACGACGACGGCGACGACGTCGACTACAGCCAGGCCATCGCTCCGCGCCTAGGCCTTCAGTAGTTTAAATTTGCGTTTTAGTTTAAATTTGCGTCGAACTTGTACGAACTTTGCTGAATTCAATAAAATGCGCCGAGTTCTCAGATCGAGGTTTTTTTGGGCCGAAACTTGGGCTCGGGGAGCGACTAGAAAGCCTGCCCCCCAGGTTCCAGATTAGCGTCGTTTGGCGCCGCGGCGGCCCCAAAACGGCGGCGTTTTGGGCCCTAGGGGGGTGCGACGACCGGAGATGCCCTTAGTGCGAGATCTATCGCGTAACACTAACCTGAGGTATATTGCTGAACTTTCTGGTAGCGTAAGGAAAACAAGGGCGAGAGAAAAAAAGAGCCTGCACCTTGAACTTGGACTGCCGCAGATTCGGCGCGTTGGCGACCGACTGGAAGTTCACCACCACTGCGAATCGAGAAACCCGTCAGAGGAGTAAGCGGGTAACAAAGGGGCGACGCGCGGGGGGTGGATCTTCTTCCCCCCGGGGCCCGTGCAGCGCCCACCGATGTGTTAGGGCACGTAGAGATAAACGAAAACTTTGCCTACGCAATGCTCCCAATATCTAGCCGAGGTAGAAGGCCACGAGTGTTACCACTAGACGCGCAGGTGCGGATTATCGATGTAGCGCGTCGGGTCGGGGCAGTGCAGTCCCACGATCCGGTCCGGCGGATCCAATCCCTCGAACGTCGAAGTGCTGAACGTACAGCACCTCTGCCGGTATCCACACGTACGAGGAGGAGCTCCGACGGCGGACTGCTAGGTCCGGTGCGGCGGCTGGACTGAGTGGGCTAGGGTTCCCGACGCATGGGGGTGGAATCACCTTTTTGCTGGGCAACCTGCGCCCCTCTTTATATAGCGTATGGTAATGGGCTTCACAACACTTGTGGCCCATTCCCTCTGTGAGTCCGACTCACTAACTCAGTCCATTTCCGGTTCGGATCCAACTCGACCAATACTTGCTCCTGCTCTTAAATGTGCGACCCTGCAGGCTCATGGCGACTTGGACACGATTGGAGTCCAACTCCCAATCGATCAATCGGTAGCGGCTCCTAGCAGATTGTGCCGACTCCCAAGTACCATTGAGTCATGACGACATACCTTTCAATGTGATATTCATCTTAGTCCTTTTTGCCTCACGATATACCTTGTCGAACTATAGGCGATTTATCGTCATCCCTTTAATAGTTCAACTCTCTTCTCGATCCGTGATATGTGATTCATCTGACTAACTCTTAGTCAACCGACACAGTTAACACTTAACTGAGTCGCGCATGGCCATGCTTCCTGAATTGATGTGCCAATCATGCCCTTCCCCATCACAACCCCTCTCTCCTGCTGACTACAATTGTTGCTGCCTGACACCAAATCAGTACGGCAATTCTGCTACTACAGCGATGTTGCTTAATTTCCTTGCAAATACAACTGTTTCTCTAATTCTCTTCCAAAGACAATTGATTTTCTGTGGCTGCAAAGCCTGCAACGAACAGATGATTCGATCGACCCATACCTAAACTACCTCTCAAATCAGAGTACCTTGCGTTAGGGCATCTCCAGTCGCCCCCCAGAGCCCCCCCCAGGCGGCCTTTTTAGCGCCGGAAGCGGCGAATAGCGCCGTTTCCTCACCAATCGGCCCCCTAGAAGCCCAAATAGCGCCGTTTCGGCGCTATTTCGTGCCGCGGCACCCAGGCCAAACCCAGCCCGCTGGGTTCAGCCTGGGGGGCGAAACTGCGCGGCAGCACGCGCGGGCCAGCTCTGTCAGTGACGCGACGAAAAAACGTGGGAACAGAACCCCCCCCCCCCCCCCCCCCCCCCCGTGATCATCTTCTCGGCTCCCGCGTCGGTCAAAGGCTGCCGGCGTTTATGGCGTGGCGGACGCCCAGTGCATGCGCCCGTTCAAAGGCTGCCGGCGTAATGGCGTGGCGGGCGGCAGCGAGGGGACGCGCGCACAGTAAATGCCTGACAGGCTACAAAAGGCCCCCGCCGCTCGCCGCCCCGCCCCATTCTTCCACCTCGCTCCTCTCCTTCCTCGGCGCTCTCCTCTCCCCCGTGCTCTCATTCCTCCACGCAGAAAAATGACGAACTACAAGAACGACGCCGCAGCCAACGGCTGGATCCGCCGCATCCTTCGTCGGGACGAGGCGATGGCGTTGTACCGCGCGGGCTACCCGTGCCCGCCCGACAGCCGCCTCCCGAGCTCTGGCGCCGGGCAGCCGTGCTGGGCCCTCAGCGCGGGCGGGGTGCCCGTGCCTCCGCTCCCGAACACGGACGCGGAGTTCCGGCGTGCCATCCGCGAGGTGTGCGACGGCATGGAGGCGGCCTTGCGCCTACCGGAGGAAGGCTTCGACGAGTTCTGGTGGGAAGAAATCACCAGGCGCCGCGACAGGGAGCTCACCTCCTTGGGCGACAACGGCCCCGTCGAGGGCCGCTCCAATGGCCAAGGGCTGCGCCGCTGGTGGGGAGGCCACAACCGCACTCTCGAGTGGGTTGTGGACTACATCAACGCCGGCAACACGCCGCACCTGGAGATGCCACCCCGGCAGAACCCCCGCGTGGGATGCGCGGCGGACGGGCGCCAGCTCCTCGTCGGCCACCTCGAGCTCCTCCGGAGCGCACTCTCTCTCTGTCTCCCCCCCTTTCTAAACTCCAGCGCGCCAGCCCGAGGCGCAGCGGCGGTGCCCTGCGAATTGGCGAGCCGCGCTTCAAGCGCGCGGTCCGCCCGAAGACGGAGCCGACCGAGGACGCCGACGACGAGGAGTGGCCCGGACAGAAGGCCGCGAAGGAGCTCTCCCTCAACAAGCTCCAGCCCCTCGCCGACGATGTCGCCGTGGACTGGAGCTTGCGGGAGAGGACCGCCCAGGAGATGGAGCTCCAGCGCCGCCTGCTCACTGAGGCCGAGCAGCGCAAGGAGGCTCGCGACCGGGAGGCTGCCGCCAACGCGGCCCGCCGCCGCGTCCCTCCCCCGCCGACGACGAAGGCACCCGTCTACGTCGTTCTCGACCCCGACTCCGACGATGACGACGAGATCCAGCGGGCCCTCGTCGTGAGCAGGTGGGGCGACTCCGGCTGCGGCGACCCCGGACAGGGACCGAGCAGGCGCGATGGCCATGGCCCCGACAAAGACGACGACGACGGCGACGACGTCGACTACAGCCAGGCCATCGCTGCGCGCCTAGGCCTTCAGTAGTTTAAATTTGCGTTTTAGTTTAAATTTGCGTCGAACTTGTACGAACTTTGCTGAATTCAATAAAATGCGCCGAGTTCTCAGATCGAGGTTTTTTTGGGCCGAAACTTGGGCTCGGGGAGCGACTGGAAAGCCTGCCCCCCAGGTTCCAGATTAGCGTCGTTTGGCGCCGCGGCGGCCCCAAAACGGCGGCGTTTTGGGCCCTAGGGGGGCGCGACGACCGGAGATGCCCTTAGTGCGAGATCTATCGCGTAACACTAACCTGAGGTATATTGCTGAACTTTCTGGTAGCGTAAGGAAAACAAGGGCGAGAGAAAAAAAGAGCCTGCACCTTGAACTTGGACTGCCGCAGATTCGGCGCGTTGGCGACCGACTGGAAGTTCACCACCACTGCGAATCGAGAAACCCGTCAGAGGAGTAAGCGGGTAACAAAGGGGCGACGCGCGGGGGGTGGATCTTCTTCCCCCCGGGGCCCGTGCAGCGCCCACCGATGTGTTAGGGCACGTAGAGATAAACGAAAACTTTGCCTACGCAATGCTCCCAAGATCTAGCCGAGGTAGAAGGCCACGAGTATTACCACTAGACGCGCAGGTGCGGATTATCGATGTAGCGCGTCGGGTCGGGGCAGTGCAGTCCCACGATCCGGTCCGGCCGATCCAATCCCTCGAACGTCGAAGTGCTGAACGTACAGCACCTCTGCCGGTATCCACACGTACGAGGAGGAGCTCCGACGGCGGACTGCTAGGTCCGGTGCGGCGGCTGGACTGAGTGGGCTAGGGTTCCCGACGCATGGGGGTGGAATCACCTTTTTGCTGGGCAACCTGCGCCCCTCTTTATATAGCGTATGGTAATGGGCTTCACAACACTTGTGGCCCATTCCCTCTGTGAGTCCGACTCACTAACTCAGTCCATTTCCGGTTCGGGTCCAACCCGACCAATACTTGCTCCTGCTCTTAAATGTGCGACCCTGCAGGCTCATGGCGACTTGGACACGATTGGAGTCCAACTCCCAATCGATCAATCGGTAGCGGCTCCTAGCAGATTGTGCCGACTCCCAAGTACCATTGAGTCATGACGACATACCTTTCAATGTGATATTCATCTTAGTCCTTTTTGCCTCACGATATACCTTGTCGAACTATAGGCGATTTATCGTCATCCATTTAATAGTTCAACTCTCTTCTCGATCCGTGATATGTGATTCATCTGACTAACTCTTAGTCAACCGACACAGTTAACACTTAACTGAGTCGCGCATGGCCATGCTTCCTGAATCATATCACTCGAGAGGGCCCAGAGAATATCTCTCCATTCGGAGGGGCAAAATCCCATCTTGATTATCCACATCGCGCAGCTTGCTTCTCATTCGACCCGAACTCTGCCTTTATAGTTGCCTTGTCACAGAACAACGTTTGACAGAACCTAAGTCGGTGATCCACAACTCGGATTGTGCGACAACCTCAGGTCTAAGGATTACATTGATTGAGACATGCAAATGACGACTTGATCGTTGCATCTCAATGTGGGTCAGTCCGACTTGCTAAACTCTTTAGCCAAGTTCGTGAACGTTGGAATGGCATCACCATGCCCATGACAAGTGGAACCGTGTCATCAGCCAACACTCACATTAGTCTAGGGTGTGTGTCCAGCACAACCTAAACGACCAAGGACAATCTAGTATGAACAACATGAATATATAGTTCCACAATCGAATCACATATTCAATGACATATATCAGATGTTCAGAACAAGGACAAATTAATAACTTTATGAATACAGTGGGAATTACATCATACATGATTGCCTCTAGGGCATATTCCCAACAGTCTCCCACTTGCACTAGAGTCAATCATCTTGGCATCATATGCCTAGGCATCTAATGCCCATACCTCTCGTGTGCGCCTCATGCTTAGGCTGTGGTAGCGCCTTTGTCAACGGATCTACAATGTTTGCATCCGTGTGTACTTTGCATAACTTGATATCACCTTGTTCGACAAACTGGCGAATGAGGTGGTACCGCATGAGTATATGTTTGTTCTTCTGGTGTTGTCTAGGTCCCTTGGCCTGTGCGATAGCACCATTGTTGTCACAATATACGTCCAAAGGATTGGACGCGCCCTGAACCACACCAAGATCAATCAGGAGGTTCCTGATCCAAACAGCTTCCTTTGCCGCCTCTGAGGCAGCAATATACTCAGCCTCTGTTGTAGATGCAGACACCGTATCTTGCTTGGAACTCTTCCAGCTCCCAGCTCCTCCGTTCATTACGAACACATATCCCGATTGCGAACGAGAATCATCTGAGTCCGTGAGATAACTCGCATCCGTGTAACCCTTTACACTGAATTCCTCATCACCTCCATAAACTAGGAACATTTCCTTAGTATTTCTCAAATACTTAAGGATGTTTTTAACCGCTGCCCAGTGGGCTTCGCCAGGGTCAGCCTGGTATCTGCTCGTAACACTTAGAGCATAGGAAACATCTGGCCTAGTACAAATCATGGCATACATGATGGATCCGATTGCCGAAGCATACGGGATCACACTCATCCGACTTCGCTCATCAGTTGTCGAAGGACACTGAGTCTTGCTAAGTTTTATGCCATGGGACATCGGTAAGAATCCCTTCTTGGACTCTTCCATTTTGAATTTCTTCAAAACCTTGTCCAGATAAGTACTCTGACTCAATCCAATGAGCCGCCTGGATCTATCTCTATAGATCCTGCTTCCTAATATGTAAGTTGCCTCACCCAAATCCTTCATTGAGAAACTCCTTTCCAATGACTCTTTGGTTTCTTGCAGCATCATGACATCATTTCCAATCAGCAATATGTCATCCACATATAAGATTAGAAAGTTTACTTTGCTCCCACTAAACTTCTTGTATAAACAAGAATCATGATCGCTCTTGATGAAGCCAAACGATTTGACTACCTCATCAAAACGAATGTTCCAACTCCGAGATGCTTGCTTCAACCCATAAATGGATTTCTGAAGTTTGCATACCTTGTCAGCGTTAGCTGGATTGACAAAACCTTCGGGTTGTATCATATACACGTCCTCAGTTAAATTTCCATTAAGGAAAGCCGTCTTGACATCCATCTGCCATATTTCATAGTCGAAATAGGCTTCTATAGCTAACATGATCCGAATTGATTTAAGCATCGCTACGGGCGAGAAGGTCTCGTCGTAGTCAACTCCTTGAACTTGTCGGAACCCCTTCGCGACAAGTCGTGCTTTATAGACGGAAATATTTCCATCCATATCAATTTTCTTCTTAAAGACCCATTTGCACTCGACGGGTCTTGCACCGTCAGGCAGATCAACCAAATTCCAAACTTGGTTTTCATCCATGGACTTTAACTCGGATCTCATGGCTCCAAGCAATGACTCGGAATCAGATCCCACCATCGCTTCCGAATAAGTTGCCGGCTCATTACTGTCTAACAGTAAAACATCTCGAGCACTCTGTAATCTGGCAAATCTCCGTGGTTCAGGTGCTGTTACCGGTGTAGGTACCACGACCGGCTCAGTCTCCAAGGCGTCCGCCGACTCGCCCCTAGCCGGTTCCTCTCGAATTTCTTCGAGTTGCACTGTGCTCCCACTGACTTCCCGACTGAGAAACTCTTTCTCAAGGAATACACCATTCCGAGCGACAAACACTTTGCCCTCTTCCCGGTTGTAGAAGTAGTACCCCAAGGTTTCCCTCGGATACCCCACGAAAATACACTTATCCGACTTGGGCGTGAGCTTGTCCGACTGAAGTCGCTTGACAAATGCTTCACAACCCCAAATCTTAAGAAAAGACAAACTTGGCTTCTTGCCCGTCCACATCTCATGTGGTGTCTTCTCTACTGACTTTGATGGTACTCTGTTTAGTGTGAACGCTGCTGTTTCTAGACAATAACCCCAAAATGATAAAGGTAGATCTGTCCGACTCATCATTGATCGTACCATGTCCAACAAGGTCCGATTTCTCCGTTCCGATACACCGTTTCTCTGCGGTGTACCCGGCGGAGTGAGTTGAGGAACTATTCCACAACTCTTTAGATGGTCATCAAACTCATGGCTCATGTACTCGCCTCCACGGTCCGACCATAGAAACTTTATTTTCTTGCCGAGCTGATTTTGTACCTCATTCTGGAATTCCTTGAACTTTTCAAAGGCTTCCGACTTGTGTTTCATTAAATAGATATATCCATACCTACTCAAATCATCACTGAAGGTAATGAAGTACTCATAACCACCTCTGGCTGTCGTGCTCATTGATCCACATACATCACTATGTATTAGTTCCAACAAGTCGGACGCCCTTTCACAACTCCTTGCAAAAAGTGTCTTGGTCATCTTGCCTAGTAGGCATGATTCGCATGTCTCGAATGACTCTAAGTCAAACGAAGTTAGAAGTCCATCATCATGGAGCTTCTTCATGCGCTGCCAACTTATAAGACCAAGCCGACAGTGCCAAAAGTAAGTCATATTCAGATCATTTGGTTTCAACCTTTTAACATTTATGTTATAGACCGATTCACTATCAAGATTTAAAATAAATAACCCGTTCTGAACGGGTGCAAAGCCATGAAACATATCTTTCAAATATAAAGAACAACCATTATTCTTAATATTCGACTCATAACCTTGTCTCATCAAACATGAGGCGGAAATAATGTTTTGACTAAGCGCTGGAACATAATAACAATTATTTAGTTCCAAAATAAATCCTGAAGGTAAATGAAGTTGCATCGTGCCGACTTCCAACGCAGCGACTCTCGCCTTGTTGCCGACCCGAATGTCAACCTCTCCTCTTGCCACGCTCCTAGTTCTTACCAGCCCCTGCAACGAGTTGCAAATGTGAATTACTGATCCGGTATCATATACCCAAGAACTATTAGGTGCATCAGCAAGATAAATGTCTATAACATTGCACACAAGCGTACCTGAGTTGGAAGTCACACCTCCACTCTTGGCTCTGTCAGCCAAATACTTGGTGCAATTCCTCTTCCAGTGGCCATCTTGCTTGCAATAGAAGCAATTGGCTCCGGCTGTAGGAGAAGGCTTAGTCTTTGAGGGAGCACTCTGGACAGGGCCATGGGCGCTACCTCCTGACTTATCCTTCTTCTTCTTAGTCCAAGAACTCTTCTTGAACTTAGCCTTATTCTGCACCATCAACACTTGACTGGCGCCTTTCTTAATATCATCCTCTGCCGTTTTGAGCATCCCATGTAATTCAGTGATACTCTTATCCATACCATGCATATGGTAGTTCGAGATGAACGGACCATACGCACTAGGAAGAGAGTTCAGAATTATATCAGTGGCGATCTCTTCGTTAATTGAGAAGCCCAAGCGATCCAAAGACTGTATGTAACCAATCATCTTGATTACATGCGGACTCAGTGGATCGCCGTCTTTCAGCTTACAGCCAAGCAAAGCTTGAGAGACTTGATACCTCTCAGTCTTTGCTTGAGCCTGGAACATACTTTTGAGGCTTTCGATCATATCGTAGGCCTCAACATTCTCGAACTGCTGCTGCAAGTCCGGTTCCATGTGTGCAAGCATAAGACAGCTAATCTCCGTAGACTCATCTCTAGTCTTACGGTAGGCATTTGTGACAGCGACAGTCGCATCATCATCAGGCTCTTCTAGAAGTGGAGTTTCTAGAACATGTTCTTTCTTGTCATGTTTGAGGACTATCCTCAGATTACGATACCAGTTGGTGAAATTAGTTCCATTAAGCTTATCTTTCTTTAGGATTGACCTCAACGCAAACGCGGACAACTGAGGAAGGTTGCTAGGTGCCATTGATCTACAATAGAAAATACGCAAAAACACTTAAGACATGTATTCATAAAAGAGCAGGCATATTAAACGCTTTAATACTTATGCTCCCACTAGAACCAACATCCCTCCGATGGTTGCTAAGTGATTCAGGACCCTAAATAAGCAAGCCGACTAGTGAGCTTTAGCATCACCGCTAGCCGTCAAGTGATCTAGGTAGGCAACACCTTGCCAATCGTATCTCTATACGACTCCTGTTAGTTGGGTGACATCACATGCCCCGGCTCCCAACCTACCTCGTCCCGAGCCCCACAACCGTTGTGATGGACTCGTCTAGATTACCAAGTGCTTCTGCGTGTAAGAGTCCGACTCAAACCCACCTAACCGGAAAGAATTGGTAGCACCTCAATTTTATGAGCCCACTACCAAGAATGTCCGACTTGTGATGGTGCAGCACTGGCGGGGCGACCGACTAGACCTTCTTTGAGGGATTAAAGAATCTACCAACTATCTACATAGAGGTAAAAAGAGACATAACAATAACACAAATAAAGCAATTATAATGTGAAATGGTATGGCTCTCTTCATGGTGATCTCCATCTCCACGAAGCTTGTAAGTCGACTCGTGCCAACTCTTGTCACGTGCCATCTTACTCCATGTAGCCGACTTGTACATCGACTTGCATGCCACCGGTTTCTCCAACAAGCTACACTAGCTATTAAATGAAAATTTACATAGAGAATCCGACACGCAGGTCGGTATACAATAAAATGACAGCACCTAGGCTCCAGCCGGCTGACAAAAACATGATACGCAGATCATGTATGGATTACACACATCACATGCACATAAGCCATACCATTCACAACTTCCTGCAAAAACAAGTTATGCATAGATACGATATCTACCGGCGTTGTGAAACTCGCAACGACATCTAAGGCGCTACGACAGGGAAGCGCCCGACGATTTCGGAAAACGCAGATCTCATCTGCATTCCAATCATGGATTTCTTCATCGGATAAAACGATTTTACCCGAATCTGATCCATATTCCGATTCGACCAAACTCTTTGATCTTCGATCACCGCAACTGGATTTATGTGTCACGGTATACCCCGATGGCGGAAACCGACCGGTAGGGGTAAGTTTTTCCACGACCTTAGCAGTATGATCACGGAAACCTGATCATCCATTAACCCCGAGTACGATTGATCCAATCAACCTTGTACAAAACCGATCTATCTCATAGAACGACCACCAAAACAGCAATTAGATCACATCTAACGCTAACTACATATCACATATGTACGGATCTCAGGCCTAATACCAGAAGCTACCGCTCTGATACCACTGTTGGGGCACGTAGAGATAAATGAAAACTTTGTCTACGCAATGCTCCCAAGATCTAGCCGAGGTAGAAGGCCACGAGTATTACCACTAGACGCGCAGGTGCGGATTATCGATGTAGCGCGTCGGGTCGGGGCAGTGCAGTCCCACGATCCGGTCCGGCCGATCCAATCCCTCGAACGTCGAAGTGCTGAACGTACAGCACCTCTGCCGGTATCCACACGTACGAGGAGGAGCTCCGACGGCGGACTGCTAGGTCCGGTGCGGCGGCTGGACTGAGTGGGCTAGGGTTCCCAACGCATGGGGGTGGAATCACCTTTTTGCTGGGCAACCTGCGCCCCTCTTTATATAGCGTATGGTAATGGGCTTCACAACACTTGTGGCCCATTCCCTCTGTGAGTCCGACTCACTAACTCAGTCCATTTCCGGTTCGGGTCCAACCCGACCAATACTTGCTCCTGCTCTTAAGTGTGCGACCCTGCAGGCTCATGGCGACTTGGACACGATTGGAGTCCAACTCCCAATCGATCAATCGGTAGCGGCTCCTAGCAGAACATGCCGACTCCCAAGTACCATTGAGTCATGACGACATACCTTTCAATGTGATATTCATCTTAGTCCTTTTTGCCTCACGATATACCTTGTCGAACTATAGGCGATTTATCGTCATCCCTTTAATAGTTCAACTCTCTTCTCGATCCGTGATATGTGATTCATCTGACTAACTCTTAGTCAACCGACACAGTTAACACTTAACTGAGTCGCGCATGGCCATGAATATCTCTCCATTCGGAGGGGCAAAATCCCATCTTGATTATCCACATCGCGCAGCTTGCTTCTCATTCGACCCGAACTCTGCCTTTATAGTTGCCTTGTCACAGAACAAAGTTTGACAGAACCTAAGTCGGTGATCCACAACTCGGATTGTGCGACAACCTCAGGTCTAAGGATTACATTGATTGAGACATGCAAATGGCGACTTGATCGTTGCATCTCAATGTGGGTCAGTCCGACTTGCTAAACTCTTTAGCCAAGTCCGTGAACGTTGGAATGGCATCACCATGCCCATGACAATTGGAACCGTGTCATCAGCCAACACTCACATTAGTGTAGGGTGTGTGTCCAGCACAACCTAAATGACCAAGGACAATCTAGTATGAACAACATGAATAGATAGTTCCACAATCGAATCACATATTCAATGACATATATCAGATGTTCAAAACAAGGACAACTTAATAACTTTATGAATACAGTGGGAATTACATCATACATGATTGCCTCTAGGGCATATTCCCAACACGATGCACGAGGGCGATGATGTCGTAACGCCGTTCCCCTCACATCGGAGAGGATGTGCGGAAGGACGAGCTCCACCAGCGCCGTCTGAACGAATACGACGGGCCACTGCGCCTCGCCGTCGTTTGCAGAAAGGGAACGCTCACAATGGAAGGGTCGCGCTCGACGTAGCAGGTCCACAGCATGCTCCTTCGGCGAGCGGAGCCACCGCATCAGAATGGATGGGGCGGACAGCGCCGCCGTCGCCGTCGCCTCTTTGGAGATGAGCGCGGGAAATTACAGAGAATACATAGTGAGGGTTTCTTGATCGGGCTCTGGTTTTGTTCCGCCGTCGCGCAATGACAGCCGTTGGATTCGATCCAACGGCCGAAACACGTGCGGGATAGTGCTGAGCCTGGTGACATGTTAATGGGCTGAGGCTGGGCTACGGCCCAAGTTGAGATGGCCCTTGTTTTATTTTTCAGAGAATTAAAACCTCTTGGCCGAATTGGGCTGTCTAGGACAAAAAGTTTTACTAAATAGTATTATTTCTCGTTCTATTTCGGTGCATTTTATTGTTTTATTGCTTTATATGTTTTATTAAGATTATGCATTAATTTAAAAAGAAATTAAGTGCCTAAAATATGGTTAGAAACTATAAAAAAAATCTTCGTGAAAGTGAACCAACGAGATTTTTTATTTATAATACTTAACATGTTTTAGTTTTGAGTACCATTTTAAATATCAACGAATTGAGAATTGATAGTATAATCAATGAATTGAGAATTGATAGTATAATTGATATTTAATCTGAGAATGAATTTTGAGCGTGTCTCCTCCATGAAGACCTAGCGCTTGGAGAGATTGATGCACCCCTTGTCGTGGTCGATACGGAGCACGATGGAGAGTTCATAGATGCCTCATTTGAGGACAAGCAGACGCCGAGAGTTATTGCGTATAGTATAAGTTGTACCTTGAGTGTTGGTGAGGTAGTTTTCTCGATAACTTTTTTGGAGTGATTGCGCTAGTATAAGTTTGCTTAGGGTATGTGTTGTTTTGTTTTATTGATTGCCTTTTTGGTTCTGAGTGTGTGTGTGTCTTTATTTCTCTTACGGCGTTAGAAAACGAAGAAGAAGAAGAAGAAGAAGGAATTGTAGAGCTCTGTGTCAAGTTCAAGATGTTTCAAGGCCAGGGACACAAAGAGTTTTAAGGCAAGCCATCCTGACGCTTACTACTTCAATTATCATTATCTATCATGCATGTTTTAATCCGATTTTTTTACAAAACTTTGTTTATCAAAAACTATTTTTTTGAGTGACTGTTACTACTATTAATATTATATAGGTTATTATTATGCCAGTAGTTGAAACTTGGTGTTACCAAGCCTATAGCCATCATATGGTATTTATTACCACCAAAAGTATAATTCCCTAAATGGACACTTTGAAAATATGGTTTTTGCAAAACAAAGGCTTTATGGAAAATCCGGTGGATCGCCTTTCCACTGGAGGAATACTGAAGTGGTCATTTTTGAAAAAATGGTGTTTTAAAAAATGACACATAACATAGTATTCGCCGGACAACCTTTACCGTACTGCCACTCTACCCCAACATGGGCACGTGGCTTAATTTGAAGCTTGTTTTTGTTAGTGTGTGTTCTATCTCAATTTTCTATAAGGGGCGTCATGCCCTCGAACCGATTGTCGCCAGGAGGGGTATACGGGACATAAAAAGTGTGGGATTAATTTCTGCTCCGTTTGTAGCAATTGGGTGTCCTGCCGTGGCGGGGTGGGACCTGGTGCTTGGGAGATTACACCCAACTGAAGAGATAGGCATATTCTAGCTTGAACATAGTGGATGATTAGGATCAGTTATCTGATGTTCACAAACTATTGTTACAATCCGTGGTTGTTCATGGTGGATGTTCTGGATCTGGTGGATTGTGTACACCTCTGCAGAGTCATACTATTCCGAATAGCCGCGTCCTCGGATATGGACAGTTGAATGGCCACGTATTGTGTCAATGTTTTTAAAAAGGAGTTTTGAAAAATAAGTTGGAACTTGAGAAGTGTTGGAAAGAGAAACATTGTACCATGGAGGTACTATTGAAGAAAAATCGGAAGTTGTTTTACAAGAAGTTTTGCAAAGAAAAGCATTTCTTTTCTAAAACAAAGTTTTACAAGAACTCTTGTACATGCAATATCTATAAGAGAAAGAAAACTATATTATTTTCTTTTGAAGTATCTTCTTCAACAAAGATACAGAGATTTTCAAAATCGACTATGATATATCATGCATAGTGAACCCTATGTATGGCCTACCTATTCCACATACAAGCATACTTGCATTTGATAAGCAACATGATGGGTGTCTTGCTGAGTACATTCAAACACACTCTTATTGGTTTCGTACCTGATATTGTGCCAGACTTCGAGAAGGAGCCTCAGGAGGAGGTTTACGAGAAAGAGTATTGCACTGATGCCCTTGCGAACTAGGATCGTCTCCCGGTCACGAGCCTATAGGTTAAGGCGTGACTTGGACTCTACTACGTTGTGTGTGTTTTGTCTTCCGCTGTGTGTTGTGTTTTTTCCCTGCGTGGCAGTTATGTAGACTTGGTCTTGTGACCATGTCTCATTTGTAAGTCTTTCTGCAATCGTGTGATGGACATTGTATCTGTATGCCAACTTGATATGTTGTTCACGACTGGTGTGATATGGTATTATGAATGTATGCATATCGGAGGTGTCTTTGAACAGTGGTTCTAGGGGACCTTACTGAGACTGCGCCGCCTCCATCGCCGGCGTGTCGCCTAGGCCCGTTTTTTTTGCATCCACCGCCGGCACGTTGTGACGCCCCGGGATCGGGCACTATGCAGATTTCAGCATTTCCGCCAAAATACACATAATACCGATTCCAGGTTGCCACTTGTGATAACATTACAACAGTTCACGAATATTCCGCAACAACAACAGAAAAGATATATACAAGACGACTCAAACGAGTCAAGGATACAACTGATACAATACAAAGATCCAAATAACAGCGGAAGAAACAACATAGTGTCCGACTACGGACAAGATACAAATTGAACTAAGAGTCCTGAAGATAACCGATGGCGTCCAATCCCTGCCCAGGCCAAGCCGGAGGGATTCCCAAGCTAACGTCGTCAGACTTCAAACCTGTTGACTGCAATGTGGAATATGCAGCCACGAAAATGAATTCGTGGGTCAGTACTGTTAAGTACTGGCAAGTGGATACTCACAAGATACCAGCGTAACCAATCATCACAAGGTACAAATACTTTGGGTAGAACGGAAAGAAGGGATTATTGCAAGAAAGCGGCAGCGGGCTGCACTAACTAACTACAGAGACGCACTACAACTTCCGACTAATAGAAAGGGATAAGATAGCGCGACAAAACCAACTACAACTACTCACCAAACAATACCCATCCAGTGTTACCCCCTACTAAGGAAGCAACCCAAGGAAACTCACACTGTTGAATAAGGTGGAGTTCAGGTTATTGTGACAATATTCCTATTACTAGTCAAATTATTATTAATTAGGTATAAGTTGTCTGAGTACTTGTTAGCCAGCACTTTCACCAAGTCGCCACATAACCGCGGACAACACGGCTTCTCGAGAAGATTTATCCCTGCAGGGGGTGCTCCAGTACCCGTACACACTCAAGCCACCAACTAAAACTCAGGTTGGCTCGACACGACCCAAACCGTCTCTACAACCCATCCTAGGAGCCACAGAGCTATAAGGTCCCAGCCACGCAGCCGAATACTCAGCGCAAGTGTGCAAAACTCCCGCAGGACGCAACACCCCGGCAATACAGGCCTCGCCCTATATGCATCATCATCATAACCATCATAATCCACATCAACCATGGGGGCGCCTCCCATTATGCATATGCGCAAATGGAACGCCCGAACTAAGTGTGGCTCTTCGGACAAGCTGCAAATCAGGTTTAAGTCGAGGGGGGTCCCATACTACCTCCCGGATGCGGTGAGCACGCTCATCATGGATCAATGGACAAGACCCTTTTCCTAGTTTCGACACCAGCAGGCTCCAAAACCACGCCGGGCCTCCTGCCGGTGCCTTAGCATCAAATTATTATTACCCCAAACATTAACATGTTGTTGATTAAATTGAAACCCAACTATCAACTAAACAGGTGATATGAAAAAGGACAACAAGACTTGAGCGCAAACAAATCTAAGCATGCAACTACGACACGGGGGTCCACAAGGTAAACAAACAATAGTTAATAGGAAGTGAAAGGAAGGCTATATCATGGTTGCAAGGTAAACATATGATAGGATCGAGACACAAGCATCGAAAATACTAGGCTAGCATGAAGACAACGGAAAGAATCGGTAACAAGTGAGGAAAGGCAACATAGGTAGCAAGTGAGTATACTTGCCTGAGATCCAGCAAGTAGAGGTACATCCGAACTTGTCGTTGCTCACATCATCTCACGTCCTATCCGCGAAGAAGCAACAAACTAGAACAAACACCGGATGCAACAATTACTACTACGGCAAAAGATCCAGCATGATCAAGATGTGGATGCATGACAAGTTTAAGGATGCATCAAAGATAAACTAGTTGACATGGTAAACATATTTAAATGGGCCCATATGCAATTTGGATTGCATATGGAAAAGCCCATGAGTTAATGTTGAATTAAATGATCTACAAATAACCATCATGTGAAAGGTGATTAGAATGATGCATGGATTATGAAAACAATAAGAAAACAACAATAGCTTCAGTTTGATATGTTGTTTACCAAGTTTGGAATTTTATTTATTAAGTTATGAACTTTGGCATTTTAAACGATTAAACAAACATTTGTTGTTTTCACCAATTTTAAATGTTCAAAACAGATAACAAAATTTATATTTGGAAAGAACACAAAATTTTAGATGGAATACATATTTCATTTGTTGAATTTGGATTTAAAATGAGCAAGTTATGAATTTGGCAATTTAAAAGGTGTATTTAAAGTATTGAATTATTGCACCAATTTTAATTAGGAAAAACAGTAAACAAATTGTATTGAGAAGGTTGAAAACATGTATAAAATGTTTCAATGAACATTTTGAGCTATTAAACATAATTTTTGGATCATTATTGAATTTACTATGCATTTTTCCATAAGCATTTTTATTCTGCCCCTTATAGTAAACAGAAAGAAACATGTTCAAAATTAATTCAATTGTGACCAAATAAACTACCAATGTGTAGTGTTTGTTAAGACAAATTTTTAGAGCTCAAGTTTGCTCAATTTGGGTGAACAGAACTCAAGTTATGAATTTCCAAAGTTTCAAATTTTAATAGCCACTTCTGTATTTAATTATTTAGTGCACATTTTATTACAGAAACATGTTGCAACTTTGACATTAACAGAAAGTTCTCCTCACTGTGAGTTTGTAGAAATTTGAATGACCAAAATTGGAGCATGTATGAATATTTGGTGGAATTGACAAGTTAAGATTTGAAACTGCAATTTTGTTTTCTTTTTCAGAACAAAATTTCAGAAAGAAAAAAAAAGTGGAAAAAAAGGTGGGTTTTATTCCGTGCGGGGGAGGGATCGAACTCGGGATCTCTGCAGCAAAGGAGCACGAAGTGAGCCACTGGGGTAACACTAGGTTGTGATTGAATTGGTAACATGATCCAACATGAACCTGTTAACTGACGTTAACTGAACATTCAGAGAGCAGGTTCAGACACCGGATACAAAAAGAAAAGAAGGGAGATGTTTATGCCTGTAACACCTGGGGTGTTCCCCCTTAGTAGAAAATTGGTTGCTTTCCTTTTTCTTTTTGCATCACATGCATCATATGCATTGCACCATGTTTTTTTTTAAACAACTCAAAATTCAAACCACTTTAAACTTTCACACATGTCCAAAATTTCCAATTGAAAAGTGCAAACTAAACCACTCAACTTGTTTTCAAATAGTGTGAAGTTGAAATTTATTTAATTTGCTTGTCAATAAAAATTCCCTTTTATCAACACCCTAAATGGTAAATTCCAATTCAACTTCAAATCAAATCATTTATAATGGGCATGATCAAATTGTGTATTAAAAATTAACAACTTGCAAACTTTTAAGCTCACTAAGTTTTCTGAGTGTTTGGGCTTATTAAATAAAATTTGTCTATTTTAAAAATCAAATGAAACCCTATATGAATTTCAAATACCAAATTTCAAACTAATTGGCATTTTAAAATTGTTGAAAATAAGTAACATACCTTGTTATTTCTGTTTTGTTAATCAATAAAAAAATATTTCAAAAAATATAAAACCCCAAAAATCTCTTTCTTCTCTCTGTCTCTCTTTTCTACAAAAAAAAGAACAAAAGTATAAAAAGAGAAAAACCCAAAAGGAGTGGGGGAGGCAGGCCAACAGGCCCACCTACAACCCCAGTATCCAGCCCACCTCCCTAATGGCCCATTTTTCTCTTCTCCTTCGTACGGATGCAGAGAAGGACCTGCTGTCGCCCCGCCTCCAGGGTCCACCTCGAGCTAGGGCGAGGGATCCAGGAGCACCGCGGAGAGGACTACTCCGTCCACGCAGGAGGAGTCAGCCCGGCATCGACTACAGCGACATTTACGGCCATGTTTTCCCGTCGGTGGCCGATCTTCTTCGCCGGAATTCGCCGCCACCGATCCTCCACCGAGCGTGTTCTTCTACTGCGGCCCCTCGTGGTGAGATCTCCCTTCGATTCCACCCTTTTCCCGTCTCGTTTGGCTGAGGTATCTTGTTCCCGTCGAGGTGTAGCTCTGTCAGCCATGGACGCCATGGTTGCAGACTTCTCCTGGAAGTGCTGCTCCTAACCGCGGCCCTCTCAGGCCGTGTTGGTACACACCACCAGCAGCAGCACGCCCAACCACAACCCCAGCACGCCTAGCTGCCCTTGCTACATCCGCGAGGTCGCCCCAACACGCGCAAGGATCGACAGCACCGCAGTAGTTCTTCTCTGAACCCGAAGTTGAACGCCTGCACTTTTGTTTCATTCCAAAAAAATTCAGTTACGCTCGATGTTTACCTCTTCTTCAGACAACCTAGTAGTGTATCACAACACACGAATCACCGCAGTGGCTCTGCTCCCTCAGCGCGCGCCCAGCAGGCGAGGGATCGATCCCCCTCGGCCGCGCAAAAAGGGCACCCCTTTTTCGCATTTTTTCCGCCAGCGCCCAGGCCCCACCCGTCATACACCCTCCTGCCACCTCACTGCCCACCCGGGCCACACCAGCGCCTGCGTGGCAGTGGCCCGCACGGCAGCCACTGTGGGTACACCAGCCCACGGTGCAAAAAAAAAAATCCCTGTACCTCAATAAAAATGGCAGAAAATAATAAATGGTTGAAAATTGCATAACTCCCAAATGATAAATCCAAATGCAACAAATTCTATATGTTTTCCCCTCCAAATTTTATGCTCTAAATGTTTATCACCATTGTTTCACATTTTTGAACAAATGAAACTCAATATAATTTTGGCACTTTAATTAATTCATCCAATTTTGTGAAAATCATAACTAATTCATTTTAATTCCAATTTCAATAAATGAAATATGTTTTCCAACCAAAATTTCATGCTCTTTCCAAATATAACATTTGTATTATGTTTTGGATAAATAAAATAAATGCAATTACTTAATGCTTTAATTAAATCATTTAAATGGTGAAATTCATAACTTGCTCAATTAAAATCCAATTTCAACTTTCTGTATAACAACTTTGTTTTGCAATTTGGACAATTAAAATTAAGGTTATTTAATAATCCTTAAATTGGTTAACTAAATGGCATAATTAATAACTTTCAAATGATTGCTCCAAATTAAATACTCAAAACATGAATTTCATCCAAAATTACATGCCACACTTGAATATCAACTTTGTTTTCTGGTTTGCAACATTTAAATTGAATAATTGTTTCACCTCTTATTTAATGCATTTAAATTGGTAATGTGCTCAACTAAATCATTTAAAGTGTTTCTCAACCAATAAAATATGTTTTCCAATCATATTCATGTCATTAACATGTTCATGCCATCCATATCTCTGTTTGCATCTTATCTTGTGCATTTTTAATTTTGTTATGCATGTTCATCTATATGACAACATATGGAATGTGTGGGCTAATTAATTCCAACTGTTGCCCCATTCCATTTAAATTGCCTAACTCATCTACTTTATTGTTTTCCATGCTAAACAACAATTAAATTAATGGTTAGATAAACAACTTGAACCAATTCCTATTTCTCCGGACTCCGTTTCCGATTAAATTGCTTAAGTTGTTTCCCCTGTTGCATCTTGCTATGCCATGCATATAAAATAGGATCATGCTGGATCTTTTGCCGTAGTAGTAATTGTTGCATTCGGTGTTTGTTCGAGGTTCGTTGCTTCTTCGCGGATAGGACGTTGAGATGGTGTGAGCAACGACAAGTTCTGTGGATGTACCTCTACTTGCTGGATTCCAGGCAAGTATACTCACTTGCTACCTTTGTTGCCTTTCCTCACTTGTTACCGATTCTTTCCGTTGTTCTTATTCTAGCCTTTTGATTCGATGCTTGTGTCTCAATCCTATCGTATGTTTACCTTGCAGCCATGATATAGCCTTTCCTTCCACTTCCTATTAACTGTTGATTGTTTACCTTGTTGGCCCTCGTGTCGTAGTTGCATGCTTAGTGTTGTTTGCGCTCAAGTCTTGTTGTCCGTCTTATCACCTGTTTAGTTTGATAGTTGGGTTTCAATTCAATCAATACCATGTTAATGATTTGGGTAATAATAATTTGATGATAAGGCACCGGCAGGAGGCCCTGCGTGGTTTTGAGGCCTGCTAGTGTCGACCCTAATTCGGAAAACGGTCTTGTCTACTGATCCATGATGAGCGCACTACCCGCATGTGGAAAGCGTGTATGGGCGCCCCCCTCAATTTGAATCGATTCGCATCTCGTCCAAATCGCCTCATTTAGTTCGGGTTTTCCATTTGCCGCATGCATGTTTTTGCGAGCCCAGGCCAGGGTGGAACTTTTGTAGTCGACATATAGGGAGACACGTTCTTAGAGTGCTATGAGGGTCCCCTTTTCTTCGTGGGGCTCAATTAGCCGTGCGCTGAAGGTGCTTTGGGCTTGATGCGAAGAAGAGTTGGGTTGTGTTGAGTGCCCCGCTTGGTGGGAGGCATTCCATCTGGCGGGATATTCTTACGTGTACGGCCAAATTGGTGCATCCCTGCAGGGTTAAATCTTCTCGAGAAGCCGTGTTTTCCGCGGTTATGGTTGACTTGGTGAAAGTACTGGCTAACAAGTACTCAGAACAACTTACACCTAACTAATGCTAATTTTGACTAGTAATAGTATTATTGACACAATAACCTGAATCATCATTAATCCAACTGTGTGAGTTTTCCTTGGGTTGCTTCCTTAGTAGGGGGTAACATTGGATGGGTTTGTTTGAAGTTAATTACAGTTGGTTACGATACGCTATCTTATCTTCTTTCTGTTAGCCGGAAGTTGTAGCGTGTTTCTGTAGTTGGTTAGTGCAGCCCGCTGCCGCTTCTTTGCAATAATCCCTTCCTTTCCGTTGTACCCAAAGTATTTGTATCTTGTGATGTTTGGTTACGCTGGTATCTTGTGAGTATAACTTGCCAGTACTTGACCGTACTGACACGACTCCGTTCGTGGCTGCATATTCATCATTGCAGTCAACAGGTTTGAAGTCTGACGACGTTAGCTTGGGAATCCCTCCGGCTTGGCCTGGGCAGGGATTGGACGCTCTCGGTTATCTTCAGGACTCTTAGTCCAATTTGTATCTTGTCCGTAGTCGGACTCTATGTTGTTTCTTCCGCTGTTATTTGGATCTTTGTATTGTGTCAGTTGTATCCTTGACTCGTTTGAGTCCTCTTGTATATATCTATTCTGTTGTTGTTGTGGATTATTCGTGAACTGTTGTAATGTTATCACGAGTGGCAACCTGGAATCGGTTATTATGCGGATTTGGCGGAAATGCTGAAATCTGCATAGTGCCCGATCTCGGGGCGTCACAAATGGTATCAGAGCCTTGGTTCCGATTCCCGATATTATTTCGATACGAATGGTTATCGAAGCAACGGGTCCGCAAAGCCTGTAGAATAACCTAACTAACGGTCGTGTTTCTAGAGTGTCAAAAACTATTTCTGCTAAACTATTTTGGAAAACATCCCAATAGGATTCTTGTTTTCTCCTTATCTCTATTCTACTTCTCCTTCTATCTCAATTGTTTTGGAGTCTACTCTCGTACTCAATCTTTCAAAGTTTTAGGATCATACGTGGGTGGACGTTTTTTGAGCCTTTAACCTAATAGGTTCGATCATCAGAGGATGCCTGGTGGAAGAACATCGTCGTCACTCCGAGCAAGAATCTCTTGTTAGTGGTGTCGAGAAGCCCTTGTTAGTGGTGTCGAGGAGATCAACTAGAAGCACGAAGAATCGATAGTCGAACTTCTTTCCCCTCCCGGGTTAGCAGGTGGATTGCGAGGGCGCAATCCCTTGTTAGTGGTGTCGTCTGTAACACCTGGGGTGTTCCCCCTTAGTAGAAAATTGGTTGCTTTCCTTTTTCTTTTTGCATCACATGCATCATATGCATTGCACCATGTTTTTTTTTAAACAACTCAAAATTCAAACCACTTTAAACTTTCACACATGTCCAAAATTTCCAATTGAAAAGTGCAAACTAAACCACTCAACTTGTTTTCAAATAGTGTGAAGTTGAAATTTATTTAATTTGCTTGTCAATAAAAATTCCCTTTTATCAACACCCTAAATGGTAAATTCCAATTCAACTTCAAATCAAATCATTTATAATGGGCATGATCAAATTGTGGTTTAAAAATTAACAACTTGCAAACTTTTGAGCTCACTAAGTTTTCTGAGTGTTTGGGCTTATTAAATAAAATTTGTCTATTTTAAAAATCAAATGAAACACTATATGAATTTCAAATACCAAATTTCAAACTAATTGGCATTTTCAAATTGTTGAAAATAAGTAACATACCTTGTTATTGCTGTTTTGTTAATCAATAAAAAAAATATTTCAAAAAATATAAAACCCCAAAAATCTCTTTCTTCTCTCTCTCTCTCTCTTTTCTACAAAGAAAAAAGAACAAAAGTATAAAAAGAGAAAAACCCAAAAGGAGTGGGGGAGGCAGGCCAATAGGCCCACCTACAACCCCAGTATCCAGCCCACCTCCCTAATCGCCCATTTTTCTCTTCTCCTTCGTACGGATGTAGAGAAGGACCTGCTGTCGCTGTCATCTCCCTCCACCGCTGATCTTCCTCTTCCCCCTCCCGATGCCTGCCGTACGAGCTCGCCCCCCCCATATAACCTTCCCCTAGACCCTAGACCCCTCTCACCATCCTCCGCCGCCAATTTTCCCTCTCGCTTCGTCCCAATTCCCCTTACTCTGTTCTGTACCGAGAAGGAGAGAGTGGCGGGTCGCCGTCGCCCCGCCGCCAGGGTCCACCTCGAGCTAGGGCGAGGGCTCCAGGAGCACCGCAGAGAGGACTACTCCGTCCACGCAGGAGGAGTCAGCCCGGCATCGACTACAGCGACAATTACGGCCATGTTTCCCGTCGGTGGCCGATCTTCTTCGCCGGAATTCGCCGCCACCGATCCTCCACCGAGCGTGTTCTTCTATTGCGGCCCCTCGTGGTGAGCTCTCCCTTCGATTCCACCCTTTTCCCGTCTCGTTTGGCTGAGGTATCTTGTTCCCGTCGAGGTGTAGCTCTGTCAGCCATGGACGCCATGGTTGCAGACTTCTCCTGGAAGTGCTGCTCCTATCCGCGGCCCTCTCAGGCCGTGTTGGTACACACCACCAGCAGCAGCACGCCCAACCACAACCCCAGCACGCCTAGCTGCCCTTGCTACATCCGCGATGTCTCCCCAACGCGCAAGGATCGACAGCACCACAGTAGTTCTTCTCTGAACCCGAAGTTGAACGCCTGCACTTTTGTTTCTGTCCAAAAAAATCCAGTTACGCTCGATGTTTACCTCTTCTTCAGACAACCTAGTAGTGTATCACAACACACGAATCACCGCAGTGGCTCTGCTCCCTCAGCGCGCGCCCAGCAGGCGAGGGATCGATCCCCCTCGGCCGCGCAAAAAGGGCACCCCTTTTTCGCATTTTTCCGGCAGCGCCCAGGCCCCACCCGTCATACACCCTCCTGCCACCTCACTGCCCACCCGGGCCACGCCAGCGCCTGCGTGGCAGTGGCCCGCACGGCAGCCACTGTGGGTACACCAGCCCACGGTGCAAAAAAAAGAAGAAAATCCCTGTACCTCAATAAAAATGGCAGAAAATAATAAATGGTTGAAAATTGCATAACTCCCAAATGATAAATCCAAATGCAACAAATTCTATATGTTTTCCCCTCCAAATTTTATGCTCTAAATGTTTATCACCATTGTTTCACATTTTTGAACAAATGAAACTCAATATAATTTTGGCACTTTAATTAATTCATCCAATTTTGTGAAAATCATAACTAATTCATTTTAATTCCAATTTCAATAAATGAAATATGTTTTCCAACCAAAATTTCATACTCTTTCCAAATATAACATTTTTTTTATGTTTTGGATAAATAAAATAAATACAATTACTTAATGCTTTAATTAAATCATTTAAATGGTGAAATTCATAACTTGCTCAATTAAAATCCAATTTCAACAAATAAAATATGCTTTCCACTCAAAATGAAAGCACCTTTCTGTATATCAACTTTGTTTTGCAATTTGGACAATTAAAATTAAGGTTATTTAATAATCCTTAAATTGGTTAACTAAATGGCATAATTAATAACTTTCAAATGATTGCTCCAAATTAAATACTCAAAACATGAATTTCATCCAAAATTACATGCCACACTTGAATATCAACTTTGTTTTCTGGTTTGCAACATTTAGATTGAATAATTGTTTCACCTCTTATTTAATGCATTTAAATTGGTAATGTGCTCAACTAAATCATTTAAAGTGTTTCTCAACCAATAAAATAGGTTTTCCAATCATATTCATGTCATTAACATGTTCATGCCATCCATATCTCTGTTTGCATCTTATCTTGTGCATTTTTGATTTTGTTATGCATGTTCATCTATATGACAACATATGGAATGTGTGGGCTAATTAATTCCAACTGTTGCCCCATTCCATTTAAATTGCCTAACTCATCTACTTTATTGTTTGCCATGCTAAACAACAATTAAATTGATGGTTAGATAAACAACTTGAACCAATTCCTATTTCTGCGGACTCCGGTTCCGATTAAATTGCTTAAGTTGTTTCCCCTGTTGCATCTTGCTATGCCATGCATATAAAATAGGATCATGCTGGATCTTCTGCCGTAGTAGTAATTGTTGCATCCGGTGTTTGTTCGAGGTTCGTTGCTTCTTCGCGGATAGGACGTTGAGATGGTGTGAGCAACGACAAGTTCTGTGGATGTACCTCTACTTGCTGGATTCCAGGCAAGTATACTCACTTGCTACCTTTGTTGCCTTTCCTCACTTGTTACCGATTCTTTCCGTTGTTCTTATTCTAGCCTTTTGATTCGATGCTTGTGTCTCGATCCTATCGTATGTTTACCTTGCAGCCATGATATAGCCTTTCCTTCCGCTTCCTATTAACTGTTGATTGTTTACCTTGTTGGCCCTCGTGTCGTAGTTGCATGCTTAGTGGTGTTTGCGCTCAAGTCTTGTTGTCCGTCTTATCACCTGTTTAGTTTGATAGTTGGGTTTCAATTCAATCAATACCATGTTAATGATTTGGGTAATAATAATTTGATGATAAGGCACCGGTAGGAGGCCCTGCGTGGTTTTGAGGCCTGCTAGTGTCGACCCTAATTAGGAAAAGGGTCTTGTCTACTGATCCATGATGAGCGCACTACCCGCATGTGGAAAGCGTGTATGGGCGCCCCCCTCAATTTGACTCGATTCGCATCTCGTCCAAATCGCCTCATTTAGTTCGGGTTTTCCATTTGCCGCATGCATGTTTTTGCGAGCCCAGGCCAGGGTGGAACTTTTGTAGTCGGCATATAGGGAGACACGTTCTTAGAGTGCTATGAGGGTCCCCTTTTCTTCGTGGGGCTCGATTAGCCGTGCGCTGAAGGTGCTTTGGGCTTGATGCGAAGAAGAGTTGGGTTGTGTTGAGTGCCCCGCTTGGTGGGAGGCATTCCATCTGGCGGGATATTCTTACGTGTACGGACAAATTGGTGCATCCCTGCAGGGTTAAATCTTCTCGAGAAGCCGTGTTTTCCTCGGTTATGGTTGACTTGGTGAAAGTACTGGCTAACAAGTACTCAGAACAACTTACACCTAACTAATGCTAATTTTGACTAGTAATAGTATTATTGACACAATAACCTGAATCATCATTAATCCAACTGTGTGAGTTATCCTTGGGTTGCTTCCTTAGTAGGGGGTAACATTGGATGGGTTTGTTTGAAGTTAATTACAATTGGTTACGATACGCTATCTTATCTTCTTTCTGTTAGCCGGAAGTTGTAGCGTGTTTCTGTAGTTGGTTAGTGCAGCCCGCTGCCGCTTCTTTGCAACACTAGTGGAAACAGGGCCTTTTGTCCCGGGTCGTAAGGGCCATTTGTCCCGGTTGCGCAACCGGGATGGGCTAGCCGGGACAAATGGCACTCCCCATTGGTCCCGGTTGTGCCAGGACCCGGGATGGTAAGGCTGGCCCACGTGGCGACTCTGGGCCAGGGACCGCGAGGGAGTCCGTCCCGGTTCGTTTTAGGGACCGGGATGGATGCCTTCTTAAAAAAAGAATAAAGTCCGCCCATTTTCCCTGCCGCGGCAGGTTTTTTTTGTTCGTTTTTTTTCTCCTGCCTCGCAATCGCCAACCGGCCTCCCCTTCCCCAACCGCTCCAGGCCCACGTCTTTAATTAAGCCCACTGACACATTTTTTAGTCAAAAAGGCCCACTGGCCCGCGTCTTTTATTTACGGGCAGTCAACGGTTCGAAGGGCCCACTGGCCCGCGTCTGTTATTATGGCCAGTCAACAGGGGCCACTGGCCAGCGGCCTGGTGGCTGGTTCGCCTGGTCCATTAAACTAAGACCGAAGGACGGTCAAAGGGCCGCTGTCCGCCTCGTCTTCCCGCCCCGCCTCGGCTTCCCGCGCCCCACTCCCCACGCGCCACGCCTCGGCTCCCCGCATTCATGGCCGCCTGCAACCGCCGCCACGTTCAGGCCGCCGGTTGGCATGCCAGCCCGCCCCGGGTCCTTTTTAAAGGCCCCCCGCCGCCCGTACACCCCACCCACCCCGGACGCGTCCCTGGCAAAGCAACCCTAGCCGCCACCATGTCCCGCTGGTTCTCGAACTCCGGCAAGCGCCCAAGGAACGACGACGGAGGCTCGTCGAGCGGCGCCGGCCGCATCCCGCCCCCGCCGGCGGAGGCCTTCGGCTACGGCTGTCGTGGGATAATCACGGCAGATGTTACCTGGGGTAACTGATCTTGGGGCAAGTCGACACAGGTATTTGGGAGAGGGTTTAGCTCGAAGGAGAACATGGCGAAAGCGATCTAAGAACCGGAAATCAACTCGCCGGCTCTCGATATGATTATACTGGATACTCGATAACGGGTATTACAACTATGACTTGAATCTCTGGCAAACTAAACCTAGGGGCCGGTTTATAAAGCACCCGTACACCCCTAACTTGCCCTTCAAGGCACATCTTGAGTCCTACTTGAACTCCACATACAAAGCCTAACTTTCCTTATCGCAACCCACAAGCCGGGTTACGAATCTCACAAGCCTTTGGGCCTTCTAGTAACCTCTTTACCCCTATCCGGGTATTGCTCAGCTCACCTCAGGCCGGATTATACCTTGAAGTGGGCCTACCGGGTTACTATCCCCCCATCAGTAGTCCCCAGAATAGCCTGGGCTTCCAAGATTTACTCTTCGAAGTGCTGGCTATTCCCTACAGAAATATTGGATACAAAAACACATAAAAATCAAGATACAATATGCTGACAAGCGGCTGAGATTAACACCCAGGGGATCAGGTAGCAACCCGGCTTCCCCCCAACGGCTCTCCCTCAATCTTCCAGACCTGAGTCTTAATAAGAAACTTGATGATTTCACATCTTCCTCAATAACTGTCGCTGATACTAGGAAGGAAATTCCCCCTTCCCTTTTCTCGGGATCATATTGGTCTGTGCATGGAATGCGCCTTTCAAATTTCGAAATGGCCAATTATCACTCCGCACCCTCCGGGTCTCGACCGTTAAGCTAGGCTTTTCCACCCGGGCGGTTATAAATAGGGCTCAGGGAACAAACCCAACTCTTAACGGCTCATTCTCCCCATTTCACTTCTTCCCAAGCTCAAGCTCGCAGAGTGCCACCACGGGAGCCCCACGCATCTCGCCGGAGCCCATCCGCCTTCGTTTGCGCTCCGCCACCGCGCGAGCCGCTCCAGCTCCCGAATCCACCGTCAAGCCTCCGATTCGCCGGCCAACGGTCACGAAAGGACACGAATCTTGCGCCATCTGTCTCCGCAAGGCCTTACTCCAATCTCCTTCGGTAAGTCCCTTACATCCTCCAGCTTACCCTCGCAATTTCTTAGTTCTTCCTCAGATTAGATCTGAATCGAGCGGTCCGCAATTTCTCGGGCCGCGCCGGATTAGCTCACTGACACTTACCATAAACATTCCTATGGATAGGATTCATAGCTTATATTACTCCCCTAAATCCAGTAATCATTAATTTGGTCATAATTTTAGAAATAAGATTCCCAATCTAGGCTCGGGCCATCCAAAATTTCCGCCCTTGTTCTCCTTCCTCAGAAAATCTTACTTCTCCGGCTCATTCGCAGATGGTAAGCATATAAGTATCCCTCTAACTTGTCCAAACATTTGCTTTTACGGAAAGCTCTATGAACTTTGTAAGGTCACTTGATACCCGGACGAACCATACTTGACCCAGCGAGGCAATAGCCGGATTATATTCAAATTGCGGGTAACTGCTTACCTGCTAACTTCCAAGTTTTTGTTCCTTACGTCTTTTCCTTCAATGTTTTACCAGGTCAATCCCATGGCACCCAAGAGGCAGGGGAAACAGCCGGCTAAGGCTAAATCCACAAACTCCATATCGGCCAATTGGGGGAAGTCCTCCGTCACCAAGGCCAAACTGGAGGAGTTGGTCGAGCTTGGAACCCTACCTCCACAGGAGTCTATCCACTGGCGAGTGCCAGGCAGCGAAACCCGGCCTTCTCCAGCGACGGATGAGGTAATATGCTTCGTTGAACATGTGACCCGGGGCTTTAGGCCTCCGGGTCACCCCTTCTTCCGTGACGTCCTAGACCATTACAACCTCCGTATCTTCGATATAGGTCCAAACTCCATTTTGAACATCTCCCATTTTATCGTTCTTTCCGAATCTTACTTGTGCACTCCGCCAAGTCTAGCCCTCTTCGTCGAACTTTTTCAGTGCAAGCCGTGTCGCGAAAGCGGCGACGGCGCACTTCTCACTTGCGGCGGGGTTTCTATCCAGCGCCGCAAGAACTCCCTGATGCCTCCTATTTCTCTCAATTCCCACGTAAAGCACTGGCAGCTTTCGTACTTCTACTGCCAGGATACCTCTCCACCCGGTGAAAAGAAGTTGCCGGGTTACTCGGAGGGTCAACTTGACATCTCCGAGAAATTCAATGCCTTCGCCCCTGACTCGGACAGGGAGGCGATCTTGCCTTTGTTAGCTAGGATCTCCATCTTGTCCGCCCGAGGCCTCATCGGGCTAAACCTGGTGAAGACCTGGGTTAGCTTCCGCATTCAGCCAAACTCCATTCGTGAGAAGCTGATGTGCGAATAGTCGGGTCAAACCACGGACCCAATCCGATTCTCTACCCGCACCCTTGCTCCGGGTGACATTAACAAAACAATTAAGGGTTTCCTGACAGAGAAGCTCGAGGTAATCCGGGGCATAGCCGGATTAGAACCTTTTACCCTCGAGAATCCAACCCCCGCAGTAAGTTTTCTGCCTTTTGATTTTGACTTTTAACAACTTACTTTTATTCGCTTCTCTTGACTCGATATTAATCACTATCCTGGCATCTTCTCCTCAGGCCGATGATGACTTTTGGACGGTCGACACCCCTCCTAATTCCGAAGACGCGGAGGAGGAAGACGTTGTCATTAACTCGAATGAAGGTACATACTTGATTCCCTTGCACACGTTACATCCCGCCTTTTCTTCTTCTTTATGCTGTAACTCGGATATTTTTCAGAGCGAGAGGACCAAAGCGAAGAAGAAGAAACGGACAGCGGGGGCGGATCCGCCAGCGAGGAGGAAGAGCCGGAGCCGGCCACCAAAGCCGGAACAAAGAGGAAATCCCAGAGGATAGCCCTCCAGGTTTTTACTTCATCTCCTTACACTTTGGTTTTTTGTTCCCATAACGTCACTCCGGGGCTAACCCCATCTCCACCCCTTTTGATCATAACTGAAGGAGCCACCCGCGACTAGGCGCCGAGTAACCCGGAATCATCCGGGCAACGAGACCCCTAACCCGGTCGCTTCGCCTCCCCCGGTTCAACACCCTGGTATTTATTGTAAACAAAATTTCTTTCCGGTCATTCCTTTGTAACGTAATCCCAGACCTTTCTTGCCATTTTTCAGTCTCTTCCGGGTCTAGTGACGGCTTCCCCTCGGACTTCCCGGTGAACACCGGGTAAACTCCTTTCCTTAGAGTTATACCAAACTTTATCACCTTTTCACAACAAAAAACTAACTGCACCTTCGTATCTTCTACAGAGCCACGGTTATTATTAGCGACGAAGAGGGCCCGGAGGCTAAGGCCCGAGTCGAGAGTAAGCCGGCTGACGACGCATTCGCCACAACTGGCAACGAGCAAGCGTCGTCACCGGAGCCGGCTAGGCATGACGCCGGATATCCCATCGCTTCGCACGCAGGCGAGAAGGAGACGGGAACAACTTCGAGCGCGGGAGGAGGACCAAACTCCGATATTCGGATGACCCGGGTGCCACCTCCTGTTACAAGAAACGTTCCTTTTCCCACCTTCCAGGTACCCGAGCCATCTAACTCGGATAACGCTGACTTTAACCAGCTGATGAGCGCTCTTCTCGCCATGAAAGCGTCAGAAGGAAATGTCCTAGAGCGCATGGCCGCGGCACATCAGGTAACCTTTACTTGGTACTCTCTATCATACATCTAGTCCCCAAGTCCCGAGTATAATTTTTTTTTTTTTAATTATCCTCGGTACTTCGCATAATACTTTTCGGTAATCATTTCCTCAGATGAAATACTCTCGTGATATCCGGCTTACAGCTTCACCCGGCTTTTGCAGGCAGAGATTACTCAGTCAGATGAAGCGTTACTTAAGGCTGAGCAGCTCTTGCTGGCTGAAGTTAAGCGTAGGGAGGCCCTTGAAGCGGAGATAAAGACTTTGAAAAAAGACGTCTCCACATACAAGAAGAAGTACAATGCTGCCCAGTCCTCGCTGAATAACCTGTCGACTCAGCTTACGGACACTTACCGTATCTTGCTAAGTAAGTTTGCTATTTGCGATTAATTTGCGTATCTCTATCTTGCCGCTGTGATAACCAATATTACTGATATGCTTTTGCATGTTTCGATTGCAGGTGCTAACCTTGCTGCTCCGGAGGAGAATGCCATTACTCAAGTTAAAACTCTGAAGACTGTGCTCCGGACGTTTTTTGCCGGCACGAAACTTTTGCTGGATGCTATCAAGTGGCCTTCTGAGGTATACCCGGGCGAGGAGAACCTTGTACAGGCCTTTTCCACAGCACCTGGATGGATTGAAATACTGAAGCGTTCGTCCTGCCGAATTGGGATGACCCGGGCTTTAACGCTGGCGAAGGCTTATTTTCCAAAGCTTGACCCGGCGAAGATAGTATCCGGGTTCCCAGAGTTTAAAGCTGACGGATCCAAATTCAAGCCCCAAGATTTCAAAGCTATACAATCTGCGGTACGTCCCTCAGCCACAGCTTTGGCCGACAAGATGGATCTAAACACGATTATGAGCTCGTATGATTCTGAGGGCAAGGTTATCCTGGTGGAGGCACCCCCCCCTATTGATATGCTGGACAAATGGTCGACTGATCTGGCTAGGAGGAAGGAAGAGGCTGCAAAGAGGGAAGCAGAGTTGGGCGTAAAGCCGTCTACCTCTACCCCAGCCGTGCCTCCGCCTGTTCGTCCAGATGTGAAGAGCCCGGGTAAAACTGCTGGCAAGGCCAAGGAGCAAGTCCAAGACCTAGACCCGGAGGACCACTCTCAGGACGCCGAGTAGGACGCTACCTAGTGCTTTGCGTTTCTCGAGACTGATATGATTTTTTTTGCGGTGCGCCTGTGCACCATTGATGCTGATACTATGACTGTATGCTTATTAACTTATGATAACTCTTTGCCTCCCCTGGCTTTTGATAATATCCATCCTTGTGTTACTTATAAGCTTATTCTCGATACTTCGAACTCTTGTTTTCAATTTCCTTTTGAGACTCGGCTAACCGAGTATCGTAGGTTTTGATAGATGAACTTTTCTTTAAGTCCCCAATACTCGGAAATTAAGGTTTACAGGCTTTGGTAGTTAAACAGTTTGTTTCTGTTTCGAAGTCCCCAGTCCCCATGACCCAAAGTACGAGCTATGGGGGCGTGGCCTTTCTCAGATGACATACTGCTGCTTACCAAGCTGAATACCAATAGCTGTTTACATAAATACTGAAGTCATGCTTAATACTTGTTGAGTTTCCGGCTTTTTTAGCCTTATACTCTGCATGGACTTGTGGTTTAGATGACCCTTTTGATTATCTTGTACTGTAAGCCGGCTTTCGCGTGGATACCATGTCGTTGCATCTATACGAAAAACAAGATCAAGCAAGCCCCATCGGGCTGCATAGTTTGATTGTAATCGTACGTGAACAGATCATGCCACTTTAGTGCGAGTCACATCGAGCTTAAGTAAGAATAACCAAGAAATTTGGCTCCTTTGTCCAGTTATAAGATTGCAGCTGTACCCGTTTTTTCGAGTAATCAGCCCCCATAACTCATAGGCATCATGGCCGGGTCTCCGGGTTTTTGTGATGACTTATTGAAGCAGATCACCCCCCGGAGACCTATATTCACGCAATGTATTTCGATGATACTGATGTATTGATAGTAACAATGTTACTTACTTGTAACTGAAGCAAAGACCATGATAAGACTCGAAACCATCTTCTTTTATTGATAAAATTTTTTTTGGAATCAGCAGGCCGCCTCATTAAAAACCTTCCAGTCCCCGTAGGTACCCTGGTAAGGAAAAGAGTGCGTATGAAACCCCGCCGTCGATTACACTGCTTTAGTTACTCCCGAGAGTCGGCCTCGCGTTGGTGCGGCCGAGCACATTCTCCACTTGCTATGCCCTTTCGTAATGAGTACCGGATTTGCTAGCCAATCCGGGTATATCGCCCTTGAAACGTGATCAGCCGCGGATGGTGGTACGTCTTCTTCTTCCCTACTGAGAGTTTTGAAATATCGCTCCTGATGAAGCCTACCATCTTAGGGTTTTGTCCTGACCTAACTTTTGCTTTGTCCCCCTCAGGAGTTGGCTTTTTTGACGTTGCCCTCTCTTCTAGGTCTACCTGAGAACGGTAATGTTTGAGCTCTTCCTTCCTACAGGCTTGCTCGGCCATTGCCGCGTCTCCCTCATCACACTCAGCTGCTATATCTCGGTTTCCGTTGTATGTAATGGTCTTCTTGGGACCCGGGATTTTCAGTTGTAGGTACACATAACACGGTCTCGCCATGAACTTGGCATACGCCGGCCTTCCAAACAATGCATGGTAAGGGCTGCGGCAACTTTACTACCTCGAAGGTAAGCCACTCGACTCGGTAGTTGTCCTTTGACTCTCCAAAAGCTACTTCCAGTGCCACCTTTCCTTCAGGGCATGCTGAGTGACCCGGCACTATCCCGTGAAAAACTGTTGTACTCTTTTGCAGCTGTGATTCCTTTAAGCCCATGCGCAGAAAAGTTTCCCAGTATAGATATTGATACTACTCCCTCCATCCATCAAGACTTTCTTAGCTCGTAACCATTGACCTGTGGTGCTACTACCAACGCTAAGACTCCCGGGGTGATCAATCCTGTCCGGGGGTGATCTCTCCTGCTCCATGTTACCTCCTGTTCTGACCACCTCAAATTCTTGGAACAGCGGAGGAGACCGAATTAACTGCTTGTTTCAGTATCTTCTTATCCTTGCTAGAGCCTCCAGTAGTGTGCACATGATATTGACCCAGCTGTTTGGGGTTAGCTTGAAAATCTCCTGCTCCACTTTGATTGTTACCTTGATTTCCAGCTGGCGGATTGCCGGCTGGGGGCGGTCCGTTACCCAAGTTTCCTACCTAGACCCGGACCTCCTCCTCGCCCGCACCTCGCATAGCTCTGTTCACTTCCTCGTTCTTCCACCTTTGTAAGTCGGCACATTGCTCCAATGAAGATTGGCCGGCTTGCCGTTCTGCTATGCTTCGGGCATGCCATCCTAAATATGTCCCAACTGTTGCCTGGTCTTGGAGGTCCTTGGTAGTTCCCCCCCATTGTGATTTCCAGTATTAAAATTTCCTTCGGATCTAGGTCTTGAAGACCCGGCCTCCGTGTTGGCTACAAACTCGGAATTCCCTTCAAACGGGCGCTTGTTTTGGCTACTTCCATTATTGTTTGGCGCCGACCCATTGCCGGTTTTCCCGCTGCTACTTGCGTTTGCTTTTGCTTTCTTGTCATCAACTTCCTCCTCTGTGGTATCCGTTGCAGCGTGTTTGTTGCACGCATCCATTAACTCTCCCATTGTAATCTCCGCTGCATTCCTACTAGATTTCATGCGAGTTAGCTTTTGCACTAAAGGAACATACTTACATGTTTTTGCCATAGCTTGTAGCGCGTCCTTAGGCTGGATATCCGTAGACGAGTGGAGTATCTCCATAACCCGGCGTACCCAGCTGCGTGCGGACTCTCCTTTCTTCTGAACGCATCTTTCTAAATCATCAATAGTAAATAACTTTCTGCATGTCCCATGAAAGTGCTTGATAAATGCGGTCTTTAGCTCCTCCCACGATTTGATCGATTTTTCCGGTAGATTGGTGAACCATAACTTTGCTGCTCCCTCTGACATCATTAAGTACATGAACTTGGCTTGGAGATTCTCGGATGCATTGCGAATTGACATTGCCATCTCGTAGCTGCTCAGCCACGTTTCCGGATCCATTGTTGGCTCGTAGTTCACTACTTTCCCCGGTTCTTTGAACTTTTCCGGGTAAGGTTCTGCTCTGATATCGTCCGAGAGGCACTTGGGTCCCGCAAGGGTGGTTGTGGCTGGTCTTACCCGGGAAACACGTGACCCGGCTGGGGGTGCCACGGGGTGCGGCACCACCGGTAACTCGTGCGCTGCAGACCCGGCCCCGGCTCTTCTGGCCCTGGAGCTGTCCACCACTGCCTGTGCTGCTGATACTGCCGGTACTGTCTGGACGCGCGGTGGGGGTGGCATCTGCTGCTGCTCTTCCCTTCGTCGTGCCGCACTTGTTTGGACATTGCCCTGTTGCTGACTGACGTACGGCGTCCCATGCATCCCGCTTCTATGATCCGGATAATTGGCTTGCTGTGCTACCGCGGTGTGTAGCAGATCGATTGCTCGTCGGGTTCCTTCCGCATGAGGCGAGTCTCCCACAGGAATCTGGTTTAATGCGAGCGTTGCTGCGTACACGTTGTCCATGGGATTGTTGTAATGACCTGCTGGTGTGCGGAATCGTGATGGTGGTGGCGGCATGGTATTGCCGGCTGTCGCCCCCGTCTGTGGCAAAGGTAACCCGGCTGGCGCGTTTACCGGATGTGCTCCCGTTGAAGGTCGCGGTATGGTCCCTTGGTTCGTCGGTGGAATCGGCTGATCTTGAGGCGTGAACACCAGGGCAGTCGGGTTAATAACCCCTCCTGTTGCCGGCAGCATAGTTCGGTGCCTTTGGTGCATCCTTGTCGTTTCCTCCCGGAGCCGGGTCTCTCGGTCATCCAATTCGCGCTGCCGCGCGACCATCCCCTGCCTTTCTGCTTCCACTTGCCTTCTTTGCTGCTCCAATGCACGACGAGCCACGTCCAGGTCTCTTACACGCTCTGCCGCGTTTTCTGGGGTAATAACTGTGGCCAAGACCGTGGGGTCCAAAATCAAATTATTATCAAACAGAGCCGGGTGACGCGGGTTTGAGGGGCCCGCCCCCGGTGTCCGGTTTGCTTGGAACCCGAACATATTTGCGTGTCGCTCCTCGTCTGCTGGGCGACTGGTGACTGACGCCGATTCTCCATCGACCCGGACCAAGACCGGGTCAACTGTACCTTGCTGTTGGGCCACCGCTTGTGCCGTCGCCGCTTGTGCCGCCCCGACTGGCGCCGCGGCTGCGTTTTCCTTGATTGACATTGGTCGCGGGAGCGGCGTAAACTGCAACCCGGCGCATAATGCTCGGCGCAGATTCGTACTGTCCTTCCTCGCTGTTTTCCTTCTCATACCGATTCTCCGATAAATCCCGTATAGATTCGGTATCATCCTCCCTCTCTATCTGGTCCGTTGTTCCGATCGATTCTTCTTTTTCCGACTGAACATGCTCGTCTTCCCCTGACACGGAATCAGATCCAAGGTTATCACGATTCGAATTGGAAGTACATACCATACCGATGAAGACGTTGATGCGACCGACTGTCACGACGGATCCGGTTTCGAGGTGGTCCGACTCTGGCCCCCAGCCAGAATCGTCTACCGTCTTTTCCCCTTGGCTGTTGACATAGATTTCTCCGACGATGAGATTCTTCATGCTCTTCCGAGCTTCTCCCGTGATGTAAACACCTTTGGACGCAGGCCCCACGGTGGGCGCCAACTGTCGTGGGATAATCACGGCAGATGTTACCTGGGGTAACTGATCTTGGGGCAAGTCGACACAGGTATTTGGGAGAGGGTTTAGCTCGAAGGAGAACATGGCGAAAGCGATCTAAGAACCGGAAATCAACTCGCCGGCTCTCGATATGATTATACTGGATACTCGATAACGGGTATTACAACTATGACTTGAATCTCTGGCAAACTAAACCTAGGGGCCGGTTTATAAAGCACCCGTACACCCCTAACTTGCCCTTCAAGGCACATCTTGAGTCCTACTCGAACTCCACATACAAAGCCTAACTTTCCTTATCGCAACCCACAAGCCGGGTTACGAATCTCACAAGCCTTTGGGCCTTCTAGTAACCTCTTTACCCCTATCCGGGTATTGCTCAGCTCACCTCAGGCCGGATTATACCTTGAAGTGGGCCTACCGGGTTACTATCCCCCCATCAACGGCCCTGGAGGTGTCCGCCTCGGCGGGGTGCCGCGCGTCCCCGCGCCACCACCGGCTGCACGCCCGCCGCCCCGCGCCGCGCCCCCGGGCAAGCGGTTCCGCCGGTACGTCCGGGTGGACGAGGCGGAGTGGCACTGGAACAATGCCACTCCGGTGTTCTACAACGACGTGCACCTCCCGGACGGCTGGCACCTGAATCCCCAGCGGATCCCAGTGCCGCCGGCCCCGACCGGCGCGGCGCTGCTCGAGGAGATCGAGCGCCGGCGCGAGCTCCTGCCGGCCCCCGTCCGCAGGGAGCGGATGTACGCGCGCGGCTCCCCCTACTGGGCCGCCTGGCTCGAGCAGGAGCACGAGCAGCGCCGCCGCTCCTTCATCCCCGCCCCCCTCGAGGCCAACGTGGACGACTACCCCCCGCCAGCGCCCCGCCGGGAGAGGGAGCTATGGCTCCTCGTGGACGAGCCGGAGGACTTCTCCGGGGAGGAGGACCCCGAGCTCCGGGCCGCCATGGAGAAGGCCTGCGAGGCCTCCCGCCGCTCCCTCATCGACGACGAGATCAAGAGGTGGGAGCGTGTCGTGGCCGCCGCCGATGCCGCCGCCATGCCGCCGCCGCCGCCACCCCCTAACGAGCCTGCCATCCCCTGGTGGCAGGCGATGAACGCCGAGCTGGAGGCGTCCGAGGACATGCCGGAGCCGCAGCCGCTCCCACCAGGCCTGGAGTATGGCATGAGCTGGGCCTGGACCGGCGGCGTTTGGGCGCCGGGGTCGCCGGAGCAGGAGGAGGAGTTGCCCCCGCCGCCGCCGCTGCCGCAGGAGGTGCTGCCCCCGCCGCCGCCGTACGCTCCCCCGATGCCCCCGATGTCTCCAGCCCCGGCGAGCCCGGCCCAGCCGCCTGCTCACCTGTGGCAGCCACCCGCCTACGTAAGCCTCTCCGACGACGAGGACGACTAGATTGGCGCCGGCCGCCTGTGGCCGCGCCCCCGTCCCCCTATTCTATATAGACAACGCCCCTAGCTACCCCCCCAACAAACGGCCGGCCGCCTGTGGCCGCGCCGCCGCCCCTTATGCAAGTACGGCCGGCCGCCTGTGGCCGCGCCGCCCCTATGTAAGCAAGGCCCCTGGCCTTATTTTAATAGAAGTTGTGTTTCCCTAATCTACTGTGTCCCTAGTCCATTCGTAACCGCCGCCGCCGGCAGGGCTTCGCCCAGCCATATCCACTCGTTCCCGCCGCCGGCAGGGCTTCGCCCAGCCATATCCACTCGTACCCGCCCCTGGGGTGTCCGCTCGGCCTGGAGAGAGGGCCGCGCTTTTTATACACTTGGGCCTTTAGTCCCGGCCCGTGCCACCAACCGGGACTAGAGCCCCTTTGGTCTCGGTTGGTACCACGGCCCGGGACCAAAAACAAATTTCGAATTTCGGTGGCACCCCTGCGCGCCCAAAATTTTTTAGCGCCAAAATTTGAAAAGTGAGAAGTTTGCACATTAACAACTTTTATATACTTCCAAATTTGACAAAAATTCCAACATGAAAAATGCTAGAATTTGCAAAACTAATTTAAATCCATTTTTCGTTTAACTAAATAATTATTCTAACTATTGAAACTATTAATTATTTTTTCATTTGTATATAATTTGAATATAAATTATGGAAGTTGTGGATGTAGCCTCTTTCTTGAGCAGCTGCACAGAAGTGCTTAGAATCCACAAACTCCGGCTCTGTGTCATACAAATTTCTGGAAATTTCCACCCATACACTTTTTTGGAGCTAGGGCCTCATTTTCATAGTAGAAGTAGGGTAGCTTGTTCATCCTCTAGAGTCGATGTCAGTCCTGGCTGCTTGTCCATCCTCTAGAGTCTGCTCTGCTCTGCTCTACTGCTCCTTGCGGCTCAGGTTGGTAACGGTCAATGTTTGCGTATGCTTTGTGAACTTATGGTTTGATTTGAGAATTTCAAAACTTTGATTTGATAATCTTTTGGCCGGAAGCACCTAGCAATATCTTTTAACCTTGTTTCTCTCCATATGCTATTTGTACTTCTCATCGGCTCTAATGTTTCTCTACCTGATTCTACTTCTCCTCTGCCTAGTTTACAGATGTTTGCTCTTTTCTGTAGATGTTTCTACACTGTAAAATGGGCATGTCCTGCGAAACATGCAGACAAGGCGCTGAGCACCACTACTGGGACATCTTGGACGATCAAGGCAAAGGTTTTTTCAAGATTATGCAATTCTATCATTAGTGAGAGACTTCACGTCGGCAATCTCAATTAAAGTGCCAGTTTGTGTCTGATCCCACCAACCCCTCAAAATCCTCCTATTAACTTCACCTATCTCAACTCAAATCACTGTCTTCATGTGGATGCCAAGCCTGTGCAAAGCTATCTCTCCTCCTCCAATACCGGAGAATAAGGACACCACATTAACACCATTGGGAAACATGTTCTTCAACACCGACAAGTGGCAACCCACAGTATCAATTTGGAATGAATTGCCTTCCGTGTACGCTATCATTAGTGAGAGACTTCACGTCGGCAATCTCAATTAAAGTGCCAGTTTGTGTCTGATCCCACCAACCCCTCAAAATCCTCCTATTAACTCCACCTATCTCAACTCAAATCACTGTCTTCATGTGGATGCCAAGCCTGTGCAAAGCTATCTCTCCTCCTCCAATACCGGAGAATAAGGACACCACATTAACACCATTGGGAAACATGTTCTTCAACACCGACAAGTGGCAACCCACAGTATCAATTTGGAATGAATTGCCTTCCGTGTACGCTATCATTAGTGAGAGACTTCACGTCGGCAATCTCAATTAAAGTGCCAGTTTGTGTCTGATCCCACCAACCCCTCAAAATCCTCCTATTAACTTCACCTATCTCAACTCAAATCACTGTCTTCATGTGGATGCCAAGCCTGTGCAAAGCTATCTCTCCTCCTCCAATACCGGAGAATAAGGACACCACATTAACACCGTACTATCACTTCGAAATGTATTCGGACATGGGTCATAGTTGTCAGCTATTTACCGGTCAATACAAAATACTAATCAAACAGAACTATATGATCATGTATTCCACGCTTATTATTACACATCACCAACATACGGAGGAGAGAGAAACAGAAAAGTGGGATGGTGGAACAATAATGCTTGCCAGCTTTTCTTCGTGTCCCTTGCTTATGATCGCTTCGGCCGTAACCATGGAGCATCTTCATTATTTAACGGGATGGTGGGGTCAGATTTCACTGTGAAGGGTGGAATTTCAACAAACTTATTGTAATCTTCTGACATGTCTGTCGTGTCCTCGATTCCCACGATGTTTCTTTTCCCTGAGAGAACTATGTGACGCTTCGGCTCATCGTATGATGAAATTGTTCCCTTATTTTTTCTTTTCTTCGGTCTGGAAGACATGTCCTTCACATAGAAGACCTGAGCCACATCATTGGCTAGAACGAATGGTTCGTCATTGTAACCAATACAGTTGAGATCCACTGTTGTCATTCCATAAAGCGGGTCTACCTTTACCCCTTCTCCATTCAGGTTGACCCATTTGCACTTGAACAAAGGGACCTTAAAAGAAGGTCCATAGTCAAGTTCCCATATCTCCTCTATGTAACCATAGTATGTGTCAGTTTTTCCATTCTCGTTTGTTGTATCAAAGAGGACACCACTGTTTTGGTTGGTGCTCTTCTTATCTTGGGAGCTCGTGTAAAATGTATTTCCATTTATCTCGTACCCTTGAAAACTCCCAATAGTCGAAGATGGTGACCCTGCCAACATGTATAGCTGATCTTCAACAGTGGTGTCATTTATAAGACGTGTTTGCAACCAACTTCCGAAAGTCTCCATGTGTTCGCGTTTAATCCATGAGTCATCCTTCCCCGGGTTTGCAGACCGTACAATATTCTTGTGTTCCTCGACATACGTAGCCATGAACAAAGAATTTTGTAGAACTGTGTAGTGTGCTTTGGTCAAAGAATGCCCGTCCCTAGGTATCATTGTTTTCTTTCCCAGCGTTCCTTTTCCCCTCAGTCTCCCCTCATGCCGCGATTCAGGAACACCAATTGTCTTAAGGTCAGGAATAAAGTCAACACAGAACCCAATGACCTCCTCTGTTCCATAGCCCTTCGAGATGCTTCCTTCTGGCCTAGCACGGTTATGAACATATTTCTTCAAGACTCCCATGAACCTCTCAAAGGGGAACATATTGTGTAGAAAGACCGGACCGAGAATATGAATCTCTTCACATAGGTGAACAAGGAGATGAGTCATAATGTTGAAGAAGGATGGTGGGAACACCAACTCAAAACTAACAAGACACTGGACCACATCCCTCTGTAATCTTGTCAGAATTTCTGGATCGATTACCTTCTGAGATATTGCGTTCATGAATGCACATAGCTTCACAATGGGTACTCGAACATTTTCCGGTAGAAGCCCCCTCAATGCAATCGGAAGCAATTGCGTCATAATCACGTGGCAGTCATGAGACTTCAGGTTTTGGAATTTTTTCTCTGCCATGTTTATTATCCCCTTTATATTCGACGAGAAGCCAGACGGAACCTTGATACTGTAAAGGACTTCAAAGAATATTTCCTTCTCTGCTTTAGTAAGAGCGTAGCTGCTTAAGGAATGGCGCCCTGTATCTGTGTGCTTGTTGCTTGGGTCTTTCATACGTTGCTGGTCCTCCCGTGCTTCAGGCGTATCTTTTGACTTCCCATACACGCCCAGGAAGCATAGCAGATTGACACATAGATTCTTTGTCACGTGCATCACGTCGATCGAAGACCGGACATCTAAAACTTTCCAATAGGGTAGCTCCCAAAATATAGATTTCTTCTTCCACATGGGTGCCCGCTTATCAGGGCCGTACGGAACTGGTTGGCTGCCAGCAGCCTTACCAAAGATTACTTCTAGGTCCTTGACCATATCGAATATATCATTACCACTACGGAGCTCAGGCTTCTTTCGGTTATCTGCCTCACCTCTGAAATGCTTCCCTCCTTTTTTCCTTAAGGGATGCTTGATCGGAAGAAATCTACGATGCCCCAGGTATACAACCTTTTTACATTTATCCAAAAAAACACTGTCAGTCTTATCTAAACAGTGTGTGCATGCATTGTATCCCTTGTTTGTATGACCGGAAATGTTACTAAGAGCTGGCCAATCATTGATGGTCACGAAAAGCAACGCCCGTAGGTCAAATGGCTTTTGTTCGTTCTCATCCCACACACGTACACCTGGTTTGCCCCACAGTTCTAAGAGTTCTTCCACTAATGGCCTTAGATACACATCAATGTCGTTGCCAGGTTGCCTCGGGCCTTGGATGAGAACTGGCATCATAATGAACTTGCGCTTCATGCACAACCAAGGAGGAAGGTTGTACATACATAGAGTTACAGGCCAAGTGCTATGACTGGAGCTCTGCTCCCCAAAAGGATTAAAGCCATCTGTACTTAGACCAAACCATAAGTTTCTCGCCTCTCCTGCAAAGTCTGGAAAGTCTCTCTCGATCTTTCTCCACTGCGATCCATCGGCGGGGTGCCTCAACTTTCCATCTTTCTTACGGTCTTCTTTGTGCCATCGCAACAACCTAGCATGCTCTTTGTTTCTAAACAGACGTTTCAGCCGTGGTATTATAGGAGCATACCACATCACCTTAGCAGGAACCCTCTTACGGGGGGGCTCGCCGTCAACATCACCAGGATCATCTGCTCTGATCTTATACCGCAGTGCAGTGCATATCGGACATTCATCCAAATTCTCGTACTTCTCACCGCGGAAGAGAATGCAGTCATTAATGCATGCATGTATCTTCTGCACATCTAATCCTAGAGGGCAGAGAGCTTTCTTTGCTTCGTACGTACTCTCAGGCAATTCGTTATCCTTTGGAAGTTTTGGCTTCATTAGTTGAAGTAAAGTCTCAAATGCCTTGTCAGTCACACCGTTTTGTGCCTTCCATTTCAGCAACTCCAGTGTGGTACCGAGCTTTGTGCTACCATCTTCGCAATTTGGGTATAACAATTTTTTGTGATCCTGTAACATGTTGTCCAGTTTCAACCTCTCCAATCTATTTTCACAGTCTTCCCTTGCATCAGCAATAACTCGGCCAAGATCATCATCGGGCTCTTCTGATGCCTGTTCTTGATCACCTCCTTCTTCTGCATTCTCTTCCATTGCAGTATCGTCGTATTCAGGGAACAAAGGATCTTCTTCTTCTTCTTCATCGTCTTCCATCACAACCCCTCTTTCTCCATGCTTGGTCCAGCAATTATAGCTGGGCATGAAACCTCTCCGAAGTAGATGGCCGTGAAGGATTCTTTCGGAAGAATGTTCTCTGACGTTCCGACAATCAACACATGGGCAACACATGAAGCCATTATCTTTGTCCGCCTGAGCTACAGCAAGAAATGCATTCAGGCCTGCCATATACTCGGAGGTGCGTCGGTCACCGTACATCCATCGCTGCCGTGCATCCATCTGCATCATATAATTAAGTTTATCAAAATACATATTAATACAGAGATAACCACAGTACATCGACAAATAATACTTTTTTATGTATCAGTTACAGATGAAAAAGATAATTTGTTAACCTCGGTCGAAGAAACCATTTTCAGTGAGCTTGTGTGCGTCTCGGGAATTTCGTCGAACACCTCGTGTGCATAGTAAAAAAAAAACAGCAACACCACACTCTCTCACACCTCCAAGCAAAAAAAAAGATGGAAGGAGGGGGGGCTGGGGCAGTATATATAGAGGAAGGGGCATTGGTCCCGGTTCGTGGACTGAACCGGGACAACAGGTCATGCGCGTGCCACGTGGCCTGTGGCTAGGCATTGGTCCCGGTCCGTGGCACGAGCCGGGACCTATATGCCCCCCACGAACCGGGACCAATGCGCCCAGGCGATTCCTGTTGCCCCGGGCGCACGAACCGGGACCAATGCAGGGCATTTGTCCCGGATTTGGTTGCAACCGGGACAGCTGCCCCCCGGCCCCCTGGACGAGAGGGGTTGTTTCCACTAGTGCAATAATCCCTTCCTTTCCGTTGTACCCAAAGTATTTGTATCTTGTGATGTTTGGTTACGCTGGTATCTTGTGAGTATATCTTGCCAGTAATTAACCGTACTGACCCACGACTTCGTTCGTGGCTGCATATTCAACATTGCAGTCAACAGGTTTGAAGTCTGACGACGTTAGCTTAGGAATCCCTCCGGCTTGGCCTGGGCAGGGATTGGACGCTCTCGGTTATCTTCAGGACTCTTAGTCCAATTTGTATCTTGTCCGTAGTCGGACTCTATGTTGTTTCTTCCGCTGTTATTTGGATCTTTGTATTGTGTCAGTTGTATCCTTGACTCGTTTGAGTCCTCTTGTATATATCTATTCTGTTGTTGTTGTGGATTATTCGTGAACTGTTGTAATGTTATCACGAGTGGCAACCTGGAATCGGTTATTATACGGATTTGGCGGAAATGCTGAAATCTGCATAGTGCTTGATCTCGGGGCGTCACAATGCCTTCGTGGAGGATTGAACCCGAGACTTCCGAATTTGTAGTGATCGGTGCTAGCCAATGTGTCATGTGTGCGTTCGTGACTGAAAAGAAACCAACCGTAGAAGAACAAGTCGGCGACAGGAGTTGGATTAGAACCATACAGATACAACAGAGATAAAAAGAATGAGAGGAGGCCTGTGCGTCGGATGGGATTAGAACCAGGGACCTCCGGCGATTTAGCAGAGACACAACCAATGAGATGATGTGCTGCTTGTGTATAGAATTGGACGTCATAACACATGAAGATAGGAGGCGTCGTTAACTGAATTTGCGACACCAGCAGATGCGGTCTTTCCAGTTCAGAAACAATGCGTCGACGAGGAACCTGTAGCAGCGCTGGGGAATTTCTCGTGAGCGACCTAGAGACAAACGGTGCAGGTGGGCGTTGTATGTTGCTGCGTGCGTGCGTGTGGAATTCGGTACAGTGCGGGCTGGACGTGTGCACCAGGGCAGAAGGCACCGAAAAAACTTGTGCACAAGCTCGTACCGTCCAACCATGGTGACACGGACATGGCCAGCGAGCGGTACGATGATGGGAAACGAGCGTAGGAAGGGGAAACGGAACCGGATGCTCACCAGGGTGATGTGGAGGTAGTTGTACGGGTCGGAGGAGGATCGCCGGCGATGGAGTGCGACGGCCGATGTGGTCGCGTAGACGAAAATCCTCGCGTGTGGATACTGCCATGATGATTCCTTGCACGAGGAAGATCTACAGAAGAGGCGGAGCTCCAAGACGTCCTCTCTGAGCTTGGAGAGGCCGGCTGTGGAGGGGCGACGGCGAGCTGCTCCGAGCTCTCGCTCTCGGTTCAGAAAAATATTCAGAGAAGGAGGCAGCAGAGGAGGGAGAAGGAGGGCGGCGGCGGCGGATGGGAAGAGAGGAAGGAATCTAGGGTTCTTGGGGCTCTTCTCTTGGGTAGATAAGGAGGAGGGCGAGAGGGGACGAGGAGGTGGTGGTTGTGCGCTGGTGCGGCGATGGAAAACGACAGGGGAAAACGACTCCTGCGTGCGTGCTCCTGTACGGACGAAGAGGACGAAGGAGGTGGGCTGGATTGGGTCGTAGGTAGCTGACTGGGCCTTGTTGGCCCAGTTCGGCTGCCTCCCCACTTCTTTTTTTTTCTTCTTTGTAGAAGAGAAAAAGAATATAGAGGAGAGCAATTTTGAGAGTTTTTATTTATGAAATAATTTTGTTGGATTAAACAGCAATAAAGCCCGAGTGTATGAAACTTTGTTTTTCAAAATTTTCAAATTACACCATGTTTTTATTGAATTTTGGAAATTTGAATTTAAATTAGGTTTTCATATAAAAGGAATTTTAAAACCAAACATATTTAATATTTTCAAATCAATTATAAGTTACAATTTGAAATGATTTGTTTGCATTTTAAATTGGTCTGAAAACAACACGCAATTTATGCATGATGCAATGCCTGATGACATGATGCGAAAAAGAAAAACAACAAACAATTCTATTTGGGGGAAAAACCCCGGGTGTTACACACGTTCCCTAGAGCCGGTATCTATGTCTCCAGCGGCCGGAAGGCGGTTGAGATCCCGCGTTTTTTTGCCGCAGTGTACTAGCAATGGTGGCTGCGAGCAGCTCGTACGTCGGGGCCAGCCGGAGCCGTCGCCGCTCCTTCATCAGGGCCGGCCGGAGACGCCGTCCTCACCTCATCCTTTCCATCTCCTGTGGTAGCGGCCTCATGGGCGACGGACTGTGCGAGCTACAGCCACACGCCGACGGAGATAAAAAAATTTGTTACATTTTTTTTTTGCTTTTTTTGTAGAATTTTTTTGCTATTATAACTTTGGTGTTATCTCCGGCGAAGTCGGGGTTTTGCTATTTTTAGAATTTTGTTTTGCTACAATTAGTGTATATTTTTTCTATATTGGTATATTTTTTTTTTGCTATGGGATTCTCCGGCGAGCCAGAGTGTTCCGACCATGTCTTCGATGAAAATCGAGTCTGCTATTGTAGCAATTTTTTTGCTACGTGTCTCCGGCGAGACTCCGACAAGCTTTGTCCTTTTTCAGTTTTTTGGAATGAATTATTTTTTTTCTACATACAAGCAAAAAACAAGAAATTTTTTCGCTACCGGAGCAAAAACGGGTATATTTTTTGCTACCGGAGAAAAAAGATACTTTTATGCTACCGGAGCAAAATCGGAATTTTGGGGGGAGAGAGAGAGACCGGGGCTGGAAATTTTGGAGCCCAGGGGACGCCTAGCACGTTCCATCTCTGAATCTGGGTCTCTCGGAACGTTTATGTCCGGGGATGAGAACCGACGTTGTCTTTGGATACGGATACGAGCCCTATACGGTATGCTGTAGGAATAATACGTAGGTGTCGTGTTCGCTAGATTAGGGTTTTTAACTCGATATATATGCCGGTCAGCCCGATACGTTGTGAACTCGAACCGACTCATGTGATGTATACAGTTATATACACCATGAATCAAGTCAAGAAAAAAAATTATACACACCATTATACAGTTATAAGGTAGGTGGTTTGTGGTGTATTTTCCCAGCGCAAATCGAATACACGCGAAAGCATCGGTGCACAGTTTGGCGGAACGGTTTTGACTGGACTAATCTCCAGAAGACACCACGATCCACGCCCATCCACGTCGGGTCAGGGTGTATTTGAAACGCTCTTCACCCTCGTGTTTCGGGCGTTATCGGGGCATGTCGCCCGCGCTCACACGCCCAGCCACTCCAGATCTTCTCTCACGGCACCACCGGCCGCTCCACAAGCTACATTGGAAAATTGAATCTGGTCTGGAGCTCCACCGATTCCTTGTCACCCCGCAAAATTGAATCCATGCCTTCTAAACAGATAAATCATTGAAGAGTATTTGTGAGATAGGGGATTAATTACCGTGTAACAAAGTGTTTTGGGGTGAGATAAGTGTTTCAACCCAATCCACTTGGAAAATTACACCAGAAACCCCCTCAACACACCTCTGCCAAACGAGGCCTTTTGTGTGGGGATGGGATGAGAACCGACGCTGCCTTTGTATACGCATACGAAACGTATACGGTATGTGTCGATCGTGTCCGCCCAATACGTAGTGCAGTCGAACCGACTCATGTGAATATGTGGTGGAGTATATTCCCCTCAAAAAAAAATGTGATGGAGTATATACACCGTGAATCCCATCGGGATCAAGATCGGATCGCTCGTCGTGGCGGCGCCCAACACGATGGCCGGTGGCGACGAGCGCCTGTCCGAACTCTCCGACGACCTCCTCCGCCGCGTCCTCCACTTCGCCCCGCTCAAGGAGGCCGCGTCCACGACAGCGCTCTCACGGCGCTGGCGGACGCCGCTCTGGCTCTCCTCCGGCGCCGTTAACCTCGAGACGCGCCTCGAGGACTGCGAGCGCGGCACCCGCTACGGCAGTGAGCGCGACGAAGCCGAAGCCAGATTCTTCTCCCGGCGTGACGTCTTTGTCTCCGCGGCCGTGGCCGCGCTCGACGCTGCCGACGTCCCCGTCACGAGGCTCACCCTACGCCTCGATTCTGACCGGGACCAGCCGGCCGAGTATTTCCTTAACCGCTACCGCGACAAGAAGAAGAACTACGTCAACGTGGTCGACGTGGTGCTCTCTCACCCGGCGGCGCGCCACGTCCAGGAGCTCCGGCTGGTCCCCAAGCAGTGGAGAAGCGACGCCTACTACGACGGCGAGATCATATGGAATGAAGTAGGACTCTACTTTATCAGCCTCGACTCACTGCCGTCCCAGACTCTCGGCGTGCTGGAGCTGACCAACTGCAAGGGACTCTACCAGGAGGAGAAGGCCGTGCTCCTCCCGCGGTTGTCGTCCCTACGGCTGCGCCACTGCTCCCAGGACCTTGGCTCTCTCCAACGTGTCATTGACGCCGCGCCAGGGCTCACCACCGTCAGCCTCGAGTCCGTCATCATCGACGCAACACACGAGCCACCTCCACCAAGCCGCTACGCCTGGCCGGGCTACAACGACGACGACCCTGTGTCGCCCAAAGAAGCAACACCCCGCCGCCCTCCGATGCCCAGCGGCCAGTGTGCTCGTCCTGGACAGGTGCAAGTGGGAGGAGAAGAAACAGCTGGAACGCAGCCCCTATGGCCGCTATGACGACGATGAAAAGCCGGTCACCCGCATTGGCGTGGAGATCCACGCACCAAGGCTGCGTCGATTCAGGTACAAGGGCCTATTCCGTCCTTTCTCGTTCAGTCATCCGCCAGCAGAGTTGCAACAAGTGGATCTGCATTTCTTTCCGGACACCAAGCTGAGGAAAAAAGATCCAAACCGTGACCTGGAAATCTTCTGGCGATTCCTTCGGAGCTTCACCAACACAAAGGAGATGAGGCTAAGGTTGAACCGTCTTGAGGACATCGCCATCCTTAGTGAGGCTAAGCGGGTTCAGCTCTTGCTCTTGTTCCACCGCCTCGAGCAACTCGAGCTGCAAGGAGTGCATAGGCCGAAAGGAAAGACCGCGGCAGTGGCGATCGCGAACCTGCTCCGCTGCTGCCCCGTGCTCCGTGACCTCCGGATTGACCTCACGGCCGAGCATCACGACGGCCCAAAAAGATCCGACTACGTAGACAAATTCTTCCAAAGGAAATTCAGAATAGATCGGGACAAGTCCATCCGTGGTCTGGACCGTCGCGGTGAATCTTCAGAGCTGACCATGGTTGTTGCGCCACCAGAAGGAGATGAAGATGGTGTTAACTATGATGACGTTTCTGATATTCCAGGTTTGAGTCGATGGTGTTCGATCAAATGCCTACAGACCTCGTTGAGGACCGTAGGTTTGAAATTCCGGCTAGAAAATTCAGACTGTCTTGGCGTCAGGCTAATCAAATTCTTCACCAAGCACGCAACGGTACTTAAAGAAATGCATATAGACGCCGGCAATGAAAAGTATCACAAGCACATGAATTCCAAGGTTGAAAAATGGATCTCCAGTTCATCTACAAGAAGACAACCAGGAGCGAGAAACTTTGTGGTCTTGCCTCTTAACAGATGACTCTATAGAGAATGAGAAGGTTTGATATGTATACTTTTTACAAAGCGGCATTTCCTTTCTTAATAGATCAATATTTTCTACCAGTCCCAATTTTTTGGCCAAACTATGCTTTGACGATTTGCAAGTGCTAGTGTAAAGTTTAAGATAGGAACCACATAATATGTCATAGATGTCTGAAAAATATCTGGACTGCTTAATAGACACAATCCATCATACCAACGGAGAAGTGAAAAAACTGCGTCAAAATTGTGAAATTTGTGATATAGGAAGATTTTTTATGTGAAGAAGAAAAGACTCTTGACTAAGCATGAGTCCATAAACTCCAATTCAAACAATCTTTTCTCTAACTGTTAGAGAAATTGCTAATTTTTTCATCATAACATTAATTTAAGACATTTTTGGACGATGAGGCACTGGTTTTAGAACTTATAAATTATAATGAAATATCAAAATATAGCAGGGAAACTAAACATTAAAATATGAAGGAATTTAAGTCATGTGGCTCAAAAAAAATTAAAATTTGTGATTTTGTGTAATTACCTCTAAAAGAAGTTAGAATGGGGCCACTAGGTTTCAAGTAACACTCAATAGCCACCGCTAACAGCAAGAAAATGTGGCGAAGCCACCCCACCATGATATGTCCCAATCACATCTTAGTGGCCGCTCCAGCGGGGGCTGAGATGGCGTCGCTGTCGGGGGCGTGCTCGCCCCCTCGTGCGGCGCTTCCCCACGCCCCATCACCGCCGCGCCTACCAAGATCCATGTTCTCGGAGTACGGAACGAACCTTACGCAGGATGGCGAGGGAAACGTCTTCAAGGTCCTAGGCGCGGTGGTCGCGGCGGCGCAAGCGGAAGTCTCGCTGGAGGCTCCTCCTCGCTCCGTCGCGAGCGACTTGGCTCTTCCTTCCCCTGCTGGCGGCGGCGATGTGTCGTCTAGGCAGTCGGCCGGAGCGGTCCTGCCTGCCGCGCCATCCTGCAAACGCCGCCTTGGCGAGTCGGGGCTGATGGAGGGAGAAGGGGCGCGCCAGGGACTTGTGCCTGCCAGCCTGGAGAAGGACGACATTCTGAAGGAGAGGAGGAGCAAGGCCAACCACGATCGCCCGTCCCGCGCCTTGGGGCTTGCCGCGCCGCAAGACCTGATGGGCACCCCGCTGGCCGCGCGCACCGCCCCGTCTCCTGACACCGCCATGGGCGCGCTCAGGTCGGCGCCGGTGGTGTGTGCGCTGATGGCGCCCGTCACGAAGGGAGCACGGTCCAAGGCACCCCCGGCGGAGTCTTCGCGCTCGGGCATGCGGTCCGCGGGGGACAAAGAGGGCCACGTCCTCGACAAGGCCGTCCGCCGGGCTGAGGCGCGCGACGGGATAACGCCATCGACAAAGAAGTCCAAGAAAGGTAATGACTCCGACCCTATTTTCGCAATTCTGCAAGAGTTACCGGATGCACATCTGCTTTCTGTGGCCGTCGATAGCTGCGTGTCTTTCCCGGGGGGGACGGATCAGCAAACGGAGATTCTGTCTATGCTGCGCGCGAATGAACTGGCGCAGGCAGCGCTCGCGCAAGCCAGGGTGGCCCGCGAGGAAGCTGCTGTTAGAGCTAAGGAATTAGAGGCAAGGGAGGCGGCGTTGACAGTGGTCCCGGAGCCGACCGAGACCTCCGCTGCCGAGGTCCCTGAGACACCACCGTGGCTACCCACCGACTTGGGAGCTGCCGTGGTTAGGGCTGGGGCGGTATCTCTCCCCTGCGTGGAGGTATCTGCACTGCCAGTGGTTGGTACTGGACAGGAGGAGGCCAGGACGGGCAGGGGGAGTGCGCGAGGGGTTGCGGCCCCGCGTAAATAGAGAGCAAAATCTGCGGCGCCGCAAGGGCGGCGCCCAGTAACCCGCCAAGCACGGGATAGAGGGATGGAGTCTTAATGCGTCTCCTTTTCTGGAACATGCGCGGTTTCCGACGCAAGGGGCGTCGGAAACTACTGAGAGAGTACTTAAGCAAGCATAGAATAGATATCATCTGCCTCCAAGAAACGTTAAAGCCGGACTTCACGGATCAGGAACTGCAGGGGCTTGAAGTAGGCGAGAAATTCTTCTGGAGTTGGCTTCCGGCGGAGGGCCGCTCGGGAGGTATACTCATAGGGTTGAGGGACAGCGCCTTCGAGGTCGAATCCTTCGACAAAGGAAAATTCTACCTTGGGATCAACTGCCTCTTCCGCGCGCGCGACCTGAAGTTTACCCTCTTGGGGATCTACGGCCCGACAGACCACAGCAGGTCTCGTACCTTCCTGGAAGAGGTGTCTAGGAAGGTGGATTCCTGCCGTTTCCCCATTATTATGGGCGGCGACTTCAATCTCTTGAGGGGGGCCCAAGACAAGAATAACGACCGCATTAACTGGCCCAGGGTGGAACTTTTCAACGACGCCATTGGGGCGTCGGCGCTTAGGGAGCTGCCGCGGGCGGGGGCCCGCTACACCTGGACCAACCACCAGACTCCGCCAGTTAGATGCGTGTTGGATAGAGTTTTTTGGTCCCCGGTGCTCGACGCGGAGTTCCCGCTGGCGAATCTGCGGGCGGAGCCCTACCTTGGGTCGGACCATACACCGATGTTCCTCGATGCGAGCGGGGATCGGCGTCTTCAACCAAAGCGTTTCTTTTTTGAACTAGGGTGGTTCGAAATAGAGGGGTTTGAGACTTTAGTGCTTGAGAGGTGGACAAGACTCATGTCTTCGGCCGGGGGCCGAGACATAGCGGATTGGTGGAACCATATGAGCGTGGGGCTCAGACAGTTCCTTAGAGGTTGGAGTGGCAATTTGGGACGAGATGCTAGGGTAAATAAGTTGGCCCTCTTAGCGCAGATTAAAGACCTAGACGAGCAGGCAGACTCCACAGGTCTGGACGAAGACCAGTGGGTGTTCCGATATCACCTCGAGGAGCAGCTGCTCCAGATTTATCGGGTGGAGGAGGAGTATTGGCGGCAGCGGGGCAGGGTGCGGTGGGCGCTCCAGGGGGATGCCAACACGGCATACTTCCACGCGGTGGCTAATGGGCGGCGGCGAAAGTGTACCATCGCGGCATTATTGACGCCGGAAGGACTCACCTCGGACTCGCAAAAAATCCAAGACCACGTGTATGAGTTCTACCGTGAACTCTTGGGTTCCGTAGCGCCTAGACAGCTCGGGTTGGCTGCGCACACGTGGGCTGAGAGGGGGAGAGTGTCGGCAGCAGAGAACGACGCCCTTATGGTCACTTTTTCGGAGGGGGAGCTTCAGGAAGTGGTTAAAGACATGAAGACGAATACGGCGCCAGGTCCGGACGGGTTCCCAGTAGCATTCTTCAAGAAGTTTTGGCCGGCGTGCAAGCTAGGGGTGCTGCACCTGGTCAACGACTTTGTCCTTGGTAGAGTGAACGTGGCGCGCCTCAACCTCGGGGTCTTGACGCTGATCCCGAAGGTTCCGGGGGCGGAACTGATCTCCCAATTCAGGCCGATTGCTCCCATCAACGTCATCTTTAAAATCATTTCCAAGGCCTTTGCATCAAGATTAGATAAGGTGGCGCAGCGAATCATCAGCCCGACGCAGACGGCCTTCATCAAGGGGCGACAGATTCTCGAGGGCCCCTTGGCGCTGATCGAGATCTTGCATGAGCTGCGAGTTAGAAAGTTGGGCGGGGTGCTGCTGAAACTTGACTTTGAAAAGGCCTACGACAAGGTCAACTGGGATTTCCTTCTTGAGGTGCTCCTGAGAAAGGGGTTCGAGTCAGGGTATGTGCACCGGATCCGGCAGCTGGTGTCCGGGGGCCAGACGGCTATCTCCATCAACGGGGAGGTGGGACCGTACTTCCGTAAAAAACGTGGAGTTAGACAAGGGGATCCGCTATCCCCACTGCTGTTCAACTTCGTTGCGAAGGCGCTGGCGGCGATGCTTAGCGCCGCAAACGCCGCGGGCCACATTAGCGGGGTGGTGCCGCATTTGATCCCAGGGGGGGTTACTCACCTTCAGTACGCAGACGATACGCTCATTCTGATCCAGAACGAGGACTTGGCGATTGCCAACCTCAAGTTTCTCTTATTGTGCTTCGAGAACATGTCTGGGTTAAAAATAAACTTCTCGAAGAGCGAAGTCTTCGTGTTGGATCAACCCTTACAGGAGCAGACTAGGATCGCTAACATGCTGAACTGTAAGCTGGGGTCCTTCCCCTTCACCTATCTGGGCTTGCCGATAGCGGACCGCAAGCTCACGGCGGAGCAATGGCACTTCTTGGTGGCCAAGCTTGCCGCCAAGGTGGAAGTTTGGATGGGCCGGATGCTATCCTCCGGGGGGAGGCTCATCCTGTCCAACGCTTGTCTTGAAGCACTTCCAACCTACGCGATGGGTCTGTTCTTGCTTCAGGAGGGAGTGCACGCCAAATTCGACTCGATTAGGGCCAGGTTCTATTGGGAAGGCTCGGGGCCGAAGCGCAGGTATCACATGATCAATTGGCCGGCGGTTTGCCGACCAAAAGAGTGTGGCGGGCTGGGGCTTACCAACACTAAGAACTTCAATAAAGCGCTTCTGCTCAAATGGGTGTGGCAGCTCTTCCAGGAGGGTGGCTCGCTTTGGAAGAGCCTGCTGCTGGCCAAATACCCGGAGGCCCCCGATATATTTGCCGCGCAGTCCCCGGGGGATCGCAGTTTTGGCGAGGGCTTCACAAAATTAAGCATCTGTTTCAACTGGGGGCTAGGTATTTGGTGAAGAGTGGGGGACGCACGAAATTCTGGCTGGACTGGTGGCTTGGGAAGCCCCGCTCCGAACGCGTTTCCCTCGTCTATTCGCGATTTGCGGGGACCCCCGTGTGCGTGTGTCGGAGGCACTGGCGGGGAACGGGCTCGGGCTCTCGTTCCGTCGATCGTTCGACTTGGAGTGTGTGGAGCAATGGGAAGCACTAGGGAGAGAACTAGAGAGTGTGCAGCTGTCGGAGGGCCTGGATGTTGTGAGTTGGGCCCTGGAACCCTCGGGAAAGTTCACGGTGTCGTCGGCGTATTCAGCGATCTCCAAAGGGCCGGAGGTCGCTTTCCACGCGGACGTGTGGGGCGCGCGTGTTCCTCTCAAAATCAAGATCTTCACTTGGCAGCTCGCTCTAGACAGATTGCCTTCGAGCATGCAGGTGGCCTCGCGTAGGGGGCCGGCTGACGGGACCTGCGCCCTGTGTGGTATGCAGGAAGACGCGGCGCACATGTTCTTCTCGTGCGCCTTAGCAAAGCTGGCTTGGAGTGTGGTTAGAGAGGCGTTGGACTGTGACTGGGGTCCGGCCAACTTCCCTCAACTCTTCGCCTTGATTCAATCACGCTCGGGGTCGGGGCGCCGGACAGCTTGGGTACTGTTCGCCGCACTGGCCTGGACGCTGTGGCTGACGCGCAACAAACTGACTATGGAAGCGATCATCCCCAACAAACCTGCTGATATTATATTTAAAATGTTCATGTTTGTGCAGTGGTGGACGGCGCTCGCTAAGGAGCACGACAAGGGGAGCTTACTGTTGGCGGCCGGCGTTCTGAGGAGCCGCTTCACCACCCTCTCAGCCATTCCCGCCTAGTTTTTCCTTTCAGTAGTTGATGTTGGGTTTTTCTTTTCCGGTGGTTGTGGGGTGCCGGCCCCGTTTGCAGTACTGGCAGGTAGTGTGTTGTCCCCAGCTGTGGGTGTTCGGAGAAGCTGTAGTCCCAGCACCGTTGTATCCGTGAGAATTTGTTGTTGAACTCTTGTGCTTTATTAATTTAAAGCGGGGCTATAGCCTGCTATCTAAAAAAAACATCTTAGTGGCATTCACCCAGATCCAGCCGCCCCAACACCAAGTTTGTTGCCTCCTTGTTATCCATGCCATCAGTCGTGTATGAGATGGAGCTAAGGTTTTCCAAGACACTTTTCCCATTCCTGAACTCCATTTCGACGCCAAGATCCGTCAACCAGCCCTCTGGACGAGCTCGACGATGTGAAGGATTGATGTTATCTCCTATACCCCACCTAGGTACACCAGACCACCAATCGTCGACCCCACATCCTCCAGCTTGACATAGGTATATGACAAGGGGAACACTCTTGACCAAGCATGAGAAACTCCAAATCAAACAATCTTACCTGTGAGAAACTTGCTAATTGTTTCATCGTAACATTGTAAGAAATTTTTGGATGATGAGAAAATTGTTTAACAACTTATAAATGATAGCGAAATATCAAAAGATAGAAGGGGAATGAAACATTAAAATATGAAGGAAGTGATTTTGTAAGCGTAAAAGGGAGGCAATATAAAATGCGGCGAAGCCACAGCGTCATGTCTTGGCCTTACCTGCTCAAAGCCATCGGAGTGGCACGAAAATCCAATCTCCCGCCCACGGAATTCCTCGGTAGTACCATGTATATATGGTAGAGTCGGGCGTACCTTTTGTCTACAAATGTGTAATGTTCATTTGCCAACTTAAAACATGGAATCCCCACTGTCTTCCGATTTGAGGTGCATTGCCAAACCCAAGTAAACATATATTAGCATTTACAAGTCTCGTTAATCATGTAGAACGACATCAATTCATTATGAGTATTTTTGCATAAAACCACTACTTCTGAGCTGAAATTTCGAAAAAAAAACACCACTTTATGTTTGAATTGCAATAAATTACTACCAATTTAGCACAGACCTTTTTTAAATCGCGCTAAATCCAGATTGATAGCAAATTAACGCCGGAACTGACACCATGGGCAGAAAATATCCCTGCAGCCGCCCCCAGCGTCAGCATCTACATGATAATACCGATCAGGCGTGTTATCATCATCTTGTTTGAAAGCGAGGTCGATGGTCTTTTTGCCGCCTCGCCTACTAGCTACAGGACGCAGCTATCATCATCTTGACTAAGTTCCTCTCTATTGTTGGAATATATGTCGAATATGTGTACGAGTAGGGCTATGCTAGGACTTGTAATTAGACGGAAGGTTAGGTGTTTGAGTCGGCACGTGTAACCTGGCCTAATATATAAAGGCACCGGGAGTAGCCCAAATAGACACGACGAAACCTGGTAGGCTAGACACAAGATCACGAGGGGACGGTCCGGCGCCCGTGGCAGGGGCGGCCGGACCGGCGTGGCGTTGAGATCTAGTGCGTCTGTATTGCCTCGGCGGGTTTGTCGTCGATGGCGACTTGATAGCAGCAGGCGCGCAAGGGGAGCCGGCGGCTTGTGCCGGCGACCAAGGCGGCCGGTGCAGCGGTATCGATGGGGAGGAGCGCCCATAGTCATGCCCCGCAGATGTAGGCGAGTTCGCTGAACTGCGTTACCAAATCTCGGTGTCGTGTTTTGCTGTGATTGTTTGTCCTCGGTAGATCGACTAAGCGCCTACGATTTGTAACAAATGGTATCAGAGCAAGGTTCGTAGGTCGCGGTACGTTGATTTTGAGGAGTCGAGAAAATTGATCGGTCGATTGCGGAGCGGCGGACTGCAGTTCCGGCGAGGCTTTCGTGAAATCGGCAGGGATCGGAATTTTCTTCGACGAGATCGAAAAGCAATCGGAATCAGCAAAGGCAGCGGATCAGATCTAAAGGAAGGGTACGTGGCTGGATCGCTGGGTAATGTCCAGCGGAGTAAGTCAGCAATACTCACGTGTGGCAGCAGCTCGTGTCGGCATGTTGGCCAAACCCAGGAGGGCTGACGGACCGAAGCAGGATAGCCAGTGCGTGGCCGTACGCACGTATGTAGGCAGGTCGAGCGCTGCGGTGGTCCACGTCTTTGATTGATCGGAAGCAGCCATATTTGCGATTTGTTATTAGAAAAAAAAGGAAGCCGATCTGGTGAGACCAGAGCGGGTGGCGTACGGGAATTTGCTGCAAGTGCAAAAGTGCAGGTCAATGGACCAAGTGGGAAGCTACTGGACATGTGATGGATCAGGGGTTCGTGCATGTGTTGAAACAAAAGAAAAGAAAAGGCATAGGGGCTATGGGTCTGTTTAGATTGGTCTTTGACTGGTCGGGTAAAATCAATGACTTTGATTTTGCATATGGACACACGAGAAAGGCTACCAGGGCTAATTCTCTCAGCGTTTCTGTTTTGTACGTGGACTGACTATCAACATGGCAACTTGGCAGTGGCAGAGAATTTCGTAGGATACGTCATGAGGATCATGCAACAAAATGACGTCGAGCAATACACGTGGTGCTAAGCTGACGACGCAAGGTTGAGCATGATTGCAGCCGGATGCGTTTGGCTGGGTTGGACTGGACAGTCCGACGGGACAGAATACGGTGAAGATTGGCGATGACGACGTAGGAGCGTGACGGCAGATGGTGTCCGGATTCTGTGGCGTGGAAACAAGTGGCGCATGCCTGAGGGGTGCGTGCTTCAACATACAATGGCACGGGGTTGATGCAAGATGGCGTATGCATGAGATCTTGAGGTCGACGGGGCGCGGGGTGGACTGATCATCTACCATAGAGTCATGTTGAAGGTGGAGCTGGAGTCTAACGATTCCACTCGGCTGATGGAGGGGCTATGGCGTAAAATATCGGAGAGTCGAAGCCTAGTCAGCGGGAAGGCGAGAAGCACGTTGGTCGGACTATACGTCAAGGTTCGAGAGATACGTGGAACTCGGCATCGGTCTGGTACGACTGATGGTTATCTGCAATGGGGCCTGAGATGGTGTGGGTTAGCTGCCTGGTAGATCTTGGCCAAGATTGCGGATGCTCGACGCGGTAATAGCGGCGAGGCGTGCGGTAAGCACGGGACACAGCGACAGACCAGGGCACTGGCGGTCAGACGTGTGTTCAGGCATGAGTGCAAGGGGTGCTGAAACAGTGTTGGCGAGTAACAGGTTCATGATGGTAACTATCTATCAAGACCATGGAGATAGGATTAGTGTAGGCCATGGAGGATCTGCGAAAGCGGTGATGAGACAGTTGTGAATTTGACTGGAGATGACTTAAGGCAACGGCGAAATTTCTTCAAGCTTTCAGAGATGCAGTCAAAAATAGCGAGAATGATGAGTTCAGGTAACTCTTATTTGTGACACCTAATATGTGAGTTGTTCACTTTCACATAGATCAAGGACGAGGCTACCAAGGTGACGATGCAACGACGTTGTCTATATGGTGACTTTATGATCGTTGTGTGATGGCGGTGGACGGATACTCCGGAGAGTTGGGAGCACAAGACAAGAGTGAGGAAGAACTTAATTTTCGTGGGAGCATTGACTGTGGTGAAACAAGGAAGGAAGTACGGTTGCAGGTGGAGTCATATGGAGTAAAGAGAGTAGCAGCTGAGCTCATGATTAATGGTTCAAGTCCAGGTATACAAAGATTCGGCATGACGGCTTCAAGATGGCGAAGGGCATATTCGCCAAGGTGGAGTTTGTTGGAATATATGTCGAATATGTGTACGAGTAGGGCTACGCTAGGACTTGTAATTAGACGGAAGGTTAGGTGTTTGAGTCGGACACGTGTAACCTGGCCTAATATATAAAGGCACCGGGAGTAGCCCAAATAGACACGACGAAACCTGGTAGGCTAGACACAAGATCACGAGGGGACGGTCCGGCGCCCGTGGCAGGGGCGGCCGGACCGGCGTGGCGTTGAGATCTAGTGCGTCTGTATTGCCTCGGCGGGTTTGTCGTCGATGGCGACTTGATAGCAGCAGGCGCGCAAGGGGAGCCGGCGGCTTGTGCCGGCGACCAAGGCGGCCGGTGCAGCGGTATCGATGGGGAGGAGCGCCCATAGTCATGCCCCGCAGATGTAGGCGAGTTCGCTGAACTGCGTTACCAAATCTCGGTGTCGTGTTTTGCTGTGATTGTTTGTCCTCGGTAGATCGACTAAGCGCCTAACCTTCCGTCTAATTACAAGTCCTAGCGTAGCCCTACTCGTACACATATTCGACATATATTCCAACAAACTCCACCTAGCATCGTTCCTGTGCTTGAGGCTAGTGCCGCTGCCTTCAGCCTTGTTCCCACGCGCGCCTGCTGCCGGCCCAATGTGCCACGCGCGCGGTGGCCCTCCGGAGCCTAACGGCCAAGCCAAACTTTCCTGGACAGCATCGCACGTCCGTAGCATGTCTTCGCTGCTGCCAATCTGCACGCGCACTCGACCCTCAAATCGATGTGATTTCCCTGCCACACACGTATACTGTTTGTTCGGACCGCTTCTTCCCCCGACGATCTCCGACGGCCGCCAAAAAATCCTGCGAAAGCGGTGATGAGACAGTTGTGAATTTGACTGGAGATGACTTAAGGCAACGGCGAAATTTCTTCAAGGTTTCAGAGATGCAGTCAACAATAGCGAGAATGATGAGTTCAGGAAAACTCTTATTTGTGAAACCTAATATGTGAGTTGTTCACTTTCACATGGATCAAGGACGAGGCTACCAAGGTGACGATGCAACGGCGTTGTCGATATGGTGACTTTATGATCGTTGTGTGATGGCGGTGGACGGATACTTCGGAGAGTTGGGAGCACAAGACAAGAGTGAGGAAGAACTTAATTTTCGTGGGAGCATTGACTGTGGTGAAACAAGGAAGGAAGTACGGTTGCAGGTGGAGTCATATGGAGTCAAGGGAGTAACAGCTGAGCTCATGATTAATGGTTCAAGTCCAGGTATACAAAGATTCGGCATGACGGCTTCAAGATGGCGAAGGGCATATTCGCCAAGGTGGAGTTTGTTGGAATATATGTCGAATATGTGTATGAGTAGGGCTACGCTAGGACTTGTAATTAGACGGAAGGTTAGGTGTTTGAGTCGGACACGTGTAACCTGGCCTAATATATAAAGGCACCGGGAGTAGCCCAAATAGACACGACGAAATCTGGTAGGCTAGACACAAGATCACGAGGGGACGGTCCAGCGCCCGTGGCAGGGGTGGCCGGACCGGCGTGGCGTTGAGATCTGGTGCGTCTGTATTGCCTCGGTGGGCTTATCGTCGATGACGACTTGATAGCAGCAGGCGCGCAAGGGGAGCCGGCGGCTTGTGCCGGCGACCAAGGCGGCCGGTGCAGCGGTATCAATGGGGAGGTGCGCCCGTAGTCATGCCCCGCAGATGTAGGCGAGTTCACCGAACTGCGTTAACAAATCTCGGTTCCTACCATTTGTAACATCTATTAGACATCTTTAGCAAACATCATGGCTATAGCCGGCTGGAACACCGCGGGAGCGTGAGTGTCCACAGCCCACCCACGACCTCCCCAACCTCGAATACCACCCGCAGAAAATATCCGTACCACCGCCGCCTCCGCCAGCAACCGCGGAAGGCGAAATTGAGGATGATGGTCCCTGCGTCATCTGATTTTCGGCATCTGCATGATAATACCAAATCAGCCAAGCATCTATAGAATGATTTTCGGCATCTATCGGTTTCACTTGCCAATTTAAATATGCCGTGAATCCGTGTTACAATTCTGGATCAACCGACACGATCACACGAGGTTCATTCCCAAACCCAAGTCAACACGATCATATATTGCGTTTAAAAGTCTTGTGAATCATGTTGACCATGAATTCATTCCGGGTCACACTTTGTTGGCGATCCTGACCAGAACGTCGCAGAGCTCCCTGGGTCTGGAGCACATGGCCATGTGGTCGGCTCCGGCGATCTCCTCGGTCTCCGTGCCGGGGCTCAGGTCCACCATCCAGCGCTGCAACTCCCCGGATATGCAAGCGTCAGCATTTACCACAACGAACACCTTCTTGACCGATCCATAGTTGGCCTCTGTGAGCAGCGTCTCGTCCTTCATTATCGGGTCGTCCATGAACTGGCTGCCCGGTCTCATCAGCATCGTAGCCAGTGCCAGATCCTGCGTGCCGTAATAAGAACCAGTGTCACCATCAAAAACTTTATCGAAAACAAAAAAATTGGGACAAAAACGAACGGATCCTGGTACTGGCTGTTTGGTTACCTCGGGTGAGCTTTGATCGTAGAGTTTTGCCGCCAGCAGTTTGGGGCCACACACAACCGTCGCCCGAGGGCCTTGACTGGTGTTCACAACCATCATCTCGCTATCCATGAAAAAATCGGGTTCCATCCGTCTATTGAACTGGTAGCAAGAATCATCAGGGAAACCAGCGCGCATCACCACCAAATTATCACGAGGGTGCCATAACTTCCATTTGCTCACCTCGTCGACGATGATACCCAGGGCCCTGCCGGCGCGCGGCATGCCGGCGGTCAGGAACACGGCTGCGGCGACCCTGCGCGGGAACCTCTCCATGGCGAGCGCGAGGCTGAGACCGCCGAGGCTGTGCCCGACCAGGACCAGCCTCTCGCTCTCGCCGGCGTCGGCGACGGCGTCGAGCAGCGGGCGCGAGTAGTCCTCGAAGGATGCCACCTCGTCCATGCGCCCCGAATGCGCGCCGGACGCGGCGAGGTCAAGCGCCGTGACGCGGTGGCCAGCGGCGGACAGCATCGGCACCAGCTTGTACCAGCACCACGCGCCGTGGCAGAGGCCGTGGACGAGGACGAAGTGCTTGCCGGCGCCGCTGTTACTTCTCCCATCCATTGGATCGCAGTGCCTTGGTTGCTGGGAGCGATAGCTGCCCTGTTTCTCGCGGTGTGTGAGGGCTGGACGCTTCACTGCAGCAATCTGTTGTTTCTTACCACTCCTAGCCATTTTCCCTCGAGAATTATCTGCAACAAAGAAAAAAAAAATGAGCGAATTAAGACACGGCATCTGAGGACTAAGGAGTCCGACTCTAAAGGTATCTCCTTGCTACAGTACGTTTTGCAGCATGCAGACAAAATAGACTAAGCCAAGGCTATGCGAATTTTCACGAATATGTATTGCTTTAAAAACGAACCATCCAAATAATAAAAAAAAAAATGTTTTCATCCATACGTTTCTCATGGTGGGACCTTCGTAACTAGATTCCAAGTTAACACATTTTTAAAACGTATTGTCTGTAAATCAACTTTAAGCAAGTTTATATTATTAAAAAACTCTAACATAGACATATGAGGTGACAACTATTTGAGTAAAATCAAGTCTAGTATATAGTTGCTATTTTCCTATCATAATAATGTAAATTAGAACCCAGTTTGGAGGGCACTACTCTCTGGAAAAAGCAAGGTTGTTATGGGAAGCAAGTTTGTTCCATATTCGACCAACTGTAAGGATTTAGGATAGCACGGTCGCTTTTATACCCCTAGGAATTCGCGTACGGAAAACGAAATATTCATAGATCGCTCTGATACCAATGAACTTGGTGTTTTTGGTGCCTAGTGATGTTCCCATGTTAAAAGCATCACAAGTTTGCTCAGACTTCTGTTCGAGTAAAAACTCATGATCCAACCTCTGTGGTTTTATCGAACGATATTGCCGTCATCGTAGTTCCATCTTGAAGGCGTCTTTGTTGGAGGATCCCTCATAATGCCCTCGAGTTTCTATCATTACTGGTACATGCTAAAATTTTCTACAACTGTTTTGTTGAATGTTTTTTCTTTTATTTTTGTCATAATTTTTCTATGTACATCCATGAGGTCTTGACCAGCTTTTTATATCGTGTTGGTGTGGACACGGTTGTAATTGGTATCGGCGTAGTATGAATATATTTTATTTTTCAGGAAAATAATAATAATGGAATATCGACATGCTAATTTTACACAATATTTGTCTAGAATTCAATGGGTCCACTATATGGCACACATTATTTTTGTTAAACTTTCCTAGGTTGCAAGGGAGATAAAGGATAAAATCTGTTGTTTTAAGACATGATTTTATTAGTTTTTAAAAAAGACATGGTTTTATTTGTCCATCATGACGGGACAAGACAATTATTTGTCAAAGTGTTCATTTTGGGGCTTAGAATATTTGGAAGATTCATAATCGGTTTGTTTGTGATGGCTCTCCACACATATATTGTCTCGCAATATGTGTTTCGTTGGAGAAACAAAATGCATTTAATAAAATTATAGCAGCACAATCAAACAGTAGTTCACTCAGCAGTAAACACGACTTAAAAGCAGTTTTTTTCTCGGGCAGATTAAAAGAAACGGTTTGCTAATCCTCAGGTGCCTGAGAATAGTTTATTGTAACGCCCTATCTACACCCTGGTTTGGGTTTCGGCTGCTTCTGGCAGTACATGGGCTTGGCCGAGGTAACGCTTCGATCAGAGAGGATAAAGATACAAATGAGGGCACCACGAGGAGGCATCAAATAGAACAGAAACTGAATCCTATCTTCGTCTCCTTCCTCTGTCTCTCTCGTTCTCTCTGAATCTTCTCCTTTCTCATGGTGTAGCTGCTCTCCACAAGTGGGTTTGTATCCATCTCACGTCCCGACAGTCGTCAGTGGCCATGGGATATAATAATTTGGTATCAGAGCCAACGGTTTCTCCACCAATTCCGTCAAAAACAAATCCCCGAATTTTCTTCCCCGATTCGATCTGGTTTTTAGTCGAGGTTGTGGAGGCGATGGGTGAGGCAGAAGCAGGGGCGAGATTAACGGAAATCACGGCGAGCCTCCATGAGTCGAGCACCCTCCTCGCTTCTTGTGCGTGGCGATTGGGCGTCAAGGAGCAGGAATGGCAGGTGACCACCACCACCACCTCTTTGTTCGCGCTGGATCATGTACATAAGCAGCAGGAGACCAAGCCTTCATCTCCCATTCTCCTCTCCACGCACCAGGTCGTTGTTTTTGGTGCCCACACACAGGATGATGTCCACGCTCCTGCCATGCCCACAAGGTGTTCGACATTGGGGCCAGCAGGTTTCTCGACGCATCTTCTCACCGGCTCTGCTGCAGGTGCTCGCGCTGTCAACAAGGACCTACGTGGCACCTCCTTCCCTCGCTTTGATGGTACCAATCCATGCCTCTAGCAAACTTTGTGTCATGAGCACTTCAATATATATACGCCTAGGTGTGGAGCCACCTAGGCGCTCCAATAGCACGGATGAGCACATGTTATTCTCCTTGAGCTTCTTCGGTGAGGGAGATTATCGTTTCCACTATGAGGTCGACTTGAAGGCGTTGACCAAACCTTTACACAAGGTTGAGGGGACTCCACAAGATGGATGGAGGCTCTGAACAATCCGAAGCTTCTTGCAACAAGGTGGAAGCTCCAAGCACAAAGGATTCTACTAGAGTTTCTAGGCACCAAATAAATTTCTAGATCTACTAGTATGTGGTGCATGGATTTGCAATTCCTTTGGTGGAATCGCGGATCTAGCTCTCCTCAAGCACTCCATGAAATATGATGTCGATTGGATGGACAGAGTGGGAGATCTAGCAGGTTGAAGGTCGCATTAATGGAGGAGAGAGAGTGAGTGTGAAGCTTAACATTGAATAAAGAAGATGCCCCTTTTTAAAGCTCCCTTGAAATCAGGCCATTGGGGGGTTTCCCGCACTACCGGAACTTTTGGCGTTCTACCGGAACTCCCGGGCCTGCTGGGAATCTCCCCGGTCTTCTCTCGCTTCCATCTTCCGGAACTAGTTCCGCACAGCCGGAACTTTCATGAGGCCGGAACTACCGGAAAAACTTTCATCCCAAGTTCCGCCCCAGAAATGTTGATTCCAACACCTGGGGGAAAATCCGTAAGCACGTGCGGAACCAAGGATGGAACTTCCGCTGATGCACCGGAACTTACGCGATGCCGGAACGTCCAGCTAAGGTTCGGTGCAAACTTCCGCTCCAGAATGCACGATTCCAGTACATGGAGAGAAATTCCAGAAGAAGGGGTGGAGCTTTTGCTAGAACAACCGAAACTTCTGCCACCTGGAACTTTGCCAGGAAAAATCCCCTAAAACAGCACGAGATAAAAACACGAATCGAGTGTCATCAATCATTAAAACTAATAGGAATGCAGATGCACTTTCAATCTCCCTCCTTTTTATGGATTCATGACAACACTAATTTGTGGCGTTAAGGGCTTAAGAAGGAGCGGAGCTCCCCCATAGTTGTGTGCATCTTTTGGGCGTTTAAAAGCTTAAAGACACTCGCAACTAGAGAGTATCTCCCCTTAAACTTTTATGACCCATACAATAGATAATATGACACAATGACTAATAAGATATGATAAATAACAAGTTGCAACCTAATAAGTTTGAGACAAACGGCCGAGGTCCAAAGTATACACGGAGACACAAGTTATAAGAACGAATGAAAAACGAACTTGTGACTCCACCCTAGCCCTAGGTCCTTCCTCCACTCTCCCTCTCTCGTCGCCGTCGTTTCCCTCTCTCTGCCCGGCGAAATTTCTCTCTGTCACCTCCACCTCTGAATTTCCGAGCGCCACCGCCACCTCTCCGATGATCGCCGTCGATCTGGCCTCCCACCGAGCAGGGTAGGCACGGGAATCGAACCCCCGTACCTCCCTCTCCCTCTTCGACATCGCCGCCGTGACCGGGAAGGACTGCATCGCCGCCGCCGTCCTTGCTTCTGTCGCCGGCGTCCACCTCTCCCGGGCCTCTTCTACGCCTACTTCGAGGGTGAGCATCACCTTCCTCTCTCCCCTTCTCTCTCTGCATGAGCACACGCTCACCACACGCACCACGCACGCGTCCACGGCAGCGCTAGCGAGCAGCAGCAGCGACTAGCCGCCGGCGGCCACCCCCTTTGTCCGTTTCAGGTGCAGTTAACTGAAGAAAATTCAGTTAACGCGGATCTGAAGCATATCCACCCGCGCGCTGCTTACCTGACAAGAATCGAACAGCAGCGCAGTGGTTCAGCACTGCGTGCGCGAGCGCGAGGTCGAGGGGTCGAGCCCTCGCCTCCGCGGATTAATCCGCCACTTTTTTCCTTTGCCACGCGGGCATCCGTGGCCCACCTGCCATTGGCCTGGGTTGCCACGCGTGCTGCCACGCAGGCCATGGTGGCCTAGGGGCCCCTCTGTCAGTGGCTTGGGCTAGCCACTGCGGGGTAAACATATATTAGCATTTACAAGTCTCGTTAATCATGTAGAACGACATCAATTCATTATGAGTATTTTAGCATAAAACCACTACTTCTGAGCTGAAATTTCGAAAAAAAACACCACTTTATGTTTGAATTGCAATAAATTACTATCAGTTTAGCACAGACCTTTTTTAAATCGCGCTAAATCCAGACTGATAGCAAATTAACGCCGGAACTGACACCACGGGCAGAAAATATCCTTGCCGCAGCCCTCAGCGTCAGCATCTACATGATAATACTGATTAGGCGTGTTATCATCATCTTGTTTGAAAGCGAGGTCCATGGTCTTTTTGATGAAATTCGCATGGGCTAGCAGGCCCATTAGCCAATTTCCATTTAATCCCTAAGGCCCATGCTGCCATAGCAAATGGTGGGAGTTTAGTCCCACATTGCTAGTTGGGAGAGTTTTGCACCAGTTTATAAGGTGAGCTCTCTCCCCACTAGTGTGAGTTGGTATGAAGAGAGAGGAGTAGTGGAGGTGTTCCACACGCGCGCTCCTCCTCCTCCGCCGCCCGCCTCGCCACGTCGCGACGCGACGCGACGCGGGTTGCGGGAATGAGCCGAGCCGATGCCTTTATTTTGGCAGTTGGAAACGGAGTCAACAGACACGCCAATAATATGAGACGTCATATTGATTGCTGTCTATTGCGTCACATTTATTTTGGTAACAGCCGCGCACAGTAAAACGCCGCATTGATCACGTGTTAACCGCGCGCAGTAAAACGGCGCATTGATTACGTGGTAACGGCTGTAGTAAACGCCAAATTGATTTGTGAGCTGACCGTTCTCCTACCGTGCCTATATATTAAACCACAGGGGGGGCGGACACACACACACAACTCATACGCTCTGTACCCACCGTCGTTCCTCTCTCTGTTGCTGCCTCCGGTGATCCCATCCCGTCTACCGCGTACACGGCCGACGGGAGAGCAGGCCTCCGAAACCCCGCCTCTCCAGATCCTGTACGGGAGAGGGGCGATTAGGTTTTTGGGGAGCGTCTCCTACGCGACTGCTCGCTGCCGTACGTCTACTTCGACTACTACCTCATCATCAACATGGCCTCCGAAGCCGAACGAGCCGCTGCTGCCACCGAGGCCGCTGCTGCTGCTGAGGCCGCCAACGCTGCTGCTGCCGCCGCGGCCGCCGCCTCTGCTACGACTACTGCCAATTGGCCAACTGCAGGGTATAACACGTTTATCCCTGCCCTTGTTATTTCCATGTGTGCGATACTAGTAGTTTGCGTAGATGTGTCTACTGTCAACCTAGTATGCATGAATATGGTTAATTATCAGTATGCTTACGTCATGATCGTGATTTATACTTGGATTAATTTAATCTGTAAATTGCCTAAATTCCTAACAATCCAAAAACCTAATATGTGTAGGCAATTTTCGATTCATCTCCCATTCTCCTCTCCACGCATCAGGTCGTTGTTGTTGGTGCCCACACACAGGATGATGTCCACGCTCCTGCCATGCCCACAAGGTGTTCGACATTGGGGCCAGCAGGTTTCTCGACGCATCTTCTCACCGGCTCTGCTGCAGGTGCTCGCGCTGTCAACAAGGACCTACGTGGCACCTCCTTCCCTCGCTTTGATGGTACCAATCCATGCCTCTAGCAAACTTTGTGTCATGAGCACTTCAATATATATACGCCTAGGTGTGGAGCCACCTAGGCGCTCCAATAGAACGGATGAGCACACGTTATTCTCCTTGAGCTTCTTCGGTGAGGGAGATTATCGTTTCCACTATGAGGTCGACTTGAAGGTGTTGACCAAACCTTTACACAAGGTTGAGGCGACTCCACAAGATGGATGGAGGCTCTGAACAATCCGAAGCTTCTTGCAACAAGGTGGAAGCTCCAAGCACAAAGGATTCTACTAGAGTTTCTAGGCACCAAATAAATTTCTAGATCTACTAGTATGTGGTGCATGGATTTGCAATTCCTTTGGTGGAATCGTGGATCTAGCTCTCCTCAAGCACTCCATGAAATATGATGTCGATTGGATGGACAGAGTGGGAGATCTAGCAGGTCGATGGTCTTTTTGCCGCCTCGCCTACTAGCTACAGGATGCAGCTATCATCATCTTGACTAAGTTCCTCTCTATTAGACATCTTTAGCAAACATCATGGCTATAGCCGGCTGGAACGCCGCGGGAGCATGAGTCCACAGCCCACCCACGACCTCCCCAACTTCGAATACCACCCGCAGAAAATATCCGTACCACCGCCGCCTCCGCCAGCAACCGCAGAAGACATGCTGTATACAGAGGAGACATGGCTGAGAAGAACGGTAGAGGATCCACTCGGTTACTAGCACAGCGGGAAATAATTGACGGGGTGCATACCTGAGGAGCAACTCGAGGAATCCATTGGGCTGGTAATCGACGGCGAACATCGGTGAGACTGGCAGCGAGCCGCCGTGGTCCTCGTCGTCTCCGCTGGATCTGCTCCGAGATGGTCCTCCAGGTTGGGAGGGGGAGTGGAGGGTGGTGGGATTCAAATTCAAAATGAGGGCTGGGCTCCATTACAAGGCGTCGTGCCATGGGGAGCCGTGCGGCAAGGACGTCAAGGACAGCCATGGCTCTGTCGGGAAGGACGGCCATGACGGCGATGGGTGGGGGTCCGGACGGGCGGTATCGTATAAACATACGCGTATGTTGTTCGTGCGGGTATACACGGTTCGTCGTAGAGGGAAGAATCCCGTAGTCAACTGCGTCGGGTGTGGGACCGCGGCGGTAATCTCCAGCGCACGATTGACGGACGGGATTCGCGCTGTGCGCACAAACCGTTGTAGATCGGCATATTCGCTGGATGTACTCGTCCACTTGCCTCCAGCGCGCGCCGTGGGAGACCACTCCGTGGCTGAGGTCGGTCTCACCCGCACGCCACGCCCGATGGCCACGGTGCTCGTGGCAACTTAACAAGAGCCAGGAATGCCACCCATACGCGTCTCGATCAGGGGAAAAAAGAACGCGTCAACCAGCCCAGCCTAGGAAAGATGGATAGCAGGGCCGGTCCATACATTTACGGGGCCCAGGGGCAAGACGACAACTCGGGGCCCTTGCACGCACATATAAACACAAAATATATTATATTTTAGAAGTGAAATATGAAACCGTACATGATAATAGATTATCTCTAAACTCTAAAATTGAAAACTAAAACTGTTGTTTATCAAGTCGATCCATGGATGAACAGAGGAGTACTTACGAAAATTTTGAGCCATGAGAGCGAAAAAATAAAAGGCATTTAAATCCGAACAGAGGAATGGGAAGGACGAACTCGCACCATCTCTCCAACGACTCGTTGATGGGGAATGATCGAAACGTTGATGATGAAATAAGAGCTGATTAGGGTGATTGGATTACGTCGTTGATGGCTTTGGTGGCTTCAACTTGGTCCGTTAGACTTGAGCGTCCTAATATTTTAGTACATTCTTTTAGATTTTACATATAATTAAAACTAAGACAAAATTTACACTAATAATACTATAGAAGTAGTACATAGGCTGGGGCCCCTGCCTTTCGGGGGCCCGGGGCGGGCGCCCCGCTTGCCCACCCATATGGGCCGGCCCTGATGGATAGATCGATGGTGGCGTTGATAGTGTTCCACCTTAACGGGAAAGATGCCTGCACCTCTCGACGCAAGTGGGTTCGACTCAAAAACGCAGAATCCCGAAAGCGTGAGGGCCAGCAGACCAAGTTCATTCAGGTCGCGCGCGCCTACTTTTGCTTCCTTCCTCCAACAAAGAGAATCCTCTCGTACGCAACGAAGAGAAGCTCAATCCATCCTAGCTAGCTATATGCATGCACCGCCGTCTACTCACATCCATTCAATCTACTCTAGTACCTTTTTTTTTCACCAAAACGTACAGATCTACCTAGCTAGGCCTGCTGGTCTCGTATTTGCTCGCTTACCTCATCGCACGGAGAGACCGAAGAGAAGGTCACGTAGGCCGCTCTGCTCTACGCCTATCGCCAATCCGCAAAGTCCGCCAAGTCGCGCGCCAACCGCGCGCGGTTCTTCTCGCACCCGCCTTATACTTATAGAGAGAGATCTGAGCTTTAGACCAGGGGTCTCAGAACGGTTTGAACTCCTAAGAAAAGCGGGAAGAAAGATGATTTCGGCTCCCTCTCTATAGATCCATGGATGAACCGCTGTGATTGCGCGACGCCGCGGATCGCTGACATGGCAGAACGATCCAAGGGCGGGAGGTAAAACACGTCCAGAAAATCCCGTCTCATTAATGACCGGCCAACGCCTGGATTCTCGGTATGGATCCATGCAAAAGAGCCTAGATGAGCCGGCGCTGCTTTTCCGTCTCCCTGCAATAACTGCCCGCATTAATGTAGGATCTGTGAGCGATACCATGCACCTTTTTTTCTCCCAGATTGATGGCATGGCGAGAGAGCATACGCATTTTTTTTCCCCCCGGATTGATGACATGGCAAGAGAAGATCTCAACAACACGATAAAAGCAGCGTGCGACGGGTGAGCCTAACTAGTTTGATTACAATGGACACGCCATGATAACTACCGACAGATTTGCTACGGAAAGAAACTTACGTGGAAGGAGCCAATCCGTGGAAATTCTGTTACCTCCCGTGATTTAAGGCCTGTGATCCAACTGACTTACTAAAACCCGTAAAATGAAGTCCGTAGTTGTAGCATTACTCGTGATAAATCAAGCCCAAAACACCCATTCAGCTCCACTCGTACAACAAATCTATTTGAATCCAGGATTTGTATAGTAGGAATTAAACCGGTCAAAATCTTCCTTCTTCTTTTGTTAAGAAATAAAATCTACCAACACGTTCCCTCTCTTGGCAGGATACTACAAAATGCCAGCACTGGAATATTTATCTAGCTACTTTGAATCCTGTTATCTGCAAATACGTGGGGAGAAAATTCTATACTGTAGTTCCTTCCTCAAGACATTGCTAACCACAAAGGACCGGCCGGCTATAACTTATTACCAGCAAAACAAACACAAATTCTTCAACCAATATCCCTCAATTCTCCTCTTAACACACTTTGCAACTACAAAAAAATACCAGCTTTCATGTACTGGTTCACAACATAGATACATATTTCACAAGAAACTAAAGTATCAATAAAAAAATGCCCTATCCAGTTTTAACAGCAACCTCTCTGGCCATCTCAACTGCTTGTCAAACTTCTACCGTAATTGGGTATACACAAGCTCTCTGGCCACCTCAACTGCTTGTCATACTGCTCCCATAATTGAATATACTCTCCCCGCTACCGGTCATTCCCTCTTCACGGCAATTCAGCTGCTCCACCGAGTTGACAAGCTCGGCTCATCCGTCTAGCTATCAGCTGCATGATAACATGCCAATCAAGGTTCATCTCCACAACAACAAGCTGCTCTCCACAAGTGGGTTTGTATCCATCTCACGTCCCGACAGTCGTCAGTGGCCATGGGATATAATAATTTGGTATCAGAGCCAACGGTTTCTCCACCAATTCCGTCAAAAACAAATCCCCGAATTTTCTTCCCCGATTCGATCTGGTTTTTAGTCGAGGTTGTGGAGGCGATGGGTGAGGCAGAAGCAGGGGCGAGATTAACGGAAATCACGGCGAGCCTCCATGAGTCGAGCACCCTCCTCGCTTCTTGTGCGTGGCGATTGGGCGTCAAGGAGCAGGAATGGCAGGTGACCACCACCACCACCTCTTTGTTCGCGCTGGATCATGTACATAAGCAGCAGGAGACCAAGCCTTCATCTCCCATTCTCCTCTCCACGCACCAGGTCGTTGTTTTTGGTGCCCACACACAGGATGATGTCCACGCTCCTGCCATGCCCACAAGGTGTTCGACATTGGGGCCAGCAGGTTTCTCGACGCATCTTCTCACCGGCTCTGCTGCAGGTGCTCGCGCTGTCAACAAGGACCTACGTGGCACCTCCTTCCCTCGCTTTGATGGTACCAATCCATGCCTCTAGCAAACTTTGTGTCATGAGCACTTCAATATATATACGCCTAGGTGTGGAGCCACCTAGGCGCTCCAATAGCACGGATGAGCACATGTTATTCTCCTTGAGCTTCTTCGGTGAGGGAGATTATCGTTTCCACTATGAGGTCGACTTGAAGGCGTTGACCAAACCTTTACACAAGGTTGAGGGGACTCCACAAGATGGATGGAGGCTCTGAACAATCCGAAGCTTCTTGCAACAAGGTGGAAGCTCCAAGCACAAAGGATTCTACTAGAGTTTCTAGGCACCAAATAAATTTCTAGATCTACTAGTATGTGGTGCATGGATTTGCAATTCCTTTGGTGGAATCGCGGATCTAGCTCTCCTCAAGCACTCCATGAAATATGATGTCGATTGGATGGACAGAGTGGGAGATCTAGCAGGTTGAAGGTCGCATTAATGGAGGAGAGAGAGTGAGTGTGAAGCTTAACATTGAATAAAGAAGATGCCCCTTTTTAAAGCTCCCTTGAAATCAGGCCATTGGGGGGTTTCCCGCACTACCGGAACTTTTGGCGTTCTACCGGAACTCCCGGGCCTGCTGGGAATCTCCCCGGTCTTCTCTCGCTTCCATCTTCCGGAACTAGTTCCGCACAGCCGGAACTTTCATGAGGCCGGAACTACCGGAAAAACTTTCATCCCAAGTTCCGCCCCAGAATATGTGTGCGATACTAGTAGTTTGCGTAGATGTGTCTACTGTCAACCTAGTATGCATGAATATGGTTAATTATCAGTATGCTTACGTCATGATCGTGATTTATACTTGGATTAATTTAATCTGTAAATTGCCTAAATTCCTAACAATCCAAAAACCTAATATGTGTAGGCAATTTTCGATTCATCTCCCATTCTCCTCTCCACGCATCAGGTCGTTGTTGTTGGTGCCCACACACAGGATGATGTCCACGCTCCTGCCATGCCCACAAGGTGTTCGACATTGGGGCCAGCAGGTTTCTCGACGCATCTTCTCACCGGCTCTGCTGCAGGTGCTCGCGCTGTCAACAAGGACCTACGTGGCACCTCCTTCCCTCGCTTTGATGGTACCAATCCATGCCTCTAGCAAACTTTGTGTCATGAGCACTTCAATATATATACGCCTAGGTGTGGAGCCACCTAGGCGCTCCAATAGAACGGATGAGCACACGTTATTCTCCTTGAGCTTCTTCGGTGAGGGAGATTATCGTTTCCACTATGAGGTCGACTTGAAGGTGTTGACCAAACCTTTACACAAGGTTGAGGCGACTCCACAAGATGGATGGAGGCTCTGAACAATCCGAAGCTTCTTGCAACAAGGTGGAAGCTCCAAGCACAAAGGATTCTACTAGAGTTTCTAGGCACCAAATAAATTTCTAGATCTACTAGTATGTGGTGCATGGATTTGCAATTCCTTTGGTGGAATCGTGGATCTAGCTCTCCTCAAGCACTCCATGAAATATGATGTCGATTGGATGGACAGAGTGGGAGATCTAGCAGGTCGATGGTCTTTTTGCCGCCTCGCCTACTAGCTACAGGATGCAGCTATCATCATCTTGACTAAGTTCCTCTCTATTAGACATCTTTAGCAAACATCATGGCTATAGCCGGCTGGAACGCCGCGGGAGCATGAGTCCACAGCCCACCCACGACCTCCCCAACTTCGAATACCACCCGCAGAAAATATCCGTACCACCGCCGCCTCCGCCAGCAACCGCAGAAGACATGCTGTATACAGAGGAGACATGGCTGAGAAGAACGGTAGAGGATCCACTCGGTTACTAGCACAGCGGGAAATAATTGACGGGGTGCATACCTGAGGAGCAACTCGAGGAATCCATTGGGCTGGTAATCGACGGCGAACATCGGTGAGACTGGCAGCGAGCCGCCGTGGTCCTCGTCGTCTCCGCTGGATCTGCTCCGAGATGGTCCTCCAGGTTGGGAGGGGGAGTGGAGGGTGGTGGGATTCAAATTCAAAATGAGGGCTGGGCTCCATTACAAGGCGTCGTGCCATGGGGAGCCGTGCGGCAAGGACGTCAAGGACAGCCATGGCTCTGTCGGGAAGGACGGCCATGACGGCGATGGGTGGGGGTCCGGACGGGCGGTATCGTATAAACATACGCGTATGTTGTTCGTGCGGGTATACACGGTTCGTCGTAGAGGGAAGAATCCCGTAGTCAACTGCGTCGGGTGTGGGACCGCGGCGGTAATCTCCAGCGCACGATTGACGGACGGGATTCGCGCTGTGCGCACAAACCGTTGTAGATCGGCATATTCGCTGGATGTACTCGTCCACTTGCCTCCAGCGCGCGCCGTGGGAGACCACTCCGTGGCTGAGGTCGGTCTCACCCGCACGCCACGCCCGATGGCCACGGTGCTCGTGGCAACTTAACAAGAGCCAGGAATGCCACCCATACGCGTCTCGATCAGGGGAAAAAAGAACGCGTCAACCAGCCCAGCCTAGGAAAGATGGATAGCAGGGCCGGTCCATACATTTACGGGGCCCAGGGGCAAGACGACAACTCGGGGCCCTTGCACGCACATATAAACACAAAATATATTATATTTTAGAAGTGAAATATGAAACCGTACATGATAATAGATTATCTCTAAACTCTAAAATTGAAAACTAAAACTGTTGTTTATCAAGTCGATCCATGGATGAACAGAGGAGTACTTACGAAAATTTTGAGCCATGAGAGCGAAAAAATAAAAGGCATTTAAATCCGAACAGAGGAATGGGAAGGACGAACTCGCACCATCTCTCCAACGACTCGTTGATGGGGAATGATCGAAACGTTGATGATGAAATAAGAGCTGATTAGGGTGATTGGATTACGTCGTTGATGGCTTTGGTGGCTTCAACTTGGTCCGTTAGACTTGAGCGTCCTAATATTTTAGTACATTCTTTTAGATTTTACATATAATTAAAACTAAGACAAAATTTACACTAATAATACTATAGAAGTAGTACATAGGCTGGGGCCCCTGCCTTTCGGGGGCCCGGGGCGGGCGCCCCGCTTGCCCACCCATATGGGCCGGCCCTGATGGATAGATCGATGGTGGCGTTGATAGTGTTCCACCTTAACGGGAAAGATGCCTGCACCTCTCGACGCAAGTGGGTTCGACTCAAAAACGCAGAATCCCGAAAGCGTGAGGGCCAGCAGACCAAGTTCATTCAGGTCGCGCGCGCCTACTTTTGCTTCCTTCCTCCAACAAAGAGAATCCTCTCGTACGCAACGAAGAGAAGCTCAATCCATCCTAGCTAGCTATATGCATGCACCGCCGTCTACTCACATCCATTCAATCTACTCTAGTACCTTTTTTTTTCACCAAAACGTACAGATCTACCTAGCTAGGCCTGCTGGTCTCGTATTTGCTCGCTTACCTCATCGCACGGAGAGACCGAAGAGAAGGTCACGTAGGCCGCTCTGCTCTACGCCTATCGCCAATCCGCAAAGTCCGCCAAGTCGCGCGCCAACCGCGCGCGGTTCTTCTCGCACCCGCCTTATACTTATAGAGAGAGATCTGAGCTTTAGACCAGGGGTCTCAGAACGGTTTGAACTCCTAAGAAAAGCGGGAAGAAAGATGATTTCGGCTCCCTCTCTATAGATCCATGGATGAACCGCTGTGATTGCGCGACGCCGCGGATCGCTGACATGGCAGAACGATCCAAGGGCGGGAGGTAAAACACGTCCAGAAAATCCCGTCTCATTAATGACCGGCCAACGCCTGGATTCTCGGTATGGATCCATGCAAAAGAGCCTAGATGAGCCGGCGCTGCTTTTCCGTCTCCCTGCAATAACTGCCCGCATTAATGTAGGATCTGTGAGCGATACCATGCACCTTTTTTTCTCCCAGATTGATGGCATGGCGAGAGAGCATACGCATTTTTTTTCCCCCCGGATTGATGACATGGCAAGAGAAGATCTCAACAACACGATAAAAGCAGCGTGCGACGGGTGAGCCTAACTAGTTTGATTACAATGGACACGCCATGATAACTACCGACAGATTTGCTACGGAAAGAAACTTACGTGGAAGGAGCCAATCCGTGGAAATTCTGTTACCTCCCGTGATTTAAGGCCTGTGATCCAACTGACTTACTAAAACCCGTAAAATGAAGTCCGTAGTTGTAGCATTACTCGTGATAAATCAAGCCCAAAACACCCATTCAGCTCCACTCGTACAACAAATCTATTTGAATCCAGGATTTGTATAGTAGGAATTAAACCGGTCAAAATCTTCCTTCTTCTTTTGTTAAGAAATAAAATCTACCAACACGTTCCCTCTCTTGGCAGGATACTACAAAATGCCAGCACTGGAATATTTATCTAGCTACTTTGAATCCTGTTATCTGCAAATACGTGGGGAGAAAATTCTATACTGTAGTTCCTTCCTCAAGACATTGCTAACCACAAAGGACCGGCCGGCTATAACTTATTACCAGCAAAACAAACACAAATTCTTCAACCAATATCCCTCAATTCTCCTCTTAACACACTTTGCAACTACAAAAAAATACCAGCTTTCATGTACTGGTTCACAACATAGATACATATTTCACAAGAAACTAAAGTATCAATAAAAAAATGCCCTATCCAGTTTTAACAGCAACCTCTCTGGCCATCTCAACTGCTTGTCAAACTTCTACCGTAATTGGGTATACACAAGCTCTCTGGCCACCTCAACTGCTTGTCATACTGCTCCCATAATTGAATATACTCTCCCCGCTACCGGTCATTCCCTCTTCACGGCAATTCAGCTGCTCCACCGAGTTGACAAGCTCGGCTCATCCGTCTAGCTATCAGCTGCATGATAACATGCCAATCAAGGTTCATCTCCACAACAACAAGCTGCTCTCCACAAGTGGGTTTGTATCCATCTCACGTCCCGACAGTCGTCAGTGGCCATGGGATATAATAATTTGGTATCAGAGCCAACGGTTTCTCCACCAATTCCGTCAAAAACAAATCCCCGAATTTTCTTCCCCGATTCGATCTGGTTTTTAGTCGAGGTTGTGGAGGCGATGGGTGAGGCAGAAGCAGGGGCGAGATTAACGGAAATCACGGCGAGCCTCCATGAGTCGAGCACCCTCCTCGCTTCTTGTGCGTGGCGATTGGGCGTCAAGGAGCAGGAATGGCAGGTGACCACCACCACCACCTCTTTGTTCGCGCTGGATCATGTACATAAGCAGCAGGAGACCAAGCCTTCATCTCCCATTCTCCTCTCCACGCACCAGGTCGTTGTTTTTGGTGCCCACACACAGGATGATGTCCACGCTCCTGCCATGCCCACAAGGTGTTCGACATTGGGGCCAGCAGGTTTCTCGACGCATCTTCTCACCGGCTCTGCTGCAGGTGCTCGCGCTGTCAACAAGGACCTACGTGGCACCTCCTTCCCTCGCTTTGATGGTACCAATCCATGCCTCTAGCAAACTTTGTGTCATGAGCACTTCAATATATATACGCCTAGGTGTGGAGCCACCTAGGCGCTCCAATAGCACGGATGAGCACATGTTATTCTCCTTGAGCTTCTTCGGTGAGGGAGATTATCGTTTCCACTATGAGGTCGACTTGAAGGCGTTGACCAAACCTTTACACAAGGTTGAGGGGACTCCACAAGATGGATGGAGGCTCTGAACAATCCGAAGCTTCTTGCAACAAGGTGGAAGCTCCAAGCACAAAGGATTCTACTAGAGTTTCTAGGCACCAAATAAATTTCTAGATCTACTAGTATGTGGTGCATGGATTTGCAATTCCTTTGGTGGAATCGCGGATCTAGCTCTCCTCAAGCACTCCATGAAATATGATGTCGATTGGATGGACAGAGTGGGAGATCTAGCAGGTTGAAGGTCGCATTAATGGAGGAGAGAGAGTGAGTGTGAAGCTTAACATTGAATAAAGAAGATGCCCCTTTTTAAAGCTCCCTTGAAATCAGGCCATTGGGGGGTTTCCCGCACTACCGGAACTTTTGGCGTTCTACCGGAACTCCCGGGCCTGCTGGGAATCTCCCCGGTCTTCTCTCGCTTCCATCTTCCGGAACTAGTTCCGCACAGCCGGAACTTTCATGAGGCCGGAACTACCGGAAAAACTTTCATCCCAAGTTCCGCCCCAGAAATGTTGATTCCAACACCTGGGGGAAAATCCGTAAGCACGTGCGGAACCAAGGATGGAACTTCCGCTGATGCACCGGAACTTACGCGATGCCGGAACGTCCAGCTAAGGTTCGGTGCAAACTTCCGCTCCAGAATGCACGATTCCAGTACATGGAGAGAAATTCCAGAAGAAGGGGTGGAGCTTTTGCTAGAACAACCGAAACTTCTGCCACCTGGAACTTTGCCAGGAAAAATCCCCTAAAACAGCACGAGATAAAAACACGAATCGAGTGTCATCAATCATTAAAACTAATAGGAATGCAGATGCACTTTCAATCTCCCTCCTTTTTATGGATTCATGACAACACTAATTTGTGGCGTTAAGGGCTTAAGAAGGAGCGGAGCTCCCCCATAGTTGTGTGCATCTTTTGGGCGTTTAAAAGCTTAAAGACACTCGCAACTAGAGAGTATCTCCCCTTAAACTTTTATGACCCATACAATAGATAATATGACACAATGACTAATAAGATATGATAAATAACAAGTTGCAACCTAATAAGTTTGAGACAAACGGCCGAGGTCCAAAGTATACACGGAGACACAAGTTATAAGAACGAATGAAAAACGAACTTGTGACTCCACCCTTGCAACAACCCGAGAAAAGCCTAATAGAACATTTCTCTCCCTTTGGCATCAAGCGCACCAAAAAGGGAGGAATGCGCTGCTAGCGTTCCTACGGAGCATTACTCCACCCCATGGTGAACCGCGTACGAGGAGGTTCTTCGCGCTGAGGGGCTTCATCATCATCACTCCAAAAGCCGTGCTCGGAGATCCACACATCCTTGGGAGTGATAGATTCCTTGGAGCCTGTAGGAGACACGGGAAGATCTATCTTGCGCATAATAGCCTTCTTACAAGAAGCAACCTTCTTTTTGTAGACATGATTATCATAGAGGCGGTCATGTATATCGAGCTGAAGATAGAAGGTTTTGCACACCTTGAGGTGCACCTTGTTGAACCATCCTTGAGCTACCCCAGGAGGAGGAGGAGGACCACGAGCATGAGCAGAAGAAGAGGCAGCCTTAGGCTTCTTGACACGAAACTTCTTGACAAGATGCTCAGTGAGTTCCGTGGAAAGATCAATCTGATCACCATTCTTCGCCTCGCTCCAACGAGCATAGATGAGCTTCATGATGTAAGGTTCAAAGAGATGGGCACGCTGATGGTCAACGATAGCAAGATAGAGCTCCTCAACTACTGCTCCCATAATTGAATATACTCTCCCCGCTACCGGTCATTCCCTCTTCACGGCAATTCAGCTGCTCCACCGAGTTGACAAGCTCGGCTCATCCGTCTAGCTATCAGCTGCATGATAACATGCCAATCAAGGTTCATCTCCACAACAACATGCCAATCAAGGTTCATCTCCACAACAACGGCTCAGGAAACTACTAGTCAACAACACAAACGAGATTTGCTACTTCCAAGTAGCTATTGTAGCAAGGGAATGGTTAACAGAAACGAAATGTTCACTTGCATATTTGATATCAATAACTACTTCCAAGTTGAATTTACCATAGTACAAATAGGCTCGGATCTCAAAATGGTACTTTCAAGTCCCAGCTCTCAAAAACAGACTAATAACTTAGAATCCTGATCATGCTAACATGTCAGCAAATTAATTCATACCCAAAAGTGACGAAATGGATGACCGCAATGCGCACAAACAAAAGGCCTAGCTGCAGCTTAAGCATGGACTACCATGACGCTAGAGATGAGAAAACATCAAACAAAAAAAAATCAAATACAACCATACTGTGTCAGAATATAACCCTGGCACTCCTATGAATGATCAAAGCATCAAACTGGTTACATAAATGCCATATCGAAACTTTCATTTCCAGGAACAACACTGATATAATACTTCATTTTTTTAAATATATATTCAAGAAAGAACAAGTTGCTGGTGAGCACTACAAGGTGCTCACTTCTCTCTGATGCTAGGGCTTAGATTAAGACTAGAGCTGACAAAATAATACCTTCGAACAGTGCTAGCTTGCTGGATCAGACCAACAGAATAGGGACCAGATCGAGATCAATCCCTCTTTTGAGGCGCTGGTCACCATTTTGCCCAGTGCCTCTCCCACAGGCACAAGTTGCTCCAGATGAAATTATCTACAAATCTGAAGAAACATGGCATGCTTTAATCAAACACACAAGCTAGTCACATAAATTGGTGTACTGTAATGGTGCTGCGGACCATGCATGCATAAGTATAAGGAGCGGCAGATAGTAGTCTCACCCCTCAGATGCAATTACCAAGCAGCTCCTCTAATTGACGAAGCGACCGAGGCATGAGCACTAGACGAACAGCAGCAGCCAGCACCAGTGACGCCCACCGCACGGCGTCTTGTTGGAGCAGCAGGAGGCGTCGACTAGCCGCAATCCAGCGTAGCTAGGAGCAGCAGCAGCTACCAGCATTGGTCGTCTGCTAGGTCAGTGTAGGGTGCTCGGACGCTTCTTGTCTCTCGGTTGGAGTGGTGGGAAAGCCCGAGCAAGCGCTCATGGCTCAAGTGGCATGGCAGCGACTTGTCGCCATCTGGCATCGCCGACGGCATAAGCGCCACCTTGGTCGCCACTAGCCAGCGACTTGTCGCCATCTGGCTGATTGAGTAGTATGTTAGCATGTTCAACTGATAAAAGGATACCCAGGTTGCATCATATAGGTGCAAACAAATCTCTGATCTACAATATAGGTGTGTTACAAGAAAGAAACCACATCTCACCTGCGGAATGCATGAATGTTTTAACTGCATATAAAGTCCACAAGAAATACAACCCAAGCACTCAAATTTTGGTCTCGCAAACAGGGATACTTCAGCTTTAACGACTTCTTCTTCGCCCTTTAGTCATGCATCTGGCAATAGCCTCGTTGATCCCAGGCTTCTATAACTTGCGCCTAATAACATGGAATATCAGTACAAGAAAACAGATGGCATAACATTGCGAGTCAAAATGACATCAAGGGTACAAGTGAGTTCAAATCAAGAAACAAGCAAGATGAGCTTGCAATACCACATGTATACTTCTAATCAAGCTTCCGAACATAGTTGAACTTGCAGGCTAGCTTACTAGAGCAGAATAAAAAAAAACAGAGGATCAAACAGCAAAGCTATGTAAAAACACATTGTAGCTAAGTACACATGTTCAGCACATACAAAATAGCATGATTAACTGTTTAGCTTTTCTGCAAGCCAACTACAGTAACTAGCCTTGAGACAAATCCTGAACAAGCATTGTGCCATTAAAATCTGAACAACCAAGTCATCGGCTCCATGGCCAGAACACCTTACAGGAACGACTCAGCAATGGTATCTCAGGGCATGATCATGGAGAGGATCCAGACACTTACCAAAACACACGGAGTTTAAGGAAGGCCATCGCACAGTGCGATGAACTCTCCACCATCCACTTCTCCCCTTCCTGAAGCCACGGCAATTTGCTGCTCGGGTGTACTACCCCAGCGCACTACCCACTGGTTGAAGAAGCTCAGCATAAGCGCCATTGTGGCGCCACTAGCCAGCGAGTTGTGTGGCTCCACTCGCTGTCTCTATCTCCCAAATGAATGCATTTCGGAACTAATGCTGCAATCTGATAATGGAAAAAAAATCATCGTCAGGCGTCAATAGTGTAAACAGAAGAAACAATATTTTGTTGTGTGTCCTAATGATTATTTAACTCCATGAGCGACAAGTCCAAATATGGCACAAACAAAACATTTCAATTAATTATTTCCACCCAGATGTAAACAGAAGTAAAACAAATTCCTACGCAAAACTGTTGCACAGTGCATAACTGACTTGCTCAAACAATCTGGTCCATACATAATATTAGTTGTATGTGAATAGTAACAATGGTGCTGCTGTCTTCAAAGCAAAAATCACCTGAATTTGGCAGTCTACAAATCATATACTGGTACAATTATAGTAGAATGCAAAAGGGAGCATATACTTCTTATAACTCCAAATATTCAAAACAGTGCTAAAAAAATAGATAGGATCAATGGTGGGCAAGCAATACAAAAGAAGTTACTGCACTATTTGTATACATACAGAAAATCCTGCCTCCTGATCAGAAATATACTAATTAGATGCTTATAAAAGTGTCCTTTGATGTCATTACTCATCAGTAAAACCAACTTGAGTATTTAGAAGCATCTTTGAAACTGAATAATCATATCTTATATGATACCAATAAATGGCAGCTGAAGGAGAAGTCATGGCCATCGACCAAACAGATGCACTACCACCCGTTTAGCAACCAAAGTATGGTCATAATAACAATGAGAGTAACAACACATAGTGTGAGGAGTATACACAATAAACAAGATGCAAAGAAGAACCGAATGAACCAGAAAGCATAAGGACAACGAAATGAAGACATGCAATAGGACTGAGCGAAGTAGGACCAAAGCTGTGTAGTAATAAAGCTTGACGACTTAAACAATATAAAAGATCCCCGCATGTTCAATTTCTGTGACATTTACAGAATGAGTTAACACGCTAATAAAGCATGATTCATAAAGTCTTGACTTGGATGTGATCCCGGTATGAAGTTACTAGTTCAATTTAAGCATTCCGTGTATATAGAAAAAAAAAAAAAGACACATTAATACATAAATGAATGTTTGTCGACAGTGGAACTGCAATGTGCCCTACAATCACCTGAAGGAGCACAAACATGTTGGGCAGCAGAAAGATTAATATCTTTAGCATGCATATGCTCTTTTAACCCGTAGCAAGTAGCAACATACGGACATTGTGCTAGGAAGCACAGCGGGCAGTATGCACCATGCAGTCTTGCTAGTTAATGAGTATCACGGTGTTTTACTTTTTAATTACACAAGTGGCAGGAATACTGATCGAGTACTCACTAAAATAATTAAATTTCTAGCCGAAGATATGTAGCAACAAATTTTACCAACTTTACAGAAGATTAGCAATTAAGCTTAATTGATGTATTCACTTTCTGTCACATACATAAAATAATTTAACATACTGAAAAAGCATGATTCATAATGGATTGACTAGGATGTGAACTCACGTGAAGCAGCAGACTTGGACTAGTTAAACTTAATATTGAGCATTTCAGCGGTGGCATGACCGCCACTGTGGTCACCACTCGCCGGCTAGCTGAGACTCCTCCCGCTGTCTCTGTACAAAATGAGTAGCTCTCTTAACAAATGAGTAAAATGAGAAGGCTTCTAAAGAAACATATACTTTGTGGAGCGGAGGGAGTACAAGGGTAATTGAATTTTCATATGCAACACCACATTAGTTACTTCAAACAAAATATACTAGCTCATGACGTATTCTCTCATAGGGCAGTACCATATCAGGTCCGAAAACTTATATACATGGTCGACGTACTAAGATAAGAATCAATAAACCTGCATGCAGTTAAAAAAAACTGCTCAGATACATGGACACATACACATGGTTAGTGTAAGTATGCTAAACACATACACTATTATCACCAACTAGTGCTATCAGGCAGCAAGAAGCTCCGTGAGCAGAAAATTCAATAAAATAACGAGTTAGTCACATTTCTATCTGGTACCCCATATCATCATATTCTGAAGTACCAAGGTATAATATTAAAATGTCCTAGTAGAGGAACCTCGAAATTTTGGCGTGCATGTTGTTGCCACATCAATACCAGGTACTAATCAAGACTAGATTCATTTCGAAATTCATGACAAAATGTACAAAAATAGATTACACTAGGCACTGCACATAGACATAGGTGGATGATTCTTTAAAAAAAAAGTGGAGAGGATTTATGCAAGCATTAGGCATGTAATCGATCAACATCATACACATGTAGCATGAAATTGGTGAAAAGAGCATGAATGAATTTAATCAAAGGGAATAATCAGATGAGAGAAACATTACTACCAGTAGCAAGTTCTAGACATCACCAGCAACACATTGCTATATCCAGAAAAGCAATGTGAAGGAACGTGGCATGTTTTAATCAACCACACAAGCTAGTCACATAGATGGTGTACTGTAATGGTGTTGCGAATCATGCATGCATAAAGATAAGCAGTGGCAGAGAGTAGTCTCACCCTCAGATGAAATGACCAAGCAGCTGCTCCAATGATGAAGTGATCGAGGCATGAGCACCAGACGAACAGCAGCAATCAGCGCCGGTGAAGAACACCGCACGGTGTCTTGTTGGAGTCACGCAGCAGAAGGCGCCGACTTGCCGAATCCTGCGTGGCTAGGAGCAGCAGCAGCTACCGGCCTTGGTCGTCTGCTAGGTCAGTGCAGGGGTGCTCAGACGCTTCTCATCTCTGGGTTGGAGTGATGTGGAAGCCCATGCAAGAGCTCACATGGCATGGTAGCGACGCTGGTCGCCATCCGGCATCGGCACCGACATAAGCGTCGGTAGTCACAATAAAATAGTGTAAACTGAAGTAAGAAACAATATATTTTGTGTATCCTTATGATAATTGAAATCCAGTACGAACAACAAGTTCAAAAATGGAACCAAACAAAACATTTTAAATAATTATTTCCATACAAGATGTATACAGTAGTAAAACAAATTCCTACACAGAACTACTGCACCATGCATAACTGACTTGCTCAAATAATCCGATTAATACATAATATGAATGCACAACATATTGAGGTGGAAGAGCAAGGCAAAAAAAAAAAATCCATACACATGTATGTATAATCTCATCAGGAAAGATAATGAGGCAACCAAAAAACACGAACATCCATGTATTTTTTCACAAGTAGCATACACCAAGATTGGACTTAACAAAAGAAATAAGAAGAGTTGAAAGTATACAGCCCAGATGAGTGATGACGACAAGCAACAAATATACTCCACGGAAGGCAAGTAACAACCAAATTTGGACTCTTGTCTTGGCATTGCTTTGCATAACAGAATCAACGATAATATATATCGCAGTAGCACCACAAACCGGCATGATTCAGAAGTGCAAGATAGACACATAATAACTTCATTACTAGTGCAAGATCACTCAGATAGCGAAATCGGCACGAAGCAAGACCACTCAAAAGCCTGGGAATATGAAACTTTCTTGTGGAGAAAAATTATGGCATTGCAAATTGTAGTCTATGATAAAATAAAACATTGACTCAGTTGTCTGCTCTTGCATGAATTGAATCCAACTCCCAACATAAATAAAAATCAAGAATTTAATCATTGACTAGATTTTTCAAACAGGACAGCAAAAGGAGAGCCATGGTGTTGCTTCCCTAACCATACTTTGCATCATATATTTAGACTAGGGCAATATATTCTCACCAAAATACTTTTCCAGCAGCTAAAGCTTGGGAAACTACAAACACACTGAAAATAAAAGGATTGTCGTACTGATAACAATCTGTTGCATGTAGTAGCATACGTAAATGGTAGTTGAATGAAACTACATGTAGGTTCCAGCAGGCTATTGATCAAATACTCCAGACCAATCTCCCTTAATTAATAGGACATGATCCTCCCTTCGCTTGTGAAGGTTTCAAAATTTATCCGGCCCTTTGTAGATATATGCTAAGTAATTGTAAATCAGAATTATTTTTGGACAGAGGTATTCTCTCTTCAAAACAAGATAACTCTATGAAATACTACATATTATGCAGAAAAAAGTCACCCAGGAATCAAGAGCCGATAACATGAGCACCTTAAAAAAATACTAACACCAATTAGTGACTCTAGTTCACCAAAACCTTGCCAACATTCAGATTACTGCTGATGTAATGACAAGCTATGTACGTGGTTTGCAAAAAACCCAAGGACTATCAGGAATGTCTGTGCTCTAAAGTATTCATACCGCTCCCTGTTGGTAAAACCAAGTCGATGAAGACATGCAGCAGAAGAAGGAGCATCCTTGCGCCGTCGGCTAGGTTGGGGCAGGGCTGCTCTCGATCCGGGCAGCGGAGAGGCTCGAGTAGGAGGGCAAGTGGACTGTCGGCGGCGCTGGTCGTTGATGCTGGCAAGCCGCGCAACTCAACCTCTCTGTCCCCCACGTAACTCGTCCTTGCAGTCGGATGCAAGGGTGCCGTCCTGGAAGGGAGCATTATAAATTCTATAGTGCATCAAATTTTTTTAGAGATTTGGGCATAAATCCAAGCTATATATAGTACGAACTATGCATCTACAATCCAAGCTAGTACATCAACAGCACCACATCATTATAGGTAGTATACTACTAAGTCAGCAACTAGAAGTGGTTCTGCAGTAGTAGTATTACTAAGTGAGCAGCACAGCAGCAACATAATTTTTATGGAGTAGATCGAATCAATAGCACTAGGTCCACCTCTATATAGAATATGTATCTACACCCAAGTACCCAACCTGGGGGAGTTGCAGGTACACCCAAACTAAAAACGACCAGTAGGAACATATCGATTGATTGCCTCACCTGCAGAGCAGAGGGCGACGAGCGAAAATTGAGGACTGCCGGCGGCAGGAGAAGCAGGTCTCAGCTCGGGGAAGACAAACTTGATGTCCGGCGCGCCCATGGCCTGCTTGTCATCGGGTTCCCTCGCGAAGACGGCCGCCAAAGGAGACCGGTGAAGCTGCGGCGGCCGGGATTTGACAGCCATGACGGAGAACACCGAACACCAGCGCCATCTGCTCCGAGGCGAGGGAACCTCCTTGCAGCGCGTGGTGGATGACGGCCGTCCGAGTCCGCGTCGCCCCGTTGTCGTCCTGGTGTTTCGGAGACCTGTGGTCGGCGTGTAGCGCAGCCAACCACAAACCATAGGCCACGCACGCGGCACGGTCTGGCGAACTCGACGGTGCGCCGTGCAATCAAAGCACGCGCGCGCCGGCGAGAAATCCGGCCGCGACGCCATGGGTCCTGTGCGGCGGCGCCTTTCTCGCCGGCGAGGCTGTGTCGACGCGCTCGATCTGTTGTTGCGCGAGGATGAACGGGGCCGACTGGGAGAGTAGGGGATGGCGTAAGGGAGGAGGGACCGGGGCTGGGGGAGTAGGGCGGCAGACGGAGGCGGCGGCGGCGGTGGCGGCGCCAGATCGGATCGAAGCTGTGGGTGAGAGAGAGAGGATGGGGGAGCCGGGGAGGGGATGGAACCTGTGGGTGAGAGGGTGGAGTCGCTAGAGGCAGAGGCGCAGGGTTGGCGTTTGGTGTGTTGATCACTGCGGCTCTGGGTCCGATCGGACGGTTGAGATGGGTTGGATGCGTGGTGCGATCCGCAGGGAGGCACTCCTTGCCATCTCGTTGGCTGCACACCATCCAATCAAACTGAGCCTAATAATTGCTCTCCTTAATTATCCCGTTGGAATTGGCGCCGGAAATTCTCTTAGGCCTTCCGTAATGGGAGTATCTTAGCGCGGTATCATAGGCAACTTGATTATGTGGCACCATAGTTAATGAAGAAAGAGAGCGTAGTTGTATCTTATATAACATACGGCTCTAGCACGAGATCATAGGCAAAAAAAGTTGCTAGCCCAATCACAATCAAGTATTAGCCCCAAATCATTTAATGCAACTTGTTTTAGAAACAATCTCTAAGAAACAATGCATTAGGATGGTTGTTTCTTAGATCCTAGTCATACCTAGGATAGCGCGCTAAGATACAATGCATTACGGAGTCTGTTCGGCTTTCCCGCTAATTGATCTCCTTGTCCCTCCCATCAATTATCTCCGCTGGCCAACAGTGGAGTTTGGCCCAAAGTCAGCGTCTCAAATTTCATTTCAGGCTTTATGTAAGTATAGATGGGCAGTGATGTCACTTTATGTGTTTTTTCTTTGAATGTTTTTTAAGAAATATTAACTTGGTTGAAACTATTTTCATCCATTCCTTACATGGCTATATAAGTGTGTTATAAATAATTAAAATCGAATACATGATATGTTTGGTACTAGGCAATAACGTTTTCTTGTGGTGACATGGCCTTAATGAAGCTTTTTGTAAATCTTGCCTCGTTTAATTTTCTATATTCCAAAAGCGTAAGCTTTGCACTTTATTTACAGAGTCCTCTGAAAGTACATTTACATTCTGGTAAATTCTTTGGAAATCAAGCAATTCAAAACATATTCCTTGACGAAAAAGCCGAGGATCGTTTCGCCTCGGCTACTCCCAAACCCCTTAGTAATAGTCATGTAAACATTAATCTACCTTAAAATATTCAAACCAAATATTTATTATCATGTGTGCTTTTTCATCTCCAAGGCTTCCAAAAAGATCACGGAAATATCTAGGAGTCATCATCTACACATAACAAAATCTACAATGAAAACACTAGTTACCTCCAATTTTTAATGTTGAACTCGCGGAGTTGAGCCAATCTTTATCATACTTCTTGTCTTCATCGCAATGGAACTTCAAATGAATTCACGATCAAGAATAGCTTCGATCAATCTCTCTAATTATAAGCATTGACTAGAAGAATGATCGATTAAGGGTTTTCTACAAGGTGGAGTGGACGGGACCGTGAAACGGTGCCAATCATGTTTTCTACCAAGATGGGTGTAATGATTGGAAGTGACAAGGAGTGCATGATTGTGTGACGCGAGGCCAGATAGATGGTCGAGTAAAATTGGGGTATTATATATAGAAAGAGGTGGAATAGATGTTAGTTGGAAGCGACACCGTACATGTGCTTGGACGAGGAAGAGACCTATATAAAGAGGCACCCATAAACCGTAAGTTTATTCCTTCTCCGACTAGGTCCCCTCGGGATCATAGTTTAAAAAACCGAACCGGTAATCGAACCGGCGTGGCTGTCGGTTCAGGTTTTCACCGGTCGGACCGTCGGTTCATCGGTTCATTTGCGATAAAAACCGGAATATTTAAGCTAATTTTTCAAAATTCTGACCTCGAGGCCTGGTCATAGTCATCGTTGATGTTGGAAGATAGCAGGTCCGTTGACTCCTCGAGGCCTCCTCTCGCTTTCACTACTTCACGATGACGCCTCCAGCCTCTTGTTTTCACCCAAATAGAACTTTGCATCGCAATTTCTTCTTGGGCTGGATTTTATTGCAGCAGTGGATTTTATTTCCACGCATATTTTGAATCCTTGGACTAGGTCGCACAAATAATCGTTTTGTTCTTTGGATGAAAAACGTTGCGTGTGAATTCATCGTCGAGTCGCCTCCTCTTTCTCTTCTGTTATTCTCTTTGGGTATTTTTTTTTCTTCTCTTCCTCTCAAGCACACTAGTTACGTAGTCTCTGTTATAGCCTGGATCCCACGTGCATGCACACTGGGTACCTACCTGTGTATCTCTCCTCCACCAGCCTAGCCGATGAATGCATGCATACCCTACCATACCTAATACATAAAACTCCGTCCACTTAGACCAAGCACACTGTGGTGCCGATTCATCTTAAAAACTTGTCAGATATGAATCGATGGCCATTTAGCTACACCGTATGGAACCGCATCAAACTTCTCACTGGGGCCCAGCTCTGACCCAGCCCAAGCTGGAACAGCAAGCGCGCGACGTACATGCTGGCCAGAAAAATCTTTGTTTACTCAAAAAAAAGCGAACCAACAACTTGAACCGCTTCCTGTGTCGGTAAAAAAGAAGCGATGCTGGCCACTGTGTAGAATCGATTCAAACTCCCCTATGAATCTCTTTGGCCTCACAGTGTAGCTGGTCTTATCATCTTGCTGCTAGCTAGTAATGGATCAATGAAAGCAGGCAAGCTTGTATTCACCTAGCCGACCTAGCCACGCACGACCTTTTCGAAAAAAAAAAGCTTCCGGTAAGTGGAAGGGAAAACTCGATCCTAGTCGCTATATGGAGTCGTCAGACCGGTGCGGGGCTCAACGACGCTTGTGTGTCTTCTCACTATGGTGGGAGCTTCCTTGCATCTCTCTTCTACCAATAACCGTGGACCTCGAGATGTTTTCTGTTGGGACATGAAGAAATCGATGCACTGTTTGTTCCTTGACAGTGCATTCCCTCCATCGAGAGGCTAGGCCTTGTACATAGATCGAGAACACTCGCTCCCCCACGACGAGGCTAGCAAAGAAAAAGCTTCGTGAAAGAGGAGGGTGAAGGAGAGTATAATAACGTGTGTCCAAATCTCCTCCATGATCACCCCTTTAAGAACCGCCATCCCTTTTCTTCTCACTCTAACCATAAAATCTAAGTTTATTCCTTGTAGCTAGCCACAACGATCTTTATGTCGGTGAGCAGTAGAGATCACTAACACGTGATATCGTGCCATCGGCCTTTTTCTGAGCCATGCTAATATTTTCGTGTTGGAGCGTGCATCCAGAACGCAATGGAGGAGGGAAAGACATCGCATGCACTGCATCTTTGGCTACATATGGTCTAAATGTTGACGTGGAAAGGACCCTATTTTTCCATTAGGCCATCTTGTGCATGAAGGACTCCAGGAAAGAAAAGATTCATGTCAGTTGGTGGTTTGGATGGAGCGGCAAGGAAATTTTATGTTGATTCCTTGGTGTCATGGTGTGTACTTGGTCAGCAAAGCCCGCCTTGGCATTGTGCCACACATATGGCATGAGCTTCCCGCGCGAAATATTTTGGACGTCGAGGGTGTCTACAACGATTTTACAATAGTTATTGGCCCGTTCATGGGGTACTTTCTTAAGATAGACTGCTAGCAAATTATTCCCGGTACTTTACTTTTTACAATTTTTATCTTATTTATTATATGCATGATTGTTATTAGTACAAAAAAATTGATACATTATGTTTAGAAAAAAAGTACTACCTATTATTTCATGTGCTTGACGGTCACCGAGCTTGGCCACAGAGGCGGTCCACCTTCCTCTTAAGCATTATTTTACGTGTTAATCCATCGACCCTTTAATGTTGGTTCTGAGAGTAATCTTTTACTCAATCCAAGTATATGCTCAAGGGACAACAAAGAAATATATCGGAGTTTTATTGCACTATGCTCAAGGCTAGACGGAATAATGGGGTACCCCCTCTCGGGTGTTGTGCAAGAGAGAATACATGGCATTGTCGTGTTGCCTCACACGTCTCCACTCAAACATCGTTATCCCCTATCACACAAATATAGAGATATGGACTAAATTCTCTTGTCACGAAGTTTTCCCGCTGTTCTCCAAGCTATCGAGCACCACATTGTCCTATTTTTTCTGCCTTCTTCTATACAAGGTTATAGCAAAACAAAAATCAAGTGTGTGAATATTTAACCTCAATTTTTATTGTTTTCTATAGCAAAAGGCATGGACCATAAATTTATTAATTAAGCATGTCTCAACTATTGCTTATTTGTATGAAAGGAAGTTCTAAAATTGACCTGGAAATCGTATTAATTAGTCAGCAACTATGTATTAATTTGTCAGCAACTCTGTAGCCAGCACAGCTTGCTGCATGAAAAGGTGATGAGTATAAATCTTGCTCCATGCAAGCACCGTGGAGCTAGACGAGCGGCAGAAACACGTCGGCCGATCCCTACTGTACGGGCTAGGTTAGGCTGGTGCCAATGCATCACACCTTCTCACGGGCTATAGCCCCGCCACGTCACCTTTTTTCCTCACTCTCACGCCACTCTCACGCCACTCTCACGGCACGGTGCCAGTGCACGGGCTATAGCCCGGGCTATAGCTTCTCTCTCTGCCACATCAGCTTTTCTCTCTCCTCCACGTCAACACATATTTTTAAAACGAAAACATTAAAAAAAATAACATTAACATTTCCACTTTAATGATTATTAGTTTTTCTATTTAAAAAAATAACATTAGCTGCTATTAATAAATCACTTATGTCTTATAAGTATAAAATATGAAAATAAGTGGTAATGACATTTAAAAATAATATTCCACTAATAGAATGTCAGTAAAATTTAAATTGAATAAGTTTTACAATTTTATTATTTATATTTTGGAAATAACATTAAACCACTATTAAGAAATTATTCAAACTTCAAAAATATAAATATGTGGAAAAGTTTACAAAATGGTACTGTTGGAAAGTATGTGAAAATTCAAGTTTATAGAAATTTATTTCAACTCATTTGTGGTTATAAAACAAAAGTTATGAATTAATCATTAAAACAGAAATTAAAAAAAACAAAAAAAAATGACGTCACCTCCTATCGCCCGGCCCGGCCCAACGCGCCGCCCCTCCTATCGCCCTATCGCCCCCCTCCTCTCGCCCCGGCCCCCTGCTATCGACCGGCCAGCGCGGGCGGTAGCTCCCTCTCGCCGGGCGAGCCTGCTGCCGCCCGGCCCACGCCTCTCGCCTCCGCTCTCGCCCGCTATCGCCCCGGGCCGGGCGATAGGGCCCCTTCTCGCCTCCCTCCTCGCCTGCGTTGGCACCAGCCTTAGGAAAGATCCAAAAATTCTTTGATTCGAAGAGAAGTAGAAAAAGAAACTCAATTTCTTTGATTCAGAATGGCCAACTATCACGCCCATACGAGATGAAAAGCAACCAGCTAGGAGTAAAAACCCGAGAAACAATCCATATTTAGGTTAGAAAAAGACCCAAAATTTACTCGACCTGTACAATCCAATCTACACCAAGCTACTACGAGCTAGTATGCGTGTGCTTATATTAAATAGTCCGTTGCATGCATGCATTCACGTACGTCATACCTAGGACACCTAGGGAGGGAGCTCCTTAAAATATTACACCGGTAGCTATAGTTTTCTTCTCTAAACCAAAAGTAAAATAGTTAATCACCATTTCATCATCGAAAAAGGCGGACTCAATCACTGGTGCTATATATGGCCTCCTAGCATCTCACTCAACTCCAGAAACCGACAAAGTTGGCGCCCTCCATGAGACAATACCATAAACTCTTGTGACTCAACATCCGGATAACTAAGTCGTGAGGCCCTCCACCACACCGGCCAGCCATGACAATGTGAGCTCCCTATCTGATTCATCCAATTTCCACATCATTTTCAAGCTACATCCGACAACTACGACATTGAACTGCTCGCTCTCGCGTGGGTGACAACATAGGATGGTGACAACTCGACGTTGCTTCATGGATAACGGCGACCCAAGTGGTGTCGTCCCCAACGTCGTCGCCGGCCGTCGTGCTTCGAGACTCTGTCAACTAATCTGCGGCAGAGAAGAACTTGATTGATTTTCCATTTTAGCTTTTGAGGTCTTCCTTGTAAAAGACGAGGATTGTTGCACATTTCTCCTGTTTGCTAGGGTCCTCTTTGTAAAATCATATGCTACTTAATACAGCTTCTGGGACCTTTAGACCTCTTCCCCGTTCAAAAAAAAATCGACATTCACGGGGTGCTTCCCCCATGCCAACGTCCATCCATGTAGGACGCCTTCTCCGCGTAAGGGGTATGTCCTGCCACTCAACGCCCAGAAGGTGCTTCGAGATCCGCACAAAAATAGTCCCCAAGAAGTGCATAAAGTATGTGCAACACTTCTCAATATCCATGGTCATATCGTCTTCTTTAAACCTAGGAATATTGGGGGCATGGCCAAAATCTTTTGGTGGGTGTTGGTTGGCTGAGACGATGGCAACGCGGGCATGTCTCGGGCCCACTTGGAGGCATTATCGAGTCCCTACTAACATTTACTTTTTGGTAAAAGATCTAGGTCTATCTTCACACCAGGCGATGACATTGGTGGCATAGGGCACCCACCGGCTGTGCCGCGTGATCTCCCCGCTCTATGCCCCAGTTTTGCCAAATGGGGTGGCAGTGGTGGTTTTGGAGTTCCGTCCTAAGGCTAGTCACAATGGGGAGTAACATTGAGCAGTAACATACACGTTATCCTATGCTATGTTACCACTACCACAGTGGGTAGTAACATCATGCAAACCTCCATTTATTAGCTTATAGACTCATATTGTCTTGAAATATGTGATGTTCCGGTAACTAGCTATGTTACCACTACCCTCTCTTTCCTCATTAAATGCTTGCCACATCAGATTTTTGTCCTACGTGGCATCGATGTTATTATTAAGTTCCACCCCACTGTGACCAGCCTAACGATTCTAGCGTTCGACGCAAGGAATAAATGAGATTATTATTATTTTATTTGGTCAGCGAATGGCATGCATGGTGTCACATTGCACCAGCCCATAGAGCCAAGCAAAACTAGTCGATCATACTACATCTCTCGGGTGTTAGGCTGATCACAATGGGGAGTAACTTAGCAGTAACATCACACACTTCAACACAACTTTGCTTATGTGGCACGTATTTAATGAAGAGAGAGATGCTTGTGGTAACTAGCTAAGTTACCGGAACATCACACACTCCAAGAAACAATGAGTCTATAACCTAATAAATGCATCGTTGCATGACACTACATACATGTTACTCCCCATTGTGGAGGTAGGAACATAGTCTAGAAAAGTGTGTAGGTTACTAGTTTATGTTACTCCCCATTGTGACCAGCCTAACCACATCCTAGCTGGCTGAACACAAGTCAAATAGAAATAAATTTAGTAGTATTTAATTGAGATGCATGCCAGATTAGTGTTGACGTTTATGACTCTAACCGACTAACTTGTATGCACGAGTACATTGCACCGCTAAAACCATGCATGCATGTCCAAAATATTACTAGTACTCTGTATCATTTTTAACTTACACATGGATGTATGCTACGGCCATACATGACGCTTGTGTGAGCTCGAGCTCAAGGTGCCTTCAAATGAGTAGTGCTCGTCCACGTCTCCATGCGGTTACTGATGGGAGTAGTGCTATATGTACGATAAGTTTCTGTATGAATTCCATCCGATCTTACGTGGCAGGTCTGGATTTGGGCTAGGCCAAAGCACGGGACGACAGATTAATTAGCACTACCATAAAATAGCACGTAGTGGAGGTGTCGTACATGGATCGGACAGAAATCATCGTACGTGAAGCCATTCCGTACTGATGGCATCAAATAACGTTTTGAAATCAATAAAGCGAGAGCATGAGGAGGGTTCGTGCAAAAGCAACACACTACAAACACTCAGCTCAGCAGCCAACATCACTATAAAAATGTGCAGCTGCGCCGACGGTATTTTGTCGGGGTCGTCGGCGTAGAGGCGGAGTAGCTAGGCTAGCCGGACACACTTTCCGTTTTTTACTCTTTTATTTTATGTATTTATTTATCTATTACTCTCAATTAGTTTAATTAATATGGTTATATTTTTTTTATCAATTGGAGATATTCGTGCCCTCCGAACAGCGGTCTCCATCCACCTAAAAGGACGTCGCGAATCTTGTCTTTCACTGCTGCACGTCGAGAAATTGCGTAAGTGTTATCCTATGTGTGTCCTACGCGGGACAAAAATTGTTTAAGACTCGCCTGCGTTTCCTTTCCCATAGTAGGGTAGTGTTGAAACCCTGTCCCGCAGGCCCCGGATCGTCTACCCCCTAGATATTCTTCGGATGGGTGTAGCATGTTGGACTTTTCTCTTGGTTTGTGTTTGGTAGGTTATATGATCACTTCAAACCATGGTTTGACCCAAGTTGTCACAAGATCCTACCCTGTTCCACCGAAACTTGGAGTTGCCCCCTAATAATTAATATGGAACCTTCGTAGCTAGGTGACAGCGCATGTCTCCGAAGGGGGTCACACTCGGGAACTAGTTTTTGATCTTTCAACATTCCACCACACTTTTATACATATTTTAGGGTCACATGCAAGGTTTGGAGGTATTCTGGTGGTTTCAGGCTATAAGTCTAGCTAGAGAAAAGACGATGAAGGTGAAGCCCGTCAGACCCTGGTGTGGAACATTTTCCATCTAAAACCTATAAAACACTTCTACGCACATGGTATCGCACCAACTAGCCTATGGTGGGATTTTGACACTACAGAGCCCCTCTCTGGCGAAACCTTAGCTCCGATGGAGAAAACTCCACCTTATCATCTACCACCTTGATCGGAGCCAAAAAAGCGTAGCAAAGTACATCTACTTTTTTGGTTGTGTTAGGTTAGTCCCTAGGAAGTCCCAATAGAAATATCTACCAACACTCTACAAAAGATTCCCTCTAGTTCGTTCGATCCGGGAGTTTTAGGCTATAAGTGCAGAAGCACGGTAGAGAGAAGGCAAAGCCGGCTAGACCCCAGTGCGGAATATTTCACATCTACAACCCAAAACACACTTTTACACACCTGGTATGGAACTCCCTAACTTTTGGTGGGATTCGGACGCTCTGAAACCCCTCTCCGGCGAAACCCTAGCCCCGCTGAAGAAAAACACGACTTTTCCGTGGCAAGCCTTGACAAGAGCCAAAAGATTGCAGCAAAGTGCAACTACTTGCTTGGTTTTGTCGGGTTAGTCCCTAGGAACTCCCAAGCCAAAGATCTACCCACACTCTTCAGAAGATTCCCTCCGACTAGTACGATTCCGAAGTTTCGGGTTGTATGCCTAGAAACCCGCTAGAGAGAAGGCGATGTCGGTCAGATCCCGGTGTGGATATTTGACATCTTTATCCCCAAAAAAACTTGTATATATATGATATGGCACCCCTTATCTTATGGTGGGATTCAAACGCTCCGCAACCCCTCTCCGGCATAACCCTAGCCCATCTGGACAAAAGTCTGACTTTTTTCTACGCCCTATACTTGCGTCGTAAGATGGTAGCAAAATGCTACTAACTGTTTGGTTTTGTTAGGTTATTCCCTAGAAAGTCCCAAGAAAAATATCTATCCACATTCATCACAAGATTCCCTCCAGTTCGTTCGATATGGGAGTTTCAGACTATAAGTCTAGAAACCAGTTAGACAGAAGGCGATACCGGTCAGACCCGGTGTGGAATATTTGACATCTACAACCCAAAATACAATTGTACACACTTTTTATGGCACCACCTATCTCGTGGTGGTATTCATACGCTCCGGAGCACCTCTCTGGCGAAACCCTAGCTTCGCTAGAGAAAAGTCCAACTTATCGTCTACCACCTTGACCGGAGCCGGAAGAGGGTATAAAAGTGCAACTACTTGCTTGGTTGTGTTAGGTTGGTCCCTAGGAAGTCTCGAGACAAAGATATACCAACACTACTCTTCACAAGATTCCCTTCGGTTCGTCAGATCCGGGAGTTTCAGGCTATAAACCCGAAAACCCGTTAGAGAGAAGGCAGTGTCGGCCAGACCCCAGTATGGAATATTTGACATCTACAAAAAGAACACTTGTACACACATGGTATGGAACCCCTAGATTTTGGTGGGATTTGGACGCTCCGGAGCCCCTCTCCGGCAAAACTCTAACCCCGCTAGAGAAAAGTCTGAATTTTCTATGTACCCACTATACCTGCGCCGAAAGAGGGTAGCGAAGTGCAACTATTTTATTGGTTGTGTTAGGTTAGTCCCAGGACAAAGATCTACCCACAATCTTCACAAGACTCCCTTTGGTTCGTCTGATCCGGGAGTTTTGGGCAATAAGCCCAGAAACCCGCTAGAGAGAAGGCGATGCCAGGCAGACTCCGGTGTGGAATATTTGACATCTACAAACCAAAAAACTATTTTACTCCGGTGTGGGAAGACTCCGATGCCGGGCTATAAGCTTGTGGTGGGATTTTGACGATTCGGAGGCCCTCTCCGGCGAAAACCAAGCCCCGTTGGAGAAAAGTGTAACTTATAGTCTAGCACCTTGACCGGAGCCGGATCAGGGTAGCAAAGTGCAGCTACTTACTTGGTTGTGCTAGGTAGTCCTTAGGAAGTCTGGGAGGGTTTCTAACTCTTGATCTCTCGATTTCGGAAAAACCCTGATCTATCTGGCCCACATCATCCACTCCCTAGCAATACTCTGAAAGTGGTTATCCCATGTGATTATATTCTTATATATGCTAGGGGTAGGTCATAGTGACATGAACAACCCCGAACGAGGTCAAGTTTTACAAGAGTTGTGGTAGCAGGAGAGTTTAGACATACAGGTGTAGAATCTTCCAGCGGGATGGGAATGTTCGTTACGAAAGTGCCATCCCGCAGTTGTGTGTCGCCTCTAAACCAATGACACCATCCTTAAATACCCATATTAGGCCACCATGAAAGCCGAGGATGGTTTATGGCCCTTCCTGGCGTAGTTTCGGTTATGAGATGAGGGTTTTAATGTCCGGATGGTGATGGCATCACAAGGTGTTCGATGTCCGTAGGATGCATAAAGTGGGTGCATAGTGACCGACGGAGGATGTCTAGGCGGGTGACGAGCGGCGCCGGCATAAAGGCCACGAAGACGCACAGATTCGGACGTGGCTACTCTCTCGACGAGACACGCGCACGTGGCATGCAATCCGGTATCTTGGTGGAATAAATCAGATCAAATTCTACTTATTTTGTACGTGGCCTAGCTTTGTAGTAAAAGTGTCACACAGATCAGGTGACGTATTGTTGTTTATTCATTCATACATCTATGTACTCCTGGTGAGCAGGTCGATGCATGGTCACCTAGGCAAGCCAATAAGATCACAGAAGCAGACTAGCCACGGATCGGCTCAGCCCGACGCGAAAAAAGAAAAGAAAATCAATTCAACGCTACTGTGCTCCATCCCGAGAGAGAAAATTAATTAGCTGGGAAAATTAAGTGGAGTAATTAGAAAGGCAGCACGGGTGGGTGGCGCACAGTAGGTCGCACGCACCCATCCTCTTCCTCGATCCCCTTTTCGCTCCTCCTCCTCGGCCCCCTTCTGCCGCCGCCGCCGCCGCCGCTCAGACCTCGACGCCAGACACCCCACCCGGACTGGAGCTCTCTACCATCCCCCCCGACGCCATGGCGCTCTCGACCAGGCCTCCCGCGCCCCTCCTCCGCCTACCTCCCTGGCTCCACGCACCAGACCGTGGGGTGGCCCAAGAAGCAGCTGCGGCGGCGTCACACGCTGGAGATGAAGGTCCTCCTCCGCTTGCAGACAAGGAGACGGAGTTCTTGCTGCTCGGCGACCACCTACTGGACCCGCTGGCGCTGGCGCAGGTGACGTCCTCCCCGACCTGCTGATGCCGGACACGGATTCATCCCACTGCCGCCAGCCCGACGGCCTCCCCAACCTGCTGCTGCCCGGTGAGGCCCCTCTCCCCCTTTCCAGCATCCCATGTAAATCTTGTACCCAGTGGAGAGCCTGCTTATATGGATATCGGTATAGGCTCATGACGGAACCTGCTTAGATGCTCCAATTAGCACTCCTACTTTGGGTGTGAGAACTGAAGCTTTTTGTACTTAGTATTTTGGTGCACCGCAGGAGCTTCTTGGCTTGGAGTAGACAGGATAAACTAGAATTAATTATGAATTGGTTTCTATCTAGCCTTTAATTTGTTCAACACTGCACTGGATGGAATTCTTAACTTGTCACTAGTATTACTGTTTCTTCCTCCTTTGTTGCAACTGAATCAAAGCCGTCCTTGTATGCTGGATGCAACTGCTTCCCGTGATCATACAAGTATGTATAATCGGTTTTATATTGCTGCACAAGTCGATTATATATGTCTGTCATATATATGGCACAAGTCAGTAAAAAAAAAAAACCTTGTGATGACACGAAACAGTCGGACTAATTAATTCCTTTGTTTTTTTTTTGCAACTCCGTGTTCTTGCTGTTGTGACTATCTATATAGGCTTTGTGTGTGTGTGTGTGCGCTTACAGTTCAACTGCAACTGTAGATTAGATGGAGTAAATATACTACCTTGTTGTTTTAATCGCCATACTTGGGTTGCATCCCATGACATAGTTAATTCTCTAGCATGATCCTGTTGTTTTAATCTTCTTATTATTACTTTATTTTGTACCGCCAAACTAGTGCTCATGTTTACTAAGATGCCAAGGACATCTTTCTTAAATCTAGCATGCAGGACTATCCCTCAAGTCTCGGGATCCTGATCGACGGGCGAGTTCGTCGCTGACCCCTGTGGCCGGCGGGAGGAGCTCTTGGTGCCGCTGGAATGGCGACCGGAGTCAGAGAGGAAGTGATGGTGTTTGTCTTGCTGCAGATGCTGCTCATGCCGGTGACCGCCTCCCTGAGAAGCTGTCGGCCATGATTGTGTCCTCCTGCTGCTGCTGACGACCTCCAACCTGCAGCTGGCCGGTGAGGTTCCTATCCCCCTCCTCCAGGCATTCCTTGCAATTTATGTTTCTTTTTGTCATGTTGAATGTGTTCTCAGCGGACATCATGCTTGTATGGATGTCCATATGTTGTATACATGGTGATATATGGTCAGTGTTTGGTAAGAATGCTTGTATGGTCTGATGATTAACTGGAATTAGGCCACGAATCTGGTGGAGGAAACCTATCTTTTGGCATTTTAGTCGGATCATGTTAGCTTTTGCCGGTGCAGATTTTGGTGCTGTATAAATTATGTATCAAGTGGCTAGGTATTCATATTGTTTTTATGGTCCATCTTGATCCTCAACTGCTATTACAGTGCAATTCTTTTTTCTTTGTTGGCAAATGACAGATTTTGTTATCTTTGCATCAGGTTTAGTTATTACATTGAAGTTTCAAACTTTATTTCAGCCTTGCAAATGACAGATTTTGCTATACGAATTTTTAATGTTGTTCTTTGGATTGCAGCAAGCAAAACAAGAGAGGCTCCGGTGCCCAGGAGATACGGTGTCGCTGCTGGCTCTTTCGCTGGCGCTCCGTCAGTTTTGCTGGATCGCATCGTGCTAGTAGCCGAGGTGTTGCTGTGTTGTGCTGCACAGTGGCGAGGGCGTGCCGGCGACCAGGAAGAGACAACACCGACATGAGCCACGGAGGGCTGCCTATCCCCTCGTTCGTCACACGCTGCCAGGGGGGTCTCCTCTGAGGAGCGAACGGCCACTTGTTCGCTGGCGTGGCTGTGGCTCCTTGCCGACCTGCGCCCCCAACTGGACTCCGGCTTCCCTGTTGGCTGCATCACCGGCCTGTGAGGCCTCCTCCTCTTTGTCCTGTTGATGGTTGCCCACGTCTGCAGGTTTGACCAACTCCTCGATCTGCTGCCTTCCTTCCTGTAAATATTGCAATATGTGCTACTGGTAGACAATATTGCAACGATTTGTGCCATATGTGGGAAAGCTTAGCCCACCAGGCCTGCATCGATTCTGCTTAAAGATTTTATCTTTATATATGTACACCCAGATGTCAGGCGTGTTCCGCGGCGGTGGATGTGGCATGCTGCTGGTGTCGCTGGAGAGGATGCCGCCACCGGTGTTCTGCTGCTTAGCGGTGGACGACAAGGAAACTTCCTTGATCGTGAGGTGTACAGGATCTATTGTCAAGTACGGCGTCGTCGAGGTAATCAGTCTCAGTCTCTTGAACCCTGCTGCTTTTGTATGTATTGTAGCTGCAAATGATGACGATGTCTATTTTGTTGCCGGATAATATATCTGTGGTCCAGGGCTAGTAGTCCATGTCTATTGAGTTGCCAGAAGTTTCTTGTCAAGGCCTTGTTGTGTTGTTGCAGGACGTTATGGGTTGGTGTTGTGTAATATTGATGAAATACTGTTTAGGGTTGAATAGCACCTTATTTGCTGTGGTTTGATTTTTATGACAGCATGTCTAAGAAACAGACTAGTACTATATTTACTCTTAGCTTGTGAATCATGCATGCTGGTATTTTTGCTTGACTGAGTCTATTTCCTGTTCATGTGTTTAGCAAGGTTATTTGGAAATTGTACACCTTTTGTTTTCAGAATGAAATGGTTATTTAACCTCCTGCCTGTGTATCTTTTAGAGTTTTCTTCGTTGCTTACACGTTCTAGTCACTTCACAAGAAGCATCATATTGTGTTGTAGGTTTTGTAAGTAAATAAATGATCTGTAGTACCCAAAAGGTTTGGGCTGTGTAGATTTTTGTGCTTGCTGTAGAATTTGGGTGCCTTGTGCAGTTTCCGGCATGAATTGGAAGCGTTGAAAGATGCACCGTCTGGTGTTTGTGTTGTTGAGCACCGCCTGGTGCCTTGCTCCCTTGGTTAATCTGCAAGGATCTAGTACCATGTTGTGCTGGTGTGGTGTATGGATGTTAAATCATCGATAGTAATAAATAGATTAGTGGTGTATGTTGTTGTCTTATTAATTGGCAGTCCTGGCTAAGTTGTTTTTGCCCCTACAGTAGTAGCCTTTTGTGTCAGAAAATTTATTAGCCTTTTTTTCCTTTCTTTTCCTGAATTTTCTGTCATGCATACCATGTAGAGCTTCCCCAAGAAACTGAAAATTATATGCGCAGTCATGGATGGTGAACTCGTATCCTAGTGCTATTGTCTTTTTTCCTCCCAATGCATGAGATCTACTGTTGTAATGCAAACTACCCTCATCTAATTATACCGTGTCCAGGCAATGACCGCTGGATTGCTTTTATTTTTTGGAGTTACAAGTGTCCATTTTACTAAGATTGCTAAGATCTCGTTTCTTAAATCTCACAGGATGGCCTTAAGTACGCAGGATCCAGATCGACGGGCGAGCTTGTTGGTGATGGCTGCAGCCGGTGGAGGAGCTACTGCTGCCGGCAGTCCACCTCCCTGAGATGTTGCTGGCGGCAGCGTCTCTGGGCTCCTGCTGCGGGAGGCAAGGTCTCGGAACTCTTGCTGCTCAACAAGCTGGTGCGGTGAGCGCTTTGTCTCCACCTAATTGAATCGTGTGCCGCCAGCTATGATATAGTGTTCTGCATGTCCATGTTGTGGTAGGCGAGCTCTAAACTTGGTGTCATCTGTAATGTCCATGTTGTGCATGTCCTGTCAATATTTCCATATGGTAGACAATATTGCAAAGATTTGTGCCATATGTGCGAAAGCTTAGCCCACCAGGCCTGCATTGATTCATCTTTATTTTATATCTGTACACCCAAGTGCGGATGTGGCATGTCGCTGGAGAGGACGCCAGCATTGGTATTCTGCTTCTCGGCGGTGACGACGAGGAAAAGTTTGTCGAGCATTCGCAGATAAATTGCCGTGGTTTTTGTTGAGAAGGTGGATGGCAGCGAGGGAGAAGTGGAGCGGGCCAAGAGGGAGGCTTGCTTGGCCAATGTTTGCTGTCCCTAATGTGGAGCCTCTTTTTTTTCTCTCCATGGCCGATGTGCTGCCGTGTCTTGTGTAATGATAATATGTGGATGGATTTTGGCAAGTCCTAGTAGATTTACCGATTTGTAAGCTGGGGCTGCATTATACGTGTTGAGTTAGATTTGTAGTTTGTGATTTGTGCCCATCTAAGTGACATTTACTCTGATGAATGTATTTGGTGAAAGTTGGAAAAACATGACAAAATGTGAAGCTAAAGTGGATATTTTTCCAGGTCAAGTCAACGTTAGGGAAAAAAAAAAAGGGTAGTGTAAGTAAGAGCTATCTTTGCGATCGTTGGGTCTGGGCAGAGGAAGGAAACAGAATAAAAAGAAGGAGCTGGGCCGGAGTCGATCGATCGTTGTGGATTTTCAGGGTGTGGGCTGGGAATTAGTAGCAGTAGGAGCTAATTAATGGATGGAACCCGCGCGCACATGCTAGAGCAGAGTCAACGCGCAGCCGAGCAAGGAGAGAAAAAGCACACGGCCTGCCTATTTTTTTCCCGAACGTGACGTGACCTTTCTCTTCCTTCCTTCATGTCTTCACGTACGTACCATAGGACTCGAAGCGGGTCTTTCCCGAGCACATGAAGGAACTCGGCACGTGTCCGTCGTGCAAGATCCAACTCTGCGGCTGTTCGAACCATTTTTACTTGCGCTCGCCTCATGGGGCGGTCGTAAGTACGAACCGCCACAAGAAGCAACACCCCGCCGCCTCCTCCGATGCCCAGCGGCCAGTGTGCTCGTCCTGGACGAGGACGAAGTGCTTGCCGGCGCCGCTGTTACTTCTCCCATCCATTGGATCGCAGTGCCTTGGTTGCTGGGACCGATAGCTGCCCTGTTTCTCGCGGTGTGTGAGGGCTGGACGCTTCACTGCAGCAATCTGTTGTTTCTTACCACTCCTAGCCATTTTCCCTCGAGAATTATCTGCAACAAAGAAAAAAAAAATGAGCGAATTAAGACACGGCATCTGAGGACTAAGGAGTCCGACTCTAAAGGTATCTGCTTGCTACAGTACGTTTTGCAGCGTGCAGACAAAATAGACTAAGCCAAGGCTATGCGAATTTTCACGAATATGTATTGCTTTAAAAACGAACCATCCAAATAAAAAAAATAAACAAAAATGTTTTCATCCATACGTTTCTCATGGCGTGGGACCTTCGTAACTAGATTCCAAGTTAACACATTTTTAAAACGTATTGTCTGTAAATCAACTTTAAGCAAGTTTATATTATTAAAAAACTCTAACATAGACATATGAGGTGACAACTATTTGAGTAAAATCAAGTCTAGTATATAGTTGCTATTTTCCTATCATAATAATGTAAATTAGAACCCAGTTTGGAGGGCACTACTCTCTGGAAAAAGCAAGGTTGTTATGGGAAGCAAGTTTGTTCCATATTCGACCAACTGTAAGGATTTAGGATAGCACGGTCGCTTTTATACCCCTAGGAATTCGCGTACGGAAAACGAAATATTCATAGATCGCTCTGATACCAATGAACTTGGTGTTTTTGGTGCCTAGTGATGTTCCCATGTTAAAAGCATCACAAGTTTGCTCAGACTTCTGTTCGAGTAAAAACTCATGATCCAACCTCTGTGGTTTTATCGAACGATATTGCCGTCATCGTAGTTCCATCTTGAAGGCGTCTTTGTTGGAGGATCCCTCATAATGCCCTCGAGTTTCTATCATTACTGGTACATGCTAAAATTTTCTACAACTGTTTTGTTGAATGTTTTTTCTTTTATTTTTGTCATAATTTTTCTATGTACATCCATGAGGTCTTGACCAGCTTTTTATATCGTGTTGGTGTGGACACGGTTGTAATTGGTATCGGCGTAGTATGAATATATTTTATTTTTCAGGAAAATAATAATAATGGAATATCGACATGCTAATTTTACACAATATTTGTCTAGAATTCAATGGGTCCACTATATGGCACACATTATTTTTGTTAAACTTTCCTAGGTTGCAAGGGAGATAAAGGATAAAATCTGTTGTTTTAAGACATGATTTTATTAGTTTTTAAAAAAGACATGGTTTTATTTGTCCATCATGACGGGACAAGACAATTATTTGTCAAAGTGTTCATTTTGGGGCTTAGAATATTTGGAAGATTCATAATCGGTTTGTTTGTGATGGCTCTCCACACATATATTGTCTCGCAATATGTGTTTCGTTGGAGAAACAAAATGCATTTAATAAAATTATAGCAGCACAATCAAACAGTAGTTCACTCAGCAGTAAACACGACTTAAAAGCAGTTTTTTTCTCGGGCAGATTAAAAGAAACGGTTTGCTAATCCTCAGGTGCCTGAGAATAGTTTATTGTAACGCCCTATCTACACCCTGGTTTGGGTTTCGGCTGCTTCTGGCAGTACATGGGCTTGGCCGAGGTAACGCTTCGATCAGAGAGGATAAAGATACAAATGAGGGCACCACGAGGAGGCATCAAATAGAACAGAAACTGAATCCTATCTTCGTCTCCTTCCTCTGTCTCTCTCGTTCTCTCTGAATCTTCTCCTTTCTCATGGTGTAGCTGCTCTCCACAAGTGGGTTTGTATCCATCTCACGTCCCGACAGTCGTCAGTGGCCATGGGATATAATAATTTGGTATCAGAGCCAACGGTTTCTCCACCAATTCCGTCAAAAACAAATCCCCGAATTTTCTTCCCCGATTCGATCTGGTTTTTAGTCGAGGTTGTGGAGGCGATGGGTGAGGCAGAAGCAGGGGCGAGATTAACGGAAATCACGGCGAGCCTCCATGAGTCGAGCACCCTCCTCGCTTCTTGTGCGTGGCGATTGGGCGTCAAGGAGCAGGAATGGCAGGTGACCACCACCACCACCTCTTTGTTCGCGCTGGATCATGTACATAAGCAGCAGGAGACCAAGCCTTCATCTCCCATTCTCCTCTCCACGCACCAGGTCGTTGTTTTTGGTGCCCACACACAGGATGATGTCCACGCTCCTGCCATGCCCACAAGGTGTTCGACATTGGGGCCAGCAGGTTTCTCGACGCATCTTCTCACCGGCTCTGCTGCAGGTGCTCGCGCTGTCAACAAGGACCTACGTGGCACCTCCTTCCCTCGCTTTGATGGTACCAATCCATGCCTCTAGCAAACTTTGTGTCATGAGCACTTCAATATATATACGCCTAGGTGTGGAGCCACCTAGGCGCTCCAATAGCACGGATGAGCACATGTTATTCTCCTTGAGCTTCTTCGGTGAGGGAGATTATCGTTTCCACTATGAGGTCGACTTGAAGGCGTTGACCAAACCTTTACACAAGGTTGAGGGGACTCCACAAGATGGATGGAGGCTCTGAACAATCCGAAGCTTCTTGCAACAAGGTGGAAGCTCCAAGCACAAAGGATTCTACTAGAGTTTCTAGGCACCAAATAAATTTCTAGATCTACTAGTATGTGGTGCATGGATTTGCAATTCCTTTGGTGGAATCGCGGATCTAGCTCTCCTCAAGCACTCCATGAAATATGATGTCGATTGGATGGACAGAGTGGGAGATCTAGCAGGTTGAAGGTCGCATTAATGGAGGAGAGAGAGTGAGTGTGAAGCTTAACATTGAATAAAGAAGATGCCCCTTTTTAAAGCTCCCTTGAAATCAGGCCATTGGGGGGTTTCCCGCACTACCGGAACTTTTGGCGTTCTACCGGAACTCCCGGGCCTGCTGGGAATCTCCCCGGTCTTCTCTCGCTTCCATCTTCCGGAACTAGTTCCGCACAGCCGGAACTTTCATGAGGCCGGAACTACCGGAAAAACTTTCATCCCAAGTTCCGCCCCAGAAATGTTGATTCCAACACCTGGGGGAAAATCCGTAAGCACGTGCGGAACCAAGGATGGAACTTCCGCTGATGCACCGGAACTTACGCGATGCCGGAACGTCCAGCTAAGGTTCGGTGCAAACTTCCGCTCCAGAATGCACGATTCCAGTACATGGAGAGAAATTCCAGAAGAAGGGGTGGAGCTTTTGCTAGAACAACCGAAACTTCTGCCACCTGGAACTTTGCCAGGAAAAATCCCCTAAAACAGCACGAGATAAAAACACGAATCGAGTGTCATCAATCATTAAAACTAATAGGAATGCAGATGCACTTTCAATCTCCCTCCTTTTTATGGATTCATGACAACACTAATTTGTGGCGTTAAGGGCTTAAGAAGGAGCGGAGCTCCCCCATAGTTGTGTGCATCTTTTGGGCGTTTAAAAGCTTAAAGACACTCGCAACTAGAGAGTATCTCCCCTTAAACTTTTATGACCCATACAATAGATAATATGACACAATGACTAATAAGATATGATAAATAACAAGTTGCAACCTAATAAGTTTGAGACAAACGGCCGAGGTCCAAAGTATACACGGAGACACAAGTTATAAGAACGAATGAAAAACGAACTTGTGACTCCACCCTTGCAACAACCCGAGAAAAGCCTAATAGAACATTTCTCTCCCTTTGGCATCAAGCGCACCAAAAAGGGAGGAATGCGCTGCTAGAGTTCCTACGGAGCATTACTCCACCCCATGGTGAACCGCGTACGAGGAGGTTCTTCGCGCTGAGGGGCTTCATCATCATCACTCCAAAAGCCGTGCTCGGAGATCCACACATCCTTGGGAGTGATAGATTCCTTGGAGCCTGTAGGAGACACGGGAAGATCTATCTTGCGCATAATAGCCTTCTTACAAGAAGCAACCTTCTTTTTGTAGACATGATTATCATAGAGGCGGTCATGTATATCGAGCTGAAGATAGAAGGTTTTGCACACCTTGAGGTGCACCTTGTTGAACCATCCTTGAGCTACCCCAGGAGGAGGAGGAGGACCACGAGCATGAGCAGAAGAAGAGGCAGCCTTAGGCTTCTTGACACGAAACTTCTTGACAAGATGCTCAGTGAGTTCCGTGGAAAGATCAATCTGATCACCATTCTTCGCCTCGCTCCAACGAGCATAGATGAGCTTCATGATGTAAGGTTCAAAGAGATGGGCACGCTGATGGTCAACGATAGCAAGATAGAGCTCCTCAACTACTGCTCCCATAATTGAATATACTCTCCCCGCTACCGGTCATTCCCTCTTCACGGCAATTCAGCTGCTCCACCGAGTTGACAAGCTCGGCTCATCCGTCTAGCTATCAGCTGCATGATAACATGCCAATCAAGGTTCATCTCCACAACAACATGCCAATCAAGGTTCATCTCCACAACAACGGCTCAGGAAACTACTAGTCAACAACACAAACGAGATTTGCTACTTCCAAGTAGCTATTGTAGCAAGGGAATGGTTAACAGAAACGAAATGTTCACTTGCATATTTGATATCAATAACTACTTCCAAGTTGAATTTACCATAGTACAAATAGGCTCGGATCTCAAAATGGTACTTTCAAGTCCCAGCTCTCAAAAACAGACTAATAACTTAGAATCCTGATCATGCTAACATGTCAGCAAATTAATTCATACCCAAAAGTGACGAAATGGATGACCGCAATGCGCACAAACAAAAGGCCTAGCTGCAGCTTAAGCATGGACTACCATGACGCTAGAGATGAGAAAACATCAAACAAAAAAAAATCAAATACAACCATACTGTGTCAGAATATAACCCTGGCACTCCTATGAATGATCAAAGCATCAAACTGGTTACATAAATGCCATATCGAAACTTTCATTTCCAGGAACAACACTGATATAATACTTCATTTTTTTAAATATATATTCAAGAAAGAACAAGTTGCTGGTGAGCACTACAAGGTGCTCACTTCTCTCTGATGCTAGGGCTTAGATTAAGACTAGAGCTGACAAAATAATACCTTCGAACAGTGCTAGCTTGCTGGATCAGACCAACAGAATAGGGACCAGATCGAGATCAATCCCTCTTTTGAGGCGCTGGTCACCATTTTGCCCAGTGCCTCTCCCACAGGCACAAGTTGCTCCAGATGAAATTATCTACAAATCTGAAGAAACATGGCATGCTTTAATCAAACACACAAGCTAGTCACATAAATTGGTGTACTGTAATGGTGCTGCGGACCATGCATGCATAAGTATAAGGAGCGGCAGATAGTAGTCTCACCCCTCAGATGCAATTACCAAGCAGCTCCTCTAATTGACGAAGCGACCGAGGCATGAGCACTAGACGAACAGCAGCAGCCAGCACCAGTGACGCCCACCGCACGGCGTCTTGTTGGAGCAGCAGGAGGCGTCGACTAGCCGCAATCCAGCGTAGCTAGGAGCAGCAGCAGCTACCAGCATTGGTCGTCTGCTAGGTCAGTGTAGGGTGCTCGGACGCTTCTTGTCTCTCGGTTGGAGTGGTGGGAAAGCCCGAGCAAGCGCTCATGGCTCAAGTGGCATGGCAGCGACTTGTCGCCATCTGGCATCGCCGACGGCATAAGCGCCACCTTGGTCGCCACTAGCCAGCGACTTGTCGCCATCTGGCTGATTGAGTAGTATGTTAGCATGTTCAACTGATAAAAGGATACCCAGGTTGCATCATATAGGTGCAAACAAATCTCTGATCTACAATATAGGTGTGTTACAAGAAAGAAACCACATCTCACCTGCGGAATGCATGAATGTTTTAACTGCATATAAAGTCCACAAGAAATACAACCCAAGCACTCAAATTTTGGTCTCGCAAACAGGGATACTTCAGCTTTAACGACTTCTTCTTCGCCCTTTAGTCATGCATCTGGCAATAGCCTCGTTGATCCCAGGCTTCTATAACTTGCGCCTAATAACATGGAATATCAGTACAAGAAAACAGATGGCATAACATTGCGAGTCAAAATGACATCAAGGGTACAAGTGAGTTCAAATCAAGAAACAAGCAAGATGAGCTTGCAATACCACATGTATACTTCTAATCAAGCTTCCGAACATAGTTGAACTTGCAGGCTAGCTTACTAGAGCAGAATAAAAAAAAACAGAGGATCAAACAGCAAAGCTATGTAAAAACACATTGTAGCTAAGTACACATGTTCAGCACATACAAAATAGCATGATTAACTGTTTAGCTTTTCTGCAAGCCAACTACAGTAACTAGCCTTGAGACAAATCCTGAACAAGCATTGTGCCATTAAAATCTGAACAACCAAGTCATCGGCTCCATGGCCAGAACACCTTACAGGAACGACTCAGCAATGGTATCACAGGGCATGATCATGGAGAGGATCCAGACACTTACCAAAACACACGGAGTTTAAGAAGGCCATCGCACAGTGCGATGAACTCTCCACCATCCACTTCTCCCCTTCCTGAAGCCACGGCAATTTGCTGCTCGGTGTACTACCCCAGCGACTACCACTGGTTGAAGAAGCTCAGCATAAGCGCCATTGTGGTCGCCACTAGCCAGCGAGTTGTGTGGCTCCACTCGCTGTCTCTATCTCCCAAATGAATGCATTTCGGAACTAATGCTGCAATCTGATAATGGAAAAAAAATCATCGTCAGGCGTCAATAGTGTAAACAGAAGAAACAATATTTTGTTGTGTGTCCTAATGATTATTTAACTCCATGAGCGACAAGTCCAAATATGGCACCAAACAAAACATTTCAATTAATTATTTCCACCCAAGATGTAAACAGAAGTAAAACAAATTCCTACGCAAAACTGTTGCACAGTGCATAACTGACTTGCTCAAACAATCTGGTCCATACATAATATTAGTTGTATGTGAATAGTAACAATGGTGCTGCTGTCTTCAAAGCAAAATCACCTGAATTTGGCAGTCTACAAATCATATACTGGTACAATTATAGTAGAATGCAAAAGGGAGCATATACTTCTTATAACTCCAAATATTCAAAACAGTGCTAAAAAAATAGATAGGATCAATGGTGGGCAAGCAATACAAAAGAAGTTACTGCACTATTTGTATACATACAGAAAATCCTGCCTCCTGATCAGAAATATACTAATTAGATGCTTATAAAAGTGTCCTTTGATGTCATTACTCATCAGTAAAACCAACTTGAGTATTTAGAAGCATCTTTGAAACTGAATAATCATATCTTATATGATACCAATAAAATGGCAGCTGAAGGAGAAGTCATGGCCATCGACCAAACAGATGCACTACCACCCGTTTAGCAACCAAAGTATGGTCATAATAACAATGAGAGTAACAACACATAGTGTGAGGAGTATACACAATAAACAAGATGCAAAGAAGAACCGAATGAACCAGAAAGCATAAGGACAACGAAATGAAGACATGCAATAGGACTGAGCGAAGTAGGACCAAAGCTGTGTAGTAATAAAGCTTGACGACTTAAACAATATAAAAGATCCCCGCATGTTCAATTTCTGTGACATTTACAGAATGAGTTAACACGCTAATAAAGCATGATTCATAAAGTCTTGACTTGGATGTGATCCCGGTATGAAGTTACTAGTTCAATTTAAGCATTCCGTGTATATAGAAAGAAAAAAAAAAGACACATTAATACATAAATGAATGTTTGTCGACAGTGGAACTGCAATGTGCCCTACAATCACCTGAAGGAGCACAAACATGTTGGGCAGCAGAAAGATTAATATCTTTAGCATGCATATGCTCTTTTAACCCGTAGCAAGTAGCAACATACGGACATTGTGCTAGGAAGCACAGCGGGCAGTATGCACCATGCAGTCTTGCTAGTTAATGAGTATCACGGTGTTTTACTTTTTAATTACACAAGTGGCAGGAATACTGATCGAGTACTCACTAAAATAATTAAATTTCTAGCCGAAGATATGTAGCAACAAATTTTACCAACTTTACAGAAGATTAGCAATTAAGCTTAATTGATGTATTCACTTTCTGTCACATACATAAAATAATTTAACATACTGAAAAAGCATGATTCATAATGGATTGACTAGGATGTGAACTCACGTGAAGCAGCAGACTTGGACTAGTTAAACTTAATATTGAGCATTTCAGCGGTGGCATGACCGCCACTGTGGTCACCACTCGCCGGCTAGCTGAGACTCCTCCCGCTGTCTCTGTACAAAATGAGTAGCTCTCTTAACAAATGAGTAAAATGAGAAGGCTTCTAAAGAAACATATACTTTGTGGAGCGGAGGGAGTACAAGGGTAATTGAATTTTCATATGCAACACCACATTAGTTACTTCAAACAAAATATACTAGCTCATGACGTATTCTCTCATAGGGCAGTACCATATCAGGTCCGAAAACTTATATACATGGTCGACGTACTAAGATAAGAATCAATAAACCTGCATGCAGTTAAAAAAAACTGCTCAGATACATGGACACATACACATGGTTAGTGTAAGTATGCTAAACACATACACTATTATCACCAACTAGTGCTATCAGGCAGCAAGAAGCTCCGTGAGCAGAAAATTCAATAAAATAACGAGTTAGTCACATTTCTATCTGGTACCCCATATCATCATATTCTGAAGTACCAAGGTATAATATTAAAATGTCCTAGTAGAGGAACCTCGAAATTTTGGCGTGCATGTTGTTGCCACATCAATACCAGGTACTAATCAAGACTAGATTCATTTCGAAATTCATGACAAAATGTACAAAAATAGATTACACTAGGCACTGCACATAGACATAGGTGGATGATTCTTTAAAAAAAAAGTGGAGAGGATTTATGCAAGCATTAGGCATGTAATCGATCAACATCATACACATGTAGCATGAAATTGGTGAAAAGAGCATGAATGAATTTAATCAAAGGGAATAATCAGATGAGAGAAACATTACTACCAGTAGCAAGTTCTAGACATCACCAGCAACACATTGCTATATCCAGAAAAGCAATGTGAAGGAACGTGGCATGTTTTAATCAACCACACAAGCTAGTCACATAGATGGTGTACTGTAATGGTGTTGCGAATCATGCATGCATAAAGATAAGCAGTGGCAGAGAGTAGTCTCACCCTCAGATGAAATGACCAAGCAGCTGCTCCAATGATGAAGTGATCGAGGCATGAGCACCAGACGAACAGCAGCAATCAGCGCCGGTGAAGAACACCGCACGGTGTCTTGTTGGAGTCACGCAGCAGAAGGCGCCGACTTGCCGAATCCTGCGTGGCTAGGAGCAGCAGCAGCTACCGGCCTTGGTCGTCTGCTAGGTCAGTGCAGGGGTGCTCAGACGCTTCTCATCTCTGGGTTGGAGTGATGTGGAAGCCCATGCAAGAGCTCACATGGCATGGTAGCGACGCTGGTCGCCATCCGGCATCGGCACCGACATAAGCGTCGGTAGTCACAATAAAATAGTGTAAACTGAAGTAAGAAACAATATATTTTGTGTATCCTTATGATAATTGAAATCCAGTACGAACAACAAGTTCAAAAATGGAACCAAACAAAACATTTTAAATAATTATTTCCATACAAGATGTATACAGTAGTAAAACAAATTCCTACACAGAACTACTGCACCATGCATAACTGACTTGCTCAAATAATCCGATTAATACATAATATGAATGCACAACATATTGAGGTGGAAGAGCAAGGCAAAAAAAAAAATCCATACACATGTATGTATAATCTCATCAGGAAAGATAATGAGGCAACCAAAAAACACGAACATCCATGTATTTTTTCACAAGTAGCATACACCAAGATTGGACTTAACAAAAGAAATAAGAAGAGTTGAAAGTATACAGCCCAGATGAGTGATGACGACAAGCAACAAATATACTCCACGGAAGGCAAGTAACAACCAAATTTGGACTCTTGTCTTGGCATTGCTTTGCATAACAGAATCAACGATAATATATATCGCAGTAGCACCACAAACCGGCATGATTCAGAAGTGCAAGATAGACACATAATAACTTCATTACTAGTGCAAGATCACTCAGATAGCGAAATCGGCACGAAGCAAGACCACTCAAAAGCCTGGGAATATGAAACTTTCTTGTGGAGAAAAATTATGGCATTGCAAATTGTAGTCTATGATAAAATAAAACATTGACTCAGTTGTCTGCTCTTGCATGAATTGAATCCAACTCCCAACATAAATAAAAATCAAGAATTTAATCATTGACTAGATTTTTCAAACAGGACAGCAAAAGGAGAGCCATGGTGTTGCTTCCCTAACCATACTTTGCATCATATATTTAGACTAGGGCAATATATTCTCACCAAAATACTTTTCCAGCAGCTAAAGCTTGGGAAACTACAAACACACTGAAAATAAAAGGATTGTCGTACTGATAACAATCTGTTGCATGTAGTAGCATACGTAAATGGTAGTTGAATGAAACTACATGTAGGTTCCAGCAGGCTATTGATCAAATACTCCAGACCAATCTCCCTTAATTAATAGGACATGATCCTCCCTTCGCTTGTGAAGGTTTCAAAATTTATCCGGCCCTTTGTAGATATATGCTAAGTAATTGTAAATCAGAATTATTTTTGGACAGAGGTATTCTCTCTTCAAAACAAGATAACTCTATGAAATACTACATATTATGCAGAAAAAAGTCACCCAGGAATCAAGAGCCGATAACATGAGCACCTTAAAAAAATACTAACACCAATTAGTGACTCTAGTTCACCAAAACCTTGCCAACATTCAGATTACTGCTGATGTAATGACAAGCTATGTACGTGGTTTGCAAAAAACCCAAGGACTATCAGGAATGTCTGTGCTCTAAAGTATTCATACCGCTCCCTGTTGGTAAAAACCAAGTCGATGAAGACATGCAGCAGAAGAAGGAGCATCCTTGCGCCGTCGGCTAGGTTGGGGCAGGGCTGCTCTCGATCCGGGCAGCGGAGAGGCTCGAGTAGGAGGGCAAGTGGACTGTCGGCGGCGCTGGTCGTTGATGCTGGCAAGCCGCGCAACTCAACCTCTCTGTCCCCCACGTAACTCGTCCTTGCAGTCGGATGCAAGGGTGCCGTCCTGGAAGGGAGCATTATAAATTCTATAGTGCATCAAATTTTTTTAGAGATTTGGGCATAAATCCAAGCTATATATAGTACGAACTATGCATCTACAATCCAAGCTAGTACATCAACAGCACCACATCATTATAGGTAGTATACTACTAAGTCAGCAACTAGAAGTGGTTCTGCAGTAGTAGTATTACTAAGTGAGCAGCACAGCAGCAACATAATTTTTATGGAGTAGATCGAATCAATAGCACTAGGTCCACCTCTATATAGAATATGTATCTACACCCAAGTACCCAACCTGGGGGAGTTGCAGGTACACCCAAACTAAAAACGACCAGTAGGAACATATCGATTGATTGCCTCACCTGCAGAGCAGAGGGCGACGAGCGAAAATTGAGGACTGCCGGCGGCAGGAGAAGCAGGTCTCAGCTCGGGGAAGACAAACTTGATGTCCGGCGCGCCCATGGCCTGCTTGTCATCGGGTTCCCTCGCGAAGACGGCCGCCAAAGGAGACCGGTGAAGCTGCGGCGGCCGGGATTTGACAGCCATGACGGAGAACACCGAACACCAGCGCCATCTGCTCCGAGGCGAGGGAACCTCCTTGCAGCGCGTGGTGGATGACGGCCGTCCGAGTCCGCGTCGCCCCGTTGTCGTCCTGGTGTTTCGGAGACCTGTGGTCGGCGTGTAGCGCAGCCAACCACAAACCATAGGCCACGCACGCGGCACGGTCTGGCGAACTCGACGGTGCGCCGTGCAATCAAAGCACGCGCGCGCCGGCGAGAAATCCGGCCGCGACGCCATGGGTCCTGTGCGGCGGCGCCTTTCTCGCCGGCGAGGCTGTGTCGACGCGCTCGATCTGTTGTTGCGCGAGGATGAACGGGGCCGACTGGGAGAGTAGGGGATGGCGTAAGGGAGGAGGGACCGGGGCTGGGGGAGTAGGGCGGCAGACGGAGGCGGCGGCGGCGGTGGCGGCGCCAGATCGGATCGAAGCTGTGGGTGAGAGAGAGAGGATGGGGGAGCCGGGGAGGGGATGGAACCTGTGGGTGAGAGGGTGGAGTCGCTAGAGGCAGAGGCGCAGGGTTGGCGTTTGGTGTGTTGATCACTGCGGCTCTGGGTCCGATCGGACGGTTGAGATGGGTTGGATGCGTGGTGCGATCCGCAGGGAGGCACTCCTTGCCATCTCGTTGGCTGCACACCATCCAATCAAACTGAGCCTAATAATTGCTCTCCTTAATTATCCCGTTGGAATTGGCGCCGGAAATTCTCTTAGGCCTTCCGTAATGGGAGTATCTTAGCGCGGTATCATAGGCAACTTGATTATGTGGCACCATAGTTAATGAAGAAAGAGAGCGTAGTTGTATCTTATATAACATACGGCTCTAGCACGAGATCATAGGCAAAAAAAGTTGCTAGCCCAATCACAATCAAGTATTAGCCCAAATCATTTAATGCAACTTGTTTTAGAAACAATCTCTAAGAAACAATGCATTAGGATGGTTGTTTCTTAGATCCTAGTCATACCTAGGATAGCGCGCTAAGATACAATGCATTACGGAGTCTGTTCGGCTTTCCCGCTAATTGATCTCCTTGTCCCTCCCATCAATTATCTCCGCTGGCCAACAGTGGAGTTTGGCCCAAAGTCAGCGTCTCAAATTTCATTTCAGGCTTTATGTAAGTATAGATGGGCAGTGATGTCACTTTATGTGTTTTTTCTTTGAATGTTTTTTAAGAAATATTAACTTGGTTGAAACTATTTTCATCCATTCCTTACATGGCTATATAAGTGTGTTATAAATAATTAAAATCGAATACATGATATGTTTGGTACTAGGCAATAACGTTTTCTTGTGGTGACATGGCCTTAATGAAGCTTTTTGTAAATCTTGCCTCGTTTAATTTTCTATATTCCAAAAGCGTAAGCTTTGCACTTTATTTACAGAGTCCTCTGAAAGTACATTTACATTCTGGTAAATTCTTTGGAAATCAAGCAATTCAAAACATATTCCTTGACGAAAAAGCCGAGGATCGTTTCGCCTCGGCTACTCCCAAACCCCTTAGTAATAGTCATGTAAACATTAATCTACCTTAAAATATTCAAACCAAATATTTATTATCATGTGTGCTTTTTCATCTCCAAGGCTTCCAAAAAGATCACGGAAATATCTAGGAGTCATCATCTACACATAACAAAATCTACAATGAAAACACTAGTTACCTCCAATTTTTAATGTTGAACTCGCGGAGTTGAGCCAATCTTTATCATACTTCTTGTCTTCATCGCAATGGAACTTCAAATGAATTCACGATCAAGAATAGCTTCGATCAATCTCTCTAATTATAAGCATTGACTAGAAGAATGATCGATTAAGGGTTTTCTACAAGGTGGAGTGGACGGGACCGTGAAACGGTGCCAATCATGTTTTCTACCAAGATGGGTGTAATGATTGGAAGTGACAAGGAGTGCATGATTGTGTGACGCGAGGCCAGATAGATGGTCGAGTAAAATTGGGGTATTATATATAGAAAGAGGTGGAATAGATGTTAGTTGGAAGCGACACCGTACATGTGCTTGGACGAGGAAGAGACCTATATAAAGAGGCACCCATAAACCGTAAGTTTATTCCTTCTCCGACTAGGTCCCCTCGGGATCATAGTTTAAAAAACCGAACCGGTAATCGAACCGGCGTGGCTGTCGGTTCAGGTTTTCACCGGTCGGACCGTCGGTTCATCGGTTCATTTGCGATAAAAACCGGAATATTTAAGCTAATTTTTCAAAATTCTGACCTCGAGGCCTGGTCATAGTCATCGTTGATGTTGGAAGATAGCAGGTCCGTTGACTCCTCGAGGCCTCCTCTCGCTTTCACTACTTCACGATGACGCCTCCAGCCTCTTGTTTTCACCCAAATAGAACTTTGCATCGCAATTTCTTCTTGGGCTGGATTTTATTGCAGCAGTGGATTTTATTTCCACGCATATTTTGAATCCTTGGACTAGGTCGCACAAATAATCGTTTTGTTCTTTGGATGAAAAACGTTGCGTGTGAATTCATCGTCGAGTCGCCTCCTCTTTCTCTTCTGTTATTCTCTTTGGGTATTTTTTTTTCTTCTCTTCCTCTCAAGCACACTAGTTACGTAGTCTCTGTTATAGCCTGGATCCCACGTGCATGCACACTGGGTACCTACCTGTGTATCTCTCCTCCACCAGCCTAGCCGATGAATGCATGCATACCCTACCATACCTAATACATAAAACTCCGTCCACTTAGACCAAGCACACTGTGGTGCCGATTCATCTTAAAAACTTGTCAGATATGAATCGATGGCCATTTAGCTACACCGTATGGAACCGCATCAAACTTCTCACTGGGGCCCAGCTCTGACCCAGCCCAAGCTGGAACAGCAAGCGCGCGACGTACATGCTGGCCAGAAAAATCTTTGTTTACTCAAAAAAAAGCGAACCAACAACTTGAACCGCTTCCTGTGTCGGTAAAAAAGAAGCGATGCTGGCCACTGTGTAGAATCGATTCAAACTCCCCTATGAATCTCTTTGGCCTCACAGTGTAGCTGGTCTTATCATCTTGCTGCTAGCTAGTAATGGATCAATGAAAGCAGGCAAGCTTGTATTCACCTAGCCGACCTAGCCACGCACGACCTTTTCGAAAAAAAAAAGCTTCCGGTAAGTGGAAGGGAAAACTCGATCCTAGTCGCTATATGGAGTCGTCAGACCGGTGCGGGGCTCAACGACGCTTGTGTGTCTTCTCACTATGGTGGGAGCTTCCTTGCATCTCTCTTCTACCAATAACCGTGGACCTCGAGATGTTTTCTGTTGGGACATGAAGAAATCGATGCACTGTTTGTTCCTTGACAGTGCATTCCCTCCATCGAGAGGCTAGGCCTTGTACATAGATCGAGAACACTCGCTCCCCCACGACGAGGCTAGCAAAGAAAAAGCTTCGTGAAAGAGGAGGGTGAAGGAGAGTATAATAACGTGTGTCCAAATCTCCTCCATGATCACCCCTTTAAGAACCGCCATCCCTTTTCTTCTCACTCTAACCATAAAATCTAAGTTTATTCCTTGTAGCTAGCCACAACGATCTTTATGTCGGTGAGCAGTAGAGATCACTAACACGTGATATCGTGCCATCGGCCTTTTTCTGAGCCATGCTAATATTTTCGTGTTGGAGCGTGCATCCAGAACGCAATGGAGGAGGGAAAGACATCGCATGCACTGCATCTTTGGCTACATATGGTCTAAATGTTGACGTGGAAAGGACCCTATTTTTCCATTAGGCCATCTTGTGCATGAAGGACTCCAGGAAAGAAAAGATTCATGTCAGTTGGTGGTTTGGATGGAGCGGCAAGGAAATTTTATGTTGATTCCTTGGTGTCATGGTGTGTACTTGGTCAGCAAAGCCCGCCTTGGCATTGTGCCACACATATGGCATGAGCTTCCCGCGCGAAATATTTTGGACGTCGAGGGTGTCTACAACGATTTTACAATAGTTATTGGCCCGTTCATGGGGTACTTTCTTAAGATAGACTGCTAGCAAATTATTCCCGGTACTTTACTTTTTACAATTTTTATCTTATTTATTATATGCATGATTGTTATTAGTACAAAAAAATTGATACATTATGTTTAGAAAAAAAGTACTACCTATTATTTCATGTGCTTGACGGTCACCGAGCTTGGCCACAGAGGCGGTCCACCTTCCTCTTAAGCATTATTTTACGTGTTAATCCATCGACCCTTTAATGTTGGTTCTGAGAGTAATCTTTTACTCAATCCAAGTATATGCTCAAGGGACAACAAAGAAATATATCGGAGTTTTATTGCACTATGCTCAAGGCTAGACGGAATAATGGGGTACCCCCTCTCGGGTGTTGTGCAAGAGAGAATACATGGCATTGTCGTGTTGCCTCACACGTCTCCACTCAAACATCGTTATCCCCTATCACACAAATATAGAGATATGGACTAAATTCTCTTGTCACGAAGTTTTCCCGCTGTTCTCCAAGCTATCGAGCACCACATTGTCCTATTTTTTCTGCCTTCTTCTATACAAGGTTATAGCAAAACAAAAATCAAGTGTGTGAATATTTAACCTCAATTTTTATTGTTTTCTATAGCAAAAGGCATGGACCATAAATTTATTAATTAAGCATGTCTCAACTATTGCTTATTTGTATGAAAGGAAGTTCTAAAATTGACCTGGAAATCGTATTAATTAGTCAGCAACTATGTATTAATTTGTCAGCAACTCTGTAGCCAGCACAGCTTGCTGCATGAAAAGGTGATGAGTATAAATCTTGCTCCATGCAAGCACCGTGGAGCTAGACGAGCGGCAGAAACACGTCGGCCGATCCCTACTGTACGGGCTAGGTTAGGCTGGTGCCAATGCATCACACCTTCTCACGGGCTATAGCCCCGCCACGTCACCTTTTTTCCTCACTCTCACGCCACTCTCACGCCACTCTCACGGCACGGTGCCAGTGCACGGGCTATAGCCCGGGCTATAGCTTCTCTCTCTGCCACATCAGCTTTTCTCTCTCCTCCACGTCAACACATATTTTTAAAACGAAAACATTAAAAAAAATAACATTAACATTTCCACTTTAATGATTATTAGTTTTTCTATTTAAAAAAATAACATTAGCTGCTATTAATAAATCACTTATGTCTTATAAGTATAAAATATGAAAATAAGTGGTAATGACATTTAAAAATAATATTCCACTAATAGAATGTCAGTAAAATTTAAATTGAATAAGTTTTACAATTTTATTATTTATATTTTGGAAATAACATTAAACCACTATTAAGAAATTATTCAAACTTCAAAAATATAAATATGTGGAAAAGTTTACAAAATGGTACTGTTGGAAAGTATGTGAAAATTCAAGTTTATAGAAATTTATTTCAACTCATTTGTGGTTATAAAACAAAAGTTATGAATTAATCATTAAAACAGAAATTAAAAAAAACAAAAAAAAATGACGTCACCTCCTATCGCCCGGCCCGGCCCAACGCGCCGCCCCTCCTATCGCCCTATCGCCCCCCTCCTCTCGCCCCGGCCCCCTGCTATCGACCGGCCAGCGCGGGCGGTAGCTCCCTCTCGCCGGGCGAGCCTGCTGCCGCCCGGCCCACGCCTCTCGCCTCCGCTCTCGCCCGCTATCGCCCCGGGCCGGGCGATAGGGCCCCTTCTCGCCTCCCTCCTCGCCTGCGTTGGCACCAGCCTTAGGAAAGATCCAAAAATTCTTTGATTCGAAGAGAAGTAGAAAAAGAAACTCAATTTCTTTGATTCAGAATGGCCAACTATCACGCCCATACGAGATGAAAAGCAACCAGCTAGGAGTAAAAACCCGAGAAACAATCCATATTTAGGTTAGAAAAAGACCCAAAATTTACTCGACCTGTACAATCCAATCTACACCAAGCTACTACGAGCTAGTATGCGTGTGCTTATATTAAATAGTCCGTTGCATGCATGCATTCACGTACGTCATACCTAGGACACCTAGGGAGGGAGCTCCTTAAAATATTACACCGGTAGCTATAGTTTTCTTCTCTAAACCAAAAGTAAAATAGTTAATCACCATTTCATCATCGAAAAAGGCGGACTCAATCACTGGTGCTATATATGGCCTCCTAGCATCTCACTCAACTCCAGAAACCGACAAAGTTGGCGCCCTCCATGAGACAATACCATAAACTCTTGTGACTCAACATCCGGATAACTAAGTCGTGAGGCCCTCCACCACACCGGCCAGCCATGACAATGTGAGCTCCCTATCTGATTCATCCAATTTCCACATCATTTTCAAGCTACATCCGACAACTACGACATTGAACTGCTCGCTCTCGCGTGGGTGACAACATAGGATGGTGACAACTCGACGTTGCTTCATGGATAACGGCGACCCAAGTGGTGTCGTCCCCAACGTCGTCGCCGGCCGTCGTGCTTCGAGACTCTGTCAACTAATCTGCGGCAGAGAAGAACTTGATTGATTTTCCATTTTAGCTTTTGAGGTCTTCCTTGTAAAAGACGAGGATTGTTGCACATTTCTCCTGTTTGCTAGGGTCCTCTTTGTAAAATCATATGCTACTTAATACAGCTTCTGGGACCTTTAGACCTCTTCCCCGTTCAAAAAAAAATCGACATTCACGGGGTGCTTCCCCCATGCCAACGTCCATCCATGTAGGACGCCTTCTCCGCGTAAGGGGTATGTCCTGCCACTCAACGCCCAGAAGGTGCTTCGAGATCCGCACAAAAATAGTCCCCAAGAAGTGCATAAAGTATGTGCAACACTTCTCAATATCCATGGTCATATCGTCTTCTTTAAACCTAGGAATATTGGGGGCATGGCCAAAATCTTTTGGTGGGTGTTGGTTGGCTGAGACGATGGCAACGCGGGCATGTCTCGGGCCCACTTGGAGGCATTGTCGAGTCCCTACTAACATTTACTTTTTGGTAAAAGATCTAGGTCTATCTTCACACCAGGCGATGACATTGGTGGCATAGGGCACCCACCGGCTGTGCCGCGTGATCTCCCCGCTCTATGCCCCAGTTTTGCCAAATGGGGTGGCAGTGGTGGTTTTGGAGTTCCGTCCTAAGGCTAGTCACAATGGGGAGTAACATTGAGCAGTAACATACACGTTATCCTATGCTATGTTACCACTACCACAGTGGGTAGTAACATCATGCAAACCTCCATTTATTAGCTTATAGACTCATATTGTCTTGAAATATGTGATGTTCCGGTAACTAGCTATGTTACCACTACCCTCTCTTTCCTCATTAAATGCTTGCCACATCAGATTTTTGTCCTACGTGGCATCGATGTTATTATTAAGTTCCACCCCACTGTGACCAGCCTAACGATTCTAGCGTTCGACGCAAGGAATAAATGAGATTATTATTATTTTATTTGGTCAGCGAATGGCATGCATGGTGTCACATTGCACCAGCCCATAGAGCCAAGCAAAACTAGTCGATCATACTACATCTCTCGGGTGTTAGGCTGATCACAATGGGGAGTAACTTAGCAGTAACATCACACACTTCAACACAACTTTGCTTATGTGGCACGTATTTAATGAAGAGAGAGATGCTTGTGGTAACTAGCTAAGTTACCGGAACATCACACACTCCAAGAAACAATGAGTCTATAACCTAATAAATGCATCGTTGCATGACACTACATACATGTTACTCCCCATTGTGGAGGTAGGAACATAGTCTAGAAAAGTGTGTAGGTTACTAGTTTATGTTACTCCCCATTGTGACCAGCCTAACCACATCCTAGCTGGCTGAACACAAGTCAAATAGAAATAAATTTAGTAGTATTTAATTGAGATGCATGCCAGATTAGTGTTGACGTTTATGACTCTAACCGACTAACTTGTATGCACGAGTACATTGCACCGCTAAAACCATGCATGCATGTCCAAAATATTACTAGTACTCTGTATCATTTTTAACTTACACATGGATGTATGCTACGGCCATACATGACGCTTGTGTGAGCTCGAGCTCAAGGTGCCTTCAAATGAGTAGTGCTCGTCCACGTCTCCATGCGGTTACTGATGGGAGTAGTGCTATATGTACGATAAGTTTCTGTATGAATTCCATCCGATCTTACGTGGCAGGTCTGGATTTGGGCTAGGCCAAAGCACGGGACGACAGATTAATTAGCACTACCATAAAATAGCACGTAGTGGAGGTGTCGTACATGGATCGGACAGAAATCATCGTACGTGAAGCCATTCCGTACTGATGGCATCAAATAACGTTTTGAAATCAATAAAGCGAGAGCATGAGGAGGGTTCGTGCAAAAGCAACACACTACAAACACTCAGCTCAGCAGCCAACATCACTATAAAAATGTGCAGCTGCGCCGACGGTATTTTGTCGGGGTCGTCGGCGTAGAGGCGGAGTAGCTAGGCTAGCCGGACACACTTTCCGTTTTTTACTCTTTTATTTTATGTATTTATTTATCTATTACTCTCAATTAGTTTAATTAATATGGTTATATTTTTTTTATCAATTGGAGATATTCGTGCCCTCCGAACAGCGGTCTCCATCCACCTAAAAGGACGTCGCGAATCTTGTCTTTCACTGCTGCACGTCGAGAAATTGCGTAAGTGTTATCCTATGTGTGTCCTACGCGGGACAAAAATTGTTTAAGACTCGCCTGCGTTTCCTTTCCCATAGTAGGGTAGTGTTGAAACCCTGTCCCGCAGGCCCCGGATCGTCTACCCCCTAGATATTCTTCGGATGGGTGTAGCATGTTGGACTTTTCTCTTGGTTTGTGTTTGGTAGGTTATATGATCACTTCAAACCATGGTTTGACCCAAGTTGTCACAAGATCCTACCCTGTTCCACCGAAACTTGGAGTTGCCCCCTAATAATTAATATGGAACCTTCGTAGCTAGGTGACAGCGCATGTCTCCGAAGGGGGTCACACTCGGGAACTAGTTTTTGATCTTTCAACATTCCACCACACTTTTATACATATTTTAGGGTCACATGCAAGGTTTGGAGGTATTCTGGTGGTTTCAGGCTATAAGTCTAGCTAGAGAAAAGACGATGAAGGTGAAGCCCGTCAGACCCTGGTGTGGAACATTTTCCATCTAAAACCTATAAAACACTTCTACGCACATGGTATCGCACCAACTAGCCTATGGTGGGATTTTGACACTACAGAGCCCCTCTCTGGCGAAACCTTAGCTCCGATGGAGAAAACTCCACCTTATCATCTACCACCTTGATCGGAGCCAAAAAAGCGTAGCAAAGTACATCTACTTTTTTGGTTGTGTTAGGTTAGTCCCTAGGAAGTCCCAATAGAAATATCTACCAACACTCTACAAAAGATTCCCTCTAGTTCGTTCGATCCGGGAGTTTTAGGCTATAAGTGCAGAAGCACGGTAGAGAGAAGGCAAAGCCGGCTAGACCCCAGTGCGGAATATTTCACATCTACAACCCAAAACACACTTTTACACACCTGGTATGGAACTCCCTAACTTTTGGTGGGATTCGGACGCTCTGAAACCCCTCTCCGGCGAAACCCTAGCCCCGCTGAAGAAAAACACGACTTTTCCGTGGCAAGCCTTGACAAGAGCCAAAAGATTGCAGCAAAGTGCAACTACTTGCTTGGTTTTGTCGGGTTAGTCCCTAGGAACTCCCAAGCCAAAGATCTACCCACACTCTTCAGAAGATTCCCTCCGACTAGTACGATTCCGAAGTTTCGGGTTGTATGCCTAGAAACCCGCTAGAGAGAAGGCGATGTCGGTCAGATCCCGGTGTGGATATTTGACATCTTTATCCCCAAAAAAACTTGTATATATATGATATGGCACCCCTTATCTTATGGTGGGATTCAAACGCTCCGCAACCCCTCTCCGGCATAACCCTAGCCCATCTGGACAAAAGTCTGACTTTTTTCTACGCCCTATACTTGCGTCGTAAGATGGTAGCAAAATGCTACTAACTGTTTGGTTTTGTTAGGTTATTCCCTAGAAAGTCCCAAGAAAAATATCTATCCACATTCATCACAAGATTCCCTCCAGTTCGTTCGATATGGGAGTTTCAGACTATAAGTCTAGAAACCAGTTAGACAGAAGGCGATACCGGTCAGACCCGGTGTGGAATATTTGACATCTACAACCCAAAATACAATTGTACACACTTTTTATGGCACCACCTATCTCGTGGTGGTATTCATACGCTCCGGAGCACCTCTCTGGCGAAACCCTAGCTTCGCTAGAGAAAAGTCCAACTTATCGTCTACCACCTTGACCGGAGCCGGAAGAGGGTATAAAAGTGCAACTACTTGCTTGGTTGTGTTAGGTTGGTCCCTAGGAAGTCTCGAGACAAAGATATACCAACACTACTCTTCACAAGATTCCCTTCGGTTCGTCAGATCCGGGAGTTTCAGGCTATAAACCCGAAAACCCGTTAGAGAGAAGGCAGTGTCGGCCAGACCCCAGTATGGAATATTTGACATCTACAAAAAGAACACTTGTACACACATGGTATGGAACCCCTAGATTTTGGTGGGATTTGGACGCTCCGGAGCCCCTCTCCGGCAAAACTCTAACCCCGCTAGAGAAAAGTCTGAATTTTCTATGTACCCACTATACCTGCGCCGAAAGAGGGTAGCGAAGTGCAACTATTTTATTGGTTGTGTTAGGTTAGTCCCAGGACAAAGATCTACCCACAATCTTCACAAGACTCCCTTTGGTTCGTCTGATCCGGGAGTTTTGGGCAATAAGCCCAGAAACCCGCTAGAGAGAAGGCGATGCCAGGCAGACTCCGGTGTGGAATATTTGACATCTACAAACCAAAAAACTATTTTACTCCGGTGTGGGAAGACTCCGATGCCGGGCTATAAGCTTGTGGTGGGATTTTGACGATTCGGAGGCCCTCTCCGGCGAAAACCAAGCCCCGTTGGAGAAAAGTGTAACTTATAGTCTAGCACCTTGACCGGAGCCGGATCAGGGTAGCAAAGTGCAGCTACTTACTTGGTTGTGCTAGGTAGTCCTTAGGAAGTCTGGGAGGGTTTCTAACTCTTGATCTCTCGATTTCGGAAAAACCCTGATCTATCTGGCCCACATCATCCACTCCCTAGCAATACTCTGAAAGTGGTTATCCCATGTGATTATATTCTTATATATGCTAGGGGTAGGTCATAGTGACATGAACAACCCCGAACGAGGTCAAGTTTTACAAGAGTTGTGGTAGCAGGAGAGTTTAGACATACAGGTGTAGAATCTTCCAGCGGGATGGGAATGTTCGTTACGAAAGTGCCATCCCGCAGTTGTGTGTCGCCTCTAAACCAATGACACCATCCTTAAATACCCATATTAGGCCACCATGAAAGCCGAGGATGGTTTATGGCCCTTCCTGGCGTAGTTTCGGTTATGAGATGAGGGTTTAATGTCCGGATGGTGATGGCATCACAAGGTGTTCGATGTCCGTAGGATGCATAAAGTGGGTGCATAGTGACCGACGGAGGATGTCTAGGCGGTGACGAGCGGCGCCGGCATAAAGGCCACGAAGACGCACAGATTCGGACGTGGCTACTCTCTCGACGAGACACGCGCACGTGGCATGCAATCCGGTATCTTGGTGGAATAAATCAGATCAAATTCTACTTATTTTGTACGTGGCCTAGCTTTGTAGTAAAAGTGTCACACAGATCAGGTGACGTATTGTTGTTTATTCATTCATACATCTATGTACTCCTGGTGAGCAGGTCGATGCATGGTCACCTAGGCAAGCCAATAAGATCACAGAAGCAGACTAGCCACGGATCGGCTCAGCCCGACGCGAAAAAAGAAAAGAAAATCAATTCAACGCTACTGTGCTCCATCCCGAGAGAGAAAATTAATTAGCTGGGAAAATTAAGTGGAGTAATTAGAAAGGCAGCACGGGTGGGTGGCGCACAGTAGGTCGCACGCACCCATCCTCTTCCTCGATCCCCTTTTCGCTCCTCCTCCTCGGCCCCCTTCTGCCGCCGCCGCCGCCGCCGCTCAGACCTCGACGCCAGACACCCCACCCGGACTGGAGCTCTCTACCATCCCCCCCGACGCCATGGCGCTCTCGACCAGGCCTCCCGCGCCCCTCCTCCGCCTACCTCCCTGGCTCCACGCACCAGACCGTGGGGTGGCCCAAGAAGCAGCTGCGGCGGCGTCACACGCTGGAGATGAAGGTCCTCCTCCGCTTGCAGACAAGGAGACGGAGTTCTTGCTGCTCGGCGACCACCTACTGGACCCGCTGGCGCTGGCGCAGGTGACGTCCTCCCCGACCTGCTGATGCCGGACACGGATTCATCCCACTGCCGCCAGCCCGACGGCCTCCCCAACCTGCTGCTGCCCGGTGAGGCCCCTCTCCCCCTTTCCAGCATCCCATGTAAATCTTGTACCCAGTGGAGAGCCTGCTTATATGGATATCGGTATAGGCTCATGACGGAACCTGCTTAGATGCTCCAATTAGCACTCCTACTTTGGGTGTGAGAACTGAAGCTTTTTGTACTTAGTATTTTGGTGCACCGCAGGAGCTTCTTGGCTTGGAGTAGACAGGATAAACTAGAATTAATTATGAATTGGTTTCTATCTAGCCTTTAATTTGTTCAACACTGCACTGGATGGAATTCTTAACTTGTCACTAGTATTACTGTTTCTTCCTCCTTTGTTGCAACTGAATCAAAGCCGTCCTTGTATGCTGGATGCAACTGCTTCCCGTGATCATACAAGTATGTATAATCGGTTTTATATTGCTGCACAAGTCGATTATATATGTCTGTCATATATATGGCACAAGTCAGTAAAAAAAAAAAACCTTGTGATGACACGAAACAGTCGGACTAATTAATTCCTTTGTTTTTTTTTTGCAACTCCGTGTTCTTGCTGTTGTGACTATCTATATAGGCTTTGTGTGTGTGTGTGTGCGCTTACAGTTCAACTGCAACTGTAGATTAGATGGAGTAAATATACTACCTTGTTGTTTTAATCGCCATACTTGGGTTGCATCCCATGACATAGTTAATTCTCTAGCATGATCCTGTTGTTTTAATCTTCTTATTATTACTTTATTTTGTACCGCCAAACTAGTGCTCATGTTTACTAAGATGCCAAGGACATCTTTCTTAAATCTAGCATGCAGGACTATCCCTCAAGTCTCGGGATCCTGATCGACGGGCGAGTTCGTCGCTGACCCCTGTGGCCGGCGGGAGGAGCTCTTGGTGCCGCTGGAATGGCGACCGGAGTCAGAGAGGAAGTGATGGTGTTTGTCTTGCTGCAGATGCTGCTCATGCCGGTGACCGCCTCCCTGAGAAGCTGTCGGCCATGATTGTGTCCTCCTGCTGCTGCTGACGACCTCCAACCTGCAGCTGGCCGGTGAGGTTCCTATCCCCCTCCTCCAGGCATTCCTTGCAATTTATGTTTCTTTTTGTCATGTTGAATGTGTTCTCAGCGGACATCATGCTTGTATGGATGTCCATATGTTGTATACATGGTGATATATGGTCAGTGTTTGGTAAGAATGCTTGTATGGTCTGATGATTAACTGGAATTAGGCCACGAATCTGGTGGAGGAAACCTATCTTTTGGCATTTTAGTCGGATCATGTTAGCTTTTGCCGGTGCAGATTTTGGTGCTGTATAAATTATGTATCAAGTGGCTAGGTATTCATATTGTTTTTATGGTCCATCTTGATCCTCAACTGCTATTACAGTGCAATTCTTTTTTCTTTGTTGGCAAATGACAGATTTTGTTATCTTTGCATCAGGTTTAGTTATTACATTGAAGTTTCAAACTTTATTTCAGCCTTGCAAATGACAGATTTTGCTATACGAATTTTTAATGTTGTTCTTTGGATTGCAGCAAGCAAAACAAGAGAGGCTCCGGTGCCCAGGAGATACGGTGTCGCTGCTGGCTCTTTCGCTGGCGCTCCGTCAGTTTTGCTGGATCGCATCGTGCTAGTAGCCGAGGTGTTGCTGTGTTGTGCTGCACAGTGGCGAGGGCGTGCCGGCGACCAGGAAGAGACAACACCGACATGAGCCACGGAGGGCTGCCTATCCCCTCGTTCGTCACACGCTGCCAGGGGGGTCTCCTCTGAGGAGCGAACGGCCACTTGTTCGCTGGCGTGGCTGTGGCTCCTTGCCGACCTGCGCCCCCAACTGGACTCCGGCTTCCCTGTTGGCTGCATCACCGGCCTGTGAGGCCTCCTCCTCTTTGTCCTGTTGATGGTTGCCCACGTCTGCAGGTTTGACCAACTCCTCGATCTGCTGCCTTCCTTCCTGTAAATATTGCAATATGTGCTACTGGTAGACAATATTGCAACGATTTGTGCCATATGTGGGAAAGCTTAGCCCACCAGGCCTGCATCGATTCTGCTTAAAGATTTTATCTTTATATATGTACACCCAGATGTCAGGCGTGTTCCGCGGCGGTGGATGTGGCATGCTGCTGGTGTCGCTGGAGAGGATGCCGCCACCGGTGTTCTGCTGCTTAGCGGTGGACGACAAGGAAACTTCCTTGATCGTGAGGTGTACAGGATCTATTGTCAAGTACGGCGTCGTCGAGGTAATCAGTCTCAGTCTCTTGAACCCTGCTGCTTTTGTATGTATTGTAGCTGCAAATGATGACGATGTCTATTTTGTTGCCGGATAATATATCTGTGGTCCAGGGCTAGTAGTCCATGTCTATTGAGTTGCCAGAAGTTTCTTGTCAAGGCCTTGTTGTGTTGTTGCAGGACGTTATGGGTTGGTGTTGTGTAATATTGATGAAATACTGTTTAGGGTTGAATAGCACCTTATTTGCTGTGGTTTGATTTTTATGACAGCATGTCTAAGAAACAGACTAGTACTATATTTACTCTTAGCTTGTGAATCATGCATGCTGGTATTTTTGCTTGACTGAGTCTATTTCCTGTTCATGTGTTTAGCAAGGTTATTTGGAAATTGTACACCTTTTGTTTTCAGAATGAAATGGTTATTTAACCTCCTGCCTGTGTATCTTTTAGAGTTTTCTTCGTTGCTTACACGTTCTAGTCACTTCACAAGAAGCATCATATTGTGTTGTAGGTTTTGTAAGTAAATAAATGATCTGTAGTACCCAAAAGGTTTGGGCTGTGTAGATTTTTGTGCTTGCTGTAGAATTTGGGTGCCTTGTGCAGTTTCCGGCATGAATTGGAAGCGTTGAAAGATGCACCGTCTGGTGTTTGTGTTGTTGAGCACCGCCTGGTGCCTTGCTCCCTTGGTTAATCTGCAAGGATCTAGTACCATGTTGTGCTGGTGTGGTGTATGGATGTTAAATCATCGATAGTAATAAATAGATTAGTGGTGTATGTTGTTGTCTTATTAATTGGCAGTCCTGGCTAAGTTGTTTTTGCCCCTACAGTAGTAGCCTTTTGTGTCAGAAAATTTATTAGCCTTTTTTTTCCTTTCTTTTCCTGAATTTTCTGTCATGCATACCATGTAGAGCTTCCCCAAGAAACTGAAAATTATATGCGCAGTCATGGATGGTGAACTCGTATCCTAGTGCTATTGTCTTTTTTCCTCCCAATGCATGAGATCTACTGTTGTAATGCAAACTACCCTCATCTAATTATACCGTGTCCAGGCAATGACCGCTGGATTGCTTTTATTTTTTGAGTTACAAGTGTCCATTTTACTAAGATTGCTAAGATCTCGTTTCTTAATCTCACAGGATGGCCTTAAGTACGCAGGATCCAGATCGACGGGCGAGCTTGTTGGTGATGGCTGCAGCCGGTGGAGGAGCTACTGCTGCCGGCAGTCCACCTCCCTGAGATGTTGCTGGCGGCAGCGTCTCTGGGCTCCTGCTGCGGGAGGCAAGGTCTCGGAACTCTTGCTGCTCAACAAGCTGGTGCGGTGAGCGCTTTGTCTCCACCTAATTGAATCGTGTGCCGCCAGCTATGATATAGTGTTCTGCATGTCCATGTTGTGGTAGGCGAGCTCTAAACTTGGTGTCATCTGTAATGTCCATGTTGTGCATGTCCTGTCAATATTTCCATATGGTAGACAATATTGCAAAGATTTGTGCCATATGTGCGAAAGCTTAGCCCACCAGGCCTGCATTGATTCATCTTTATTTTATATCTGTACACCCAAGTGCGGATGTGGCATGTCGCTGGAGAGGACGCCAGCATTGGTATTCTGCTTCTCGGCGGTGACGACGAGGAAAAGTTTGTCGAGCATTCGCAGATAAATTGCCGTGGTTTTTGTTGAGAAGGTGGATGGCAGCGAGGGAGAAGTGGAGCGGGCCAAGAGGGAGGCTTGCTTGGCCAATGTTTGCTGTCCCTAATGTGGAGCCTCTTTTTTTTCTCTCCATGGCCGATGTGCTGCCGTGTCTTGTGTAATGATAATATGTGGATGGATTTTGGCAAGTCCTAGTAGATTTACCGATTTGTAAGCTGGGGCTGCATTATACGTGTTGAGTTAGATTTGTAGTTTGTGATTTGTGCCCATCTAAGTGACATTTACTCTGATGAATGTATTTGGTGAAAGTTGGAAAAACATGACAAAATGTGAAGCTAAGTGG